>KZ613941.1:288458-888458 GCA_002865655.1 Hyaloscypha variabilis F | reverse complement strand
AAGAGCTGAACGCCCTCGGTACTTACCCCCTCCCTTCCATCCCCTCAATCCCCCTCTAACACTCCCCAGGCAAAGGCTCCGCGCACGCCATCCCCGCCGACTTCTACAAGCTCGAAGACTGCAAACGACTAGCCGACGAGCTCAAGAAGCGCGAACCCAAACTGCACGTCCTGGTCAACAACTCTGGCTCGAACTGGGGCGCGCCCTACGACGAATTCCCGGACTCCGCCTGGACACGAGTGCTGACCCTCAACCTAACCCGCGTCTTCACCATCACGCAAGCCGTGACGCCTCTCCTCGAAGCCGCCGCCACGAAAGAGGACCCGGCGCGGATCATCAACATCGGGTCCGTGGACGGGGTGCGGGTCCCGAGTCTGGAGACATTCTCGTACAGTGCGTCGAAGGCGGGACTGCATCAGTTGAGCAGGGTGCTGGCGAATCATCTGGGGAAGAGGAATATCACGAGTAACGCGCTGGCGTGTGGCCCGTTTGAGAGCAAGATGATGGCGGCTACGTTGAAGGATTTTGGGGAGATGATTATCGAGGGCATTCCTCTGGGACGGATTGGGACTCCGCAGGATGTGGCGGGCGCGTGCTTGTTTTTGAGTAGTAGGGCTGGGGCGTTTGTTAATGGAGCGACGATTGCATTGGATGGGGGTTCTTTGGTGGGGTCAAAGTTGTAGGATGGGTAGGGCGAGGGAAGGACTCGGATGAGATATGGTGGCTGTTTGTATGAAAATGAGAACAAAAGAAATGAAACAAGAACAATGACCTAATTTATCATGTAGAAAGAATTAGGAGGGAGGTTCTTCTTTTCTTTCTCTTGGGATTGCCTCCGTAATGTGAACCGTATAGTATTGAAGATTCTCATATCTTCCCTAAGCTTTCCCAGAGCGTCACTTAGCAGTATTTGATCAAATGAACCTCAATGTACCAGGGTTCTTTCGTACAATGAGCACGACCTGTAACGAACAAGTCTCGGTGTAAAAGCGCAGGAGTGAATACGTGTTGTGTGTTTAAGGAGAGAATAGGGGTTAACTAACTGAGTTGAAGGGGTGAGCTGGCAAAGGACAACACCGTTGCGACGTGCAACGAAACTGAAATATATAGTTATTTTACCGACTCGAGGCGAGGAAGATAAGATAAGCCACATGCTATCGATAAGAACGCATTCACTAAGAGGTAGAGAAATAGAAACGAAGATAGCAGGCGTTCCACTTTCCCGGTTGCATTCAAGCTTGATGATATCTGTTGAACTAGGACGATGAGATTGCTTATTTGGTATTACACGGAAGGCAACAACTTCCTTCAAGATCACGCAAAAGAAAATACGCAGTGCTCGCTGACCAAAATAAGCATGCGTATTAGATGCTCGCCTGTGAACTCATTCCCAGGGCAATGAGAAAGTCCCCACCCACTCCTCCACCTCGGATCGCAACTGTACAATCTCCCGCTCGTTCTCCCCCTCCCCAAGGTATTCCAAAAACGCCTTCACGCTTCCGGGATTCTTCCGTCCTTTCGCCTCGGCTGCCTCCTTCGCCGTCTTGTCGAGTCTTTGCGTGATTGTGACTGCTCTGTTCACCACATCCGCTACTCTGACGAAATCTTCTGGTTGGAAACCTCTGGTCGTCATCGCTGGCGTACCCATCCTCAACCCACCTGGCTTCAATGCTGACTTGTCGCCTGGCACAGTGTTCTTGTTACTAGCAACCCCCACCAACTCCAGCACTCTCTCAACTCTGGCACCATCAACACCTTGTGGCTTGAGATCAACAAGCACCAAATGGTTGTCAGTACCACCTGACACGATTGTGTAACCAAGACCACCTTTCTCCTTGGGGTCTCCCAGACGCTTGGCAAAAGCCTTAGCGTTCAGCAAAACTGCTTCCTGATAAGCTCTAAACTCGTTACTTTGAGCTTGCTTAAGAGCAACAGCCAAAGCAGTAATAGTATGATTATGAGGTCCTCCTTGATGTCCAGGGAAAACAGAAGCATTGATAGGATCTTCCAAATTCCACATCTCCTCTTCCTTAGTCTTTGGGTTGATTCTCCGTACTCCCTTTCTGAAGAAAATCATAGCACCTCGTGGACCCCTCAGTGATTTGTGGGTCGTGGTCGTAACGACATCGGCGTATTCGAAGGGGCCTGGGATAACTTTGGCTGCAACGAGACCCGAGATGTGTGCCATGTCCGCCAGCAGGTATGCTCCAACCTTGTCGGCAATCTCACGGAACCGTTCATATTCAATGAGTCTGCTATACGCCGAGGTACCAGCAATTATCAGTTTCGGCCGGTACAGCATGGCGAGATCTTCGAGTTTTGCATAGTCGATGAGCCCGGTAGATTCGTCGAGTCGGTAGGGGAGAGTTTCGAAGTATTTAGAAATGGCCGAGATCTTCTTGGTAGGCGTTTGATATCCGTGGGAGAGATGTCCACCATGAGGCAGATCCAAGCCCATTATTCGGTCATGGGTATTTAGTAGAGCTGAGTATGCATAGAGGTTTGCGGGAGATCCAGATAGAGCTACGCAAGTCAGTCATTGCCTTCTATAAAATCTGCCGGACATACGCTGAACATTCACACCCCAATCCGACTCTTTCAAGCCAAAGGTTTGTAAAGCACGGCTTTGACATAATCGTTCGGACTCATCAATAAATTCGTTACCACCATAATATCGTGCTCCTGGGTATCCTTCAGAGTATTTGTCTAATAGCAGTCAGTGGTGACTCCATCAACTCCTTGTCACAACCTACTCTGCATAACACTTCCCAGAGCATCCAGAACTGCCTGGGAAGTAAAATTCTCGGATGGAATGAGGTTGATGAAGTGCTTCTGCCTTCGTTTCTCCTATATAATCAATCAGCTTTTGGAGCTTGACTCTATATATCGAGGGGTAGCGTACATTTTGGAGAATCTTGTAGATAGCGGGGTCGGCATGTTCGAGGTCGGCAGACAGGAGCTGTGTTTACCAATCCAATTAGCATTCGAAATTGTTAGACGCTTGAGAACCCATACCTTCTGCTGAGATTCTGCCGTCATGGACGATGCAGCTCGCCTCGAACCACATATTGGCGTAGCTCTCCAAGCAGCAGCCCTTACAAAAGATCGGGAAGCCCCCTTGAAGAGAGACATGATGATCTGTACCCGTCAATCGGTTTATTTCCAAAGTAGGGTCGATCAATGGCACTCACCTCCTCGTCCAAATATCCTCTCACCTCATGCGAGCAGCGAAAGTCAAGAGAGGCCGTCACCTTGATTTTCCCCGCCCCGCCACAATCCAAGCCCCAGCCACTAACCTTAGCGTCCCGCCGCAAATTTACCTAAATCCGAGCCTCGTCAACGCGCACTCTCCTTCTTTCCTCTCTACACAACTAATGCGGAAGGGATGATTGCCTTTACGACAGGTACAGCTCTGGCCTTCGGGCGGGCGATGTTGTTATGTCTCGGGCTCACATCACCACTCAATTGAGGGACAATGTGAATATATCTGATCCGTTTATCTGGTTGATTTCAATATCTTCTGCATATCGTTTCTGGACTGCACCGCTCCTTCCATCTTTGAGCTCCCTCACCCAACAAACCCCCAAGAAGCCCCTCAAATCCCTTTCCTTACGTCAGAGTATTGCATATATATTTTAGTATAGCTGGCACGGTGCTCTGGCGGACTTTGTGATTTATCGCTGTGTGTCGCGGACATAGTTCCGCCATTTCCAAGCAGTTCTGCCTGCTGCTTGTCCTGGAGGGCAATGATCTTGTCTGTGTTTCTACCTGCGCTTTCCTATCCTCTGTTCCACCCAACGACAATGTATATCGACATACCATCATGCTGACACGTTACTACCTTAATCCTGGTATCCTGGTATCCTCTTCGCTATATTCTGACTGTTGGATGCCTTGGATGATGTTATCTTCGAATTTAGAACACATCCACATTCACATATCTCACATAGTAATACAACCGATTCAGAGATCATGATACCATTGCCCCGTGCAGTAATGCAGAAAGACTAGTAGAAGCAACCGGCCTGTATTTTAGACCCTGCCAGATACACTCCATATGCAACATAACAAAAAGGCCTCGTCTACTTTGTCTCGGTCTCCTCTTCGTCACCGAACTGCGCCTTTTGCTTGGCAATCACTCTCTCTTGCTTTCTCTCACGGGCAGCCTTGGTCTTCGCACGCTTGGCATCCATCTCCTCCTTCAGGACTCTCTCACGCGCCTTCTCGGCCTTGGCCTTGTGGATCTATCGACATTGTCAGCCATGATACCGAGCACCCTGATCAACCCAACTTACATGCTCAACCAATGCTCTCTTGTGCTTGAAGGTGTTACCCTTGCTCAGATGGTAGAGCTCGTGGTACAGGTGCTTGTCGATCTTACCGCTGGCACGATACTTGACGAGAAGACGGCGGAGAACACGGAGACGGCGCATCCAGACGACTTGGCTGTAGAAACACATCAGAATATATCTTTATCTTCCCCACTCCAGCAGTGCATACCTAGGCATACGAGCATCCGCAGTACCCTTCCTCTTACCGAAGCCACGGTGTCTGCCGATTCTTCGTGCGGCTGTGAGTTCCCGGGCGCGAGATCGAGAGTGCATGGTGACGGGCTTTCGGATGATGAGGCCATCTGCAACGAGCTTGCGGATGGTTTGGCGGGAGTTGGCATTGGAGATCTCGCTGGTCTCATTGGGATCGAGCCAGATCTTGCGCTTTCCGCAGCCGACAACGGAAGCCGCGAGGCGCTTCTGGGTGGTGAGGTTGACCCTATCGTGAGAATTGAGTGTCAGCTTCTGTTGATCGAAGATCTATGACGCATCTCCTGGGTGCAAAGCACAACGTGCGGTGACCGTTAAAAGTCCTGACACTCGTCGAGAGGGCATTAAGAACAGCGGAAGGGCTTACATCTTGACCAGATTCGATGTCGTCGGTGATGGTGGTCGAGGGTTGTCGAAGTTGTAGATAATTCGGTGTATCTCGATTGAGGAGTCGTTCGCTAGCGCGCCCACAAAGAATTTTACTCAAATCCAAAAGCGGCTAGCCGATCACGAGGGGTCAAGCCCTAACCACTTTCAGAGACTCGCAAGAGAGTGATATGTGCAGCAAGATCGCTCTCTTTTACAAGAGATCTCTCGAATTGTTTTATTTCAAGGAGACCTGAGAACCACCTCAATCAAAACGCAATTGAACTTTGACAGTCGAGGTGGCAATTTCATGACTCGCTTATCTTTCCCTCCGACTACGTTTTCGAAGAAAGTTACCTGCTTACATCAAAACACACCGTTGCCTTGTAAGTACGGAGTTGAAGTTAACGAGCACTTAATAGAAGACTTGTAGATATCGTATGTTGCCTGTATCTAGCAGCAGTTCTTTCAATTGGTTGGGAACCATGTCATAAAAAGATCGAAGGTTCATGAACATCTACGAAACTTTCTACCAATGCCACGCAATGCACCTTTTTTATGCCATGTCATGCCCAAATCTCATTCCGCTCATTTCGCATCTCGATTCTCTCACTCATCAAAAGCTGCCTCCCCCAGATCCACCTTCCCTACACTCCAGATCTCTCGCTCATCATCTACTTCATCGTTCGAGAGCCCCAAGCCACCTTGGCCGCCCTCTGCCTCCTTTCTCTCTCGTGCCGTATTTCCAAGTCTCAATGCTACACGCTTGAAGTAATCTTGCATGCTCCTCTTCTGATTTGCTGCAAGGTCCTGCGAGGAGATATACTTGTCAAATACCTTGCTCTCCTCATCAACAACGTCGAACAGAGCCATGAAGGCTGCTTCAGCCGCCAACTTAACCGGGATAACAGGATCTCGCACGCTTGCAAACACAGGAAGTGCAAGTAACGGAAGATGAGGTCGCACGAGTTCCATGTGATGTCGACATGTTGTCCGAACTACCACAAGTGCAAGGCGTCGCGTGTCAACCGAGTTGCCGGGTTGGATGAGATTGGCCAGTGTCTCGAACAATGGCTTGATCGTCTCGAAATCATTGCTGCCGGTTTCGGAGAGAAGGTATTTGCCAGCGGCGAGCACACAATTATCTGAGATGAAATTCTACGCAATATTAGCACAAAGCACGATTTTGACCACAGATAACTTACATTTTTGCTTGCCATGCCTTGACGAATGACTTGAGGCAAGTCGTCTGCAAAGGCACTCTCCGTCAAGGTCGATGGTGATTCCAAAAGTACGGCGTTAAGAGCAAGAACAGACGCTTGGCTGAAGTGAGTCGTCATGACTCTATTCTTGATAAGACCAGTGGCATTCTCTGCTGGCACGTTTTTGATCAGAGCACCAAGTAATTTGGCGTTGGTTATTGCCATCGAAATATCGTTATCCTCTGGATCAGCATCGATCAATCCAAGAACCGCACTTCTTGAGGCATCACTCATATTGGCCCCTGCCTTGCTAATGACTTCGTAAAGTGCTTTAAGCATAGCATTTCGAACACCAACGTCTGAGGTCCTTGACCCGGTGACCAACTCAGCTATCAAGGGATCGATGCGAGGTGTAAGCGTGATTAAAGTTCCCAAAGCTTTGGCGGCCCTGGTTCTTAGAACCTCGCTCGACGTGTCTGCTAGAGATTTGGCAAATGTGCGTTGAAGTTGAGGAAGGAAAGGCTTCAAGAACGTTGGAATCTTCTCCAGCAGATTATTCAAGGTGAGAAGAATGGCAGCTTTAACATCGACAGAGCGTTCTGAAACCACTCTGATAAGCGGCCCCGTAATTTGAGTAACAAATGGTTTTAATGAATCACCACTTGTCCTGTCAACGATATCCGATATGGCAAGAGCAGATTGCGTTCTCTGTTCCGCAGTGCTGGACACAGGGGGAGTTAGCATAGTACTATTTCAGAGTGTCTTTGGAGTAAAAAGAGCAGAATGAGTAAAATGAGCTCCCGTGGGACTTATTAGAAGTGCATAAGATGAGAAAGGAGTGTTTCAGGAAAGGATGACAAAGAATTTAAGGAACCCCGTTATCCTTACCCGTTCATTAAGCCCTGGAGGAATATTGGTAAAATGGCGTTGATTCCTTTGGGCAAGCCGAAGCCGGGTAGATTCGAGCCTGCTACGCCGACATGCTGCAGTATTTGTCGAGTTGAAAAGACCAGAGCCTCCATTTCTTCTTTCTTCAGGTGCTTGGTAAACTCATTCAACGCGGTCCACGCAGCTTTGACAACTTCGGCATCTCTATCATCAAACGATATGAGCAATGCTCTAATGATGTCTTGATTGTATCGAGAATAGTCAACGGTAGCGGACGAGAAGAATGTCGCAAGATGGTAGCCCGTGGCTGCTCTCCGGTGGTGGTCATCATGCTTCACCAATGTGAGTAAGACGCTCATAGCAGTATTCAAGCCGTCAAATTCGTCTATCGAAAGAACAACTGTGTCGAAGGATGCGTTGAGGTCCGCGAGAAGTTCTTCGTCCTTGCAAGAGATGATGTTGTCCATGAGGGAATTGAGAATGTTCGGCAGCCTCCGAGTCATAGCAGAGCCTGCGACAGTAGACAAGGAAGCCAAGGCTTTTGCGTTGAAGGAAGAGATTGGGGAGGTAGTGAGTGTGGGTATCAGATTTGGCAGGATTATGTTTGATCGTGTCGTCTCAGTGAGCAATGTCAGAAGAGCGGACAAAGCATTGTCCGCTTCATCTTCTGTCCGCAGCAAGCTCAGGAGATGAGGCAGAACCTGGTCGACTGCTCTCTTCCCAAGGATTTGTTGTAAAGAGTCGAAAGCCTCAGCAGCAGCCTCCCTGACTTCTTCCTCGGAATCAATAAGAGCAGTGCGGACGACAGATATCAGAGTCTTTTCATGGTCTTCTAAGGCGTCTGGGGAGGCAGAAGAAATCAGTTCCCGAAGTGCTATGCAAATACCTTGCTTAGCATCTGTGTCAGTAGACGTTTGCAATCCCTCCTCAAGTGTAGGCAGTAATGTGGAAAGTACTCCGTCACCAGCTTTTCGAATGAGCTCTCCAAGAGCGTTACCTGCAATGACCTTCTGCTCCATGTTGGAACTGCCAAGTCGTCGGATGATGAGTTGTGTCAAGGTTGGGATGAGTTCCTTCAAAGTTCTAGGACTGGCCACCAAAGCTTTCCAGACATTGACGGCAGCAGTGCGCACGAGACCCGAGGTATCGCAGCGACAAATGTACAAAGAAGAGAGTACTTTGTTTCTCTTCTCCTCGCCGAGGACCTCCAGCAGCGACGCCCCTGCTTCTTGTGCTCCTTCTTCAACCTCGTCTTGTTCCGTGTTGGCACTAATGCCCGTGAGATTGAACAGAAGATCACCAACCAACTCGACAGAGCTGAGACGAATTCTATAGTTGTCATCTGCAAGACCACGTTCCAGTTCGGGAAGCAAGAGATCGATAGCTCTTGTAGCGAAATTCTTGACAAGCAATCGTCCAGCTCGAAGAGATGTGTCTCGAATGGACTCGACATCATCTGCAAGCCCAGACAGAATTGGTGGTATAATCTTGCTCAGATAGTTGGCAAAGCTGTTACCAAAGCAGACAGGCAAGAAGATGAAGAGCGACATGAAACCTTCGCGAACAGACGGTTTGGATGAGGCAACGTTTTGTAGAATAGTTGGCAGGGTTTCCTCCAAGCGGCCAGTTCCAAGGCCAGCAAGAACTTCACTGAGGGCTTGAGCAGATCCAAGACGATCGCCAGCGCCTGTGTCAGATTTTAGTGTTTGCATCAAGCCTGGAATAAGGTCTGGGAGAGCATCCTCGCCAAGTTTCTCAATCAATGAGCCTAGAGCCTTCGAAGCAGTAGCACGTGTTGTTGGAACTGGGTCGACAATAGCAACTTTGAGACCAGCAACCAGAATTGGCAAATGTGAGATAAGATCTTTCCTTTCAGTCAGATGTGCCAAGCTACCAATGACTTGAGCAGATTTTCTCTTCGTTGCTGATCGATCGCCCAATCCACGCTCAAGGATGCGAGCCACAAGGGCAAGAGAGGGAGCATCCAAGTAATGTACGAACTGTACCTTGATCAAGGAGTCCAACGCATCATCAGTGTACTTGGTAGGATCACTTAGAGCCTTCAGCAGAACATCGACCAGGCCCTTAATTTCAGGATTGCTGATGACTTCTCCGAAGCGTTTCAAGCTTCGATTCGCAGCCAAGCGGACCTCCTTGTGACTGTCATTGAGGACACCAGTCAAGGGCGGGATGATCTCGGGCAGGCTTTGAGCCAGTTGTTGCGGATCTAAGTACGCCATGGCACCAAGCAAGTCACAAGCTCCTTTCTTGCTCCTCCACTGTTGGTCGTCCAGTCCATCGAGAAGAGTGGGTAATATGCGCTTCACACCATACGAAGTCAGACTTGCAAAGCAGGCTTTTGCAGCTGCGAGGCAACCGTCACGCACGTCAGAACTGGCGTCGCCAAAACTGGAGAGAAGTTGGGGCACGATCTGGATGACATATGGTTCAAAGATTCGGCCAAGAATTGTTGAGAGGAGTTCATAGGCCAACAAGGCGCCTTCACGATGATTGACGTCCTTCTTGTTCTCGATGCCGCCTTTGAGGGTGGACATGATGCGATACTCTCTTAGTGCAGAGATACCTTTGCCATTGACTATTCCTGCAAGGCCATAGGCTGCGCCACGGCGAGCTGCATACTTCTTAGAGTTGAAGAGTCGATCAAGAACATGTTGTACATATTCTGGAGTTTTTTCTGATGAAGCGCGGACGAGGGGTGGTAAACATTCAGCCACTGCGTATTGGACAGCTTCCGAGGGCGTACTTAGAGTTTCCAACAGCCGCTCCACTACCTTGGGCACTCGAGAATCCCCTTTCTGCAAATGTCGGGCGAGAGCACCATACATGATGATGACCGCTTCGTTCACTCGATCTGCAAAATCGGACCCCTTATCTGGAGCCTCAAGCGTTTGCTCAAATGTCTTCATTAAGGCTTCAACTTTGTTCTTGCCATGAACTGCAATGATGGTAGTCGCAGCTTCAACCATCTCCTCTCTGACATTCGGGTCTTTGTCACCAAGGGGTCCTCGTTCAATGAGGAACCTCAAAAATGCGTCGAGAACCCCATCTTCAAAGACAGGAGCCAATTCTTTGAAAGCAAGCGCGATTCCATTCCTTGCTTCCCACGGATCAGAAAGATCCATCTTCTTGGGCATGCCGTATTCGTCAAGTTGCGGCACTCGGGGCTTGGCTAACTCTTGGTAGGAAGCCTGCAAGCGTGCCAAAACATCGCGGAACTTCTCAGGTTGGATCTTGACCGACTCCGCCAATGCTCTCGCGGCTGCTCTCCGAAGCTGTTTATCAATACTCTCGAGGTATGGCAACATGCTGAAAGGAGAATCTTCTGAAATTTCAAAGCCGCTCTCTTCCCAGATCTCCCGACCAAGCTCGACGTTCTCATCCACGTCATCGTGGCAAGCCAGCCAGATTTCTTCTGAAAACCCGAGCTCGCTCATGTCAATCTCTGCACTGATAGACTGCAACACCGACGTCCGAACTGAGATCTGGGGAACGATCGCACCCCGAGCGAGGATAGCGATTTCTGCATCAGTAATATTTGGGGCGATGCAGCGACAAAGATCTGCTAAGCAATCTTTGATGGCCTTGTAATGCTGGTTGTACATCTGCATCGAAGATACCAAGACCGACAAGACTTCGTCGCGAGGCACGAGAATATCGGTGCACGCATCGGTGTGGAATGAGAGGAACTCTATAGCCAAGACCAATTGAGCTTCAGCATCATCGGTGTCGCCAAAGCCTCCATTTCGAAGAACTAGAAATACTAAAGGAAGTATGTATGTTAAGGAAACTGTGTCGAATGGACGCTGCTCGCCGGAAAACCGAAGACGATACAGAACTCTGGTGACTAGGGCACCAAGAGGTTCCTGTACTAAATGTTCGGGCAAGTGAGGGACGTCCAGAGCTCTCAAAGTCGCAATGCCAATGAATGGGCGGAGAGCACCTATGCGACTAGGGAGTCTTTCCGAACAGAGAATGTATGCATCAGGGGCCGCATTTCCAGTAATGAGGATTGCACCGGCCTTGATGACATCCACCAGTGATTTCACAGCAGGACCCATCCAAACACCTGCTTCTGTGGGAGGACCGGTTGCAAGGCTCTTGATGATCCCAATTCCCCGAAGTAACTTAGCTTCAAGATATCGAATATGAAGTCGAATAGCTGCCTCTTTCTTCAGTTGAGCATTGACCTTAGCTGTCTCCTCTGGTGTGAGCTTTTTCTGTAGACCCTTTTTCTGCGCAAGCTGAGCCCTCAATTCTTCTTCCCATTTCAGAGTATCGTAATCTTTGGTGTTCTTGTTTGGCGTGTAACTTTGAGATTTTGATGCGAGCACATCAACAAAAGTAACACCTTCCTCAGTTCGGAATATGGCTGCCTCCGTGGGACCAATATTAGCAAGCTGACTTGAATCCAAATCACGCTCGAAAAGTTCTACAATTCGGGGAGTCATGGCGTCTGGTGCAACAAAAGCAAGCTCAGCGGCGGCACTGAATGCAGCCCTCTTTACTGCGTCGGACCGCTGCAACGGTGCCTGTGCTGCAGTTAGAACAGCTGAGGTTGTAAAACAGAAGGAACACTCACCGACGCGTCAAAGCTCGTTATATCCACTATCTGTTGCACTAAAGTATCCCCAGACAACCGCGCAAGCTCTCCAGGGTCTACCTGGACTCTGAGGCAGATGTCTATCCAGTTGATCTTCGGCAGAAGTTCTGGTCTGGCGATAACTAGCATCGAAACCATCTGATCTTTCCTTGTAGCTTCATCTATCACCCCACCGAGTCGGGCAATATCTGCTTGGGGTAGGCATATTGATTTGACAACCACGTGAAGATGTTGGTCCTCAGTCTTTGCTGATACCGCAGCACTTTCCTTGTCTCCTGATTCAATTGAATGTTTCCAGCGCCAAATACCAGCCAGAATAATTTCGGCGATCAGTTTGGGCTCATGCACATAGAGCTTGGAAAGTGTATGGGAAGCTTCTTTCCGAGTTGCTGGTTTGACGCTAGATGAACATATAGAATAGATTATAGCTTGAGCCCATCCGAGGGCAATAACCGAGTCTGGCTGCAGAGTACGAAGCTCCTCTATGTTGGCTGCAAGAGCTCGAATGAACCACTTAAATTCGTCATCAGTGGTAAGCTTGCTATAAATTCGGGGGTTCAGCAGGAACGACGGTTTAGGCTCCATTATAAATGCCTGCCGCGGAATTTGGGCCTTTTTGAGCGCCGCATCCACCTTGGCATTGCAGGTGAGGCTAAGCCTGGCCGACGAAGTGGCCATGAAGATATATGCACATGTGACGAGCCCAGACTGCGCAGTTGCTAGGGGATTTGCAAGGGTCTCCTGCCAAATGTCCATCAGAGCGGGTACAGCGGATTCCGCAAGGCTGGGTAGTCTCGATTTTATTGTATCCGCATCAGTCGTGGACCAAAACAGCTCTCCGAGACGAACGGTCCACAGTTTTTTGATTGGCACCTTCTTATCAGAAATGCCCTTGATGAAGATGTCTGCGACCGATTTCTCGATAGGCACGCCATTGGTTAAACCCCAACATAGATAATGAACAAGTGCTGATGTCTCTGTAGCGAGAGCAGCCTCATTTGTTTCTTTGCTGGCAATTGTAGCAAGTATTGGACTGCTCTTTGCCACCGTAGACTGTGATAGTGGGAGTACAGCCAACATGTCTGCATGAAGGGATCTTCCATCAGCTGAGGTAACTTTTCCGGTTTTGAGGGGAGTAATAATCTCCTCTGCAATTTGATCAACTACAACCTCATTATGTGATTTGAGAATGACAGCTTTGAAAGCTGACAGCGCCCCATGTCTAATTGTTGCATTTGTGGACTTAATGTTTGCGAGCAGTGGCTTGAGGAGGTTGTTCTTGAGAACAGTTGAAAGATCAATTGATTCCGGAAGGGAATAAAACAGCGGGCTGGCCAAGTCGTCGAGTACAATTTCCGGAGATCTAAGAAGAGCTTTTTCCAGTGCGGGAATAATCTCTTTTACGATATCTTCCTTAGTTGTAAAGTCCACAAAAAAGTCCCCCAACGCATTTGCTAAGTGTTCTGGCACTTGGCTTCGTGATCCTATGATTTCCCGGTTGTAGAATGTGTAGTACTCGGACTTTAAGGTTGAAAGGATGGTCTTCGCCCATGGTTTCCTTGCACACACACCAGCCACGACCCCTAACATAACGGCATTTTTGGCAGATGGTGATGGACCTTTTGCAGAGAGCCGCTTCACAGCATCCTCGATTATTTTCTTGAAGTCGTTGTCTTTCGAGAAAACCTTCCGCAGTCCACGGCGGGTGTGTATGAACGCTGCATGCTTCACATTGGACCGTGGTGACTCGCTGATACATAATTCCAGTGCTCGAGAATTGCTATCAATGGTCTGAAGGCCCCATCTCTCCCAATGTTCAGTGCCCGTCAGCGCCTGCAGCAATACGCTACACCATTCCACGAGAACGAACGCATTGCCCGGCGCAAGACCTGTCTTCAACGTCTCCGCATGTAAGAGCTCGACAAATCCTACCAAGGCCTCAGGAGGTGCGCCTGACTTGAAGATAGCCCATATGCAGCGTGTGACGGCGCGTCTCGAGTTTCGATCGTGGTAGTATGGGTATGTGTGGAATAGGAGTAGGAGTAGTGGTGGGAAAAGGTCGTGTGCTATTTCTGCTTTCAAAACACCATTAGCAAGTGCGCATAAAGCCAATATATCAAAGAGGTTCCATACCATTATTAGAGAGCCTTTCTTCCAATGCGTGTAAGGTCCCAAGTCGAAGACTGGTGCTGGCTGAAGCTAGTGCTGCCTTGGTGGCAGCGGTATCCAGATCCAGCTTGCTCGTTCCATTAACCTCCACCTCAGTCATTTTGGATGTTCGAGTAAGCTCTCATGACCTGCGCCGCTTCGAAATTATTCAAGGCCGTTGTGTGGGTGCTGTAATTCACAGGTTTACTCAAGGTCGTTAATTTGACCGTAGCCGAATTTTGGTGATTTTTTATTTAGGCGTCCTGCATCACCCCGCGTTGTACCTCCTCTACCCAAAAAAAATTCCGGATGGCGGGGGGAAAGAAAAAAAAGAAGCCGGCCTCGAATCCTGCCAGGGCCGTCGCGACTACGTCTATTGCTTCCAAACAGAAGCTCGAGCTCCCTGAGACCGTGGACGAACCGGCCGCGTTGAATGAAACCAAAGATACCAGCGAAGCCCGCGATACAGAGCAACCAGCAACACCTACCTCTTCCCTTGTGCCGAAAGAAAAGGCTTTGACAGCGGAGGAATTTGAAAAGCAGCTCGAAGAGTCGGAACTTCAAGTGCTTGTGGAGAAGCACGCACAGAAGTCCAAAAGAGATGCCGCACGTCAGAAGTCGAGGCTGGAGACGGAGCGTCGATTACTGAGAAGTCAAGCAGAAAGCTTAAACACCAGAAAATGGCTTCCGCCCGAGCTCATGGAAGAAATATTGGACTTGATTAAGGCAGAAGGCCGTTTCACAGGACACACAAATGAGGCGAACTCCAAACCGGCATCAGAAGAGGAGTTGACCATTCGCCTCTGGACGTTGCAGCAAGCTCTACTTGGATCAGGCTTCGTCGAAGAGAAAGTGGGCTTGGCTCTGCGGCAGGTTTTGGACATCTCAGACAAGATAGGTGCCGGGAACAAGGACACCATATGGGGGCTTGAGGAGGCGTTAGACTGGCTTGCACGAAATTGCTCGAGAGAGGAGCTTCCGGATTATGATAACTGGCAGCGGAGAACAGGTGGAATACCGAGATCACAGTCAGGTTGATTGCTCCAGAACTCATCATGCTTCTCAAAGGCTAATTTACGTGTCAGAAACCCCCATACACAGCCCATTACCATCAGGGACAACCACCCCTCGCCTCGAATCCGATACAAGGCACATCGCACTTGCAACTTCAAGTAGTTCTGTCCAGCTCAATATTGCCCGGTCGTCTCCCAAAAAGGCAACTCCTGCAGAATATGATAGCGATATTGACCCTGATGATCTTCTCCCAGTCTACTTGGAATGCAAGACGAAGTTGTTTCATTTGCAGGAATCACAATCCCGGAAGAACGTTTTGCGAGCTACTTCTCGGATGAACTCCCCAAAATCCAAGCCCCCATCAGATCCTGAAGCTGCCAAAATCCTCAGAAAGATCAAGAAGATAGAGGACGATGTCCTATTCGACCAATATGTGGCGAATCAGCAGTGGGAGACGAAACGGATTCAGTTGGAAAGAGAAGCAGCTGCACATCGTAACACTGCTGAAGCCATCCAGGACAGTAGTGATTCACAGTCCCAGGAATCACTGACACTAGTCGATTCGGAGGATGAGGTTAGCAAGGAGGCTGCCAAAATTGGAGCTGCAATGCTCGAGGAAAATGATAGCGATGACGAAAGCGCCTTGGCAGACCTCTTCGCGAGTCTACCTGTGAATGAGATTGACCCTGTGACAGGAAAAACCAGCACTGTGGTCAACGGAGGTAATGGTGTGAAAGTCACGATCCGTGATTTCGGGAAATGGACTGGTGTCAACCCGACCAGAGTGCTTGAAGAGGCCTGTCGGGCAAGGTTTGTAGTCCAGCTCTGACAGTTCGGACATGTTGTTCTTGTACTAACGCTTATGTCTCAGAGATACTTCAGTGAAGTTCCATTTCAACCTAATATCTGATTCAACGTTTTCAAATCGGCATTCTTTACGAATCTTGTGGTCCAAGTCGCAGGACTTCCCTGCTCTGGACCCACCACCAGAGATAGATTTCATTTCATCTCCCAAATCTCAGGTATTCACTATGGTGTCAGTTTCATCTCCAGATAGCAAGCAATCCGAGGCTTTCATAGCTACTACTGCGCTCTTCCTTCTTTTCAGTTCATCATTAAAAGAGGACAAAGTTTTTCTACGCTTGCCAGCTACGTGGAGAGACTTGTGGACTGAACTTGCCGACAAAAAGAAGGAAAAGTCTGATGGGGTTGATCGAAGCGCCATTCGAACTTTTCGCGATATGGTTCGCGAAAAGAGGGACCAAGAGCTTGAAGATGGTGTCCTCATCCGTGGTGCTTTCCGGAATCGCATTCCTGCTCGTGTGGCAGACAACAGTGACGAGTCTGGGCCAGATAAATCTGTCAAATCTTCCTTAACTCCGGAAGCCTACCAAAAGATATGGGCAGACAAATGCAACACACCAAACTATCAAATGATGCTTGTAAGCCGCTTGTTTTTGTTTATTTCTTTTAAGCCTTGTAGCACTGACACAGTGATAGCAATCTCGCATGCAGCTACCGATGTGGGGTTTCAAGAATGAAGTCCTCAGCGCTATCGATCGCGAACAAGTGGTTATCATTTGCGGAGAGACTGGGTGGTAAGCAGATATATCCCATCCCTGAAATCTGTATTGTTGCTTACGACTGTGAACAGTGGGAAGAGCACACAAGTTCCTTCCTTCATACTAGAAGACCAGCTTTCGCGGGGAAAGCCTTGTAAGATTTACTGCACTGAGCCACGTCGAATATCAGCCATCTCTCTGGCTCGTCGCGTCAGTGAAGAGCTTGGGGAGCGCAAGAATGACCTCGGCACATTTCGGTCCTTGGTTGGCTACGCAATTCGTTTAGAGTCAAATACTGCCAAGGAGACTCGGCTTGTCTATGCAACTACAGGAATTGTGATGCGAATGCTCGAGGGATCGAATGACCTTAAAGACGTTACTCACATCGTTTTGGACGAAGTGCATGAGCGAACTATTGACAGCGATTTCCTTTTGATCGTGTTGAAGAAGCTTATGGCACGCCGACGTGATCTTAAAGTCGTTCTGATGTCAGCAACAGTCGATGCTGAGCGCTTCTCCCGGTATTTGGACGGTGCTCCTGTACTGACGGTTCCCGGACGAACGTACCCTGTCCAGGTCAAGTATCTCGAGGATGCAGTGGAATTGACTGGCTTCTCCCTCGACAACGGCTATGCTGAGAAGTTCACGGATTTGGACGATGACATAGATGCCGAGACAGTTTCGAATGATTTGGCGAAAGCCGATAACACAAAAACTTTGAGAGGGTACAGTGCGAAAACGCGAAATACAGTTTCTCAGATCGACGAGTACCGGATCGAATTTGACTTGGTAACACAATTATTGGCCAAGATTGCTACCGATGATCGTTTGGAGATGTTCAGCAAAGCAATTCTCGTCTTTCTACCGGGCATCGGAGAAATTCGTCAGCTCAATGACCTGCTTGTTGGCCATCCTGTATTCTCATCTAACTGGTATGTATATCCTCTGCATTCAACAATCGCCAGCGAGGATCAAGAGGCCGCCTTTCTTGTTCCGCCTCCAGGAACCAGGAAGATTGTTCTAGCTACCAATATAGCTGAGACGGGTATTACAATACCTGACGTTACTTGTGTTGTCGACACTGGCAAACATCGAGAAATGAGGTAATCTCCCTACCTCCGTCTTGTACAATATTTCGCTTACTGTTCTAGGTTTGATGAACGTAGACAATTATCGAGGCTTTTAGAAACCTTTATAAGTAAAGCCAACGCCAAACAACGCAGAGGCAGAGCCGGAAGACTGCAAGAGGGCCTGTGCTTCCACCTCTTCACAAAATATCGACACGATGAGCTTGTAAGTTCTAGATTGCGGTCCTATTATGACCAGATGGATTACGATTTACTGACTCCCTGATTGCAGATGGCTGATCAGCAAACTCCCGAGCTTCTCCGCTTATCGTTGCAAGATCTCGCCATTCGTGTTAAGATCTGCAAGCTCGGTGGCATTGAAGATACACTAAGCCAAGCTTTGGACCCGCCCTCTGCCAAAAACATTCGCCGGGCCATTGATGCTTTGATTGACGTTCGAGCTCTGACCCAAGGCGAGGACTTGACCCCTTTGGGTATTCAATTAGCAAGATTGCCACTAGATGTGTTCTTGGGCAAACTCATTTTACTCGGAAGCATATTCAAGTGCTTGGATGCTGCTATCACAATCGCTGCTATCTTGTCCTCCAAATCACCATTTTCAGCACCATTTGGAGCTAGGGCACAGGCAGACACCGTTAGACTAGCATTCCGCAGGGGTTAGTTCCCTTTTGAAACATTATCCCCTCCTTACCCTCGACCTGACCAACGAGATGAGCCCATTCTCCATACTCATATCTTACCTTGCTACATGATCCTCAGTAATAGCTGTTTACTGACTAAACCTAGGTGACTCCGACGTTTTAACAGTTTACAATGCCTATTTGGCTTGGAAGCGAGTGTGCTTGACGGGAGCCTCCGAATATCAATTCTGCAAGAAGAATTTTCTCAGTCAGCAAACATTGTCAAACATTGAGGACTTGAAGGGGCAGCTAGTAGTCTGCTTGGTGGACTCGGGCTTTCTCCCTCTCACGGAGGCTGAGCGAACTGCTTTGAATAAGTAAGATCCCTCTCCAGTTCTCACTTCTTACCACTAAGTTTCACAGAACCAGGTACTCTAGTAAGCGCCGACAGTTCTTCGACATTCCGCAACGAGCAAATTCGAACAGCGACAACGATATCATCACCACTTCTGTGATTGCGTGGAGTTTTTACCCCAAATTGCTCATCCGGGATGGGAAAGGGTTCAGGAACGTTGCCAACAATCAATCAATCAGTCTGCACCCTTCATCGGTCAACAAAGGCCATCCTGAGCTAAGATGGATTTCATATTATCATATCATGCAAGCCAAGCAGTAAATACAACAGCTCCGTATACTAGAATACTGTAACTAACGCTTGCTAGATTTTACAATGCTCACGAGACCACGGTCGTTGAAGAATTTGCTATTGCATTGCTCTGCGGAGATGCACGCTGCGATGTGAGTTGAATCTGAATGCTACTCACTATGACCGAATTAATCTTTGAATAGATGTATGCCGGCGTAGTCGTCGTGGACGGAAACAGAGTGCGACTTGCAGTCTCAGATTGGAAAACAATGCTTGTGATCAAGATCTTGCGATCTAGGTTGCGCGATATCATGACCCGCTCCTTCAAGAATCCGGGGAAACCACTCAACTCCCAGCAGCAGAAGTGGCTGGAGGTCTGGCAGAAGATCTTTTCACAGGAGTTCAAGGATAAATAAAAGATAACGAGGAAATAGAACGCATAGATTCGGCGCTCTGGGCAGAATACTGTGTTAATATAATGTACACTATCTCGAAATTAATGATTGAGTTGAACCTTCCAATGCCGTGCTGCATGTTTATTCAAAGGTATCACGGCGAATCACACTTGCTCCACAACTTTTTTCATTGCGTTAGTGATGCCTTATCTTTTAGATATCCTCGATCGAGACAATTTTTCTAATGCCTCCCTTGTTACCTGTATTATTTTGCATTGTCAAAGTCAAAATAAAAATGCGGTGATTTGCCGGTCGGCCGCTTCATCAATTGGCACCTAACTCCCCCGCACTCTAAAGCAGCACCTGTTCGAGCTGTCGCCTCATTCTTTCCAACATCACCAATCACAACCAACACTTCATGACAAGTCGACAACTGACTGTTCCGGTCCTCACACTTCTGAGACTTCTTGAATGAGACAGTGATGGCTTTGTTTGCTCCTCGAGGTTTTCATCAAGTCAAGAATGGCCCTGTGGCAGAGATAATAAGCCAAAAAAAGCTGCAGTGGATTGCCAGTTTCAATCACGCGAAAGCTGGACTTTTTACTGGGTGCAAAAGAGAGGATGAAATGACATCCTGATATTGGAAACTGCATATTAACTCGATCTCGGGAAACTAAGAAGGCGCTTTCGTCGCAAGAATGACTGGACCATCACTCAAGAGGCTTTCTGGACAATACATAAACCATCAGTTCTTTTATCCGCCTTTGTTATATCTTCTCTCGCTATTCCTTTCATTTGCGAGTGGTCTTTTTGATGTTGTCGAACTCGGGGTATCTCTCCAGGTGCATCGACATTTGCTGCATGCTTGGTGTGCCTAAGTTTGGTCGAGGCGGAAGGCCAGGTATTTCGTGCGGGTGGACTTTCTTGGGGCCTGGAACTTGAGCTGTTACTTAGTGAATTGGGTCAGCTTCAAGTATTCTTTGGGAAGCAGGGACAGGTGCTAGTGCACATAGCTCAGCAACTTGGAAGACAATGTATCGGCTCCGATCAGCAGACTGGGGAACAGCAGAGCTCGCACTCGAAAGCTTTCTAGGACCCTTAGATGATTGCTTGTTGATATCCGCAAATATGTCTTCCGAAGCCCTATTAGGTGGCAGCGTACCTTTCTTGGGAGCCGTTGGCAGGCTTGATGCGAGGCCCTCTCTCCTAATTCCTCCTTCCTCTCCGTTGTGCTCCATCTCTGCTGTCGGCTTGAACATTGAGTTCGGTTGCTGGAATAACGACTTCGCCTGAAGGGTAGTGGCACCTTGTGGTGTCAATTTCTCCAAAATTGTTGTCTGAATTGATACAGGGCTGTCTTGCTCTGCACTGGTCTTCAATTGAAGTGATTGCTTTGGTGTTAACTTCAATTGGGGAGGGCTATCCTTTGCTGATAGGGTGATTCCATCTCCCGAGGCAACTTTCTTTGAGGTCACTGGCTGGCTCAACGCGGGTGCAACTTCCTCTACATCGAAGTCCGACTCCACTGTGGGCTTATATGTTGATGTTAGTCAAAAATCCTTTTTATGTGCCGGAGGCAGAATATGTCATACCTTGAAACGCTTTCTTTGGCTTGCACCCGAAGCATCTGCTGTATAGTCCGAAACATCTAGAGCTTGCTCTTGATTACGACCGCCCTTCAGCTCAGGCTGAGCATCCTCCATCAAAAAGGCCCAGTCGAACGAATGGTCTATTGGCAAGAGTCCGTGTTCAATCTCAAACTCGGTTCTCGGGATTGTGTGGTATGGTGGGAACTCAGGCTCTATGGGCAATCCGAATTCCTCCTCCCACTCGGCTTTCGTCATTGTGCGGTATGGAAATGGGCCTAGCACGTCTATACCGAAGACCTCCAACGCTGCATCCATGCATCTCTCCTTCTCCTTCGCCTCTTGCTCTTCTGTCAGATTGGGACTCAGTGGATCGTAACCAAGACTCTCGTATTCAAGTCGTGCCTGTTCGAGCTCCTCATCATGGAGGCGTTGCACCTCCTTAGCTCTCTCGTGTTTAGCTACGAGGCCCTTCACTGTAGCGTAATTCTCCAGCCAAATGATTCTGCCAACGCTAAGCGTGTGAGACAAGTCTTGCAATGTTCTCTCATCCGCGATGGTCAAGTTTAAAGGTATTTCCGTCGGATATCGGAGATCAAGGTATTGTTGGTCAGTGGCTGTCAACGTTGCGCCTGGGGATATCGAGCCTGGCATAACAATTGGTGTAGTATCCGAGTCGTCACTCATGTCGCTCATGGACATTGCAACCGATCCGGCATCCGATGCCATTGTGTGCAATATGAGCAATGAGAGACCAAAAGCAAAATGCTGTTATGAAGTTGTGATCAACGTTGGGGAAGTTGTGAGTGTTTGACGGTTGAGGGGAGGAAAGGCTTAACTTTGACGCGAAGCCAGCCTTGCGTGAGCTCCCACAAAGCTCTAGCGGAACCATTTTAGCGAGGAAACTCCTCAAATTTTTCATAATAGAAGAATTTTAGCATCGTGTTCTTATCTGAATAACATTACACAGATCCAAAGACACGCAATCTCTGCTTATCCTTCCTCGGGGAAGGTTTCCTCTCTCTCGATGCCACCCAGGCTCTTCCACCCCTGTGGTAACCTCAAAGTGAGCCAGAATCAACACTTCCATTTCCCACAGCAACAAAACATAGTCTGACGTGCCATAGTTTTCATTCCTGGAGAAATGATAGATATCTCAATCAAGAAGTTTGTTGATCTCCCAAGGATCTCAGGAGCTCGAAGCGAGAAATTCGGCTGTCCGCCAATCGGATGCCATACCTGGCCTGGAAAAACATTGTGCCGACGAAGCCCCTTGGCTACGTACACCAAACGATCAAGCATACCTTGCCGTTTTCACCTAGCGTGTCAAGATTGTGCTAACACATCCCTTCGATCGAGAGATAAGAGTGGCTATTTGTTATGGTTCACAAAGGCAGGATGATCCTTCTTATATCTGATAAAGCCAGCGGCTTTTGGACAGGTCATGAACATTTTCTATTTCCTCTAGGATGCCTCATTCAGTGATAAGACCAGGGAATGATCTAGTGTTCATTCTTGGTTATTGATGTCTCTGCAATGATTTGGGGTGTTCCCTTTCCTGTTTAAGACATTGAAGTGCGAAAGCCCTGCTAGGCACCGCTTTGAGGACATTTGTGATAAATTTACGACAAACTTTATGATCTTCCTCATCTTGATAGAACGATTCTGGACACTTGAAAGAGAAGAGGCTGTTATATTATAATGCGCAAGCACAAATGTGCATGAGCTGGCGGAATAGAACATTATGGAGTTGCTTCTGTTCTACTTTCATGACCCAACGAGTCTATTCCCCTTCAGTATCAAGTCAATCTTGCACCCTCATGTAATGTCCATTTTGCTGAAGACTGAGTCTCTAATCTGGACTCGAAACGCATTCCTTCAGTTTACTCACGCTTTTCGCTTCCATTACAGCCCCTGATGCATGGTTGTTTATTATTCTTCAGAAGGGTATCGCATCATTGACTTTCGCGCTCATTTCTACTGGGGCTCCAAGCATTCTTGAAGGAGGTTAATTGCGAGCAACCCATGACATAGCGATACACAAACTTACTTCTTTCATCTCTCTGTAGCGCAGCACCCGCAGAAGAGTGAAGCAGGCCAGCAGATTACCTACTCGAATTAGCGCAAGAAGTATCTTGAGGTTTCACGCTTGGGGCCATACAGCCCGAATTATCGTAACACCAAAGCTAATGGTGGGCCTAACCACTTTAAAATGGCATGGGTTTTGATCTGTCCTAATTGTCCTCAGTACCTCTAAGAACATCGCACTCGGGCCGAGACAAACCCGCATTGAATACAGATCCACAGAATAGGAAGACCGAACATTCTCGAACGCAGATGATGCAGCAGTCGGGGACTTGAGAAAGGAGAGTTAGAATTATGATTCCAATCCTGGGAACGGGAAGAGGGGAATGGGAGTCGAACGACTATTTTAGAACTGGTTCACTACACTAGCACTACTGGTGCTGTGAATCGTTGATTCATTCAAGTGACGTAAAGCTTGAAAGACCAACGGATGCCGCTTTCGGTCCCGTACTTTCAAGATTGACGAAATACAATGAGATCATTCAACACAATATAAACTGAAGCACCTTCGGGGGTCTTCTTCATGGACGCAGCTCAAAGCATGCAGTGATAGGCGGGACTGTAGTCTGTGGCACTCAAACCTGTGTATAGATTCCCAGTACATTTCAAAAGAGAGGGGGAAGCTCGCAACAACCAGGATGCCAGCGATGAAATTACCACAAAAACCGGTAGTCTATATCCCTCTAAGCAATCAGAGTTTGGTGTCGGTACCCAACCCCCTCTAATCCGGTCGGAAATATGTCAACTTGTCAAGCAATGGTCGGCTTGGCAGAAATCAGTTTCGCACCTTCCCCACGAACACCACCTTTATGAACAAGACCAGAACAGAAGAGAGATAACGCGGAACCATGATTCAACCTGAGGTCACTCGGGTCATCACTTCAGAGACTTATGACTCAATCAACTCGGGGGCGAGAAAACTTCATCACTGGTCACGTGCATGTGAGTGGAACGTCGTTCCGGTCTGGCCCCCTGCCCAAAAACTGCAGCTTTGGTGGTCGCAGTCGCAATCTGCATCGAGAACGCTGCCAACATCACGATCAAATTCTCGACGGGAACCGACACGCCGGTGGAGGAGCTGTCACTATACAAAGCGACAGCGATGACTTCACCGCAGCAAGACAACGGCGATGTTGTCGCTGCATTGGCAACAACTTCAATGGAAGACAACCTGCGAACCACTGACTTCACCGCCGCCGAACCCCATGCCGAGAGCGCGCCCAGCGAGCTGGAACCCGAGCAACCCACCGACCCCGATGCGCAGCACAATGTCGAGCAAGATATAGCAATTAAACAAAGTTCGCCCAATGAACAGCAGCCAGACGTATCTGTTGAGCCAGAAGTTGGGACGGCTGGCGCAATGCCAGACATGGGTAGCAACTTCCTGGGCAACTATCCCCACGACCTGACGGGAGCTCTGCCACCTCCAGAACTTGTCGAGCCCTTTGCTGGAGGGTTAGACATCCTCGCTGGTCTCACAACTAATGCAAATCCATACCCGCCGTTCTACGATCCTTTTAACGCCTCGTTCCCCCCGATGATAGACGGTCTCCCAGCGATGCCCGACATGGACGCACTCGTGCTTGCACAAAATCAGCATATGGCTTACTTGGACCATCCCCCAAACATACAAGAGCCCCAGGAGACGCGCATCTCTGCTTTTGCCAAGCTTGAATTTCAGGATGGGCATTTCTATGTCACTACGTACGCAATCATCTTAGGTCGGGACGTGCGGGCTCATCATGCTGCTGTCCGCCATGAGGAGGAGATGAAAAGAGTCAAGGAAGATCAGGAGGGGCCCCCAAGAACACCTGCTCGAAGAAACCTTGAGAGTCTCCATGCCAAGTCCATTGTTAGTGAGAGTGGTGGGATCTTACGAGACGGCAACGATTCTGACGACGAAAGAGATCTCGAGAGACGAAGGCTGAAGAAGGCGAGCAAAGCCAGCAAGAGATCAAGGTCGTCCGCTTCGTCCTCGCATCATCAATCCAGAAGGAATTCTGAAGCCCAGCCAGCAGGCGAGCCTGTTCTCTACCAGGCTCAACCACAGGTCAGGCGTTCCGCTCCAGGGCACGCTGATGCTGTACCACTCGATCCAGAAAGCTTCAGACCATCCCCTCTTGAGTGCCCTATAATTGGCATCCATCCTTCAGCCGATAGGCCAGCATCCGACTACAAGAGCATCTCTCGAAAGCATGCCAAGATAAAATTCAATCAGAAGAGGCATGTTTGGGAACTACAGATTCTGGGGAGAAACGGGGGATTTGTCAACGGCTTTTTCCATCCCTGTGAATCTGTCATTCCTTTGAACAGCGGGGATAAGTTGCAATTTGGCGTTGTCGGTCTCGACTTTGTCCTGCCCGATATTGCGATTGCGGAGATGGGTGGTGAAGACAGATACCAGTCCGAGGAATTAGAAGATGAACCTTATCAGCGAGGTGGCAAGCAAATGAGCTACGAGTTCGAAGAAGCCCATGGTAACGGGAATCTGCACGATACTAGCGAGGAGGAGTCTGAAGCCGGCCGTGAAGACCAAGATCTAGAACATGAGGGAGAGGAGGATGACGAGGAAGAAGGAAGTGGTGATCAAGAAAATGGTGACGAAGACGATGTTGAAGCTGACGGTGAAGAGAACGCAGACGAGCAGGTTGGAGAAGGGCTCGATGAGCAGGAAGACGTCCAACCCGCGCTCGAACCACAACCCCCTCCGGACAGTAAACCGCAGAAGAAACGCGGTGTTGGTAGGCCCCCAAAAGATGGCATCATGTCAACCCGTCAGCGGAAGGAAGCTAAAAAGGCGGCCGAATTAGCAGCGCAAACCCAATCCCAGCCGAAGTCAGCGAAGAAGAATGTACCCCCTGCACCAGGAGCACCAGCACCGGTCAAAAATAAGGTTGGTCGGCCTCGTAAACATCCTCGCCCAGACACACCTCCCCAGCCCAGAGAGAAGAGAAAATATACCAAGCGGAAACCCAAGGAGCCAAAGGACGGAGAAGCGAAGCAAGAAGGCTCTGAAGACCAGGCCAAAGAGAAGAAGGACAAGAAGCCACCCAAGCCACCTCGATCCCCCTCGCCGGTGTTCAGAGAAGAAGATCTCACACCAGAGCAGCTTGCCAAACCCAATGCCAACTACGTGACACTTATCCACGATGCTCTGTCAAACTCGGCCACAGGGCAGATGTCCTTGCCTCAGATCTACAGAGCCATACAACGAAAGTATCCTTACTTTGTCCTCAAATGCGGCACAAATGGATGGCAAAGTAGTGTGCGGCACAATCTGTCGCAACACCACGCCTTCAAGAAAGTGGAACGCGATGGGAAAGGCTGGATGTGGGCAATTGTCGAGGGCATCTCCATTGAGAAAGAGAAGAAGCGACGACCGACGCCGCCGCCGCCGCATGCTTCGGGTCAAATGCAGCAAATCTACCCGCAGATGATGCAAGGGTATCCGTATGGCCCGGGAATGATGGGACCGCCTCCCGGCTATCCTCCGATGCAGCCGCACCACCTCCAGCCCGGCCAACCTGCGCATATGGGCCCGCAAATGCACATGAATGGACACATGCCTCCACCAGGCCTCCATCCGCATCTCAATGGCATTCCACAGCCCGGCTTCCCACCTGCGATACCGGCTCAGTTGGCCGCGCCGAACAATCCTCAATCTTACAGTTCTCCGTATGCACCGAAACCCGTTCCGCCGAGTGAGCCTCAGCGGAGCGATCAACATGCGCCAATCGACCAGACGCCTCATTCCCAAGCTCAACCAGCAATAGTCACGCCTGAATCAGCTCCGCAACCCCTATCCGCTCCACAGTCGCGGCAACCACAGCAAGCTGAGCAGGCTCAACAGCCTCCAGCGCAATTGCAACAGCAATCTGCCACTCCAGCGACACAACTGCTGCAGCTATCACCTCCCCTTCAGCCTCCGCAGTCGCAACAGCAGCAGCAACCCTCTGTGTCGAGACCTCCTTCTCCACCTAGACACAATGACGTTGTTATGCGAGCTGTCAACACCTTCAAAACAACCTTGCTCTCTCAGATGAGGCAAAGTAATCAACCTAATGCGCAAGCGATTCTCGATTCTGCTGTGAACCGAGTCCTGGGATTGGCTACCGAAAGCACTGTGGGCGATGATCCGCATGAAGGTCTCCTCATGAGCACTCTAAGGGGTATACTCAGTAGCATTGCTGGCTCGGATTTCCCAAGAACGGCTGGTCCATCGAATGATCATCGCTCACCGCAACCACCAAGTGAAGCAAGTGACAGTGCTTCTCAGCCTCCTGCCAAAGCTACCGGCGAGAGGCCAACAGTTGCGCGGCCATCCTTCACGGGACAAAGCCAAGGTCGTCCTAATGGCCCTTCAGTTCCTCGACCACCAATGGCGACCCCTGGAATGGTGCGCACCAATTCTGGAGGTTCTGCTCATGCACCCAGCCGGCCAAGCGCTTCTTCCGCCTCACCTGCACCTGCTTCTGCAGCCACACAGGGTCCTAATGGAGCCAGCACACCAAAACAGTCTCCGAAAGAGCCCGTCCAGCTTGCTGGCCAGAAGAGGCCTCTGGATGATGCAGATGACATGCGAGAGTTTAAAAAGCTGTCAACTTCGGGTCCGCCTCAACTGAAAACCTGACAGAACATACGGGTAATGGATGGATAGGGATGGGGCGGGAAAAGTGCATGCGAAATTGATATTACTGCATACGCGACACGGAGTTCTGGGCTTTCTACTACGGTGGGCATGGCATGGAATGGCGCATTTGGGACGGCTTGATGCATTTTGCACTTGCTGGGACGGCGTTACAGATACCAGGCTCGCGAGTTCCGTGTTGCGCGCCGCGTACATACGAGACAGTGTTATGTCATTCATTGGTAGATATGTTTGTAGCATACAGATGCTGCTGTCAATACACTCTTAGTCTCATGGGACTTGGTCCTGCTTCCTTTACGTGATATCACCAATATCGGCTTCGGCGTCAGGCCATGCTCAAGCATTGCAAATATCGTCCGCCACGGTGGGCTCCTCCGTCCGGTTGTCGTATGCAAATGCGCCAATCGTAAAAGCTATGCGACGAAGTACTCGTTGATCTCGAGCGTATAGACAAGTTGTCTATATCATACCGAGCGCAGGAGTTGAAGCGTCGACTTGTGCGAGCAGAAGAACGTTACCGAGTGCATCAGCAAGAGTAGCAGATAAGAAGAGTGTTTTGCGCGCCAATGTGGATTTACTTGCCTGTGCGTTTCGTGTACGAGCAGCTAAAACAACGACTTCGTTGCGACGAAGATGGCTAAACGCCGGTGAAGCTCTGTCTCTCAGAAGTCTGCGAGCTGAACGTCGGGGGAAGACACGAGATCTCGACTCCCCATATACGTCGGGCGTAATAGAGGCGGTGCAAAATCTCGGATATGTTTTAACTTGCAAAACGCCTTCATCGCAATCTCGTTTCCAATCTCGTCTCACAAATCTCCAGCTGCAGCAGAGCAGGGCGAAGATATAACACTTTGCCGCCAGGGCCCTGGAAATGACGGTACATCAAGCGGCAAAGTTGTCGTCGTTGTGTCCCCAAAATGCATCTCAATTGGATCTCTGTCATCGGCGCTTCCGAATGGAATATTGCAAGTCTGTATCACTTGCCAAACGTGTGCCGGATGTCATTTTGGTTGCGGACTGCGCCCAGCTTTGCTTTGCACTCGTCAGTGTCGGTACTCTCGGAAGACAAATCTTACTAGTGAGATGAATCAAGGGTGGCCTGGCTTACCATCATACAAGGCCTACGAAGCCTTGCTCTTGCATCCTGAAGGCGCTGGTGACTCGACTAACTTGGGTAGATATTCGGACATTCAAAGAAGAGCGAGAAGCCGTCCCTAGGGTCTATTGCACCCAGACCAGACCCCCTATTCAATGCGTCTTAACCGAAACAAGGCCAATTTCAGCCCGGAGCCCGAAACAACCGATAACCGACTACGATCAACGCCCGGGTTCTGTAAGGCTCTCAAGTTTCATACTGAAAAATGAGTTGAAAAGCTTGCAAAACATGTGTGAAACTGAGGTGGCGCGTCAGCCTTGTGACCAGTTGCCTTAATCCCTCACACCATCCCACCATCACGTGGTTAGTGTCACACAGATGCCCAGGTGCTCGTCCGAAATTTTCCAAGGAGATAGTCGGCGTCATCCCACCTCCTTGTGTCGACGAAATGGTTTCTCTTTCAAATCCCCCACCAGTTTCTTTCCTTCTTCCTGTTTAGAAAATCTCTGACGTGGGATTGACATCTCCTTGGGCCAAGGAAGTAGCAAGACCAGGCGTCTCAGTAAGCCCTATGAGGGATGCCAATCTCTTTCTCCCGCGCGGTCAGCAATATCTGTCTCTGACGCTGCGGGGTACGGTGGAAATGAAGCTGGTCAATGTGTTTTTCTTTTGGCTCTCTTCTTTCGGGGCGACGACGGCTGGTCGACCTCCTGCTCTGGGTGGAAATTCAGGGATCGAATGCTTGAGGGTGAAAACCAGGGCGTTCGAGATGGAGGCTCATCGACCGTTGGAAAGTATTCGGCGGCCCTATTATGGCGCCTTGGTGGTGATCATACCAGATCTGGTACGGAGTAGAGGAAGTACCTAGGATGTTCTTTATGGAGATGCCGATCTTTAGAAGAGAGTAGAATAATGGAAGAACATATCCGGACACGCCTAGATATATGAAAGAAACTCTAATGATGGCGCTGATGTTGATGAAATAGGGCTATGGGTTGATTGGAGGTCCTGTATTCGGTTATAGTTCGTCCCAAAACCTGGTTCCTGGAAAATTTGATCGTGATAGGAGATGATCGTCAAGTCAGGAGGGGATAGGCAACGGGCCAAAGGGAGATCGACAAGACGTCTTTGGCTTGTAAGCTCTGTTCGCAAAAAGATCCCAGATCGAACAGCCGATGCAGACCGGTGATAGAAGCCCTCCTGACCCAAATGCGTAAATGAGGGGCTAGCCCAGGTGGACTCGGTAAGGCTGCAGGCAACTTGCAAGAACGGCTGCCATCGAAAGGATTTCGTGTTGATTTGAATTGGGCTCCTGATGTTTTCGGTCTGCTGTGCTTCATGGTATCTGTTTTGCTCGCTTAGACAGCACTTCACGCACTGCTCATGACAGCATCCTAATTGCAGCACAGTCGATATTTAACTTGCCAGCCAGCTGCACCCAAAGTACGAATCTGATCAGGTACAGGTGTTCGTCGATTGCGGAGGAAATTATGACTTTGGATTGGAAGCATGTTCAACCAATGCTGAGCGGTGAACCTCCGATAACCAATCGTGGCGTTCGCTCCTCGTTCGCCTCGTCAGGGCGACCTTCATTCTGATGCAGAGGCACACGCCTCCGCATACGAGGATCTAATATGCGGGCCGAGATGTATCCACGTCGCGTTCCTGCAATGCAAGGTCTCAAGACCCTGCTCATTCAGAGACAGGGAAAGCCGGCGTTCACGCTGTCTCATCTTAGTGGCGCATCCGTCGCCGCTCAACAAATTCGATATCATTAGCCATGAAGCGATTCCGACATATAAATCATCCGCCGTCCATGACTTTCCGGCACCCAGCGCTCTTGATACCCGAAACCCTCTTTAGTTTCAGCTTTTTCTTTCTTAGTTGTATGTCTCTTCAGCATTGATTTATCAAAATACGTTTGTACTATGGCTTCTGTGGAGAAGAACAGGTACTGGATACCGAACTTCGATATCAACAAGAAAGTTATCACACAGGAGATCCAGTACTATCTGGGCCCGGAAGCTACCGTGCGTCCATACACACGAGACGTAGGTGACCTGGATCCACTCGCTCAACAACCATGCTAACTTGACTTCAAGGGAGAAGATGGCTTTCTCATCACCACGCCCGGTGAATGTCTCACAGATGTAAGCATTATCAGCCTTCGCTCCACCAAATAGTAATGCTGACTTTGATCACAGGAACAGATAGATGATATCTGTCTGAAGTCGAAGGAAGTTTGGGAGAAGCAAGCCGCAGCACGGTCAAAGAAGGAATCAGACAAGCAACTCAAGCGACCACTTCATAAACCTATCGTGGTGTCTCGAGGATCGAAAAGCGCCGACTCATTATCGAGACATCATCATCATCGCCGCCACTCTGATGAGCGAGAGCGAGATCGGGGCGAAGGATCGAGTCGTCGACGGTCAGATGAACGCAGGTTCGACCAAAGGGATAGGTGGTGAAGGATAATCGGCCTACTTGGCCTTAGATTGAAATGATTTTGGAGTTCGGCGTCTTGCCTCTTATACTTTGTGCATTGTCACTGCACATAGGAGGATTAAATTGACGCAGCAAGACAGAGAGACACGGCGGAGAGGGTTCATCGTTTCGATGTTTGGAGTTTTGCATAGCGGGGATCGACTTCTACGTTTTGCTTGTAACACAGCATTTAATTCAACTCAACCTTTGTTGAAAGCATATAGAATTCATGAATTCACCACAGAACAAGAGACTCTAGTAACGCGTGTGATCAGAACTTTTGTTGAATCGCAAGGCTCGATGAAGTGTCCAACTCGGTCACAACACAGAGCCTCGTCGTCAAGAACATGTTTTTTAGCCTTATCTGCGGCTGGAAGAATGCTCTAGGCAGCTAGCTGAACTGCACATTGGAGCCTTGCGAAGCAGATGACATTCCATCGTGGCGGCAGGGAATCCCAGTCGCCCGTAAGGCTGCCGTCGAGGTGACGACGTCCCTGCGGCTCTGCGGCGATGAGGCAATCTCACGATGCAGATGCCGGGCAACGGGCTTGGGCGTGGGGTTGAGGCAAACTGGTCTTCCTGCATAAACCAAAATAGATTACGCCACTGTAATATAGTTATTCCGAAAGTACGTGGGATGACTAAGTAAAAGCAAACAATAAAAGTGCTAACTTTGACGATCGTTCGTGAAATAGAAAAAGTTGGTTGGATGGATAGATGGGTAGTTTTGATAGGAGGCTAAGGTCAGACGTAATGGCAACTTAGTGATAAGTAAGACACGCCAATTGGTAGTGATATGACCAAGCGGGTATTCCAATGCGGGGCAGAAGATGAGGATTCAAATTCGACGCCCTCGAGATCATAGATGTTGCTTAAGCTGTCTGTTCTATTTCCTGGAGTCCCTTAGGTTCGACTTTCTCCACATGGTGAAACGGGGTCCTGAAATATTCTCAACTTCTTTGAAGAACAAGCATTTTCGTCGCCATAGCAGAAATGTTGCCAGACATTTAGCCAATCGGAACTCCAAAGGTTCCTTGCGGGCTTCTCATCGAATAATCAAGTGACCCCTGCGCTGAACGACAAGACCCGCTTTCGAGGTAGGCTTATCCGCGGTTGTTCGAGGTATTTATGCTGGGACCGTGTGCCAACACTGTCATCGGAAAGTGACCTTCATCCGTTCATCTCCTTTCCGAAATCTCGAAATCTGCCATCCATAACCCTCCCCGGGTATTTTCCTGCCAAATTCGTCTCAAGGAGATGTCGTCGCCCAAGGGTGTGGAGCAATGCATACCGATCTTCGAACTATGCAGGACGTTGTGGATTCATCCAACTCTCAGCCCACAACGACGCGTAGGTTCTATACTTCTAGCACCAGGACCAGAGGATGAAACGATCTCAATTCCATACAGTTCGGTCCTGATGAATCTAATTGGGTGTGAAGTGAACACTGAAATGTTGCAAGCCAATTTCATCCGTCGGGACCGGGTGCCTCTTCCGCGATTCTACGATCTACACTTCTCTCATACCCTTCGAGATCGAAAGGACCGGATGACCATAGAAGTAGTGCCTGTATTTGAACGGCGGCTTCCTCGTTACTTGAAGTAGTTTGTCTCTTGCGTTCGACGTAGCCTAAGACGTTCACCCAGGCCCCCACCTGAGTTTCATCGGACTTCAAGGTCCTGAGGAGTAGATTGACATCGACTAATGCTGTAGCCGAACTCGCTGAAGGATGAGAATGCTGCAAAGTAAGGATTGCTGTTTTGGTGGAGTAGTTTGTGACACTGTTTAGACATTAGAATACGGCTACAGGAGAAATATATCAGGTAGTGCTCCAGTGGCTTGCTAACAAGGTCTTTTCGGAACGTGAGAGTCCAGAAGGCGACTTCCATTGCCCAAATCCAACCGTATTACAAGACTTGATGGCGATGTGCTTGTGAACGAGATAGGTGAACTAATCGAATAAGTTCTAGGAAAGGCATCACTTACCAGCCCATGAATCTAACCTTCGAGCCAGGAGGAAAGTTCGGCAGCTCCGCGAGCAGCGTCAGGGTTGTCGGGACAGGACCATTCTGCATCTCGGCAAGTAGAATAGTGCTCTTCGCTATGCAGCCCGTCGAGTGGAACTGTCTGACTTCGATGGAAAGTTTGAGGAAGGCTGAGCCTGCTCAGAGGTAGATGTATGAGGCACGTGATCGACAAACATAGAAACTGACCCTAAGCTCAAAACGGAAGCCTAGCGCGCGTCATACCTCTAGCATTCTGGAGGCACGACACTCATTCACGATACAAGGCAACGACAAAAGCATCCCAACAACTTACGTCGCGCAAACCCCGAGACACTCACGATCACCAGCCTCCTCTATCCTCACCCTCTCCTTCCAGCGCCTACCTTCGACAGCCTCTCCAAGTCCTCTTTGTCCCGCGATAAAGCAACCCCACCATCGTCAACCTTCCGATAACAAGTCTTCCCCGGAATCTCCAAAAACAACCTCTCTGGGATATCGAGGCTTTCTGCACAATCTCTAGTACGGCTCAGGGCTTGGCGGTCCGTCGATATTGAATCTATCGGGCCAAAAGCACGCAACACACGATGTCTGGAGTATGGGGCTGGTTCGGCGGCCAGAGTGCCCAGTCACGGAAAGACAGCCCCAAGAATGCCATCCTTGGCCTAAGATCACAGCTTGAAATGCTGCAGAAACGAGAGCGACATTTACAGAATCAGATGGATGAACAGGATACGATTGCAAGGAAGAACGTCAGCACAAACAAGAATGGTATGTGGCGCCCAATCTTTGAGATTGCAACTACGCTCCTATATATCTGTGTTTTGTAGCTTTTGAGCTCCTCGCACGTACATACTGTGGAATATAAGTCACTGACTATCTTCAACAGCCGCGAGAGCCGCCCTCAAACGGAAGAAGCAGCATGAGCATACTCTCGAGCAAACATCTGCACAAATAGCGACGTTGGAGCAACAGATATATTCCATCGAAGCTGCGAACATCAATAGAGAGACTCTAGCGGCTATGGAGCGTGCGGGAGAAGCTATGAAACAGATCCATGGCAAACTCAATATCGACAAGGTGGACGAGACGATGTATGTTCTCCTTCTCCGTATTCTGGACGCTGAATCGACAGTGCTGACTAGCCGTTTTCTAGGGAGAAACTTCGAGAACAACATGCGTTGGGCGAAGAAATTGCCCAAGCCATCACGAGTGCACCTATTGGCGAGCCTATCGACGAGACGGAGTTGGATGATGAGTTGGCGGAACTTGAGCAAGAGCAGCTTGATAATAAGATGTTGAAGACTGGTACGGTCCCTGTGTCGGACGAGATACATAGATTACCTGCAGCTGCAAATGGCGAGAGTAAGTTTTTCAAGCATCGTTCCTGCAAAGGTGTTCTAACGGAGACTAGTCAAGGGGAAAGCACACGCGGAGGAGGAAGACGAAGAGGAAGAGCTCCGGAAGCTGCAGGCCGAGATGGCGATGTGATCGTGGCACTACTCTATCTTTGTCACCGCTTTTTTGATATACCAAGACATATGTCATGTCGTGGACCTGCATCATGCTGCTGGAGGGGCTCTGGCTGCTTGGAATTATACCGCGTTTTTAAGATTCCTGATCCATTTCCAGCCGGCGTCTAGGATCTTCTGCGCACTCCCCAGATACCGAATACCTGTTTTCTTCACCGTCTCAAGTGCTACTTGTTCCAGCCCCATGGTGAATGAGCTTGAGCTCTTGAATCGCTGTATCACGTGAAGCTCACCGCCAATCAAAAGACGCTAAAATAAAGGCAAGTATCCGTTTGGTCTTTTGCCTATGTTCCACTTTTGTGAAACCGCTCTCCACAAAATGTGCCGATTGAGACCTTTTATCCTGATCGCCCAAGATCATGTGCAGGCGCTTCAACCTGGAAGTTCGCAGGTCACGAGGTCGCTAAAACCCGGCCCCCTGAGCCTGTTTCGGAACAGTAGCGATTGATGTGTTGTCAACGTCTGATGCTGATTCCCAGTGCTACCACATCATCGATTTATCCGCCCACCTCCAGCCCAGCGCCCAGAAGAATCTTTTCGTGACCCAACCCACGGTATCACCCGGCAACGTGCGGAGTCTGCGTTCAAACCCGATCCTGCAGGGATATAGAGCGAGGCAGACGAGGCGAACCACGTAGCACCACGGCCATGCAGGCAGTTCGACGGGACGGGTGCTCCCTCCACGCTCAGGAACCAGTAGGGACTGACAGCAGCTATATCCAGCCAACGAGCCTCTAGCACGATGCATCATCCATGGACTCACCTACCTCCAAACATTTTCTGCCTACCGGCCAGCGAGACTCGAGAATTTTCTGCAGCCATTAACCCGTTGCGTGATATCCTGCATCGTTGGGCCGCATTGCAAGTGCGATATCGCGGAATTCCTCAGCATGCGAGAATGTCAGAGACCAGTGAGCACGACGTGGCGCCAGTACACCATATTGCTCCAATTGATAGCCAGCCCAATATTGATCACTCGGACGTCGAGTAACAATGTCGTGGGGTTTGCCCCCGCGGGTCGACCAGGACGTGGGTGAGAGTGTGTCGACTCTATCCATGAGCTTTCTGCTGGCAATTGCCAATGAGAGAATGCCCTCTACTTAAATGTTTCAGTTCCAACTTCTTCATAGGCAGGTCCTTTGTTCCTGCTTTCACAAACGTCATACTTAATCTCCTTTACATCTACAAGCATCATCCGTGTCGGGAATTTGTTCGGTGTTGTGTTTACCAAAATATCGTACCTGACGTTGGGTACCCGCATATTGCCGAGAACCTGACTCTCCACCACCTCACTAACATGGGAAGACAATAAGAAGGGGCAGAAGCCAATTCATTCTTGCCGAAGCTTCTGCATCCCTATCTCTACACGAGTTACACTCATAAGTATGGAAAACACTTCAAAACGTCCCAAAAGCAGGCAACAGATTAACCATGAATGGTCGAACGTTCAGACGGTCACCTTCGAGACACCACCAAGCCCCATTTGGGGACCAGTTCAGACCACAAAGTACGAGACGCAGTCAAGTGCCTGGGAGGCCATACAAACCACCCCCCTTGGAAAGGAAGTTGCAACTACTCAGTACGAGCCACAAAAGCATACCTGGGGCCCAATTTCGACTGCACAGTACTCAAAACCTGTGGTTTGGGGCAGTCCTGAAGCCGCATATAACATGGCGTTAAAACATCAAGTGTTTGGTGAGTAAAACTTTCCCGTACCTCTACATTGCTGACTATATAGTAGATGACTCTGAGGAGGGTTCGGAAAGTGGCACTGCCGAGAACGAATCAGTGGAGGATGATGACGGTGGAGAAGGCAGCTCGACCGTTGCAACGACACCTCCCGCACCCGAGGGTGTTACGCCGAGCACCGACACGAAAGATGCTGGTGAAGCAGTTGAAGAAGATGGAGTTTCAGAAGCTGGGGAGAGTGATACAAGACCAGAGACCCCCGAGGGTGAAGTGAGTTGATATCCATTTGAGCATTTGCCGAGTTGCGTTCTTTCGTCTTGTAGGAGTGGCTTTGCTCGAAGATGCTGCTCTATTTGTCTTTGCGGACTTATTTAGTGTATTTAAACTAACGTGGTTTAGGCTCATCCACCACCACCACCGCCACCACCTCCCGCACCTGGCTCCCCGAAAGGAATACTACGCCCAGCTAGACGGACTTCGAGCCCCGCTTCAGTACACTTCTCTGACGACACACTACCACCAGCGCCTGGGCCTCCTGGTGCTGCCAAGTCCGCAGACAAGAAGTCCAAGAAGCGGGAGTCTAAGAAAGACAAGAAATCAGAGAAGAAGTCCGAGAAGAAGGGAGAAAAGAAGAGCAAGGAAAAGGGGCCTGGCCCACCTCCACCTCCTCCTCCGCCACCACCACCACCGATAGACCCGGGAGATGGCGAGAAGCAAGGTCCACCTGCGGAAGCTGAGGAGATAGATGTGATAGAGCCACCTGCCAAGACGGAGAAAGGACCAAAGCCAGAGAAGGCTAGCAAGACCAGCAGTAAAAAGCAGAAAAAAAGTGACAAGGGTGGGAAAGGAAAAGATAAGGGAAAATCGAAGGCAGCTGTTGCGCCGATCGTTCCTGGGACGTCTGATGCTGTTCCTTCTATCGGAGCCACAGACCCATCACCCGAGCAGGAGCCAGATTCGTTAGATGACGGTACCAGTAAGGGCGAGCCAAGTTCGGAGCCTGCTGCTGAGATTGTATCCCCCGATCCTGCCCTAGGACTACAGAAAGAGGAGGAGAGCGAGAACGTAGTCGACGATAGTCCACCACCTGCAGATCCTGCGACTTCAAACGAAGCTGAACCGACAGAGAACTCAGCTGCTCCGGCGGACGTCGAACACCAAAGTGAGCCTGCGGATAATGCTAGTCCCGCACCTTCTGTTGAGCCAGAGATAACGAAAGAGGAATTGTCCACTCCTGCGGAGACCGAAACACCTAAAGTCGAAGAGCCAGCTCCTGTTGAGCCAGAAGTAGAGGCTGTTTCGGCCAAACCTGAAGCTGGTAAGTTTGTTTCGGCTCATCCACCCTCACATTTCAACCTTTGCGAGACTTGGAACACCGAGGCGAGGATCCAGATTCTGGACTATCCTTAGCTCTCATTGCTAACCAGAGGTCACATGTATCACGCTTCCCAGAACAACGAAACTAACCATCTATAGGCGAAGCTGAAGCTCCACAAGACCCCCAACCAACTCCCACTCTTGTCGATGCCCCTCCTCCAGACGAATCTCAACAGGTAGAGCCATCTACAGAGGTTGAGGTGACTCCACCGGCAGAAGAAAGCGAGAAGGTTGAGGAAGTCAAGGAAGGCGATGAGGTCCCGGCTGCGGAGGGTGCTGAGAGCAAAGAGGTTATCGAAACACCGACTCCTTCCGAAACTGAGGAGATTAAGGAGGTCGTCGAGTTGCCAGAAGCAAAATCTGCGGAGACATCTGAGACTACAGATACTCCAGTACCTGATGCTGTTGAGGAAAGCCCGGCGTCACCACTGGACGACACCAACTCTGAGCCTCCTGTTGCCGCCATAGCTGCTGTTGCAGCCGGAGCAGTTGCAGCTGCAGTGCTGGACTCGAAGGACAACAACGAAGATCAGGATTCAGAAACCCCAGAGATCCCAGCTACCGATGAACCAGCTTCAGTGGAGACTGCCGATATCCCTTCTGATGTTGGCGTTGAAGACGCGCCAATAGATCAGGAGCCGTCTCCGGAAGCCGTGGGACCTGCTGCTCAAGAGCCTGAGAAGGGAAACCAAAGCCCTGAAAGTGAGGAAGTGGCAAAAGAGGAAACTGCTCCAGAACCACAAGTCAATGCAGACGTCGCTGCTGAGGAGCAGGTCGCAGAGCCAGCAGCGGTTGAGAGTGGGCCAACCGAGCCCCCTCAAGCGCTGATTTCAAACCCAGAGCCTATTTCGGCTGAGAGCTCCGAGGAAAAAGTTGACGGACCGATAACGGATAGCGCTCCTGCGGAGACGGAGGAATCTAGTGGTCAGGCAACTGTGGAAGAACCAGCAACTGAAATTGCTGAAACCCCAGTTGAAGTAGAAGTCAAGAACGATGAAGCTCGACCCGAACAGGAGGAAAGCACGGAAATTGAGCCCACTGTCTCCAGCGATGACCCAGAATCGGCCACCACATCTTCCGATCCCGCCGAAGTAGAAAAAGCTCTCGAAACTGAAGGCGGCGCTCCTAGCGAGGACGTGGAGGCAACCGCTGTTGATCCTAGCGAGTCAGTAACTGAAGCGGTAAAGAGCGAAACTCCTGCTGAGCCAGAAACTCCGAAAGCAGAGGAAGCACCCACTCCCGATGAACCCGAAATCGCGGTACCGGTGGAGGAACTCCCCGAGCCCAAAGATGCCCCAGTTCTAGAAGAGGTGGCCAAGGAGGAACCAAGTGAGGCAGCAGGTTTGCCATCAAATACAGACTCTGAGGAGAAGGCCGAAGAGAGCAGCTCGGTGGAAGACAGCAAACCTTCTGATGAGCAAAACGATGAGTCCAAGGAAACACCAGAGCCTCAGGAGATCCAGGAAACTGCCGGTGCGACCCCTGAGACTCCTGAGCCAGCTGGTGAAAGCGAGGAACCAATTGCAGATTTGAAAGAAGCAGAGGCTGAAAGCGAAAGTGTACCAACCGAACCTGAGCCTGAGCCTTCGGCCGAGGAACACCCCACGCCACCCGAGGATGCCAATGAAGTTGTTGAGGAAGCACAAGAGAGTACTGAGCCTGAAATAACTGAGCCTGCCCCCGAAGAAAGTGCTCAAGCTGAAAATCAGGATTCTGATCTTGAGAACAAGGCAGCAGATGTGAAGGAGCAACCCGAGAGTGAGGAGGAAGTTGCGACACCACAAGAGAACCCGGAGCCTCCTACTGATGAAGTAGCTCTAGCTCCTGCTGCGAGTGAGGAAGCAGTCGAATCAGCTCCTGCAGATGATACTATTGAGGTAAGCACGCGATCTCTCACGTCTTTCCCCTCTATATTCCTTACTTCCTTACGATTTTGGAGAAAACTCTACATCGCTTCAATGTCCCAAAAGACCCAGAGAAATGGGATTCTTTCAATATTCAATATCTTGTACTACATTTTGTATCAATGTTCTCACTGCCCATTTTTGAACCTTCCATGCCCTGCTCACACTGACTTAATTATCAGGTGGAGAAGGAACAGCTATCTGATCCAGCTGTTGATGCCGCTCCAGAGGCTCCAGCACCCGAAATTCCATCAGCTGAGGTCGAAGAGGAGACTGCTGAAGTGGTACGTATAGCGTTTTTGTGTCGTGCAGGGCAATTTCTTGATACAGTAAGGTCCTAGTCGCTAACCTTCCCATAGATTGAAGAACAAAACCCCGAGGAGTTGGTCTCGAGTCATCATGAACCCCTGAGCGAAGACGCGGAAGGCGCCGAGTCCCCCCCGGACCAAGGAGATGTTGAGACAAAAGAGGAAACTCAAGCAGACGAGGTCATTGCGTCGTCTCCTGAAGAAGAAAATGCTCCTGCAGAGGTATTCATTGCCAAACACTTAGGAATAGTATGCAACCAGATGCTAATATTACTGTTAGGAACCACAAAAGCCTGAAGAAAGCGCTCCAACTGAACCAGAAACTGCTCAAGACGAAGCCAAATCTGAACCGGAAATAGCTATTGTTGAAAATACCCATGTGGAAGCACCAAAACCAGAGCAGGATGCCCCGATTGTCGAGGCTACTGAAGCTCTCCTGGAAGAGGAACCAGAAGAGCAAAGCAGCGAGCCTCCAGTTGAACCACCCGCGCCTCAAGAAGGAGAGATCGTGGAATCGGCCCTTCCCGCCGAGAATACACCTGCTGAAGTGGTATGTAACCTTTTCTTCAAACTTTCCAACTGGAATTTGGTTAGACATCAGGAGTTCATCACCCATCTGATTATAGCCCCTACCTTGTGGAACATTGTGTGGTGCCTTGGATTTTGGCTAACTTTACATAGACCGAAGATAAAAATGTCGTGGAATCAACACCGGATGAGCCAGAGATTCCTGCTCCTACCCTAGGAGAGGAACAAGCTGAAGACGGTGGCGCTAGTCTTGAAGGGAAGGATGAAGGAGAATCTCCTGAAGAGCCTAAGCCAGAAAATCCCGAGCTAAGCGAACCAATTCCTATTGCTGAAGAGACCGAAGCCCCTGCTAGTGAGGATCTTCCTCACCCTGAGACGGAGAATTGTAAGGACATCGCTGAGCCTGAAGCTGCGGTAGAGACTGAAACCCCAGCTGAAAGTGCTCCAGCCACCGAGGAACCTGCCCCGCTTGAGGAGCAGGCTCCCAATGAAGAGACGGTACCAGCACCAGAAAGCCAAGAGCCTGTGGATGATTCAGAGAGCAAAGAGTTGCCAATCGCCGAGGTCGCAGCAGGTGTGGCTGTTGGAGCTGTTGCCGCAGCAGTCCTTCTGAGCGACAAAGCGATTGTGGACGAGCCCGAAGGACTCGAAGAGGTAGCCGAAGAAGAGGAGGAATCAGGTGGACCTCCTTCTCCTGAGGCGAGCAAGCACCGGCGACACAGGTCTTCAAAGCACTCGAAGAGCTCGAGCAGAGAAGGACCTAGCGATGAAGGGCGACTACCTCTTCACCGCCGCCGCCGAGAAAGTGAGAACTCGTTGAAAAACATGTTCCTTGGCACTCCTCCAGCATCACCAAGGAAACCATCTCGGCATGACAGTGGAGTCAGTGCTGGCAGCACAAGCCCACACAGCAGAAAACATCGCAGCGACCGCACTCCAGAAGAACAAGCCGCGCACGACATGCGCAAGGCTGCTCGACAAGCTGCAAAGCTGAAGTTCGCCGAATCCGGAAGCGCTGTTGCAGATGCATTTGCTTCTCCCCACATTAGTTCATCCTCCGTCCCAACACGCAGATCTTCCACCCGCCGACACAGCAGCTCAAGATCAAGCGGTGCGAGGGACAGTGAGGGTAAGCCGAGATTGCTTGACATGAAAGGCGAGAGTGTCATCAAGACCAGACTCATTATGACTGAGAAACCACACGTCAAGGAGGAGGTTAAAAAGAGCTCGAAAGTACCCATAATTGATCGACCCCGCTTTTCGATGGATGGTGAACGTCCTAAGTATTTAGAGCGTAGTAACACTACGCGGCAGAACCACTCGTCTTCGAGTAAGAGGGTGAGGGAGGACAGAGATCGACATAGAGCAGAGGAAGACCGTGAATTGAAGAAAGCCCGGGAGGAGACCAGAAGACAGGTGGAGCGTGCCAAGGCAGAGGTTGCCGAAGAGTCGAGGAGACAGCAAGAGAGAGACGATGAAGAGAGGAGGCAGAGACGTGAAGCGCGAAGGAGGAGAAGAGAAGAGGAGGAAAGAGCTGCCGAGGGTAGCCAGGATAGCCCTGAGACCGAGGTCACTGGTGCAAAGGGAAGGTTGGTGAAGGAGCGACCGAGACATCAGTCTTCCAGGTCTGCAAGGGAGAGAGAGAAGGAGAAGGAGCGAGAGAGGTCGAAGTCAAAGGGCCCACTGAAAAACCTGTGGTCATCAGCCAAAAAGGTATTCAATTGATCGGGCGGATGATGGATGATGGATGATGGATTTGGACAGTATCATGAGATATGATAGGATCGGTGATTGATGGATGATGGTGTATTGATGATGTTATGAGATATGTGTCATGTGCAATATGTAGTTCGTATCGTATATATGGAGGGAAATGGGGAGTTGCGTTCAGACGGGAGCATATTCAATTCATCCCAGCTCTCAAGTTTCACGTTTACTCTTTGAAGTCGAAGTGCGTCTCCTCGAGTCTTGAGTCTACTAAAACTTTGTTTATCCTTCATGGAGAATGACAGCTTGTTTTCAAAAGTGGATCTACCGCTTTACATCTCCGCTTACTTGCCTATTCTCACAAGAAATTGCTTTACCGCATAATTGGGACGAAAATGCGTTTCATCTAACAAGGGAGACGACAATGATTCCGTACTAACTGCCGAACCATCTCTAGGAAATATATATATATATATTTAATATATCCAGCTAGTGCGTGACTTGTCATCACAACAAATGAGACGAGATGAACTGATATATAGGTGGAACAAGTTCTTGTTGCATATCGCAATCCTTATTTTTCGACAGGTTCTTGGACATGTCCAGGGAATAGGCGATGACCATTAAGGACCATTTTCCCATAGGATTATCTTCCTTCGGGGTGGCATTGTTCTCAGAAGAGTCCACGGAAAGAGCAAATTCCTTCACAGACACGTCTGGAGACCGAGTACTCCAATTCGTCTCGCCAGCGTTGAAATGATCATAGACTATTGAACAAGCATGTAGGAAATGTAAAAACTATTCTGCAGAGGTTGTGTTTTTATCTGAAGATATGAGAGGAGAGTGGTCGAGAGCTTGTTATACAGAATTAGTTTTGTTGTATGTCGCAAAATAGATTTATCGGCAGACTCGCGAACCAGTCCAGATATTGCTTCCGTGTTGGATGCAGAGACATCAATCTCTGTTGCAGATAACTCTGGACAAGTCCAGGGGTCATCCTTTTCCGCCACTTATTTGTAGCACTGCTGAGGAATAGCCTACTACTCCTATAAACCGCTTGGTCTCCAATTTGGACTTGCCCAAGAACTCCCCACGTTCGACAGGCTACTTAGCAGTAAACACTCGTGAAGACTACCCAGCTTGGCGAAAGAGATGTATTCTACAAGATCTATGTACACCACATCCATCTACTTAGCCAGGAACTTCTGGAAAGCCGAATGTTCAATGACAATATTCCCTACAGCCTTAAGCTTCTTCCTTCCCTCCTTCTGTCTATCAAGCAGCTTTCTCCGACGCCCAATATCCGACGCATGAAGCTTTTGCAACACATCCTTCCTAAAAGGCTTGATAGTCTCTCTGGCCACGATCCTCTTCCCAGCTGCCGCTTGGATGATAACTTCAAACATCTGTCGGTCAACATGTTCTTTGAACTTTTTCACCCAGACTCGTCCAAGTCGCTCGACTTGCGAGGAGTGGACGACTCGGGCTACTGCGTCGACGGGTACTTTGTTGACAAGCAGCTGCATCTTGATGATGTTGCTTTCTCGGAAGCCTGCATCTTCGTAGTCGAGACTTGCGTATCCCTTCGTTGCTCCTTTCAACTTGCCGAAGAAGTCGTCAACTAATTGCGAAAGAGGAAGGTCGTATTTGAGGATGACTTGCGTAGCGGTGAAGAAGTTCAGTTCTTTCTGTTCTCCTCGATTGGCTTCGCAAAGTTCAATCACTTTTCCCAAATATTCTTCAGGGAGAGTTATTGTGGCTGAGACGTAGGGCTCCTGTAATTGAGCCACTTTTTGGCCTTGGACATCTGTGTCAGGAAACAAGGCTGGGTTTTGAATGATCTCTTCCTTGCCATCTTTCCAGAGGACCTTGAAAGGCACAGTAGGCGGAGTAATGATAATGCTAGCACCGTGTTCTTGCCTCAAACGATCTTCGAAGACGGAACAGTGAAGTGTGCCCAGGAACCCAAGCCTCCAGCCTGCCCCCAATGCTTCCGAAGACTCTTTTTGCAGAGTGACACTTCTGTCATTCAACACAATCTGATTGATCGAATCTTCAAGGTGACCATGATCACTCTGATCTAGTGGGTACGCAGACACGAAAACCATGGATTTCGGTTCCTCGAAGCCAGGATATGGCTCGACGATATGCTCTGACCCAACCGTCGTAAATGTATCTCCACTCAGAGCCTCCTGGCTCTTCTTCATTCCCGGGTTGAAGTGGATGTAGCCCACCTGCCCAGCCCGAAGAACTGTTTGCGCAGTCTGGTGAGGATACATAATCCCCACTTCTCCCACAAAGTACTTGATGCCCGTAGCAAACGACACAACATGGTCGCCAGCCTTGACCTGTCCATCGAATATCCGTACCAGCAATATCACACCCTTATAATTATCATACCACGAGTCCACCAGTAACAATCTGAGAGGCTTCGTGTGATCTCCTACCGGAGGTGGTATCTGCCTGATAACATTAGGTAAAATCTTCTCGACATTGAGTCCGGTCTTCGCAGACACCAGTACCGCATTACTCGGCTCCAACTCAAACGCAGTCTGCATCTGCTCCAACGCCCTCGGCGCATCGGCTGAAGGAAGATCCACTTTATTGATAATTGGGACCAATATCAAGCCCTGAGAGAAAGCCAGATAGAAGTTCGCAACCGTTTGCGCCTGCACACCTTGACTTGCATCCACAAGCAGCAATGCTCCACCACAGCTGGCGTACGACCTGGACACCTCTGCTCTGAAGTCGACATGTCCAGGCGTATCCACCAAATGCAGTAGATAATCTTCCCCTTCATGCTTGTATATCATGCTACAAGTCTGTGCCTTGACTGTAATACCTCTTTCCCTTTCAACATCGAGCTTATCAAGGATCTGCTTGTTGCCACCCGGCGCAATCGTGCCCGTCAACTCCAGCAATCGATCGCTGAGCGTGCTCTTGCCATGGTCGACATGTGCCACTATACAAAAGTTCCGGAATCGTTCGATTGGGATTGCTTGAATCCTACGCTCAAGCTCTGTGAGAGGTTTCTGAGCTTGAGCGCATCGTGCTATCGATGTGCCGAAAGACCGTGTTTGTTTGAGGAATTGAGACGCATATTGAATCCTTATAGAGCTAGGGAGCCGGAGTAGTTGCAATGGACATCGCTGCATTTGTCTGCTTGACGTTGTCGTGATGCTATTTCATGTCATCCGAGTTCAAGAATTATTTGGATGAAAAGTCGGAACCTGCCGAGGCTTGCCGTCACTGTAGCAACGGATAAAGTTCGATATCTACAACTTTGCGACACGATTGTAAGAGCACACCACAAGCAAAATGTCGGCCGATCAAGAGAAAGACAAATCGAAGCTACATAAGCTGAAGCTGAAAGGTACGGAATCTGCGATCGCTATTCGAGTGTTGCTAACATGTTGCAGGCTCAGCGAAGCTGGTAGCCGAATTCGTGAGTTCTGATCCCAAAGAGTGTCAACAATTGATTCTGACAGAAGCAGTTCCAATACTCCATAAACACAATCCTGTGCGTCTCCATCCCTACATATCCAATTGCGCAAAGACTAATAGTTCCCAGCTTCCAGCGGGGCGTCTACCCAGCCGAAGACTTCACAGCGGTCAAGAAATATGGCCTCACGATGCTGGTGTCCTCGGACGATCAAATAAAAGCCTACATCAAGAAAATCATGTCGCAGCTCGACAAGTGGATGGTTCACGGCAAGATCTCGAAGCTGGTTGTGGTTATCACAAGTAAAGATACGGGCGAGCATGTCGAGCGGTGGCAGTTTGATGTACAGATCTTCAACAAGTCCTCGAAGAAAGGGAGCAAGGCGAAGTCGACGGATAAGGAGAATGCTGCACCTGAGTATGTGTCTCCGGTCCCAGATTTCCGGTCCAATGTGGGTGCGCATGAGGTTCTAACAGGAGATAGGACCGATTCCCCTGCCCCAGCGCCAGAGAAGACCGACGCAGAGATTCAAGCCGAGATCCAGTCCATCTTCCGACAGATCACAGCCTCAGTCACTTTCTTGCCCCAGTTGGAAGGTGACTGCACATTCAATGTGCTGGTGTATGCAGATGCAGACAGCGATGTGCCGATGGAATGGGGGGACAGCGATGCCAAGGAGATCAAGAATGGAGAAAAGGTACAATTGAGGAGTTTTAGCACCACGAACCATAGGGTCGATACTCTGGTCAGCTATCGGGTTAGTGATTAAGGAGTACGTTGAGGGAATGGGGGTCAGAGATCAGGGTGGTGTTTGCTTGCTACGGCTTAACATTCATGTCAATATTGGGAGGTTCGGTACCATGGCGTCTTTTTCCACTGGTTGTTATGAAAGGAGCAGTTGCGTCTCTTTCGTTAGGTGGAATGGTTCCATATTCGTACTCGAGACCTGATAAGCTCGTGGAGTATCATCGATCTATACATTGCCAGCCACAACTTACAAGATTCTATGATACAAGAGTCGCTCATTTCCATTCGTACTCCACCCGACTAATGTAGCCTTTGCTCCGAAACATATAGCCCCTTTTCATGAAGATCGGAACCGAAATAGCATTCCGAATCAAAGACTGCATATCCATATTGGCATAGTCACCGCTCTCCCGCCACTTGGTATCACGTTCCAGGGCTTTCACTAACATCTTTGAAAATGGCTCCACGGGCCGCCACTCCTTGAATAGCTCGAGATCTTGTAGAAGCTTCAGCTTGAGTTGGTCTCTTGTCTTTTTCCATAGCTGCATTTCGTTCTGCATTACGGATTCCTTGGGGTCTACAATGCCCATGGGGTTGAATTTTCTGAGCTTAAGAGCGAAATAGGCGTTTTCAGCATCTTGGGCCTCGCTGGACTTGCTGTCCGGAACTGCCGACTGATCGGTCTGGATGTTTGAATTCTCAGATTCGTTCGTGCCAGGGTCCACCAAAGGACTTTGACTATCCGGAGAGTCATTGGTGCCAAGCCCAGTCGTGTTAGATGCTGCCTTTACACCATTGTTCATTTTGTAATCCGCCTCAGCGCAAACCTGAGCTGGATGGTCGCCATGATGGTTAGAACCGAATATCACAGGACCAGCAAACTGTTTCCACCTCTCCCTCGGCGTTGCTCGAGCATCTTTGTGACTCGCGTACAACATGCTTGAAGTAACGTGTGATCTCATCGTGTGAGTCGTGGCAGCTGACAGGCAGGCATATCTCCATATCACTTTTGCTAAATTGTAGCTCCTTGAACGCCAAGCAAGTTCGAAGAGAATACGGTACGTTTCTTCGTCAGGCACAAAAGGAAAGTCGCCTCGGGTTGGAAGAGTGCGTACGAGCTCCACCGCACCTGTGAGATTTGTTGCTTGCTTGCAATGGTGGAGAATGGTGTTTATGGAGTAATTGTCGTACTCGATGAAACGGGAACTCATAAAGTTCAAGAATTCCCAGCAGCGTGAAATCAGCCCTCGAGCTCCCAGGCCATCTAAAACACGGTTTGCACTGTCGAGAGTGAGCCAGTCCGGGCTGTAACGTCGATCCATGTGAGCCACGAACTGAGCCTGGCTCAAATTTTGCTCAAGCGATGAGTCTATTTCCGGCTGGACTAGCTGTTGAGAGACCTCTTTCATGATCGCGGGGTGAGCTGTAAGTCCTTTTTCTTTCATAGCTGCCAGGATGTGTAGCTTGACGCGTACGTCTGGATGGGCCATCATGAAAGCAATCCACGTGTTGCCATTTGGAATGAAGCCTCGTTTCAACATAAGATGTAAAATGAAGTGAAAGTTGTGAAGATCTTCGTTCTTTGCTGCGCCTCGCAGCATTATGTTGAATGTCTCCGGAACCATTGGCAATTTCAGCATCTCCATGTGAACGAAAAGTACCCTGACGTCTTCGAGCCGATTGACCTTGACAAAGTATCGCATAGCTTCATTGCATGCCGTTGTTGATATGACATCTTTGCAATCCGGATCTTTGAACAAGTTCCGTATGATTTCAGTCACAGCTGTATTGTGATCTTTTTTAGTCTTGAAGCCAAACCGATCGAGATGGTTGGTTACACTTGATGCAGTCAATGCTCGAACATAATCGAGGAAAGATACATGGGTCCAGATATTTGGCCTCGGAAGTTGCTCTGGTGGTACCCTTCGTCTCTTAGCCCGAGGCTCAAACAAAGTATACCTTATAGTGACTTCTTGTTCCTCATCTAACGTGGTGAGAGAAGTCTCCTTATCTGTGGACACTTCGAGAGCCAGATCCTCTGTTTTCGGGGGTGGCAAGCTTGAAGTAGTGTGCATTTCTGTGGTCGGTGCAATGCGTAGAACTTCTGCTGTCGTTTTGCTAATCGCAGTCGCAGGTCCAGAAACTATAAACCGACGGTATTGTAGTGTACCTTCCTCTCGCTCGCCTAATCGAATAGAAACTCCGTGCTGAAACCCGATTTCCAAGATATAATCATCGATTCCATGTAACAGTCGAGGTAGCGATTCCAATGGGATAACAAGTTCTAGAGCCTCCTCCAGCCACTTTCCATGTTGCGGCGTATGCTTGATCAAATCCGCAAGAATAACACGCCAATCGGGAAGCCATGATCGTAGCTCTTCTCTTCTGCGGGTGTGGTATGCGTTTCGGATTCTTGAATCAGCAAGTTCATTTCGTTTTGCATTCTCCTCTGTTTGCCGAATCTTTTTAACTTGTCTTTCAACGAGCTGACTATCATGTCTGTTGGTGCAGCTTTCTCCCCGGCTCTTCGAATAGTCTACTTCGCCTGTAAGTATGGCTTTGATTTTCTTAGATGTTGTTGGAGGCTCCTGATCTGGGAACTCTGCTTTCGGTTTGTCGAAGCGCTGCTGCAGAGATGTCTCATCATCGCTCACAGAGACGGGGTTTGGCGGTAGAGATTGTTGTGGTATGTTTGGCTGAACGGAGAGGATTGGTAGTCTGCCATCTTGACTGGATTCAGCTTTGCCTGTGGTTGAAGATTTTCTGATCCATGAGGGATACAGGAACGGTAAGGGCTCCCTGGGAGTCGAGGCGAGATTGGCGGTTAGTGCGGCCCTGCCTCGGTGTACAATTCGACTTCCCAGGGACATTCGCTATGATTTCGACATTTCTTGTACGTTGATATGCTGGTGTTGTTGAGCTTGGTAGACGCCTCACGAAATTTACATCGTCTACGGCTAAACATTTTTCCGCTCCGACCAAGCCCCTGACTAGCACTCGCCTCCTCTTTTCGACTCATAATTTTGACAGCAATAAGCAATAAGAAAAGTTCAAACCAGTGACATTTGGCCAGCTGAATGTCGTGTGTATCAAAAAAACCATGGTATCAGCAATTCATGTATCAGTCTGTTCAGATTCAATAAGCCATCCTCAATGCTTGATTGTGGAAATCAACTATGCAGTAGTACAGTTTTGTCTTTTCAACCTATGCTTAACTGTCACCCCGGCGCTATGCAACCATGCTACCAATGGTATTTACAGAACGCCGTTTCCCATGCTAATCATGTGCTTTTCCTTTCCCTTTATCCCCTTTCGTTGCTGTTCCATTTCCTTCAGAAGGTTCACAGCCGTCCAGTCCAGGCACTTTCTTGTCAGAAATCACATCCTTCGGTCCGCTATTATCAAGACCAGCCCAGCTCTCATCCCAACCTTTCGATGCATCTGCAGCCCCCAAGGTCTGCCCCTTCTGGGCCATATTCTTCACATCACTCCAGAATTCCAGCTTTTTAACCTCTTCGTCAGCATGCTTGACTGCTGCTTCCAGGTACTCAAGCCTTCGTTTCTTGGCAGGGTCAACTTCCTCCTCGGAACTCTTTTTTTGTTGCTCAGATGCCTCATTGAAAATCTTGAGCAAATGGGTGAGGAGGAGACGCCGCGAAGCTTGGAATATAAACATCCGCATGATCTCGTGCATGTATTCTTGCAAGTAGTAGAGATCATCCCCGCCGTGTTCAGTGAAATGCTCCACTGCTTCCGTCTTTTCGCGGTCGATTCGAGCAACTCGCAAGATCCTCATCAGAGATGCGATATCCTTGATGTCCTCAATAACAATATCTTCGTCAATGTCTCGCCGCGCCAGTGATCCAAAACTCGGTCGGTTCATTGTACTTGCTTCCATGGACGTCGCCCTGCTTGGAACCCGCTCTTCAACTGCGTGTATTGTGAAATACTCCGGAGCGAGCATGTGTGGCTGGTTGCTTTGATAGCCACTGTGCTTCTTCACTCGCTTCCGAGTCCATGCCCGCCTGCGAACATAAGAGTTCCACCATTGAGGACCGTGCCAAGAGATTTTCTTGCCAAAGGCAAACGAGTATTCCCAGCCGTCTTCATCCACATGTGAACCGTCCTCCTTGTTTATATGCCAGTCCTTCCAAGCCCATTCCCAAGAGGGATCTGGAACCTGTGCATTTGTAATGTCCGTGGCACTTGGTTTATGCACACTATTTGTCCAAGGAGCATGGTCTAAGCCTCCCAACGCCTTGGAAGAGAATAGCGGAATACCGCAGATAAACCCTCCTCGTTGGTTCTCAAACAAGATGTCTATTGCTGAATCGGCATCGCTTGGTTTTGGTTTCCGTATTGATTGAGAAGTTCGTGGCCTGCCTTCTTCCGTCTCGCCAGCCTGAGCTTCGTCATTCTGGGCTTCGTCACCATCTTCTGATCCAGCTGCCCCTTGCGGCCCATCATAAGATCCTTCATGGCGATCTTGGTACTTCGAAAACTTGCGCCTTAGTAACTCCTCCCGTATGTGCAGAGGTGTCGTATGTTTATAGAGTGGAACATCGCTATGCCTCCTCGAGGAAGAATCCGAGACATGGGTCGAGGAGGGTTGCAGGCCATCAGAATGGCTTCTCGAATGCCCTTGAGGCGATTGTGTTTTGGTGTGATCCTCCAGTCGAATTTCGTGGTCGTAATCGGCATCAGTCAACGGCGCTGGTCGACGTTTCGACTTGCGAAGGAGAGACATTCCCACCGAAGCATTGCTCTAGCCGTCTGCCCTGTGCAGCACCTGAAGCTGTCGGTCTCACTGGCAGAAGCAGATTGAACGAGTCCCCGACTGGGCAAACGATTGAGAATGTTTGATTACCTTGCGATTGCGTGTTGTACCAGCACCAGTCTAGGCAGCTAGACACCACTCACTTCGCGCTTGCCATTTGAGCACTAGTTGCGCTTTTACACCTTTCCGATGAAAGCTCAGATGGTGTTTCCGACGCTCGATGACGCGTGAGGTTTCTGGGAAGCACCAGGGCGGGCCAAAAGATTTGCCAAGTTTAAACAGACCCACTGGCTCAATACAGGCAAGTTTGAAGTCTTTCAGCCACAATTCAGTGCTTGCACGTGAGGCCACGGGCCTTTCTTTGATCCATGCTCCTCTCCGTAACTTATGACGTGGGACTCTGGGGAAGCTGCTGCGACTGCGACTGGGAAGACGCTCCTGCCAATCAAAGAAGCACCTGCTCAATCATGCAACAACTCCGCCGCTGTCTCCTCATTTCCAAAACAACCACAACTCACTTGTTGCTCTACCACATCCGCACGCAACCTCTACAGTACTCTCTACACACAGCAGCTCCTCTGTCAATTAAATCGCGATGTCTCAGCAAAAGAAATCTAACACTTTGCTCTATGTTGGCGTGGCGGCGGCAGGTGGTGTGGGCTACTACCTATACACTGCAGGTGGTAACCCAAAGGTCGCAGAAAAGAACTTTGAGAGTATGTGGCGTGCCTGGCTTCCTACGACTTCTCTTTACTAATTAGCTACTAGGTGATCTCTCTAAGGCTTCTGCCAAAGTCAAGTCAGAGGTCCCAGGTCGTACGAACGAAGCCAAAAAAGATGCCGAGAAGTGGGCTACTGTGGCAGGCGCGAAAGTCGATTCCGCGGTAAGTAATCCAGACAACTGTTTTCTCCTTATTGCTCCCCTCCGTCTGCCCATACTTTCTGCATAACTGCGCGCTATCTAGAGCAATAACTAACTGTAAGCCCCACTAGGTCGACAAAGCCCGGGTCGAAGCTGCAAAGGTCGAGCAATACGGCAAGGACGCCAAGAACGACGCACTGAAGAAGATCGATGCCGCAGACCGCAAGATTGAGGCAGAGGCTTCAAAGGCTAAGTCGGGTATTTCATCCTGGTTCGGTGGAAAGTAAATGATTTCTGAGGGATATGGATACGCCGATGCGGGGGGGATGAATGACGAAGTGACGATTTTGGAGTGGTTTCGGCTGGATGCAATCGGAAGGAGTGTATAATACCAATGCAATGCTGCTCTCCTCCATCTCCCTAGCATGATCAGTGCGTGCTCCTGGAGATTTTGTGTCTGGTTTTCTCCAGATGATATCAGAAAGTGCTTATCCTTAATAGTTCAGGGTGTTGAACTCAATATCGTTAAGCTCATTAAGTAAGTCGAACGTTTCAATTATTGAGGAAATTGTCATGGGTCTAGTTTCTCATAAATTATTGAAAATTATTGGTGTTTTTTCAGACTATTGACAGCTTTCAAGCTATCCTGATACAGTGGATGGTCTGTACCCAAACAATCTTCATCGATGGCCAATCCCCTCTCCGCACAGCGTAAGGCTTCTTCGTACTTGGCGTAACTCTGATTCAGCTTTGCAGCTTCTAAATATCTATTCGATTTCCAGTTAGTAAGTAGATATTATTCTTGTTAGCACCGGCACTTACAAAGTAGACAGCTCTCTCCCAGCAATCTTTTCCCCCTCCAAAAGCCTTATAAACCTTCGAACGGCTTCCAACTCCGCCTCCGAATTCTGCACAGCCCCGCTTGCCATCCCCTCAACATACGTCGCCAACTCCTCGTGCATCTTCACCCTCCTTCTCTCGCCATCCCTCGCCGTTTCCAACTTCAAATCGCACGCTGGACACTCACACGCAAATCCGTACCCACCCAATAATCTCTCCTGTCTTTTCTCCCTACCCGCTCCCAGTTCCTGCAAATAATTCAACGTCAGCTCCTCTCCTCGCTCAATATCCCTGGTCGCGTGGATATTGAACTTCCCCAACACATCATGGAAATTCCCCTGCGCATTTGGAACACAAGAATGATTGATTCTCGAGATCCGCGGAAAGACAGCTTGCTGATATTCCGAAGATTTGCCAAGATTGAAGGCGTTGTTGCGGAAGATGCTCAGGACCATCACGTGTTCTTTCGGATTTGGCCATGCCACCTCCCCCTCTCCTTTCCTCCCAAAAATCGAAATTAATGTATGTTTCAGAGTGTACCAAGCAGCCTGGCTCCATCTCAGAATGCTCAATTCCTTGGTGACATGGCTCGACAATCGTAAAAACCGGTTCTTATCTTCCACGCTCAGCAACCGGGACCCGGAATAGATATCTCCAGCATTTTGGCCAGCGCGGATTGCGAGGAGGGGAGACTCGGAGAAGATTCTTGTTCCTCGTGGGATGAATGCTTTGGCGAAGACGCCGAGTCCTTTGAGGCCGGCGGTCTTGATCTCGTACATTGGTGTCGACAGTACAGTGTCGTCTGCCGAGGTGTCGTGTGAGAAGTTTCCTTTTCGAACCGGAGGAAGCGGGAAGAGGTCCGTGCCGGTTGAAATTAGATTTCAGTTCAAGATTTATATGTGACTTTATGTTTGCATTTTCATGAAGACGCTGAGGTTAGCAGTGTTCCATGTCTACATTAGACTACGAGTTTATTCTTCACTCCTATCTGGACTTTTCCCCATGTTTACTTTCCCTCGCTTTCGAGGGCTTCAACAACGCAATACTCACTAGGAATAAATAGGTTCCGACTGGCCGGCCATTAGATGATTAATGGATTTGGATAAGTATATAATACCTCATTGCTCACGAAGCTCAAAGAGCTTGAAGTGAGTCCTGGTCCTCGACAAATTTTCCATTTTGGGAAAAGGGGGTTCTGGGCACATGAGATTTCCAGGGCCTCAATTGCCGAATAACCCCCTCAACTACCCCTCCCAAAAGACAACCAACCAAATCCAGCTTCAAATGTCAAACAAACACGCCGAGCTTACATTTCCCGTTTGCTCAAGCACGCAACATCTCATTCAATTCTCGTAAACGTAGCTGCTCAGGATAGCAAACGCCGATCTCGGACTTGTTCCCTGAATGCACCTTCCGATCCGATAAGATTAAGTTTTGACTTCTTGACTCATCCTACCTTCTATTACTGCCTCATCCTTCTCTCTCCACAAACCATCAACCCATAATACAGAAACACAATGGGCGCCTTCTACGAGATCATCCCACCTTCCCTGCTCAAGTGGATCGTAGAGCAAAAAGTCTTCTGGGTGGCTACGGCCCCGCTCTCCTCCTCAGGCCACATCAACATCTCCCCCAAAGGCGGCCAATATTTTGGGATTCTCAACCCAACGACATTCTGGTACCTCGACTTGACTGGATCTGGAATCGAGACGTTGAGTCATCTGCATGAACCGGGCAATGGACGGATTACGGTGATGTTCAATGCTTTTGAGGGCCCACCACAGATTGTGAGGTTGTGGGGTAAGGGGGAGGTGCTTGAGTATGGGTCAAAGAAATACGAGGCTTTTGTGGATGAGAATAAGGTTCATGCGATCGCGGGGACGCGGGCGGTGATTTTGGTGCATATTCATCAGGTGGGCAGTAGTTGTGGGTTCAGCATGCCGTTCTTTGACTTCAAGGCTTTTCGACCGACGCTGAATGAGTTCTTTGAGAAGAGGGTTGTGGCGGAGCAGAGGGGTAATAAGAAGGATGGGATTGAGAGGTGAGCACATTCCGCTTCTAAGTCATCTTCTTGCTTATTTTACCGCTCGCTTGCTCAAGGGTTTCATGCTTATTTCTCGATTTAGATATTGGGCTTTCAAGAATGCTCAGAGTATGGATGGCCTACCTGGTATGCGGAGGGGTGTTGAAACGGCGAAGAAAGAGAACGTCAAGCCGATCAAGAAGATGGTGGGACCCTATGCACCTAGCTCGGAATGCCCCCGCACGAGAGTAGCGGGGCAAGTCCCGATGTTGTATTTGATTATTGTGGCACTTTTGAGTTTCTGTATAGGGATTGCCGGTACGGCATTGGTTGGTGTTCAATTGGGGTATCTACAAAGATAAATCGATATTGTTTATGCTCAGATGGAATTTTAGGGACCTACAACCCCGATGCAAAGTCATGCATCTCGGAATCCTCTTGCGGCAGGATTAGAGAATGACCGGAACTCCTGGAAAGTCGTCACCAAATCCTGGGCGTTGACTCTGTACTGTACACCGAGAGAAACCCGAGTCTACTGAGCACAGGGGTGATATTCTATTCTCGAAGTAGCCGATAGGAGATTGGTTTTGGAGATATATAAACCTCGCTTCCCACAAATTATTGCAGACAAGGCCAATATAATTTGGGGATTTATTCGACAGGGGAAGCATGTGATACCTGGTTTCAAATTCTCTTATGGCAAGGATGCAGTTCTGTAACGAAGGAATTCCGTTCACTGAATTGCATCTTGATACTATATCCTGTTTATTTAAACCATTCAGTAAGCATGGATTTGCCTGTTGTCAAAATCTTGATTGTTATCATAGCCTCGACTCTTGCAACCGAATGAAGAAAAATTTAGAGAGCCACTTCCCCAATAGGGCAAGATATACATGGAAGGTCTAGGGTGACCACTAGCTCCTCATCAATGCACAGGTGGGAAGAGAGGACGATCTTCCAATGATTCTTCTTGCTCGGTGTTTCACACCTTTACCAAATCTAACAATAAGAGAGAACGAGGAATATGGAAGGCTTAAAGGGGTTGCCTTGATTGTGCTCCCTGGCCTCGGTACTATTCTGAATCGCACAAAGAAGCAAGATCTCAAATGCAGTAGATCTGGCAGAAACCAGCAACCTATTTTTTTCACATCTTGGGACGAAACATAGGTCGCAATGACAGCGAGCCGAAAGCTGACAACAACGATTCGTGATAGCGAAAGTTCCGATGACAGCTTCGTTTCGTCTTTTGTATAAAGGTACTCGCAAGGTCTGGGAAGAAGATTGTGTATTAATTGTTCTTTAATGATCTCGAATGTTGAAGTACCTTATATAGGGACTTCAAGAACTCGGAGGTGAAGGAGCTGCGGCATTGGTAATCTTGTAGAGTTGAATGAAGCAAGACCTGTTGATCTTTGTTTACTTATATATCCGTGGAAGGGAAGTGAATTCAATATGTTTACAGATTACTTCGGTCGGGATTTGAGTACAAAGTATCACAAATACTGGGGCAGAAAGACTACATAAATTATGTTATTATGCTTGCAACCACGCAGCATCAGATCCCGGTCATCTAAAGGTCACACGGAAAGAAGTAGTCAGAATAGATTCATCGAAAATATTCAATCTATGTCGACGACTTAGATGATGGAAATATCGTTATGCTGCTCGCTGAGCTACCCAAGAGAGGCAAGCAGCCACGACCTTGACTGCTCCTTTTTGACTTGTTGTTTTCAAGTCTATCCTCATCAATTTCGATGAGAAGAACCCGTGGATCATATCTTGCTTATGGATTTTGTTAATAGAGTGAACCACGACAGCGAGCATTGCGAGAATCATCTCCCCCTTAAAACCCTTTACAGAGGACCACGCTCATTCCGTGATCTCCGTATCATGAGGTGTGATAATATCGCATCAAAATGTCCCTAGGTTCGAGTGTTTAATAAATATCTCTGCAGTGGAGTCGGAGAGGAGACCTTTCCCAACGTGGAAAAGAAGATATGAAGAAAAAATGACTCAAATGAACAGGGGTCGCAAAGACTAGCAACATTTCAAAGGGAGGTCAACTTACCATGAGTTTGAGTAAGTCAAGGAACGTAGAGAAATAGAACCCATGGAAATGGGACGACTTGGTTCAGGAAGACCGTGCTACCATGCGGCATGGCGGAGCTACCCCTGAATTTATTCTGTTTCAGCAAACAGAAAACATACGCACAAGCACCTACTCAATATGATTATAATTCACTTCTCTGTTATCAACCTTTTATTTGCTGTCAAGTAAATCTAAACGAAGATAGAGGGGCAAAGCTTAGGTGAACTAGGTATGCCAACGTGGAACACAAGTAGCACCTATAGTTCCCGGACGAAGTTGTGAAGCTTGAACTTCTCCTCCGTCTCTACCTCATCTGAGAATCCCGCCCCTTCCAACCTCCCTCTCAACTCGTAATCAGCAGGCTCCCCGGCTCCCCCTACCCTCCAGTTGGAGAGCGGCTACACGTCTCTGCATCCGCCAGTAATTCCTCTCGGGGCTGGCTACGATATATATAGATAGATAGATAGATAGATAGATATCAGGAGACCATAGAATATTACTAGACAAGATGACTTGATAGCACAGGCTTCTAGAATATCTTCTTCAGAAAGAGAGGACAGAGTGACATGTTGGAGTCTCATTTTAGATCTAGCAACACAATATCTATACAGCAAGACTATATATATCAAAGATGAGAGACTAATACTAATAGCGAGGTTAGAACACAAGCAAAATGGTTAGAGTTAATACGACCTCCACTTTCAAAATGGTTAACAAACTATGGTGACCAAGTAACATTGGGTAGATTTTGTTTCTTAGGTACAACGACTATAGAGGGGTGGTATAAAAGCGCTTTGTTATGGGATTAAAGATGTGATAACAACGCTGCTGTCATCGTTTCGGCTGTTGTCATTTCGTTTTCGCTATTGTTATTTGGTTTTCGCTGTTGTCATTTGGTTTTCGCGCATCGTTGAGACGATATTGTGCAGAATTGATCTTTGGGGTCCCTGTCAATACAAGATGAAAGAAGAGGCAAGGAAAACTAGTTGAAATGGAAACTTTTTTTGAGTGTTCCAAGATGCCATGGTATATTTGGTACCTCTGGCACATTTGCGGTCCTTCACTAGCGGAAGATAGTGGAGTAGTTTCTCGACCTTTCACCCTCGGAGTGCAGTAGGAGACAAGCGAGCCTAAGCTAAGGTTCCTTCTTCGCTGCCTACGGAATTTCACTAGTCGATTAAGCAGCCAGAGGGCTGATCCATTGAGAAGAGCTTCGCTGCTGCTCGCAAGCATATCGACCCCACATTCAATGAGTATAAAATATGAAGCGAGGGTCGCGGTAATCTCTACCCTGATGCAAGTCCTGTAGCTTTCAGTAGTGGGTCAAGCAGTCTCTGCTGCAGAAGTTTGAGAGTATGTGCTGTAGAATATGATATATTAGCAGTAAGACTGTATTCTGAAATTATATAGGATCAAGAAGGGGGATGACGCAAGAATGTGATGAAAGCACTGCTATCAATGTCACGGTTTAGAGGATTGTCATTATTCTTCGCCCTTCTGTCGTTTTTCGGATGCATGTCATTTGTTCTCCGCCTTCTCTTTGTCATTTTTTGGACGCTTGTCATTCAATCTTTGCTCTTGCTATGTCAGCTCTCAGAGGCTTCTCATTCATTCTATATTTGAGACGATCATCAGAAATGACAAAAATAAGGAGCTAATTTGACTGGACTTGAAGGGGACTGAAGGAAACTAAACCTTACTTTTCGAGTCTTCTTTGACACATTGTTCCAGAGTTTTCTGGTACAATTGAAAAGCTCTGTTGGAAGTTGAGCTTTCCTTGAAGTTTGAGCTTAACGGTTCCTCCTAAGTCTCTTTTCATTTGACAAAAATAAGTAGAATTTAGTCTCTATCGAATATGGAAGATTGTCTCTTCGCTGGAAGAGGAATGTAAACAATTCTTCAGTGAGCTATGACATCTAACATAAATCTTCCTCGCCCATCCCCGTCGTCTTCCCCTTCTCGATTAGGTAAAAGAGGAGCTGGTGGCTCAGTGCAAAGATCAATCTTCTTCCACGGCGTCTCTCCACTTGGAGGTAACTCGCCATTAACCATCTCCGCCTTGACTAATACCGGGATAGCCTGTCCAGTCTCCAGTCTAAATTTCCGGTGTCCAAGAACTGTACAAGTCAGCCCTTCCCTATCCTCTGATCAGTGGACGAGGTTGAATATAGGAGACTTACATTCTAGCAGAGAAGCAATCATGCCAGAGTGGCTCGAAATACTTATATGCGTCTTCCCGTCCGCACTAAAAATGTCGTCCATAGCAGACCTCGCCCTAACAACCATCGCCGCATTCGTCTCTTGCAAATCCGGAACCCATAGTGGATCGTTCTCTGCAAACCCTTCTTCGAAAGGCCATTCCGGATACAGCTCATGGATCGTGGATTTCGAGCTCCGACGATCGCAGGTATGGACTCCAATCGACTCACGGAGCAGTTCTTTGATAGTGGGTATGAAAGGTGATTCTGGGGTGTGAGGAAGGCCGGAGAAGGTATAATAGGCGGTTGCTAGGCAGCGGAGGAGTGGGCTGCTGTAGTAAGTTTGGGGGAGGGGGATGCCGTGGTCCGTGACGAGGGTGCGCCAGAAGGCGTTGGCGTATTGAGCTTGGGAGATGCCTTTTGGGGTCAAGAGGGCATCAGACCAGGTGAGATTGCCGTTTCCATCTTGGGCGGCCCAGTAGCACTAGAATTTGTCAGAAGAAGTTGAAAAGGGGGGAGGCGAGACGTACATCCCAAGCTTTCGTTCCGTACAGCGCTTCTGCTACGTTATGAAAGCCTTCGCCATGGCGACCGACTGGGTGCTTGTCAGAACAAGCCCAACAGAAACCCGGGAGGGTGACAAACGGTACAGAACTTTGAATTGAACGCCGGGAGCAGCATGTGCGTTCAGTTCATCGACATGGAAGTAAAATCGCTGCCATTGGGACTTCTCATGATGCGGATCGAAAACAGCATCTGTGTAGTATTTTCGTTCTATTAAACCAAGGTTATGGCTGGCCTATAAATCATCAGTATGTGCTTAGATCGCCAAGTCAAAAACCTTACGAAGTCATAGCCTCGAGGGTCCGTGTCGGGTTCATCTTGCTCGAAATAACCCGTGACCGTGCTGTATTGCAGATGGGTGGTCTTGGAGTCTGGGGACTGACCCATCATGAACAGGAAGGGTGCGATGATTGTGATCACGAATAGAATTGGGCTGAGTGATGGTGAGCGTGCGTTTCGAAAGATAGGGGGTCAACACACATCAAGGTATTGATGCCGCAAAAGGCGGTTCTCCGCTGCTGCCGATGGTCTTGAGCTCGAATCTGATGTGTGGTGACGGCCATAGGAGAGCATTAGAATTACGTGGGTATCATCGCGCTTGCAATGTATTCATTTGAGCTTTTGCAGGGTTGTTGGAGGTCTTGTGGATGTGAATGTAATATTTTGAGGTTCTCGGTCGAGATTAGGCACGTGTATGAATCAAATTTGGCAGAATGGATGTCAAAATGACAGCTCTGTAAATCTTCACGGATAAAGAGGCAACGCTCTTAGTTTGTACTAAGATCTCTACAGCTATTCCAGCTGTTTGCAGCAAAGCTGACCCTCGGAAATATTTTAGTCACGTGGTAGGATAGGGCCATGTGACTTGGACGCAGCGCCGCTCGTTTCAGCCACATGATGTAATACTTTTGGTCAAATGTGGGGCAAATTTCCCCACACTCGCAGAACGAGTTCAGCTGGGACATCCGCCACATACTATCAACCGCCCCTCACCTCGCTTTCAAGGGCAGAATGAAGATAATCAGCAGCGGAGTGATTGAACAGAGTCTCCCATGTAAACAAATACGTCATAAGAGCTTTCCTTTTGCAAGGGGCCAGTTTGAGACCTCGGAGTCAAGGTCCTCTTCCCGCCTCCTGATCTGATCGAGAAGGCACAGAATGGCATGAATCGCACGGCCAGATCTAGGCCTGGCTGTACATCCTTGCATTTCCAGGAAAGTTCTCGAGGGGCACGTCATAACAGCTGCCCACCTGCAGCTCGAGCTACCCAAGCAAGCGAGTGGCTGCTCTCTCCCTTATATTTCACCTGCACCCTTCTTCTTTCACAATACTTTTTCAAACACCGTCAACGTGGCATCAATCCAAGTACTCGAAGAACCTCCCATCAACCTTTTCCAACAACCTCACACAATCGCAATCATGTCTCTTCACTGTGAGTACCCATTCCCGTTCCGCGGTGGTCTGAGAACCGGTGACGACATCATGAGCTGAGGAAGCTCGTGTTTGCACCAACATTTGCAATTGAGGCACTTGGAGACCTCGGATCATGTGTTGATAACTACTTCAATCAATTGAGATTGAGTTGGTTTTCCGGAAATCCCGTACTAATTCTCCTGGCCAGACCTCCCTCCCGTCAAGCCCTCCGCCATTGCCCTCGGCACGATCTTCAACCACGCAGCTTCCCTTGCTGTTCTCGGCCCCGTCTTCGGTGACACCTACCACCGTGCCCAAGCCGCGAACTCAAAGGAGGAGTTCGTCAAGTCAAAGGAGGCTGCTTCTGCTGCCGCCGCCTGGGGAACCTCATTGGTCGGATCCGCCGTCCAGTCATATGGTGTTGGTGCTCTGATCAATGCCACTGGTACCCTCTCATACAAGGGTGCTGCGTATCTCGGATCTTTGATCTTCATGGCCAGCTCTGCTCCTTCGGTAAGTTTGATGTCCTTTTCCTCTTTGGGCTGCCCTGTGATGTGCACGCCTTTCCCTCTTCCCTCTGGGATTGGCATCCCCGCAAATTCTGGACTTTTACTAACTAATCGCCAGTTCATCGCCCAAGTCTTTACGGAGAAGCGACCTCTTGATACCGTTGCTGTTGGCGCTCTTGCACGTGGTACGTCTCTAAAATACCTCATTTACCCCAACAATCACTTACATTTCACCCAGTCTTCGAGACAGTCGGTCTCTCTCTGTTCCTCACCTGGTGGGGAACCCACACCAACCCATTCGAGTAAATAACTCGTCGATTCTGAGATACGAAGAACGTGGGTGTGTTGGATATGAGAAAGGATAGCTTGGGAAATCGTCTGATCTGTGCATAAACTCAGCTCTCCTATCAGGCAGTGGCGCGGTGGTTTGCCAGTCACTTGCCCTCGGTGTTTCTAGGGTCATGAATAAAGAATAATCTCTTGGAACATTGGTATTTTTATTATTGATTACATGTGCATGTTGTGGCTGAATATGTTGAGGGTGAGTAAGCTGCTCGCATGGGGTAAAGGGACTCGCTTAAAATAGGGGAGTGAGTTGTGCACTCATATCTTAGCGAAGACTGCTCGGGACTTACATGGAGGCTGATGGTATGAAGTCCGACAGCCATTCGCAATTATCCGGCACCGACAGGTGGTTCGCCTTCTCACGTATCATGTCTGCTGGCGCAAGATTACAAACGCATTAGGTGGAGCAACATTGACTCGAGTGGGGATTGTGCCCCTCACCCTCACTTTCCCTTTGCATATATCCACTTCATCCGTTCTCATTACTCTAACAACAAAATATCAAGTGACAACATTCCTCTATTTACTTTCAGGTTGTCCTCTCAGGTTCGCTTCCACACCTCCCAAGCCTAAACATCCAAATCAACGCAGAGTTGAACTGAAGGATTTGGCCACCTCTACTCCACCCCAGCTCTCTTTCTGGGCTACTAATCTGTAGGGCAGCAGCATAAGCGCTTGCCGTCTTGAAGTGACCACTCCTCCTTTTCAGTCTCTTGAATATTATTGGGGTGTCATTAATCACGTGCACATTTTTGCAAAGTGTCTATCAATCACTTTAACTCACTTCTCTGTGCGTTGCAATTGTCACTTAGCGTCATGTGAGAGTCTTCTACTATTCCCTTCGTAGCGCTCCTCCCTAGCACACTCAGCGCCCAGCGCCGCCAGAGGTGATTCGACCCCTGAATCACCTCTTACTTCTTTCTAAATTAGTAAACAGTCTCCCTTTTCCCTGGAGTACTCTATTAATACTCGTGCAAAGACTCCCGATATCAATCGCATCGCTAGTTCTCGGTTTCAAAGCTTATTAGAATCCAAGAAAAATCTCCTGCGGCACAAGCTCTTGGGCGTATGCGGGCGCAATCCAGCTCTTCCGGTTGGGTCAAAACCCTCGAAAGACTAGTGTATTCGATCCATAACTTCAAAATCCTGAATAAATCGAGTACTCATCTTTAAGATTGCGAATATTGAGAATGGCAGCCTTGGCAGGCAACGTAGTCCCATGTCAGATCCTCCGAATGTCACCTCTGTCTGACCGTCCGCCAGAACGGTTGCTCCTATCCTCGCTAAGCGAGGCTCGCTTCGTTCAGGAGGTTGAAACAATTGCGGGAGCCAGCTTATGGAGGCGTACTGGGGTCGTTCTGGCTGGTCCTCCCAGCTGTTGATCAACATATTTTCCAATCCTAACGTTCAGAAGTTCAGACAATCCCCAACGACCCCGGATTCTTCGCGTGATTCGGCTCTCCGGTTGGGCCAAAACCCCGGAAAGGTGTATTTGCTGCACACTTTCAATGTCCTGAGCGAAGCGAGTAGATACTGGCTTCCTGATCCTACCTTCAGTCAGATTGTCAGAAGGATGCTCAGCTGTAGAAGAAATTTTAGTGATTTGAATGCTTGTGGATCTCTATATAAGCGTCGATTCTTCCTCCTGTGAATTGAAAAACAGTTCATCAGTCATCCTCACAATTTCAACTACTTCTTCTCAAGCCCTTCAATCCTATCAAGCAATCGAGAGACACTGTCCATTTTTTACCAAACAACACAACTTGGACATCAAATCACCAACGAGTTCACTGATAATTACCCTTGAAGTTCTACCGAAGCTTTACACCAAAGATGTACTTCATTAAAGCTGCAGTCATGCTCCTCTCAGCCGCGTTGATGGGCACTGCTCTTGGTAGCTCTGTCGGTGCCCCGGTCGAGCGCAATGGCACCTGGTATTCTCCTGAGGAATACTCGTTTCTAGAGTTGGCAGATGGACGTTTGCAGATAACTCCACTCCACGCTCCTCTCAACGACAAACGCCAATTTCAATTTTGCGTTTATTGGGATGCACCAGTGGTGTGCAAAGACGGGTTGAGCGACACCAATGTGTGCACGTATGATTATTGCTCTTGTGGCGGAGTCAACCTCAGCTGTCAGGCAGGAACTACATGTACACAATCGTGCCAGTGTTTTGTATTCTGCGCCAACGACTGGTAATGGAGATTGGAAAAGGTAGTGTATTTCCCTCTCATAGACTTATCCATAATCTTGAAGCCCCAATGCTAATCATCTTTTCAGTGGCAAGTTAGCAATCGGAATATGTTCACGCACTCTCTCCTGAGGAGTGAGCTTTGTATTCCTTACACTTGATCGGCCAAATAAAGTCTCTGCAATCGACTTTTAACGACGTCGGCTTTCTTTTCAATTCATACGTACACGCTTCCACAACTTCAACTTCTTTTTGTATTCTTTGATTCAGAGCAGTCCGAATCCGTTGACCCAGGACGCTACATCAACTTCCTGACTCATCAATCGGTCTGGGACAGTATGCTCTCGCCAGATTTTCAACCTCTCTTCCAATTTGTGCCGCAGTGGCTTCTGGATAATTTCAACTTTGCGCGACCTTCAGGACCTCTACTTGTTTTCTTCTCAATCACCTAGTTCTTTGGCTTTTCCTGATCCTCGCGTCAATCCTCCTCTCGATAATTCTACCTTCATCTTGGCTTGCAAGGGAATTTGTATGTAGCAATTAGTAGAAGACAACCACTCTATTCATGGGTGGATCGTGATGCAGAGCTGGAACCATGGATCATAGCCAGCCATTGGGTTTCTGCCTCCAATGTATATATACAGTTGCACTTCCGCACACACATTCAGTCTCCATGTCCCTATGGACCCAACTATTTTAACAAAAGAGGGCGATATCAAGCTCATTGCCCCTGCGTGTACGAACAATCATCACTTCCGCCTGGTGTCTAAGCAGCTGATTCCATTCGGCTTTTCCTCCAATGTGAGGAAGAGAGAAAAACGAAACGCAGGGGCAGATAAAATGTGTCATTGACCGTCCTCTGTCTGTGAAAAATTCAGACATATTTAAGCAAATTAATGCTTTTGTTGTCATCGAATTACCTATTCATTTTCATTCTCGAATCCAGCAAGTCTTGGCTTTCTCTCCAAAAGAGGCAAGTGAGGGAACCATGAGAGCAGGAAAATGTATCATTCATCGACAGATATACTAACAAGGATACTGATTTGAAATGTTAGGATCTGCTTGTGTCTTCCAAATGACATCTTATACTTATTTCCAAGTCACAGTCAATCGAGTAAGCCTTCCCCTCAATAAAGGCAACAAAACAAACTCACAGTCAATGCAGTAGGACTTTCCCTCTTTATTAAAGGCAAGACAGCAAACTGGGACAGCAGGCAACTCGATTATTCACCGTCGCATGCATAGGCGAAAAGTGAATAGTTCGAGACGTTAAAGGCCACTAGTATCGTCGCATGTCTATTTATATTCGGCCCGCCCTCTCCAAAGACTTCTTCAAATCAGTACTCCATGAGCCCGAGGATTATATTGGCACCTAAGTTATGCGACAACCACGGGTGTGTGGAGTGGGAGAAGCATACTCTAGAGCGAGGGTGCTACTTTTTGATGCATGCGGTTTTCCTGTAACCTAGCAGTACTTGCAGCATGGTCAAACTTCATCCAGTGCTTCTTGCACTTGACAACATGTGGGAAAATGACAACAATGCTATGATTCATCTGTACTGCTTCGGTGGTTGTCATACCTCAATATATGTTCGAAATTGTTCTGCATACAAGGCAACTCCCGACAATGTCAATATACAAACCGTTCGAGTACATTGATCAACACCTACTGGTCACATGTCCCTCGAAACGCTGTACATTCAAGATTTAGGCTAGAAACGCCGCGATATATAAACTCTGTTTGGACATTCTTAGGTTAGGTGTACGCAGAGCAATAGCAGCGACTCTTACTTGAGACCTCGATTTCAGTGCCATTGGAAGGCTCGCTTGAGCGCTTTTTTCTCCAAGCTCGACGATGTTCTACGGGTTTTAATACATTCCAAGCGCGAGTCTGACTTTGAGCAACTCGTTTTGTGAGATGGTGCAGGTTTCATTGTTACAGCTTTGTAAACCAACCTTCCCGGCATTGAAAGACAGGGCTTCCGAGGAACAATTTTCGATTCCTTACGCAGAGTCTATATGCACCCTAGTCCTTTTGAACTCCATGGATGCTTCATGTGAGATTCAGAATCCGCTATGCCTTTTGACTCTCATTTTTCTCTACCAAATCTCCAACTCCTAACCCTCGTCCAACCCTGACCTTCCTCTTCTTCCCGTCTTTGGTAACCACAGCCTTCTTGTCTTTCTCCCTATCCTCCAGCTTCCCCAGCTCACCAACTGGCTCACCCTCGTCCAGATCTCCTTCGTCGAGCTCGTCCATAATCTGCTCTCTCACAAATCCCAGGTCTAGCTTCATGCTATATGCATCCTCGCCATCGGCATAGTATTTCGCTTCCACCTTCTCGTTTTTGAAGCCCAGAGTATCGCGGTATAGGCGTAGAGCTGCGTTGTTCGAGACACGGACGTGGAGAGAGACGTATTGCGCGCCAAAGGTCTCGACCATTGCTCGTTCTACTTGATGTCAGTACTGTATTTCCGTTCCGTCCCTTGCCACGGGCCCCGAGGCAAAGTCCAGGTAAAAAACTGGTTAGGAAGACATACGCGACTGCCTCATCAACTTCTCCGCAATTCCCAACCGTCTATGCGTCCTCATCACACTTAAGCTGGTAATGTGTCCATGTTGCACTCCATCCGGAGGATCCTCCTCCATTTTCGCCAGAACATAGCCTACAATGCGAGGGTAGTCATACGGTGTCTTCTTCGGACGGGATACATCGACTGCGACGAAAGAGAGCTGGGGCCAGGATAGGGCATGGTAGAGGTAGTATTTCATGAAGTAGCTGGGGAGCACAAGATCAGTTTTGGTTGCGCAGGGGGCCAAGGGGAGATGCTACTTTTCTGGCAGATTGGTGATATTTGCATGTTGAACATGCGGAATATCTGATGGGTGCAGCAATCGGATATCCATGATTGCTGTTGTGCTTTTTCCTGAGCTGTTCTGCTGGAACGAACAATCCGTCACTTTTGGAGATGGGACGCTAGTACGAATGTGGGGGAACGGCTAAACTTCGGGGACCCTCGGGGTTGACTTTGACAAGACTTCGTCAGTTACTTGATTTTCTATTATAGATATATAAAACTTCTGCACCTGAATTCAAATGAGCTTGGCATGGTTTCTTCGTAAAGGTGCTGTTCCCACGTAGGAAATAATCACTGGCCCTGGAGCGCTCTCTCTCCATCTTATGCTTGCCTCCTCATCGAGCAACCTGAATCAGATCTGATTCCACGATTTTTCAAAATCACGTTTCTGAGTTTCCGTTCATGCTTGCTGAGAGAGAGAGAAACTGATCTCTCAATAGAATGAGAATTAGCTAGAGTTTTAGATACTGAGAACTAGGTACTAGCGTAGAATGTGTTCCCTCCACTGGTTGCAGACAGGATTTGGGCGGAAATAAAGTTGTCAGATCAAAAAGCATTAAATTGTCCAGGTGACTCTACGGATCTCATCTTCTAAATACATTTAGATATATTAGCAAGATCCCTTCCTGAAGCTGTTCATCATCGACGTCACTTAAGCCGGTAATGGCAGTCATGTCTAAGGAATTCATAAGTTGAGGACAGTAACTAGTGTGATAGGACAACGATATAAAGGCAATATTGATCTTACTACCAAACCTCCTTTTGAACTTAGAGACGAACACGACTGGACAAGACAGGGGTAGAGAGATTCACGTTGATAGGGGCGCAAGTATAAAAGGTGGGGTCGGGTGAACTTCGGCAGGGGTTGCCAATCGCGGGGTCGACCTCAACTCTCGTGACATTTCAGTTTCTTTCTCCCACTCCTGAACTTGGAACTATTCCAGACACCCAAGACTGAAACTCTTCTCCTTTTATGGACTCTAACTTTCAAACTCATTAGCTTGATAAATACATAATGGCGTCTCTCCGAACACGAACAGCAGCAACGAACCTTGGCGGGGTACAAGGCTATCGGCCCCTCGAGGGAAAGCTTGCCATAATAACAGGAGCTTCAAGAGGCAATTCCCCTTCCAAATACTATCTCATTTTCCCTAACAGCCTTCCAGGTATCGGCGTCGGCATAGCCCATAATCTGGCCTCCAAAGGCGCCACCCTAGTCCTAAACTACACCTCAGATTCCTCTGCCAAATCCTGCAACGAGCTCTCCACACTCCTCTCTCAAGAGCATGGCGTACCAACCCTCGTAATTCAAGCCGACATGGGCTCGCCCGCTGGCCCAGCCCACATAATCACAACAGCCAAGAACCACTTCTCGCACCCGAAGACGGGCAAGTTCCAAATCGACATCATCATAAACAACGCCGGCGTTTCCAGGAACTTGACGATTGAAAAATGCACGATTGAGGACTACGAGTGGCAATATAAGATCAATGTTTTGGGTCCACTGCTGCTGATACAAGCTGCGTTGCCCTATTTGCCGCATGACAGGAGTGGCAGGATTGTCAATTTGAGTTCCGTGTCGAGTACGGAGGGCTTTATTGGACAGAGTGTATATGGTGGTACCAAGGCAGCTTTAGAGGCTATGACAAGGACGTGGGCGAGAGAGCTAGCTGAGAGGGCCACGGTCAATGCGGTTAATCCAGGACCGGTGAAGACGGATATGTGGGCGGGAACGACAGAAGAGTTTAAGAAGCGTTTGAAGCCGTTTATTCAGCAGACCCCTGGAAGTGCGATTCGGCCTGAGATTGACGATGAGGACTTGGTTGCTGATGCGGAGAATGCTGGGGGAAGACCAGCATATGTTGATGAGATTGCTGGGGTGGTAGGGATGCTGTGTACGCCGGATAGTTTGTGGTGTACTGGGCAGGTGGTATGTGCTAATGGAGGTATGAGGATGTCCATGTAGGGCAGCTCACTCAAACAATAGAAAGTCAAGGCTGTGGATTAGACGTGATTCAAAGAGTCAAAAACGCTACCCATTTAACAAAAACCCTCTCTAGTCTGTTGAGATGTTGAACGCAACCATAGACTCTCGAAAAGCAAAGTCTGTCTTTTCCTTCCGCCACAAAAGAAAGACTCCGACACCATCCAACACCTCGTGTACCTTTGTTTCCCACTTCTCGTTCAATTCGTGAAAAACGCCACTAATGCACACTGTTTATACCCTTTGCCCTTCTATGGAACAGCAACAGGCGGCGGGGCCTGCTCCTCAGCCACTTTACCCCTCAACGGGATCTCCACTACCTCATCCTTCTTGTCAGCAGGCTTGGCATCGGCACTTGATCCTTCAGCCTTGGCAGCCTCTTTCTGGAATGATGTTAGTGATCGTAGCCTTTGAAATAGAAAATCGAACAGTTGCTAACTGCGCCATCGGAGTCGAACGAGGCATCTCCAGATGAAAGAAAGGAAAGATCTCGGAGCACGGACTCTCGAATTACGGACCTTTGCTTTTTTACGCTCTTTGTCTCTCGCTCGGTCGGCAGCTTTCTTGGCCTTGGCAGCTTCTTCTTCTTGTCGCTGAGCTTGGGTACCTCCATACTTATTGCGCCATTCTTCCTCTTTCTCTTCTGGAATACGAGTGAACAGATAAGCTGCTTTGCCAATCTTGTGACCACTCTTCAAAGCAGACGGAGACCACTTGTCTGGGATAGGGGCGAGAGGTGCGTTTAGCTGCTGAACAATAGATTCAGCTGTTGATGGCATGAATGGAGAAGCAAGAGAGGCAAGGAGGTATGCTAGATTGAGAGCAAGTCCGGCGATGGCGTGTGTTCTTGCTGGATGGCTGGCAAGATTGGCATTGTCGAGGCGGTATTGGAGCAGAAGGTTGCCTGCAGATGAAATCTCCATGAGCTTTTTCAACCCAGCTCGCAAATGCACAGCTTCCATGTCAGCGACATACTCGCCGAGGAGCTTGTTCACATCAGCAATCCAAGCGGGAAAGTCGAATGTGTCATCGGTGTAATCCTCGGAGAACTCAGGGATGGTGCCGCCGAGTTTGGCATTGACGAACTTGACGAGTCGGTTGACGAAATTGCCGAGATTTGCAAGCAATTCGCTGTTGTTCGCCGAGATAAAACTCTTCCACTCGAATTGGGTGTCTCCTGTCTCGGGTCGGTTTGCCAGCAAGTAATATCTCCATACCGCAGGAGGTATACCCGTCTCCTTGGCACCATCCCCAAAGACACCCACGCCTCTTGACTTAGAGAACTTCCCGGTCTCATAGTTCAAGTACTCGGTAGTTGAAAGGTGGTTTAGCATGGTCCATTTGTCCCCAGTTCCCATCTGTGAACCTGGGAAAATGACTGTATGGAACGGCACATTGTCCTTGCCCATGAACTGATAGAGCTTGACATTCTCCGGGTCGCGCCACCACAGCTCCCAATCCTTTGTGTAATTGGCGGTGATCGAGGGATATCCAATGCAGGCGTCGAACCAGACGTACAGCACTTTCTTCTCATACCCTGGCAACGGAATCGGGGTGCCCCATTTCAAATCTCTTGTAATACTTCGCCCTTCCAGTCCCTTCTCCAACCACGACCGTGTAATGCTCACACCATTTTGTGGCCAAGCTCCTTGCACACTTGATTTCTCAAACCACTCCTCGATTGCGGGTTGTGCCTTGTTAAGCAAAAGGAAGATGTGAGTCGTTTCTCGAGGGACAGGTGTAGCACCATCAATCTTGCAATGCGGGTTGATGAGTTCGAACGGGTCCAGAAGACTGCCGCATTTGTCACATTGATCTCCTCGGGCATCGTTGTATTGACATTTCGGACAGGTGCCTTCGACGAAGCGATCCGCCAGGAAAGATTCGTGCTTTTCGCAGTAAGGCTGGGTAGTCGTTCGCTCTTCCAAATATCCATTCTTGTGCAGCTTCGTGAAGATATCTTGTGCGATAATTGTCTGCTGCTCTGTGGTTGTTCGCCCAAAATAATCAAACGCAATCTCGAACCAATCGTAGACCTCTTTATGCTTCAGGTGGAATTCGTCGCAAAGCTCTTTTGGTGTTTGCCCTGTTTCGAGTGCCTTGGTCTCTGTGGCTGTCCCATACTCGTCCGTTCCGCAGATGAAGAGTGTTGGTCGGTCTCGTAGCTTGCTGAACCTCGAAAAGACGTCTGCGCTGAGAACGCTGCCGACGACATTTCCAAGGTGGGGAACGTTATTGACGTATGGCAATGCGCTGGTAATCAGGATATTCTGTTTGCCTTTCTCGGGTAGGATGATCTTCGGTGTTGCCATTGTGCCTGCGTTTCAATTGAGTCGGGTCAGACTTGGGGAGCTTGGTGTTTTAACACGGAGGTGGGGTTTGACTCACAGGCGTTGGCGAGGCTGTGGCAATGTCGCTTTAGCGAAGCAAGGCTGAGCGAGGGGCAGGTGTAGTGAGAACACAAGTTGACAATAAGAATTATGAGTAATGTGAGGGAGCAAAAATAAAACCAATAGCAAAAGCTCGTAATTGCTCAATATCGAATTATACCTCCAAAAAAAAAAAAAGACAAAAGCATGGAAGTAGTGTATTGAGGCCGGTTATGGTCACGTGACCAGTCCTACAACACCAACCTAACCGAACTTCAAATTTCTCCTTATTTTTCTTTGATATTGTTTGCATACCAGGTGCTGATTTCACAAACACTTCACACAAGATGCAACCAAACACTTTTGATGAAGTTCTCGGCCTCGAGGAGCAATTTTACGGTGACGGCTTTGCACAAGGATTGGCCGACGGGATCAAAGCAGGTCAGGTCGAGGGCCGGACGTTTGGACTTGAGAAGGGCTTCGAGAAGTACCTTGAAAGTGGGAGACTGTACGGCAAGTCTTTGGTCTGGGCGAACCGGATACCTCGAGTGCAAGACACTACCGCACGTGAGAAGACGCAAGATACTTCCAGCAATACATCGAATGACCTCCAGGAAAAGAGAAGCGTGACCCTTATGCTTCCTGCTCTAGTTCAGCATGAGCGATTATCGAAACACCTCAAAGTGCTGCATGCTCTATCAGAATCAGAGAGTCTTTCTACCGAGAACACTGAGGAAGCCGTCTCCGACTTTGATGGCCGACTGAAGAGAGCGCAAGGGAAATCCAAGATCATCGAGAGAATAGTGGGGGAAAGCAGGGAAGATGACGGTAGTGGGGAGATAGTCACAGGAGATTTTTCCAGAATCTGAGGAGCGTGTCCATTACAACAAGACCAGGGCTTGGGCCCTCCCAAGGACATCCACAGCACTCACGGGCTATAATGACGGCTCTCTGAACTCGGCACGCCCCAATTTCAGCCATATAGCTACGACACTGCCACGACCCAGTTTTGCTCCCCTTACGGACTAGCTTCACGAGGCTCGAAAAAGGCTGCAAAGAGTCTTCTCTTGATTGTTGGATTTTGGTACTGGGTTCTCTACTGTGATTCTTCGGTTCTTCTAAATTCCTAATTCTGTCATACAATCTATTCCCTCAATGACCCACCGACACGCGACAATCATAACTCGTGACACCCCCTCTCTCTCCGCCAAACGTCGATCCAACTGAAGTCCGGGAATCTACTTCACCAGAGCCCGCCAGACCTTTTCGTCCATTTGCTTGAGGTCATCAATCTGATAAGAGCCGACCATAACTCCTGTCAAAGACGCCGTGTCTTCATTTCCCCCGAGTGACATCGTCGGAACACCCTTTCCGGGGGACCATCGGTGACCACTGACGAGCTTGGCGACCTGGAATGTGAACTGACGATCAAAGAAATTGACGCACTCCTGGTTCATTCGAAGCCTGGCCTGCCGTCCATATCGTCCGTAGTAAGGATGGCTACGGATGCAGCCTGGGACCTGGCGGCGTTGGGACCATAGATACTTGCGTACTGCAAAGCACGCGTCGCTGAGCTGAAACCAAATCAGACACATTAGCCAGATGATGGGGTCCATACCGAACGCATACCTTCAGCGGAAGCTTCTTCTGGATGAAATCATGGATCGCAATGATCTCTTTCGTCTTCGAGTCCGGCAGAGGATCTGTGGGATACCCTTGGTATTCCAAGTTAGGGCGAGCTTTCCAGATGAAATTTGAGAAAAGCGTCTCATTCTTGGAGTCGCTGAGTCGAATGATCTCAACGGCCATTTCAGTCTCGACATCGGTGAATTGTATATCTCCCTCGATGATAACTCGGTTCTTTCTGTTCAGTGACAGTCTTTTGGTCTTACACCAAGTCTCCCATTCTGTCTTCAAGGTCCAGGCCTCGTTCTTGATATTCTCTGCATTGATTATACCAATTTGGTCTTCAGGAGCTTTAAGGCGCTGCTTATATGTTTCCGCGAGTTCCACTGCAGCTACCTCCTTGAGGCAGAGTCTGTTGTTCACGCGACGCAGCCTAGGATGCCGGAGTCAGCATTCTCTTGGTGTATTTTGACTATATTGTACAATGAAAGCGATTGCTCACTGCTCTCGAAGCTCGCGGTTCTCTCTCTCGGCCTCAGAATTTGCTGCCATAGACTCCTGTTCGATTGTACCCTCAGTATTCGTACATCCAAGACGCCCGCTTACACTGACCTTTACCGAAGAAAGCTCTTCTTGAATAGCGATTTTTGTCTTCACTAACGATGCGTGCTTGACAGTAAGGGCTCCCAAGGCTACATTTGCATTATGTCCAAGCCTAGCTTCTTCCTGCCGTAGCCGCTATTGTCAATCTCAATGTGCCAGAAGACCGAGGAACATCCAGGCCTACAGCCAGTTGCTTATAGTCACCGTCTTGGGATCTTTGAACAACTAACCTTGCTGACTGTGAGCTGCTGTCCGAGCTCATCGATGCGTTCTTGCATCTCGTCCACGATGTCCTGCATATCATACTTTGTGGTGTTGTGTATGGCATCCATCCAGCCGAAGTGGCTGGTAAGACGCTCATTGGCGTGCGTTTTGTTCTTAGACCTTTTCTGAGACGGCGATTAGCATATTTTGTACCAGAATTGGACACTAGGCACTTACAGCTTGATGCCCTTCGTCCTCATCGTCACTCGCAGCTGGTCTCTTTGCGCGCCTCAGCCTCAACGGCTCGTCACTGTCGTAATCACTGTCAAACGACCTCTCGGTTTCCATTGTCAAAGAATCGAAGCTTCCGGACGACGAGTGATACTTTTAGAAGGGAGATGCTAGGCCAAGTAGGCCTTGCCTTGACATACTACACTTGGTGGTAAATCGTTGCGAGTTGCGATGTAAGATTACGATGGGTGGCTTGGATGATGTGGTGTCTAAAGGAAGCAAGTGGAAGACTTTATTGTATGTATGCAAAGCGCACTACGGTGCAATAAATTTTTAAATGTACACAACTTTAAATTCAGACCTAGATCCAAGAGCTCTGGTCTCGAATCAGTTCATTCACTAGCCCCGATTCAGGTTGTTGACATACCTTTGGCTTACTAAAACCATCAAGCAATACGTTTTGTAAATTGTATATTTTCTGGTCATGATACTGAGCAGAACCATTGTCTGATCGCGAAATTCGCAGCTCATTAGCAATCACAGAAGCATAAATAATTTTGCATGAAGAAAGCTCTCATTAATAGGCTACCACGAAGATCAAGAGAGCCAATGGATAGCCCTTCCAAGAACTCCGATAGTTCTCTCATTGTAATAAGAGAAGACGCGCACCGCCAATAAACCTCAAAACAGACCGTGTTGCCATGACACACTTATAGTTGACCAATTTTCTCAACGTGCCCAACAACAAGCTCCTTCCATCTAGACAAAACAGCCCACACATCCAAATCCGGGCGGAATCGGAGCATAGCAGGTATCCACATATTCACGATTTCCTCCAGACCATAACGACGAGCCAGCTCCAGAGTAGCCTCCAACAACTCCTCCGGCCAGCCCTTAGCCCGCCGCTCCATCTCCCACTGATCCACCCACAACAGAAGGCCCTTGAAGTCTTCAAAGGCCTCATCGCCGTCGGTCTCAAGCTTGGCGAGATGGGAAAAGCGGATCCACATTATCAGTAGCTTCTCCTTGGCCTTGTCGGATTTTTGAATATAGAGCTCCTCGGAGGCTGAGGCTTGTCCAGTAGTTTGTGTAGAAGTGGTGCAAGAAGTGTTTGGCGGAGTCGATGGCTTCGTTGCCGGACATGGCTCGGAGATCACGCTCCATGTCCTCGAAAGAACAGAGAGCGATCTTATTCTATAACAAGGTCAGCATCTTGGAAAGCGTAGGATAGAGGGTTGCTTGTATTAAATTAGGAGGAATTATCTATTAGACCTTTGGTAGAAGAGGTAATAGTAGTGTTTTCTATATTAGAAAGCTCTATTATATTATTTAATTATAGTAGAACAATTAAGAATAACCTCTATTACTTAAGTAGGTTTACTTAAAGAAGTAATTGAATAAATTATAGATGTAACGACGAGCTGATCACTGTAACGACAAGCGTCACGTGCACGGTTCAGGGGGCCCCCCCCCTGAACTAGGGGGATTCTAGCTCGTGGCGCGGCCGCACGGGCTAATTTCCTCTCATTTAGCTAGCTCTCTCTTCTCTTCTTCTCTTCTCTCTTTATCTTCTTCGTTTCCTTAGTACTAGACCTATGGAATCGATCCTTTTAGCCTATATACGCACTACTAAATGCCTCTACTCTAACGACGAGGGTCACGTGCATGGCTGAACCGAGCCCAGCCCCTATACCCGCCTAGGCTAAGGGTTAGACTAGATATAGAGGGTAATCTTATACGGACTTAAATAGGGGCTTATAGGAGAACCTTTTACTTTCTTCTTTATTTTTAGATTCTCCTTTATAGTAGGCTTATAAGTTAATCCTTTTAGTCTATTAAACGCACTATTATATACCCCCTTTATTAGCTTATAATTACTTATACTATTATATCTACTTAGCTTATAATTCCCCGTGCTATTATAATAGACTCTCTTTTATTTATAAGCTATTTATTAAAGTATTCTATTATATTACTTTAGATACTATAAGTATAATATTTTATTTTATATAAATCTATTTATTTAAATTAATTATCTATATACTTATTATAACTACATAGGGCAAAAGGACTCTTAAAGGTATATTAAATATAGAAGTTATTAAAAGGTATAAGATAAAGGTATAGAAGTAGAGTTAATATAAATAGGGCTAATAGTTTAATTAGATAGAGTTAATAATTAAAGACCTCTATTCTATATAGTATATATAAGCGTCTAGCACGTGTATACTAGGGCTCGCTTATATAAACTATTCACGTATATACGTGACCCTACTTCCTAAGCTAGGCTTAGGAACTAAGAGAGCTATACTACTTAAAACTCTTAATAAAAGTCTTAATTATTTAGAATCTAAAGCTAAGGAAGGAAAGAAGAGAGGAAGAGGGTAAGAGCTAAGCTATATATATAAGGGGTATTGGAAATGGCTACTCTTATAGAGGTATGATCTCGTAGAGCACCAAATCGGAGGCGTGGAGGAAGTGGTAGGACAACTGTTCTATTGTTCGACTAGAGAGCTAAGTTCTCAGACACGCAGCTTGAGGATGTACGTGCTGGCTTACATAACCGCCGCGCACGTTCACACGTGATTAACTCTCTACAGGTCGTCCTGTCTATATTCTAACAAGGGGGTATAATATATATAATCGTATTACCTCTAGCTATCGCCTCTAGCTATTGCCTCTAAGGGGGGGCGGTAATAGGGGTATAATATATATAATAGCTCTAAAGGTTAAGAGCTAGCTCTAGAAGCTTTTAGCACTAGAACTATTATAAGGTCTATACTAAAACTATTATAAAAAGTAAAATTTAGAGAGAGAAAAAATAATTAAGCTATATTACTATATATAAGTTAGCTCTAGGGGCTGTGACAGTTCTAGTACTAAGAGCTTTTAGAGCCGTCACGTGCATCGCCTCCCCCCATCGCCCCCTAGAGGCAATGGCCAGAGGCGACGGCTAGAGGTAATACGGTCACGTGCATCGCACCCCCTTATATATATAGCCTAGCTCTCACCCTCTTCCTCTCTTCCTTCCTTCCTTAGCTTTAGATTCTAAATGATTAGGACTTCCACGTTTAATCTACCTCTGAGAGTCCTCTTGCCCTATGCGGTCACAGGGGCCCTAATTTATTTATAGTTTATAGTTTATAAGTAAGGGCAAATTAAGATGATTTTATAAGTAGTTCCCACCGAAATCCTTAGTAACTAAGAGCTTAGTAACATTGCGATTAGTTAAAGTCTATAGGAAAAGGACCTTAATTAACCGCCGTTCTCTACTCGGCCCTTCTTCCAAAGTCGCTTTATACCTGTCTTTGCAAGTTTGGAGATTCTATGGCTTCGCAGTTGGGGAGGATTATTGGTGGTGGTAGTCCCCTCCTTAAAAATAAAATGACATGATCCTAGCTCCCTAGTCATGATGATTGACAATAGGCGAATGTTGGCACTATCTCGTCTTAGGCATAACTTCAGAGAATAGAGGTCACGTTCCGGTATGCCTGGTCATGTGTGTGCATGCCATATTTGGGGCTATAATCTTCTGTTGGACAATTTCTCTCATTGTTATAGATCCTCAATCTCGCCACAGGTAACCAGCCAACACACCTTTACGATATCCATCCACCAATTTCAAAATAGCAAGGCCAAGGAGCAGTAGAGAACGTGAGGAGAGCGAAAAAGTTAGTGGAAGGTGTTGATATCAGCCATATCTAAATCGACATAATTATAACAAAAGTAAATTAGAGTTCTTCTAACTCGTAAAAAAGATAATCTCAGTTACTTGCTGCTTCACCGTATGTGGAAGCTAAACCCACTACGCTTTTTATTGAGACTAAGAGATGATAATACCTTTTCTATGGACGCTTCTTCTTGTGTTTCAGACATGACCACATCGAAGTCAGCACGGTTGTAACCACAAGCACTATGACGAAGAATCTTGAGATCGTGGCCACAGAATCGGGCTGATTCGGATCCACTGCTGGAAAGTACTGCCTGTAAAATGGGCATTAGCGAAATATGTTGCCACTCCTAGGAAGCTAGCATTGCCTTCTGAGATGTTGCAGGAATGCATGGTTTGTAGAATTACAATTTTGGCTCTGATGGCTGCGTTTGATGATCCCCAATAACCGAGTTGCGGGTATTATTCCCAAGATCAAACATATATCTTCCAGTCAGCACCGTTGTCGGCCAGCCTGCATTCTTCAGAGCTGCATGTGCGACGTTCAAGAGCATGGAGTCGCTTCCTATCGAATAGTTAAAAGATGCACGACGACTTGGTGAGCTGGAGAGGTTATACGATACCTTTGACGCCGATCAATGAGCCAATGATAGGAGCGTACTCGGTATTTCCCGATACTCTTGACTCGAATGGATTTTGGCCGACTGATGGCACTTTAGAACCATTACTAGGAACTTCTCACATCACACTTACTCGGTACGATCAAGTGAGGAGCCCCAATTGCAGTAGCAAGATACATTGGGCTGAAAGCAGTGTCCGGAGGCCCCCCCCTTCCGGGCTCGGGAATTGTATCGCGGTAGTTCGCTCCAGGTCTCCCAGCTGGAATGAGCATGATTGTACCGGGTGTCAGGACTTCTTTGGCCATCCATTTGGCGACAGTTTCACACTCTTGCAAGCCCTGGTCTCTTTGCTCCTTTGTTGTATTGATTCCCCGTTGCCTGTGGAAGTCAATCAGTTCTAGTAGCTGGCGTTCTGCACCATCTAGATTGCTTACCACCGCGTTGTCATAAAAGGGCTTGTGTAGACCTTCTTCTTGAACTTTTCCTCGTAGCCGGCGATAAAATCATCATAAGTATGATAACCATCATAGAAGTTCGGCCAATATCCAGACTGAGGATACATGTTAACAAGATAAAGCTGTCATTCTGAGATGGATGTTCTACCTTCTCCATGTACACTTTCAAGGTCTTCTCTTTTCCATCAGCAGGCCCAGTCTCCATCCATTTGTCTGACAGGCCCATTTTGATATGTTCTACACCCAAATACTTTTCAAGAGCTTCCAAAAATTCTTCTTGCATGGCTTGCTGTTTTGGGTTCTGCATTGGGAAGAAATCTGTTGGGTAGATGATACGGTTCGGCTTCTATAAAGATTTTAACCGTGATTTACTATAGGGTTAAGGTGGACCACTCTAAACCAAGAGATTCACAAACCTCGAAATCTGGTTTCCCCAAGGCTCCAACTGCGGAATAGAGCTCCTGAATTTCGGTCGAAGTTCTAGCCAGAAGCCCAAGACTGTCAAAAGGCCTAGAAAAGTCAGGCCCAGTAGCCCAAAAGTAGAAACTTGGTGAGAATAATTTTTCTTACTTGACACTCGGCATGACACCATCAAGTGAGAAGATACCAGGGGAGGATTTGATGCCCCACAGTCCGTATGAAGCCGCAGGCATCCGAGTACTTCCAGTGGCTAGTGATGATCAGAATTCGGTCTTGAAGAGGGTGGAACTACATACTATCTGTACCCAAGGCCACATCAATCCAATCATAGCCTGCAACTGAAGATCCAGCACCCATTGAACTCCCGGAAGGCCCCTGATAGCCATCGCCTCTAGGATTCCAAGGGGGAAAGTAATCGACTACCTTCTCAGGTGGTCCCTCGGAGCCAGTGTAGGCTCCCATTTTTGTCTTCCCGACAATTACTGCTCCTTGGTCTAACAGACTCTGGACATAAGAGGAAGTTGTGTTTTGGACGCCGTAGTAGTTAGTATAAGATCTGCTTCCCATCGTCGTTACAACACCGGACAGGTGGAAATTATCCTTGATAGTAATTCGTTTCCCATTCAGTGGCTTCCCTGGAATTTTTTGGAAATACAATCTCGAGGGCACTGCAACGACGAGATGGGTCCCCGAGTAGGCCCCAGCATGAAGAGGCTGAAAGCTGAAGGGGTAAGCAATGATATGAGATAACCGGGGGAACACTCACTCATGTCCGTCACCCTCATCTGCAGGCACTACAGCTGACACAAAGCTGCAAAGCTCGTCCTCGTACAAACGCCATGCTTGATGGAGATTCTTCCCTTTCAGGAAATATGGGCCTTCGGGAATGCGCGGAGCAGTGTCTGACGGATCAGAGAAGACCAGCTCACTGGATTGTGCGCGTAAGAACTCCTCTACAGCGGTTGGCATAACCTGCCCCTCTGACTCGTTTCCTGTGGTCTGGGCATAGAGAATGGCGCCGTTTATGAACCTCGAGCTGAAAACATCATCTCTAGCTTCAAAGTTCACAAATATGTCCTTCAGCGCTTGGACATCAAACTTGCGGCTGGGAAGATTCAGTACGAGCACCGGGGCCACAGAATCCGGAGAGCGCCCCCAAGTGAAGACTTTCTGGAATCGGGCACATTATCAAGACAAGTCGGCCAAGCTCTGCGGGAGACTCACCTCGACTCGGTTGCGAACGTAATAAGCTACACTTCCGGCGGTGACCACACAGTGTTGGCGAAGGGACAACATGGCCATGGTAGAGAAGGTGGCTACGGATGAGAAGCTGCAGTGTGTGGTGGTGAAGAACAGCGGAGTAGACCGGTCGGTTCGCAATGTAAAGCTTCTTCAGGGGAATAGCCCGTTGTCTTCGAGGCTCAGAGAAGAGGCAGTAACGTGGCCAGCGTGACAGGGGACGGCGTAGACCCTATTGGTTAGACAAAAGCGGTGAAATTCCTCGGGGGCATCACATGTTGGGGCGTATTTCAGTGGAGGTTGTGGAAGGATCGTTATTCCTCGTCACATTCTTTACTCTTCGGGCGTTGGGCTCCGGCCTGCATGTGAGGATTTGCCGACAGCCTCATTATGCAGTCAGCCCCAAAGGCCAAAGACTTGGTCAGTGCTTGGTAGCAGCGGGGCGAGAGCATCTCACCCCCCCACCTGCGGGTGATGGTCCGTCTAAAAGCAGCATTTGGGGCTCATGGCCCGTGCCGCGCCTTTCTTTTGTGGACCAGCATATGATCCTCCGGCCTGGCAGTCATTGCCACACTGCTTTCCCCACCCCCAACTCCAGAGCCAGCGCACTCCATCAACGCTGAATCGGGCCCAACTCTTCAGCACCATCCCTTCAGCCCTCTCTTCACTTGCAAAATCAAACTTAAATCTACAGCGCTTCAAGTGAGTGGACCGTCGAACTAAGAATGATTTGGGTGGAGGTTAACAGCTGCGAAAAACAGCATGCCAGCTACACTGTCTGCTCCGCTTGGGGCTCAGATCGAGGCCGAACGCCAGGCTCAACGTGAGGCTGCCTCTATCCAAGCCTCCCTCCAAGCCGAAGCAAAACCAGAACGCGTCCAGCCGTGGAAGGCTGTCTGCGACCCAGCATCTCCGCAATTTGCTCACCTTGCCGCTGCTGCACCAAGGCAGAAGATTTTCAGTGTTGGGAGCTCCGCATTGCTGCAATATGCCGCCGAAAACGACTAGTTCGTGGAACAGGACCAGGCTCTGGCTTACACAATAGCCTGAGTAATGCTAGGAGGTTTCATTTCTCAAGCGATCTTGGTTTTTGCTCCCATGCGGAGCAAGGGAATAACGTATCACGATGTAGTTTTGTAAAGTTGTATCGTTCGTTGTCAGTTTAGTTCAGTATTTATTCAATTTCAATTGGTACCACTTGCGAATAACTCCACACATTAGTGTCATGTTGACTCGTCCTTAAAGAAACAAACAGCCCTGACTTCTATGCTCTCCCTCATCTTTGATGAATCCGTTTTTGTGTTTTCAAATGCTAGGTGGAGGCAGACTTCCCGCTGTCAGCATAGAGGAACTGCCCAAAGAGAGAGGATTCTGACGCACATGGGATTTCGAAGCCACGAGAATCGGTGTTTCGGAAAATTACCACCTCATCATCTTGCTGTTCGCTCAGGAAATACCATTGATGCTTTGGATCAAAGTAGACTCGAACACTTTCTCCAACATAGTTCTCGTGGATAACATCGCTCATCTCGAGATCATCTAACGCTACCGTGTTGTAATCGCACAAAGCTAAGGGCCAGTCATCGTTTGGTCCATTCGTCACCCGCCAGACGCTGTTTTGTAAAATTAGTTCATTTGTCGATTGAGGGGTTTCTTTTTACTTACTTTATAATCTCGTGTCTATTAGCTTCGAGATGTTTGTTCTCCTCTAAGAATGGTCTCAATCGTTCCAAAGCACCATGCTGACTAAAGTCTAAGAGATAGTTCATTATTTCTGCATTTAGCTTTCAATTTTACTGCGTTAAATTAGACATACCTGCATGTGCAAAAACGATGGGACCAGCAAACACTTCCTCTGTTACAGAGCCATTGAAGTTCGAAGGTCGCTTTCTTCTCTAATCGATTTAATTGAACAAATGCTTTTACCAAGAAAAGAGTTGTTCGTACTCACAAGGTGTGCAAAAATATGGATTTCGACAGCGTCCGGGAACTGCGCTCGCAAGACTTCTCGCACCTCGGGGTAATATTTATTTCGGATTGCTTCGTCGTCGTCGAAATCACTGCCTTTTAGATTTGTAGGAGCTTTTTGAAAGCAGAATCCATGAACATCTAGCTCGAATATTGGTTCCCTTCCCCGTGCATCGTTTATGAGAACTACCCGCTCCTCATAGCGGTGGTTCGTCTTTTCGATTTCAAGTGTTGACACATCAAAGGCAAACATATATGGCTTCTCTTGGTCATATAGCTCATGGCGTTCTAGATAATAAATAGTTGCTTGAATAGGGGGTCTATCAACTAACGATGTTGACATGTTCAATGTTGTTTCTTCGTATAGGTCATTTCCGAGCTAAAGCTGAATGCCTCTGTATTCCTCGTCTAACGAAGCCAAGCCCCTCTCCGCCCCGTCTCGAGGGATTGTTATTCGTATTTAAAGCGGCAAAACTTCAGCATGGAGCGAGGTCATTAAGTGACACTGCAGATCGTATCTGCGGCCTATGGCAAGCATGAATGAAACATCCCATCCAATCCCAGAAAATTAATTAAGTTTGAAGACTGCTGCCAGTAGAAGGCGCATTGCGGGAGTGACGAGTTTGGCTGGCTGCAGATTGCAAGGACGATTCAGAAAAATGAGGCTGTCGATGGCGTATTGCTAAACCGGATTCGTCGCCGGCTTGTGAACAAATGGACGTGGTCTTGCCAACCGAAATACATGATCACCAACAATCTGATGGCTTGTTGCTTCACGTTCGGTGAGGTCCGAAAATAAAGGGCTTAGCGCCTGTGAACACCCTGTGGGGGCATGTTCAGTCAAAATTCAGTAAAAGGGGCAAGCGGCGTGGTTGCCTTGCGACTCCAGTGCTGACGCCGCAAACTCCAAGCCATCTTTGATTGCCCTACGGCTACCGACCCAACCCCATTCTCAATGATTCATCCCGGACCTTGCGTACTTACTCTTTTCCATGTGATATTCAACATCAAAGCAAAGAATTCCAACTGTTCCTGCAGCTTAATGCATCCTCTTTCACTGCGGTTGAAAATCTGTAATTAATCTCGAACCTGCATCTAGTCGGCAACTCTCTAAGCAACCACATGAGTCGTGAGTACGGTGATCAAACGCTCTTTTATCCGGCGCACCCGACAAAAGCTGGCCTTCCTGGCTGCAAGAGAATTAAGTGGGTTCCCTTCAAATTCAGCAGCATTATGACTTATATTTTTTTTTCCAGTGTCGTTGCTGTGAACGGCGTCTACGGTGGGAATGATGATACTCAGCCATGGCGGATGAAAGGGCAGAAGAGATGCTGGATTGAAGATTGGTTCCGCGAAAAAAACCCTGGAGCTCGCATTCTCGTCTGGAATGGGAGGACAAAAGAGGCAACGTGCTGGGAAGATCTGCTGTCCCATGGCATTATTCTTGTGGAAATTCTTAAGCGATTTCGAGCAAATGATTCAGTAAGCTTCTTCTTCATGTTTCCTGGGGCATAGGTGTGAGCTCACTACTACCGTAGAATCCAGTTCTGTTCTTATGCCATGGACTTGGCGGCTTTGTTGTCCTCAAGGTGAGCTTGGAATTAGGATACTAGTTTGCTGGGCAGGAAGCTTATAACCTCCTAGGCTCTCTCGATTGCCCAGGAAAATGGACTTGAAGACATCAACTCCGATAGTACTAACGTGATCTTCTTTGGTACTCCCCTGAATAATACGAAATTGAAGGATTTCAAGGGTGCTTTGAGAGCCTGTGCTACAATTGAACTCGGCGTGAGTGATCGAAAGGTTGACCCAGTTCCAGCGGAATACCTCGATGTGTTCAGTCATTTAACCAACTTGGTTGTAACGGCCAAAATTGCTTCCCTTTCTTTCTACGAAGAAGATTCATCTGATTACGCTTCTGGCTCGATCTTTGTAAAAAACCGGCGAAAAGTTGTAAGCTATTGCTTTGAGTTTATCGGTGAAATCTATTTCTCTAACATTCCCAAGGTGGATTTTACCATGGCGAGTGGGCACGAACTCCATCCAATTGGGCTCGCACGAGACCACAAACATATTGCTTGCATCACAAATGAGATCTATGAGGCCTACATATATCCCATACTTGAGAAGACCGGATGCCTCGAAAGAATTTCAAGTCAAATATCGAATGCCGGAGCATCAGTGGCAACTGGAGCTTCCACCCAGACAAACACTGTTAATATACTATCATCTTCCCCAACTGCAAATGATACAACATCAACACGCACGCGAAACACGTCAATTTCAAATCCTTACCTTCAAAAATCATCGAATTCACCGCAAACTGAGACAAATAGCACCGCTGTCCAGCCTGCTATCAGAAACATTTCAGACGTCTCACTGAATCGACCTACCATTGGAGTCCAATCATCAAGGTTTGTCCAAAATCAAGTTGGCCAGAGCACCCAATCACTTGCCATTACTGGTCCACCACAACTGCATTCAATTTCTTTCCCGAAAAATGATCACTTCGTGGAACGTGAAGATATCCTTAAGGAAATTGCGTCAAAGGTTCTCTGCAATATTATACCCGAAAACCCGCAGTTAAACCAAGTTCAAGCCGACAAAACACCTGCTTTTGCTGTGTGGGGAAGCCCAGGGCAGGGAAAAACGCAGACAGCATTGAGATTCTCATATTTACACATGAATCTCTTTCCATATATATTATGGGTTTCTGCGGATCGAGAACAAAAACTGCTGGAGGGATTTTCTCAATATGCAAAAGCTTTGGGCATTGTGAGGAAAGATTCAAACGATCTAGTTTTTGACGCGAATGCATTAGTGCAATGGTTTCAGACGCGAGGTATTTTTGTCATTTCAGTCACTTCGGTGTGGATCACTGATGGGAATTATTGATCTAGATTGCCCTTGGCTCCTAGTTTTCGATAATGCGGAGGATACAAAACTCATCAACAGTTACTGGCCTCAAAATGGCACTGGCGTCATTCTCCTCACTTCACGGGATCCAGTCTTTGCAACAAGCACGGTTGCAGGTAATGGGCGGGAGCTCACCTCGCTTAGTGAAGATGCAGCATTGAAAATGCTGAAAGCCGACATTCCAACAGCACACTTTGATGAAAACGAAGGTCGTAAAGCTGTGAAACTGATGGGATGTCTTCCCCTGGGTATCCAAGCTCTGATTGGTCTTATCAATGATGCCGGATGCCATTTAAGTACGTTCAACGAGCAGTGGAACTCAACTCGTACTCTTCTGTCTGACATAACTGTTCAACACGTTTACCGAAATTTCGCCCCTTACGAAAAAGCCCTTGCCGACGTTTGGTTCGAAGAGCTGCAAGATCTCAAGAAAAAAGACGCCGAGGCGATGGAATTAGTCGACTTGATTGCTCTTCTCGACCCCGATGATATTCAAGAAGAGCTACTAGCCCTGGGAGCCAATGTACAATCCCTCCGAGATTCTGGTTTTGTCAAGAATCGAGTTAGGTGTCTCAAGACACTCAAGAGGCTGGTTTCTCCCAACACATCTGTAGAAGGAGCTAAATACCGCCGGTTTCATGTTCATCGACTGCTCCAAGCTAGCACGCAGATCCAAATGTCACCTGATTCCAGACAAAATGCCTTCAATTCGGTTGCGAAGCTACTCAGCAAGGCGATATCTTCGAGGTGGGAGACGAATTGGCCGAAGATTCGCCTGGAATACAAGGAATATTTCCCACACGTTCAGGCGGTTCAAAAATTCTACGAAGACTTCTTGGCATCGAACGATTTGAAAAAGCTGAAGGTTCCAGTCGAGTTTCTCACTATGCTGAGAAAAGCAGGAGAGTAAGTACCCGCCTACCTCACTTAGGACGCACAAGACAGAGCTGACGAACGTTTCAGGCTCTGTTATAAACGCAGCTTCTTCCAGCTTGGGCTTGAAATACTAGCAACCGGCGAGAACATCATAAGCAATCCAGAATGGCGTTCAATCATTGTGGGCGACGAGGCAGACATCCGATTCGAATTTGTGGAACTGCACTATGCACATGCCTGCATCGGGACTGAGATTCCAGACTTCACCATGTCTCTTGACCACTTCCGAAAAGCGCAAGATTATTATATGGAGATGACTTCACTGGGGTTTCCAAAAACTAATGGCCATGCTCTTCTAGGTGGAATCGCCAATTCTTTGAATGGTCTCGGACGCGACGAAGAAGCTGAACCACTATTCTTGCAAGCTCTTGCGCACAAACCCGCCACGCAGAAGTTCTCCGCATATGAAGTCAATATTTCAAGGTGCATGATGGTGCAAGGGAAGTTGAAGGAGGCCTCTGACAGACTGCTGGATTTCATTCGAAGACGAGAGGAGGCTTTCGGTCCAGACGATACACAAGACTACTTGTAAGATGATGAACGCGCTGAGTATTTATTGGCTAATGATACCGAATGATAGGGCAGGACATGCTATGTATGTTCTGGGAAACGTGCGGATCCGGGAAGGATTCCTGGATGAGGCGTTCGACCTTCATCTTCGAACATTGAAGTGCTTCGAACCGACTTATGGTGTTAGTCATCACAAGACGGGCAATGCAAGATTAAAGGTCGCGTGGCACCTTGCACGTGTAGGAAAATACGAGGAAGCTTTGTATGCCATATTCCTGCGACCTCAAAACTAGGATTAACGTTCTCCAGGGTTCATCTTCAGACCGCCTTGAAGATCTATCAATCTGGCACAGACCAGGTATATCGCAGAAGAGACATTGCTCGCACCTATTACAAAATGGGTTTAGTTTTTGCTAAGATGGGCCAGAACGAAGAGTCACAGAAGTATCTGACAGATGCCAAGAAACTGCGGCAAGAACTCTGGCCCCAGCTTCCCACTGAGGATGTAGACAACGAGGAGGCATATGACGCACTTGTAAGTCTTTGGGCACGTTGAAGAGACTACAAAGTAGAAGGAAGTTATGTATTTTATCTGGCTATAGGATGGAAAAGCTATTATTCTCGCCTTGCTATGTAGGTTTGTCATGGTTACATGTTTCTAAAGAAGGACATTGTTCTCGGATAGAGTGGAATCAGAAGACAAAGAATAGTGACAGGAACTGCGATCTCCCAATACCTTGCAATAGATGGCCCTGAGCTAGTAAAAGCGGTAACATTCATTCCAAAGATGGAAGCAATGAACCCTGACGGAATGAAGGCGTAGGCAAGAATAGTAAGCATTTCCACACGCTCTGCTTGTGCTAGCCCTTTCTTTGACTCCAAGATACTGGCAGTATTCATTTCGATGCTGATCTTTTCACTGCAAAGTGTGGATAGAGAAGCTGCTATCCTGTTGAGGAATTCGAAGTCTTGTATCGTGTTGCGGACGACTTCATCGACCCTTGCAACCCCCTCTATTGTGTGACAAGAAGGCCATTGAAGACGGCTTCGATTGTGGAGAAAACTCAATGTATCGAGGAAATATGACTTGGCATGTTCGAGGACCAGCTTGTCACGTCGAAGGAACTCTACAATGACTGACGGGTCACCATGAGAATGTGTGTTGTAAAGTGCACGGAGAAATCCGAAGAATCGCATCCATGACAGCGCTGAAGTAGCAAGCAGATCGCAGAGAAATAAAATTGGATCTTCGAGGCATAGAGCCTGATCTTCATAGCTCATTGACTCTCCACAATCGCCCCGAGACTGGCATGGATCAGGAGAAACATAGTTTCTCAGATCTCTTTTGTCACGAATGGGGTGCGCAAGGCCGTATGTGTCTAAAGCGCACTGCCCGAAGCGTGACATTGGAAAGAAGTGTGCTGTCGGGAGTGGGCTTGATGCTGTTGACCAAGGCGAGGTCCCACTTTGTGTACCAGAGTCATTAATCATGATACCACTCCAAGCGTGCGCCTCACCTGCATACACTAGGAATGAAACATCTTGCTCAACGCTGAAATGGCGACCAGGATGAAGGTTCACACGGCGACAGTGCTCTGCGCCAGAATGATCTCCGTCAAAGAAGTCGACCTTCTGTTGACGTGTTTTGGCGTCCAGTTGCTGCTGAGAGAACCTGCCACCGGCCGAGCCCCAATAACCCAATGATATCATGCTGATACGAATCGATGACTTCTTTCGGGAAGGAAGAGCTCCGATGCGAAAGGTATCAGGGAAGTTAAAGTGCTCGAGGAGTGTCGCAGGTTCAAGCGCTAGCTGCTGCCCAAGGTACTGAAGAAGTGATAATCGTGGCGCTCCCCGAATCGAAACCATAGCATTTGGAAATGTGAGGTTGAAAGAGCCATCCTTAGTATCATCTGGAACACCGCCCACTGTAGGGGATGATCTCAAATAAGTATCGATTCGAGAAATGAAGGCTGAATGGCTTTGGAGGGGTACAAATCGCTGATCACCAATGGCAAGCAGGTTGACTGAATCTGGTAGAAGCCTGCGGTAGTCCAAGAAACTCTCTTGCAGAAAGAGACGAAGCTTTTGCTCCCAAGATAATCTTTCCATTGCAGAATCTAGGGGAGGAAAAAGAGTTATCTGAGAGCAAGGTCATACACAACGGCTGATTTTCAGGTCGTGGATGGGCTCGAGACAAGCTTCTCCGATCCCGAGGCTCGGCATGTCATCCCCCCTTGTCAAGAGGAATTGGATCCCTGCCCAGTGGTAAATATGGTGCGGCTCTTTAAGTCAAATCAGAGTGTTCATTGCGTTGCGAACAAAAGCGGCGGGCAAAACATCACACCACCCGCAGAATGTGGGGGTAGGCTGATCTCAGGAGCCAGGACCAGCTGCGGCCTTCTCTCCAACCTGCGCCTGATCAACGATATGTTTGGAAAAGGTAACTACCTGCCACGTGTGCCAATAATTTCAAAATCCTTCAGCCACATGCACGAATGATGAGAATAATCAGAAAAAACAAGCGACCCGAGCCTCCACACTCTCCCGTGCCAATTTGGGAAGAACGTCGCTCTGGAAATCAAAGGAAACATGGACTCCAACTGGTCACCGTTAGCACGTTGTGTAAACCAAAATCAGGAGCGACTCACATGGCACTGTATAGCCGCGCGAGTCACAGTTACGAAAGATCAGAACCTCATCAACGGTCTGTGAATAGTAGAAATACCAGCGATGGTTGGGATTGGGGTAGAGCAAAACGCTCTCTGTAAGTCGATCTGAAGCGACTCGGTCGCATTCCTCGATATCTTTCTCCAAGTCGATGGTTTGGTAGTCGCAGACCGCCAGTGGCCAATCACTGGTGGGCCCACGCATCAATCTCCAGACGCTGGAAAGCCGTGGTGTCAGCTTCCGTTTCCTAGTTATTCGGAAAAGCGTGGAATCTCACTTAATGATCTGGAAAGGTCGATCTTTGAGGTGAGGATTTCGTGAAATGATGCCTTCCAAGGCTGGCGGAGCACCACCGGGCGAAAAGTCTTTCATGATGATTCAGTCAACTTCGTGCTCCTTACAACAGAGGAGATATCTCAAGCACTCACCACAATGGGCTGAGGGAATTGGTTGCAGATATTTTGATTCTTCCATGACAACAGATGGGAAGACAGAGTTGCGTTTTCTGATCTAACAAAATTATATTGTGAATATCGATGCAACTTGTACATAGTCGAGAGACCTGCCTTATGATTTAGAATGTGCATTTCGGCAGGTTCATCGAGAACCCTCGCGACGCATTCCATGACATGAGGAAGGTAAATTTTCCTGACCAAATCTTCGTTCTCGAAGTCGTCGCCTTGAAGCGTCGATGGGGCATGAAGCAGCTGAAAGCCATTGCTATTGAGTGTGAAGGGCTTCGCAGACTTTCGTGCATTGAGGAATGACACAGGCGTTGGCTGAAGACAGCAATTTGTTTGCCGCGCATTGTCACCAAATTCAGCGAGATCGAACATGACCTCGTACGGCTTCTCAGTTTCATACTTCTCGAGTCGTTCAAGGTACAAAACGGTTGCGTCAGTCGAGAGAACCATCGTGATGATGCAAGAATGAAGATTGTTGTGTTTAGGACGACTTTGACCGAGTTAAAGAAGGATTTAAACCTATGGCTGAGGAAAGGTTAAGATTATCCCCTTTAAACTACGGTGGGTCGCACACTAAGAATGCCTTATTCATATTCCCTAGCGCGGGTATACCCCATTTAGCTATACACCCTACTAATATAATTATGTAGAGACTACTATTACTTTTAAAAATTATAACTTTATTATTATATAATTAAAATTTATATTATAATTATTATAATTTAATAAAATACTTAAATAACTTTCTTAAGAGCTTATTTTTAAAATTAAAATAAAAAATAATCTTATATAAGTATAAGTAAAGTAATTAAACTATATATTATATATAAAAGCTTTTTTATAATAGTATATGCGATTATAGGCTTATAAAGGTATATAGGAGTATATATAAAGCTAAAATGATTAATTTTATAAGCCTAATATAAGGAAATAAACATAAAGAAGAATAGAAGAGAGAAGCTAGTTAAAAGAGTAAAAACTAATAAAACTAAAAAAATTTACTTTAGACTAAAGTTAAAGCTAAGAAGTAGAGTAGAGAAGATAGGAGAAGACTATATATATAAGAGTAAGATATATATAGAGTATAAGTAATATCTTATAATAGTATTACTTTAATATTTATTATATAAAGAATAATATAATAAATAATAAATACCTTAACTTTTATAACCCTTTCCTTTATAAGGTAAAATTAAATAAGTACTTTTCGATTGGAATAATCGCACCTAGCCACGGCCTTTCACCACATCTCCTATATAATTAGTACTAAATAGCATTTCGTATCTTTCCCACGGAGTCTAAGAGCAATTAGCGTAAGAATTCAGCAATCGAGATCACGATAGAGGTGCCGTCTCCGTCTAATAACTTCGATCTCAAAATGATGATTGAGACAACGTTACGAGCAGTAAAGCGGAGAAGAGAAGATGAACGTGCCAAAGAGGAACATCTCCGAGCAAAGCGAATTCCCGAAAATACCGAAGTCGGATTGGAGGAAAGTGAGGACGCCGAGCTACAAGCTATAAGTCTCCGAAAGTCTCTCGGTGTAACGGCACAAGCGATCACAAGCTAGCAAAGGGGCATATGGTAGTGCGTTTGGTAGACTAAAAGGATCAACTTATAGGCCTGCTACGAAGGAGAATCTAAAGATAAAGAAGAAAGCAAAAGGAATTCCTGCAAGCCCCTATTTAAGTCCCTGTAAGATTGCCCTCCGTATCTGGTCCGACCCCTAGCCTAAGCGGGTCTGGGGGCTTGGCTCGGTTCAGCCATGCACGTGACCCTCGTCGTCACACTCGGGTTAGAACACCGCTTAACCATTGTTTAGAAACGCCACAAGACAGCACAGGCAGAGCCTAAGCACTTCAACAAAGTCATTACTCAGTGTAAAGATGATTGTCCGAACAATACTGTCATCTGCACATTTGAGAAAGAGGCCCAGGCTCTCCAGTTGGCTAACCAGATAGCCAAGAAAAAGCTTCGAGAATGCAAAGTTGACCTCAAGTACATCGAGGAGAAAGTCGAAAAGCTAGAACAGGAACTAATAGCAGAGAATATAAGTCCTCATGTCGTTTATTTCTTGAGCTGCTAAGACTGTTCAGGTATGTAAGACTTACCATGCAAGCGCTAACGATTAATTTTACACAGAAGCTCGAGAAAACAACTTCTGGGTCCGAAGTGGCTTTTGTGATCGTTCGTGAGGAACCCCGCTTTCTGCAATAGAGCAACAAGGTGCTCCAAGGAAAATATGACCTTACAAAGGTAACGATTCAGACTGTACGTAGTTTCTCGGTCAAGCACTTACTAACTTTCACCCAGGAATATCTGAGGGGAGCCAACTCGAGAGCGAAGGCTGTCATCGGTGCGCTGCGGAAAACCCTTGAGCTCCAAAAACAGGCCAATAGAATTCTGATGGAAGAGATTGACTTAAGCAAAGAGTCACGCGGATTCTTCCCGCCAGAGGCAGCAAAGACGGAAGAAAAGAACGGATCTTCACTCAACGTCGCTCAAGAGAATGCCCAACCAGAACATTATGACCAACAGAAACTTACTGCGGCTAATCTCAAAGGCGAGTGGGACACCTGGGCTAAGTCTCCCACCCGTTCCTTGGGCAGAAATGGATAAGTTGTTCTGGGCGAGCCAAATTGTAAAGCGAGCCTGATTCCCATCGCCCTTGAGATTATGCGAAGGGCAGAGCCTGAAAATGAGGTTATGAAGTGGTATATATCGCAAATCAATGAGGGATCAGGGTTCGTGGAATACCCGTTTGCAGACTCTTCCGATGTCTCACTGAACAATGCTAGCTTCGTCAAGAATATGTATGATCTATACCAACAGCACGGTTACTAGAGGTGAGTAAATATGTGTTGGAGTTCTTTACAAGAGTTGGCGGTCTTATAGAACAGGCTAGCAGTGATCATTGATCGATTGTGGCTCACTAAAGAGAGAGGCCAGTGTCAATTGGGAATCACGTGCATCGCTCCCGGCCATCGCCCCTAGGCATTGCCTCCTAAGCGAGGCCCCTATTGCCTCTGCGCGTTACCCCTAGAACTATACTAGCCGCACTGACTAGAACCACTGTATTTTAGATGAGAAAACCTCTCTTCTCCTCTTCTCTTTAGAGTGAAATTAAGACTCTATTTTACCTGTTACAATACAGGCTCCAATTGTCTGCCAGGTCCTCAACATTATTCGGTCTCACCCATACTATCAACAGATGAATATGAACGGCAAATTGAAGATTGAGCTGCAATGTAACAAGTTTTTCAACAGACGACACGCATATCAGGTTGAAAAGCTGGTCGGTGTCAAGGTACGACGCTTTCATATGATCCAGAGGATCTAAGTCCGACAACTTGGTAATATAGCGGAGACTCTCTCTATGAACAGTTTGGACTCCGATCATATGGTGAGATTGAGTTGAGTAAGATGAATAATGAAATATGGAAGGCTTTAGTCATCGAAAAGGTAATGACAGCGATTTAAATTGAAGTATAGTCTGGGTGGTAGTGAGGTCATGCGGACGGTGTCAACGCGCACTTTATATTTTCAAGATTGGATATCAGCGAGACGGCTCATTCTGGTGGACAAGTTATAGCAATCAATTAAGCGCATCGTTTGAAGATGTCACCACAGCTGAAAATTTCCTTCTGTAAAATGCAAGTATCTGTTGAGGAAGGGGATGAATATATTTAAAGCGGGCCTAATTCCAGACATAAATCAGTACCTCACCCTCTCACCAGTGAAAGGTAACTAACACATGGGAAGTTCGGCCGCATTGTAAAGTCATTCAAGGTTACTGCTATGCAAAAATTTCCCAGTGAATGAACTAATATTAAATTTATAAAAATTCATTAGACAGCCGAATGGATTCTCCAAGACTCAAAGTCCTGCATTTATTCAACAAAATCTTGAGCACCTTTTGACAAGACTTGACCACCATAACCTGCAAACCTTTAGCTTTCTATAACAACGCAAGACAGATAATCCTCCTCCTAAGCGACCAGGTATGGTTTATTAGCTCTTGTTCATTAGCTGCAAAGTGTTCACCGAAGAAATCAACAAGACAAACTACCCCTATGACTTTTTCACCTTACATAACAGATATAGTGAAAATAATAGAATATAATAAACAGCTGCGGTTAATATGGCAAGAGAAGGCACGACCAGTGGCTCTAACCTCAAGACACTGATCGAACGAGCTGTCGTATCAGAGCGACAGAGGAGAGCAGCCTTGCGAGAGCAGACTCAAGCTAGATTCGATAACCAACTTCCTCATGAAGACTTTCTAGAAGATAATGAGGTATATAATGACAAGCTTAGAGCCGTAAGTCTCCAAAATTTTGATAAGTATAACTTCTAACCATTCATAGAAGAGGCGACAGACAACCCGCAGACGGCACGTGCAGTCTGCAGAGTACACCAAGGTAGCTTATATTCTCAATTTCTCCAATCCTCAGCCAAGAGTGAGCTAACAGGGACAGAAAACCCAGGCCGCAACCTTGAACGAGAACGATCTTCTCCATTCTTACCAAACTCAAGAACTCTTGACCAAAGAGTACGATGAATTTAGAGAAAGACACAATACTTTAAAAGAGTCCTATAAGACCACTAAGAAAGAGCTGGCTTTAGCGAAGGTGAGCACTTACGCAAATTTGACTTCATTATGATAGCTGACTTTACTCATTAGAACGCGCAGAGAAACGACTCTAGCACCGTCGCAGCTTTAGCAACTGCACAAGCCCAACTCGCTGATCTACAAAAGGAGCACCCAATTTTCAAGAAATAGCACGCTGCTGTAGAGGTCAGTAATGCCAAAAGTGCTGTAGTTCTAACGCAAAAGCTGACATTATTTTTGAACAGCACTTTGTAAAAAAGGTAGATTCCAGAGCGAATGCGGCAATTTCAGAGTACGAAATCGAGAACAACAGGCTGAAAGAAGCCAACAACATTCTCTTGAAAGAGATGAGCACGATGAAATCTTCCAGCATGTCTCTCAAAGACGTCGAGAAGCTCAAGGCAAAGCACAAACTGGAAGTGAGGCGAGCTTCAGAAGAAGCTGCAAATGGGCCTTCCAAGCAGGAGAGTTCAGACGTACTCCTCGAGCCTCAGAAAATCAGAGCGTCCAGACGCAATGGTGATTTGGAACTCTGGTCTGTGAATGCCAAGCTTTCTCTTGATGAAGATGGTAATATCACGACAGACGGTCCAAACTGCGATCCGGAACTCAAGATTTTAGCCTGGGAGATCATGCGGAGGACTTCTCCATACGATGAGGCAATGAAGTTATACATCTACGGCCCCGTCAAGAAGGATTTGGACCGCGTCGAGTACCCATTCCCAGCTAAGTACAAGGAAGCAAGCAACTGGGAAATCATAAAAGAGTACCATCAGAGGTATAGAAGAGACGGAAAATTAGAGGTAAGTCCAAAAATCTTGATTAGGATCCCTTTAATCCAGCTAACTATTCCATAGTTCGACATAGCAGCTACCATTGCCCAGGAGTGGTGCCGCAAGCAAACGGCACGACGTCTTGGCTATTCTGCAATCTCATCCATATTACATGGATCAAGATCTTCGGGATAGACTTGCGATCGCCCAAGACCGTGTAAAATTATTCGACCGTAGATATACCTTCCAGGTTGGACAGTTAACTGGCGTTAAGCTGCGCCGATTCCTGGTCAACACGACGAACAAGGTGTTGCGAATAGGTGGTACAGCTGTCACCCTTGCCATTCAAGCATTGCACGTAGGTTCTTATAATAGGCAAGAGTTGTGTGAGAAGAATGAGGAAATATGGCGTGAGTTCGTCATTCCAGAGTCTTGATTTTGGATGATTTTGGCATTTTTCAACGCTTTTATAAAATAGCGAGGGTATTGAGACAAGTAAAGTGTAACAGGTTGGATAGATTTTGATAACAACAATTCAAGTCAAAATCATCTTTTGAGATCCCTCATCTTCCATATCAAAGAAGAATTGTCCCAGTGAATGAACCTATATAAATATTTATAGAAATTTAGCAGACTCCACACTGGTTTCCCAAAAATTTACTGCATGACAGTGGGCTCTACTTAATAATGGTCAAGCACTTGAAGGTATTTGAACTTCCGTCATAACCCTCAGTCTTTTGAGAACAGAACAACGCAACAAGGCTCAAGAACTTTTTTGAGTCATTTCAACTTTCATCATTCATCTTTGGCCTTGCAGAACAGTGCACGACAACAACAGGCAAGCAAAAACCATCCGACCGCGTGTTCGCCTGGAGTCTCGTGCTTCACGTACACAAAAGTTCTACCGTGCAAGCAAGCGAGAACTACCAGTCTCACCTTCTTTCACAATACCGACGCAATGGAGTCCGGAAACCAAACTCTCGTCAACATGTCCGCTGAAGGTCGACATAATGGCCAAATCATTAGTCGAGGTGAAGACTTGGATACGATGATCAGCAATGAGTACAATAAGCTCAAGCGCACAAGGCAAGAGGCGCGACTTGAGGAGCAGCTCGAAGACTATGATGCAATGGCAATCGATGAGTTCGCCCACAATGAATCCGAAAATCAGGACGACAATGACGTGATTGTGGTTGACGTGCCGCAAGCTGTAAGTCTTCGTGGAGCTTCAACTGGTAACTACTGATTGTCCCTTAGAAGAGGCCCAAACAAGGCCATAACGGTCTCGAAGACGTCTTCGAGATGGCCGATAAATTCAACGAGACCAGCAAGGAGTTGTTGAAGGGCCGTTTTCAGAAGGTCGCATCGGAGGCTAAGGCCAACACCCAAAAAGCTCTTCGAAAATGCAGGGCTACTGCTAAGGCCGAGATTACTACCTTGAAAAATGAAGTAGAGCAGCTCCGCCAAGAGCTAGCTATGGCAAAGGTAAGTCTTATACTATTCTATTTGTGATATTTTGGGGCTAATAGCAATGAAATAGGTAGAGGCAGGGCTAGCACATCAAGCTAATCTTAACTCGGGCGCGCTTTCAGCCAAGTATGGGAACCTAGAAAAGGCACACAAAGCCTTGAAAAGGGAGTTCGACCAGGCGAAGGTAAGTGTGTCCCTCGCTGAGCAACGCAAAACTGACAACGACTCTAGAAGGAGGTGTCAAATTCCGAGGAATTCCGTTCACAGCTTGCCACTATCCAAGAAGAGTATGGCGAGCTGCGAGAAGATTACGCGAGCCTCGAAAGGGACTGGGAAGCATCTGAGACGCAACTCGAGCTTCTCCGAGAAGAGATAAAAGATTTTGGGGAGTCGGTGGAGATTTATAAAGTCAGTCCAACTATTGTTAACAGCTTCAGGAAGAGTTTGAAGCTTACCAATTCGAACTATAGGCAAAATCTAGGCAACTCGACACAGCAAATGCTGCTCTGAATAAGCTGCAAGTAGAGCACGAAGCCTTGCAGGATGTTTGCCGAAAACTGGACAGAGACATTGAAATAACAAAGGTCGGTAATTAAAAACTACCTCTATTGAAAGTAGACTAATTCAAATTTAATAGGACAAGGCCCAAGCGACTGCAGCGCTTGGTAGCACCTCGGACCAGTCGAAATTAAAGCTACTGCAGCTACAGTATAGAGCCCTTGAAAAGGAATTAGAACGAGCTAAGGTTAGTGTCTGAAGATTCGTGAAGTTTGTGGATCAAGTCCTGATAGGGGTTTGGAGCAGGATTGCATGAAGCAAGCCGATGAGAGCGTCGAAGCTGCTGAAAGGGCTGCAAGGCAGAATGAGAAGCTTCGCAAGACGCTTCATGCCTACGCTGCAGAGATCGAGTCTCTGAAAAAACAGCAGGAAATCCAGAAAGAAGCAAACAGCATTCTGATGGAGGAAGCGGCGGCGAGGAAATCCGGCTTCACAAAAGAGGAAGTCCAGACGATGAAGAAGGAACACGAGCTCCAGCTTGCGACAGCAAGAAAAGGTGCCCGAGCTGCTCAGATAACGGAACAATTCAATGCCCAGAAACTTCTTGCTGTGAAGCGTATCGCCGAATGGGATCTCTGGGCCATGTCGCCAAGGTTCGTGCTCAACGAGCGCCGCGGGTTCGTGGATAGCGGACCGAACTGCGAACCCAAGAACGTGAAATGTGGTCTGGAGATTATCCGCCGGTCTGATCCTCAGGATCCAATACTAAGGTGGTATGTCATCGTCAAACCGCAGGAGGAGATGGAACTTGTCAAGTACTCGTTTCAAGACGCTGACGCCACTCCTGACCCGAATAATAGTCTCGCATCTTTGAGAAAGACACTTCTGAAAGAAGGAAATCTGGATGTGGGTAGTCAAATTGCTTTTCAAACACAAGCTAATGGTGCATAGTTCGAAGGAGCTAAAACGATTGCTGGGGCGTGGCTCCGATATCAACGAGATCTTGTTCTCGTCGTCATTCGCTCCCACCCATACTACCAGGATCAACTGAACGAGAAAAAGGTGAAGATCGAGCAAGAATGCGTGAAGTTCTTTGATCGACGCCTTCTATTTCAGATCCAAAAGCTAGTGGGTGTGAAGAAATTGCGCCAATTCCCCCTGAACTGCCAGAACAAGAGCTTGCGATTGGGTGGGACGCAGGCCACGCTTGTGTTCTACAATCTTGATGTAGGGCAGTATGATGATTATGAGTTGGATAAGATGAATGTCGAGACTTGGAAAGCATTGAATTTCTAGAATTCTTGGTTTGGATATAGAGTGTCACCTGCCAGGGAATCGATATTTTGATTTGTATAGTACTAAATGTCAATGTGGGAAAGGATGACGGGATTGGATAATCAGACTGACAGGTTGTGGTAATGAATAAATACCAAATCATACAAAAACAGGTCTGGGTAGTGAACTTTCACTGGCAAGGATTCTCAATCTGGCATGGAAGAATGATTCAATTGCCAGAGCCAGAACTTGCTTCCATGCAAAGAATTTCAAATCAAGCAACGCTTCGGGGAGAACCAGGTCATAACTATATGACCTTCGGTCTGGTATCAAAATCTCTTCATTTTTGAGGACCTTCATATTCCTTCTTCTTCTTCTCAACCTCCATAAACCCCCTAATCCTTCGGTCTCCACCGCTCATCCTCCCTACTAACCACCACCTCCGTAACGTCCACCCTACCCTGCACAATCTCCCTCCCATTAACCAAATCATTCTCCCTCACCCTCTTCCACGCGCTCTCCTCATCAGCCGCAATCCCCGCCTTAACATGTCTCGGCACCAGCCTCCTCCCCGCAACCTCCTCTTCCACCTCCACAAACCACAGCTCATCCATCAACTGCGTGATCTCCTTCCACTCTCCCTTTCCCAAACTCAGAAAATTCCCTTCGAATACGAGAATCCGTGATGTCGGGGGAACGGGGATGTCATTCTCAACAGGGTCTTTAATGGCGTGGTCGAAAGAGGGAGCAAAGAAGGTTGGTGTTGTGGGGTTGAGAGGTGCGCGAAGGAGAGTAACGAGGGAGAGCAGTGAGACCGGGTCGAATGTGAAGGCTGCGCCGCGGCGTGCGTGTGCAGTTTCTGGGTCTGGCATTGCGGAGAGTTGGGCTCGCGTTAGGTGGTAGCCGTCCATTGGGATGTAGCAGGCTATTGGAAGGGTCGTTGTTTTTCCGTGAAGGGTGGAGGAGAGGGCGTTTAGACGGGTGGTTATTGTTGATGCGAGTGTGGTTTTGCCTTTTTGCTTTAGTGAGGAAGATAATATGGAATTTTGAGAGTGAAACCTGAACCTGGGATCCCGGATATGGCGATTAGGATACGTTGGTTTGGAGGCGTAGATTGGAATTTGGCTGGACTAGGAGGTTAGATGGAGGTCAATTGAGAGGAGGAAGAGGAATACTCCAAGTCTTTTCTACTAGGCGATTTACTTGTTCCTCCATGATGACTCTCACAGCTTGGTAATCGTCAGAAGTGAAGATTGCAAAAGCTTGAGGTGAAGTGTCGTTGGAGCTCAACAGCTTGAAGTGGGGTTACAGCGGGGCTCGTATGAAACCAAATCCTTATCGGCTCGATAAGAAATTCTCTTCAGAACAGCGACATTCAGACAACACAGGTCAACCAGAACTTGGAAGCAGAAGTCTAGAGGAGGGAGGGAAGGAAGATGGAGGACGAAGATGGAGGGCTGTTCAACATTGAGATCAGCTCCGATGACGAGGCCGAAAATGAGTCTGAAAAGGTGCCGAGGGATTTTCAGTCTGAAAAGGACTTCCAAAGGCAGAGGGCACAGTGGAAGCCGAAGATCGAAGTTGGGGAGGTGAGAAATATCTCTGATTTTCTTCACATCCAGTTTTGGTCCTGGATAGGAACACTAATACACAGTACAACAGCTATGGAAGACCTTGAAGCTACCGATAGACAATCCCTCGAAACCCGAATCTCAGATTATTCTACATGCAATTGAAGAATTGTACTTCTTCAGGAGATATGAGGAAGCTCTCAAGCTTGTGGAGGAGTCCTTGAAGGGCAAGCTTATTGCAGAATTCCGGAAGACTTTGGAGGACTACAAGACGAGATGTCAGAAGAAGATTCGGAATATCACAAAACCATCCTGACCAGGTCAGAGAGCTGCTTGCTCGTATTTTCCATCACTTCCACATTGGCAATATTTTGGTAGGTAATATCGACCTGAGGGTTCACAGATTCGAAAACTGCTCTGAGAATTCCTTTCAGTCAAAGTTGTAAATTCTCCTTCTAATTTCTCATCTGTCTTGGGAAGTACTCTCCCCCTGCGAGTATCTTCTTCTCTCCCTCCTCTTCTATTTCTCTCTATCTGCTGTTTAAGCAAGTAAGATTACATCGAAATCATACAACTAAAGGCACGCTGCACTAGGTGCTGGGTCTACCCGCTCTATCCCGGAACTCCGCCCAACCATGTAAATGCCATTCGCTCCAAACTCCCAAAGTGGACTTTTATGTACTCAACGCAGAAAGAACGCTCTAAGCAGACGCTAATCGAAGGGAGGTCGTGAAGATCGTAAAAGAGAATCCGAACCCGCTCCATCTATGCCAGCATCTCTTCCCTGGCCTGCTGCTTCTGTTTCTCCTCGCTAAAGACCCTCCTGCTCATGGCGAGTACAGCCTCGAAACCTTCTTTCCCTTTCTGGGCATTCTCACGAAAGCGGCAGACGCTCGCCTCCTCAACTGCGTTCTTGATCTTCTGCCACCCGCCACACAGGGCTGTGATCTTGGCGTCTTGTACAAATTGTGTGCGTGTCGCAGAGATCGGTTGGTAGACGACAGTCTCGCTGACGCTAACAATATTCGAAAATGTGAGGTTGGTGGAGACCATGGTGACTTTCTTCGATTCCGGATCCACATAGGATGTCTCAAAGACGTGCGAGGTATCCGTTCCACCCATTAATGACGCAAGCCATTGCGGCGCACTCTGTTTGCAAGTGATGAGACGTTCTGTTCGTAGCTGGAAGATGTCAGTACCATTCTGAGAGCAAAAGTGGATGAACACTCACGATTCCGGTATCTGGATCGACGTGTCGCGATAACGTGTCAACGGCAATTACGTGCGGTGACTTGTCGTTCCATGGACAATATTTCCTCCAATTTGCAGTTGACACCTCTTCCCAGGAGTAGTCGAACGTGCAATCGCTCGAGAAAACCTTCATTTTGCTCGTGTGCTGGGTGCAGCACTAGTCTAACTCTCAGCCAGTCGCGTGCCAAAATATCTTCTCCTTTGGCCCTATCGTTTGTAGATAATCTCGTCGTGAAGTTCGGTATCTGGTGGAGTGAGGCCGATGAGTAGTTGATGGGAAAAGTGTTGGTGGCTGGCGGGATTCTTAAATGCAGTTGTTCAATGAGAGCTTTTCAAATGCTAAAAGTCGAGATCCGGAGAAAGAAGGAACAATTTTCGCCATCGGTCTAGCCGTATCTGGAACTAGCGTCCCCGGGACCCCGACTTCTCCTCGGGACTCGGTCTCGCGGCAGAGCAAAGATCTTCAATCTCCTCCACCTGGGATTCGTCCAGTTCAACGACGCTTTCGCTCATGTCCTGCACAGGGCCGTCACTATTGCGCAAGGTGTTGTAAGGGTCCTCCTGCCCTCCTGGGCCCAGCAGCCATTCACCAGATTGGATCCGGCTGCATGTGTCATCCTCCATCTCGCATTCCATATTGGCTCGTAGTTCAAGGCAAACTGCCTTGAGCTTACCCCCCTTCACAAACATGTATCATCGTTGACCCATATATGGATCAGGGAGGGTTTTAGCGCTCTGCGGTCCCTTCAGAGAGTGCACAGCCTCACGTGCTGATGCTGACAATCCTCTGGGTCGAGGGTGGCCCTCCTCAAGAACATCATCCTGCCGTACAACCAGCCCCAATAGGCGTGATGGGTGCACGCAGGTCCAGGTGGGCTTATTGGGACTCGCACAATATGTCCTTCTATTTTCGACTTGTAGTGCGAGGGAGTAATAAACGAGCATTTCCCTTACCATAAATTTTTGATTCTGCTATTGACTTTGATTTGTCGCAACATGAGCGAAAGTATCAGGCGAAAGCCTGTATCAGATATCAGAGCCATCAGATACTCCAAGGTATCAAGTCCCCCTGCTGTTGTCAATATCGTCCATGCAACTGCACATGCAACAAGACACACTTCTGAAGAACTCGTCTCTCCTATATCCTCTCCTGTAGCATCTCTTCAACTCTTGTCAACACACCAGAGCCATGAGTCCAACCTTGCGAATGAGACCAATGAACCTACAAATGCCCCAAGTCACTCATTCGACTTTCAGTCAGTACAAACTCTAGAGCTAAGGGATCCATCGATTCGTATACCGAGTCGCAAAATGACACGACCGCCAGAATATGTTAAATGGGGGGTTCACTGGCTGGTACCGACGTATGTGCTGCTTTGCGTTCTGGTTGGCATGGCCCTCGCTCTTGGCCATCATTTCTATTACTCTTCCCTCTCCGGAAGCCCGGTTGGCTCACAAAGTCGTCAACAATGGGCAATCACCTTTGGAACGTCGTTCGCCTATCTTGTTGTCCACATTCTTGAGGCTGCCATGGTCGTTGCTTATAGCCAGTACATGTGGTGTCTAATCCGTCGAAGAGCTTACACGATAGAAAGTCTTGATAACCTTTTCTCGATGACCTCAGACCCTAGGGTTTTGCTAAATGGGGGTATTTTCAGTCATGGGAAGCTGGCTGTTTTGATGTGTTTGGCGGTCTGGTATGCATGAGTTCCTGCCCTCACCAGATTCATCATGAAACTAAGAACATATCATAGGGGTATGGGATTTGCTTCAGTTACACCACCTGCAACCTTGGTAGTTGTACCTGGTTCAGACAATAGCACAAAACCAATGCCATGGCCGTCGCTCGACTGGTCTTTACCTGGCTGGATCGACGACCAGACCTCCGCACTTCCGGCCAACTCAGTCTTAGGCGTGGGAACTCTTGCTGCTTTTGGAATGAAACCGATATCCATCTCCCCTCCGGCATCGAATTCATCATACTATCTATCCTTCTACGGCCCGGCCCTACAGTGCAATGCACCAAATGCTACGCAGCAACTTGTGTTTGATTATTATAAGCAATCCCTAGTCAACAAATCGGGAATATATACACCAGATATGTGGGAACAAAAGAGCCCTGCAGCTACCTGGAAGTACAGTCCGGAGCAAGGACTTTTTGAAAGTTTCTTAGCGTTTTCAGCCTTTGCACCGGCTGAAATGTTGTGGTATGCTTCGGACGTATTTAGCCATACTACACCAAATGTAGGCATCGGTTCCAGAGAACCTTTGGTAGATCAATTCGGAAACTGGGAGGTGGACCTGCCACCGGTCTTTAACAACTTGACTGTATTCGGGGATTCAATTAGCTCGAAAATAACAACCCAACAATTCTGGATTCTCACTGCCAGCGAAAGTATTGTCTGTATTCTCGGCAACGTCTCATATGATGTCGATCTCGAATACACAAATGGCCAGCAAAATATCAGCCAAAGTACGAAAGAATTCGCTCCCCTGTTCATGCCACAAATAGGCACTGCCTTTGATAGTTATGACATAGTTGAGGAGGCGCTCGGCATTAACGTAACAAACCACATTCGGCATTTCATACCCTCGTCAACTTACAGCTATATGTCCGTCTATACTGCTTTCACAAGCACGCTGAGCGGGAATGTGACCTTGGCCTTATGGAATAATCAGACCACCTCCAGCTTGAATTCAAGTGACTTTACTTACACGCTTTCTGTGGCCGAACAGACAAGCCACGTCTTGAACACCGGTCTTGGTGCATGTCCAGACGTAGTACCGTCTACTTGGTTCAGCACACTAAATCTCACCAAACAAGGCTTGAATTTCAGTGATCCCGCAGCTGACAGTTCTTTCGATAAACCATCTTGGATGTGTCGTAACAAAACGCTTGGAGCTGCTCTAGAAGATCTATTTCAAAACATGACTATCAGTATGCTTGCTGCAAATATCCCGTAAGCCAAAAAGTGCAATTAAATCCAAATATTGTGGTTTCTAATACGCTCTTTAGTGGTTCCCTAAACCAGACAATTGATGTGAAAATTTTCCCGACTCGCAACATCTACCAGTATAATCCACGGAATCTTATTATCTCCTACAGCATTGCCATCGTCGTAACTGCTATCTGCGTCGCTATCGGACTTGCTGCCACTATTTCCAATGGTGTGAACCACAGTTCTTCATTTTCAACTATGCTCGCCACGGCTCAGAACCCCAAACTCCGGCGTCTGTTCGAAGGACATTCACTCGGTGCCTTACCGCTAGATGACGAGATGAGGAGAGTCAAGCTCAGGTTTGGAGAGTTGGTGAATCATGATGATCTTGTCGGGCTGGGTACAGGGGATGGTATTAGACATATTGGGTTTGGATTGGAGGACGATATTTTGAGTTTGAGGAAGAATGGGAAGTATATCTAGGACTTTACAGTAATTGTTGGCGTTCATCTACATAATAGCTGTATAATTCATACATGATACTCACAGGTACCTTCCGCCTAGAAGTCTAGATATTTCCATGCACCCAGATAGAAAGCTCATCTTGCTAACTCGACTTACTCGTACGTTGAACGCTTCTCAGATCGCGTTCATGCATCCAATGAATGTAGGATTCTCGATGTATAATGCTGGTGTCCCCAGCAACTCTTGCAACGGCCTTTCCCAGTATCCCGACTTAGATCAACCACAAGCATGTAATGATCTCATTAAATATCAGCCTTCCCAATGGTTTGAAACTGGAAACCAGCTTGGAACTGATTGTTTGCTCATACGTTGTGATGACATCAAATGATGACCGACATCTTCTGGTGCAGCTAAACGAAAATTCCCAAGCTCAACAAGTGCTCGCGATGAGCGTTCGAAATAAGCCTTAGAGCCGGTATTAGAGAAGAATTTCACATTCGCTCGGCGACTCCAATGGGTAAAAGCCTCTTCGTTTGCATCATCGAAGAGTCGCCAAATTGTGCCCCTAACACAGCTAAAAGCCAACCCATGGTTGCTTGTGCGAATGGTAACATTGAGCAACTTCGTCCCACGATCATCGTAATTTGTTGTATTTGACCGGAGTCATAATCCAAGGTGTCATCGTTAGCTGTATTTATCACTTGTTGATGCGTGGCATCAAATGAAGCCAGACGAAGTAGACATTCAGTCGCACCACTCGGAACCGAACCTCACACACATCCCACGACCCCAGCACGATATACCCCGCAAAGCGGCTGACTGTATACACGGATACCTCATCACGATGACCGGTAATTAAAGAGTATATCCTCCAATTACTGCGAGTTGGAAAGAAGACTCGAGTCTGCATGCAGTTACAGGTTCTATTTAGGGGTTGAACCTCCAGAGTCTTCCACGAAAAGAACTCAATAGCGTTCGTTCGAGTATGTGTGTCCCAAAAGGTCTGTTTTAGTCTCAAATAGATTCTATATGCAAGTATTGGCAACCCTGGATTCTCTTGGCAAAAAAACCTGTTTAGCCGACGCACAGAGGCAGGCACAAGAGAAGGTTGGAACTACTTGTGTTTAATTCCCTGATGGGTAGCCGAAGCTGTGATCAGATTTCGGGTGCGGCCTGTCGTACGAAACTTCGAATAGGATAGCCGATTGGGACAGTGTGGTGAAAAACATGGATCTCACGGCATGTTATGTACACGAGCAAGTGATGGGGAACGACTTCATTATCATGAGAAGATTGAGACCTTGTAGATTGGGTACCCACACAGGAAAAATTTCGTCAATTGATCATACACTGAGTACAACTGCACATATTCCTAGTCTCCAGCTTTCATGGAGTATCCCAGACGCGTCTTCTGCGTCTTCTGCGACGGCAGTGGTCTCGACTGGGATCTATCGTCCCCCGAGACCTGAAGGTCGAGCTATGAGCTAATTGTAGCCGTCCTACAATGGGCAGCCGTTGTTCATCATCTGACGAGAAGACAAGTCATGATGCATCTCAATTAACTATTGTTTTCTTGCATGGTAACCTAGTAGAATCGACGCTGTATATGCTGATGGTCTCCAAAAACGTCTTCCTAGCGCTTCCGCGAAGCCGAGAAGCTTCGCCAAGCCTATAAATACCCGCAGTCTCAAACCTCTGTCATGAAGATCTTACCGTCGTCTATCAACAATCACTGAGTTAAAAGGTGACTGTCTTTCTGAACCAATTTCTCTTCCACTTTAGAATATTTACGTTGGACGAAACCTTTAGGTTACAATGCAAATTGAGGTATTCGCTCTTGTAACTGCGTTTTGGTAAGGCCATGAACCCATTATGGAAACCGACAGGCTCTAACAATACTGCAGCGCCACTGCTGCTTGTCTTCCAAACCAACGTCATGGAATACAGCTCATGACTCGCAACGTACGTTCCACTTCCCGTCTCAAGTGGACAAATTCACTTATTTTTATCTCCACATCCTTGTCTCGTATTTGATTGAAAGGTCTCAAATATATTTGCTAAATACCATCGCGCAGTATGACGACGATAAGTGGAGATGCATTCATCAAGGCTACCGCTGGGATGACTCAAACAAATACTGCTGGGACAAGAATCACCAGAAATGGGACTGGGATGATTGGAAAGACAAGAGAGATCATTGCAGCAAGATTGGATACAAATGGGATGATAACGAAAAGAGCTGCTATGATGACGAGCATCAAAAATGGGGTAAGCCTATTCCCAATTGCTATGCGAGGCCACCTTCTCTGGTCAGATCCTGAATTCTCTCTGAAAATTGAACCTTTACACATGCTAATTAGCCACTAGATTATAATCATAAAGACACTGATCACAAGAAGAAGTGTGAAGACAAGGACTACGACTGGGACGATGGACAGAAATCCTGCTTCGATAAGAACCACAAAGTATGGGATTACGATGACGATACCGATGATCACCACAAGAAGAAATGTGGTGATATCGGATATACTTGGGATGATGAGAAGAAATACTGCTGGGATCTCGAGCACAAGAGGTGGGATTATGATGACGAGGATACGGATCACAAGCATGAGTGCGAAAATAAAGGGTATCGATGGGATGATCACTACAAGTGCTGCTATGATCATAACAATAATAGGTGGCATTATCAGAATTGAGAAGAAAGGCTGAATTTGGGGGCAAGGAAATTTGGATTGGAAACACAGAGTCTGATGATACACATTTACCATTGTACTGTACAAAGATGAGTCACTAAGTAATGTTTCCTGTCTATTAGTCAGGTTGATCAGAGAAATGAATGATTCCAACTTACGAACGCAATATAACCATTGGCAATTCGCCAATTGAAGCAATTTTTTGAGCCTCAAGAGTGAGTGCACGAGACTGAACAGGTCAAGGCTACAATGATCTTGTTTCGATTCAATTCTCGGCAAACAAGCTTCAGGGGCTACCTCGCTAAATTTTACAGTAGCGTGCTTTCCCCGGATTCGCAGATCTTAAGCGCCAGAGGTACTCTCCCATCTTTAAGTTTCGCTGTCCGGGTCTCAAACACTTGATAATGGGCAAATATTAATTTTTGAGCTTCAATCCTATCTACCCCATGCGTCTGAATCCCTTGCTATACAATATGATCCTTCCCATTTGGTTCAAGCTCCGAGGGTTGCGTCCTTGGCAGTGGCTTAGCAACGCCACAAGCCCGCCTCTGCTCGAGCGCTGCAACGTTGAGGCACAGTCCTCCCCGCTCTCATTTTCATTGATTCGATTGCTGCTCTTCGATCTCCAATCACCTTGGAAGTCTCTCTTTGTTCATAGGAACCGGAGGACTCGTGTATTCTACAAACCATCTTGCTACCACGAGTACTAGTCATGCTCTTGCGCTCGGAACACCGCTGCTGAGAAGGCCATCATGGAGGACGTGCACTCAGCGCACCGCGAACCCCAAGGAACGGGAGAACTTTTGAGCGCCGTTATTGACGAGCTAAGAAATATTGGGTCGATTTTAGCACGACAGAATGAACGTATTGAGGCATTGAGTAAAGCCAAAGATGGTGTTCGTTTCCAAGATTCGGACTCTGTTTCTCTAGCGGTAGGTTTGGATTGTCCCAAGCCATTCGTGTCTAATCACGTCTTTCCTTAGGAATCAGAGGCTATTAATTTGACGGATTCAATCTCGTCCAATTCTACAGTCTCATTATCAAGTACAATCTCCACTGAGTTAAGAACAGGCTTCATTCTACAAGAGGCTCTTGCCCGATATAATCTCAACGCCGTACCAGCATGGAGTCCTTATTATGGAACGCACCTCATGCATGGTGAAGGGCCAGAAACAGCAGAAGACGCAATTCGCAACTCCGAGTGGACCGCAGTACTTGGGCAGTGTTGGAAGATACCTCACGACAACCGAATCAACTTCTGCTTTCGCGCTGGAATGTCTGGCCCAGAGTCCGTCTCTCGAGTGCAAAAGTTTCTCTCCGATTATCATAGGCCTGTTTCCTACCTACCGAAAGGGGACATCTTCAATGTGTGGGACTGGTTTGACACTGGTCTGTCAGCATATTGGTATCCAGGAATGCCGGCCTCGACTGCACCTCTACGGTTGCCACGCTGGCTGGCTGGATGCACTTCAAAGAACAGCGACCCATTTCCGCTCTCGACGATGGTAGCACCATGGCGGAGAATGATGTATGTTTAATCCATCTCGAGATAACCTTATGCTAACAAGCCACAGAAACATGCAAGGTCTCACATCCTTGACAATCGGTGATAGTTTAGTCGACCCTCAAGAACTCGGGGACAATGATCTTTGCCCCTTCTTATCCGAGACAAAAGTTTCATTCTTCCAAGAGCCCATGGACGAAATTCTGTGGCGAGCTGTGAAATGTCATCTGAGATGTATGCGAATATCAGAAACTGAGCATGCAGCCCTCGAGACAAAGGGATGGATTTTATTTCATATTACTTTCTACGAGATTCTCCACTCTCAAGCAGGCGAAGAACTATTGGATCTGTGGCCATGCGGAGAGCTGCATAGTGATCGATATCGTCAAGGAAAACCTCGAAAGATCAGAGAGAGTACCTTGACGGTAGGTAGAAACCTCCCGTCATGTGCACATGCTAATGAATATTTCAGATCATTGCAACACCCAGTACGGAGCTTCCCGGTCCAAAGTCAAGATCTATATACTGGACGATGCTGTGTATGCGACCCCACCACTTTCCTCATCTACCCTATTCCGAGAGCCGGGATGACTTGGCTCGCAAACGGACCCACGAAATGATTGATGAAATGAGTGATCTTGTCTATGGAAATCTCTTGATAGTGATTGGACGCTGGGAACAGATTGCATGTTATATGGAGGGTCTGCTTGCCGAAAAGAACGGCTTGCTGGACCCAGAGTATCATGACAGCTTGTTGACTGATGATGCTACCTTCACCAGATCGAAGAAGTACTTCTGGGCTATCGAGTTCCTCATTGAGGCTGAAACCAGTGTGTTGGATAATATCAGTCAGGCCAAGCGATTCGTGGAATTCATGAACTCAAATCCTCCCAGTGGGGAGGTAGCTCGAAGAATGTTTATGATGAGGTTGAAGAAGCATAACGCTGCTATCCAGAAGCTCGATATTATAAGAAAAAGTTTCGTGAAGAAGAAGGAAGAGGCCAAGGCACTTCGAGATGGTGTAAGTCATGACTTAACGTATCGAGCGACATTGTTAATATTCTGCAATAGCTTTTTAGCGCCAGCGCTGTAATGGAAAGTCGAGCATCAACTCAACTGGGAGAAAATATCAAAATCCTTACATACGTCAGCATTTTCTTCCTGCCAATAACGGTCTGCACTGTAAGCGATCCCAAGAGTTCCAATACCACACGCACCTGCTGACCAACTCAGTCATTCTGGAGCATGAGCGACTCACTCTTCAGCCTCTCCTCCCTGGCAATCGTAACTCCTGTCGTGGCTCTTGCTACTTATGCCATAGTCCTGAATCTCGACCGGATTATCCAGGTATTCATACCTCTCACGTCTGCGACTTCCACGCCTTCCAAGCCCCCAATCCAGAACCTCATTAATGCGCAAATACGCCGTATGCAACAAGATCGAAGCACAAGATGGAAGGAGAGAGGTGAAGCCTTTGAGAAATACAAATTACTAGGAAAGAGTGGTCGGAGGCCTTCACAGTGGAGGATATTGCAATATATGCTGCGGGGTGTATTCTTACCTATTTGGGATGCTCTAGCCATGCTGTTTTCATTTTTCATACATCCTTTCATGTCTTGTAGAAAACTACGTCGTCGGAAGAGGGATGATGGGTCCACACCCGCGTCTGCATGCAATCTGGAAGATGTTGAGGTCCAGGTCCAGGTTGATGTGAGTGTAGAGAAGGGTTGAACATCTATTGCAGCGAGTAACATGTAAAGTATAAAGAGGTTGAGTACTCAATTAGAGATTAAAGTTGATCTCTACATCAATGAGACGATAATGGCAAGGGAAGTATGACTTAATTCTAGCGAGTTTCCCCCTGAGCCACCCTTGCCGAAGCCTACTCGCTTGTCCTCCTCGAAACATACAAATTATCACTTCAAAGAATCTATTTAACAAACCCTTAAAAGTCGATCATCCCAAGGCCCTTAAGACCTTTTGAATAATCTTTAAAATGCTATCGCCTACTTTCCTGCTTCATACACCTCGCCCTAGCTACCCCGCATCTATTTATATCCTGGCCTCTCCGTATAAACATTCATCCGTCCCGAGAATATATTAACACCCCGCCCCATTACGACGCAACCAGCCACCTTCCCAAAGAAGACCAATCTTGCCCTCCGCCCTTTCTTGCCAGAACAATGGTTCAGGAACAGGACAGCTATAGGACAAGAGCTAGATTAAATGGAAGTGGATGAGGGGTTTGTTGCACGTCGACCGGGTAATTCAGGACTGGAATTTTGGCTCTTAGGGCATGGGATTTGGCATGGGATTGTCACATTGCTATATAATTCATCACTTCTACTCAGGAATTTCAATTTCGTGGTTAGAATGAATGTGATGAATCAATAATTTTAAGGCAACCTTTCGTAACTACCGCAACTCCTTTCCCTCTGTTGTAACCATGACAAGCTCATAGGCCTCATATATTCCACAAGAGACTCTTCAAGTCCACTTCGCAAGCGGATTCCAAGGTAACCTACAAGTCCCATTCTGCCTTGCGCATGCAGTAGCCACGCGGCCATTCGGCAAGCGATAATATGTAACCGCCGTCTTCGAACACCCTCGAAGGCCATCAAACCCAAACCAGTCTTCCGTCGCATCGAACTCGCCAGTGGTATCAATCTGCCTCAGCTTCTCTATCTTCCCCCTCCCATGCTCCAACCCGTTTCCGTGTCCCCAAACCAGAGCAATGATCCTACACTGGCGCGGATCTTGTATGAAGTCCATTCTGACCTTATCAAGCGGCTGATGAGGGCGCAACGAAAACATGCCGCTCCATTCGCTAATCGCGGCCAGCTCCCAGGGCCTGTTACCGTAGGAATAGAGCACGGAGAACTGCTTGCGGTTGTCGGGCCACGGATCACCCCATTGTTCGACCAGCTTGTTTGTGTCGATTTCGAAGATCTGGTCGGGTTTGATCATAGACCGGACAGCATTTGTGACGTCTTGGTCAGCGTAAACAGCGCAGTGAACGTTCAGCCTAGGAGCATTTCCTCCTCCAAATGCTGCTGGCATGAAACCCCCAAGCCCTGCGGACGGTGTTGCTTGTGGGTATGCTTGTTGAGGTCGAGCTACGTTGTTCTTCAGGCTGTTCGACAGGGTTCCTAGCAATCCTCCCGTTGCAGCTCCAGTGAGAAGGGGCTTTCCCATACTAAAGAAACCATTTTGATGATGGTGTTCTTTATGTTCGTCGATTTCATGGGCTACAAACGCGCCGGCAATAAGTCCTCCTGCTGCGCCGAGTAGTCCTCCACCAACTTTCCCAAGACCTTTGTCACCGCCTGCGGGTGGAGGCACTTCTTGACCAGCTGGGTATTGTGGTTGTTCGAGCGGCGGAGATTGCAGAGGTGGCGTTGGAAATGCGGTGTTCGTCGGTACAGGGTCCAGCTGTTGCTGTGGTGGTGGCCCTGGATACTCCCATTGAGACGCGCCTGCTGGGTTCAAGTAGAACCTAATATTGAGAGATTCGTCAGTATAATTGTTTTCCAGTCCATGGAGGATAAAATTAAAGAGCAGCTGACCAAGTATTATATTGAGTACTCCATTCAGCTGTCCATCCGTCGGGTAGAGGAGGTGGAAGTGCGGGTGCTACGGGAGGTGGAGCTGCCATTTTGTGTTAGGAATAAAGAGAGAACCAAATAATATTTCTGTCGTCGACTCCACAATTGAGGAGTATCTCGAGAAATAGCAGGTTCACGCAGATTTAGAAAAGAAAGACGGAGGGAAATACTCATATTTGATCCCTTCAGCTGAGCGGAACTATCCTTCCTCAGCCCTGTGAGACGTTATCTCCAAGGATTTTCAGCACAATCGGTTCTCCCGTGCCAAGAATAGATCTTTCTGCGACTCTCAAGTCCTTTTAACCTATTACTTCAGACGATGTGGGAAGTGAGTTGGGGCTGCACTGCAAGCCTTCGGAGTTTCGAGCTCACCCATTGGCGTGCCCTCTGCGTTATCAACCTTGAAGTGTCCACTCTGATTGGTCGGAGAAGCTCAGCCTCGACGTGAAAATGAATGAAGTTGAAACAAAGTTCCCTTCTGCAGCCAAGTCGGCCAATGGATCAGTGATACGGGTAGAGTTGATGAGAAAGCTGAGGTTGTGGCTTGGAGCTGACACATTTCCACCATCCAATTCAAAGGCGGGGTGGTGGCTGATATAAATCAAAAGGATTGACAATCGCTGACGCGTCATCCGACTCGTTGCTCATAAAAGCTTTGAGCTCCTTGCGCGGGTGTGAGATCCATGAATATCAACCAATTCTTCAGGGAGGTCTTACTTGATCTCTCCAATTGTAATCTTACTTCCCTGTTCAGATAAGTTCACTTAATGGCAATTCATAGCCTTTTCGTCGGGCAAGCCCGTATATATAAGCTATCGGATCTTGATCTCCATTATCATATGAACAGCAAAAGCCCAGTAGACATAGAGTTCTGAAGTCTCTCCGACCACAGTGCATCACGCTCTGTTCAGGTGAGGTATGTATGAGTAGCAGGTGAGAAATCGAAATAAGCTGTGGATCGTAACGAATTTGATTAGTGGTAAATAATAAACTTGGAGAATTAGAAGGGGGGGAAGAGGGAGTGAAGAGGAAGAAGAATTTAATTCCAGAAATAAGAAAGACCCCCTTTGAACTCGCTTAATAAACACAGACTATCGCTTAGGCCCTTGCCCCTTTTTCCCATACTGACCTTGTCTCGGTGATCTGATCTGCGCTGTCAGCCTGAAAATTACGCGACGTCAGACGAGAGTGCAAGAGTGGCTGGGAAGCTTGATTTGGAGAGGGAGAGACATCTTTGCAAGCCACCGGATGCAAGAGGCAACGAACTCCACTCTCGGGGCCCGTGACAGTGCCGATTCCGTGCTCGTCTTGTTCAATGACGATGGTGGCCCTGCACGTGATATTGCCACACCTTGAGCAAAGCACCCTAAGGTATCCTCAGATGCAGCCTCAGATGCAGGCTCCCCCGCTCCCTCGCTCATTGTGTTCTGTGCCAGTACTCTGCTCATTGTACGTACAGTAATGGGTTATTCGATCGAGGTCTGAAGCTTGCTGCAGTGAAGTCGGTGAAATGGATATCTTCCAAAACTTCAAATTGAAACTCCTGCCTCTTGATAAAAGGTGCACACGGGCCAATTACAAAGCACGAGCTATTAATGGCTTCGGCCCATATCTTCCCCAGCTTCTTGATTGCTCGCTTGGGGGGTTTCGGGTGCACAAACCTGCTTCTTCGTGCCTGGAGATAGCCCTCTGATTTGCTGGATGCTTTTGGCTGTGCTGCATGCTAGGCGGATCAGACAATCGCGGCAGTGCTGCGTGCCAACCTCCCCTGACCCAGTAGACGCCTGCAGAGTGTTGGTGGAGGGAGATTGCTCAGCTTATTTAACGTCACTCCATCATCTCCAACGTCTCCTTTCCTCATATTTGATCCTCCCCTCACCACTCCGGGGTGATATTCGCTAGAATTCCGTCTATCTAAAGCGGCGTCGACTCTGGTACAGTATCCAAAGAGAGCGCCACCTTGTAAATCCGCATCCATTCGCGCCAATCACAACGTCCAATTGCTACATCCAACATCCAACATCGAAGGCATCTACCAACGCGCAAACATGCCTCCGGAACTACGGAAGCGCAAGGCACCTGCTAGCGAGCCAGCTGCAGCTCCTCCTGCGAAGAAGAAAGGACCAGTCGCAAAGGCCATCGCGAAAGTAAAGGAAGCAGTCTCGCCCAAGACCACCAAGACTAGCAAGAAGGCCAACGGTGCCGCAGCGACTTCCAAGGTCACAGTCGGTGATACTATCACCCTGGAAGGTTTCGGCGGCGAGATCGAGCTGAACGATGGTACCAAGACCACCTTGAAGGCACTCGTTGACGAAAGCAATGCCGGTGTGGTTCTGTTTACGTATCCAAAGGCTTCCACCCCAGGTTGTAAGTGGCCCCTCACTCTCCTAGCACGAATCTATAATTCAGAGACTGACCTCAAGGAAATAGGTACGACCCAGGCTTGTCTGTTCCGTGACAATTACACTCCATTGACAGCGACCGGTTTTTCGATCTATGGCTTGTCGACCGATTCACCCAAGGCAAATACCAACTTTAAGGAAAAGAAGGAACTTCCATACTCTCTTATCTGCGATCCTGCGGCTACCCTCATCACTGCCATTGGACTGAAGAAGTCACCAAGCGGTACAACTCGTGGTGTCTTCGTCGTCGATAAATCCGGAAAGGTTCTGGCCGCTAAACCTGGGTCGCCTGCCGGCACTGTTGAGGTTGTCAAGAAGCTTGTCGGAGGAGGTGCGACTGCTGCTGCTGCTCCATTGCCGGTCGTCCCTGCTCCAAAAACCGAAGCTACCAATGGTGTCAACGGTGCGACAAAGGAGGACATTGCTCAGGCAGACGTCGCCGCTCAAGTTGCGGACACTGCCGAGAAGCTCGATAGCAATGAGGAGAAGCCAGCCGCCTGAGAGATCAATTCCTGGAAACTCTTTGCGAACCGCTTTCATTTGACATCATGTACTCAAAAACACAACTTCGGGTCATGGGATGGATGAAAAGTGTTTCGGATGGAATGGTCTTGTCTGCTGAATTACAGGCGTTACATGGATCAACTGGGAGCAGGGAAATCGGACCTACGGAATTCTTTTCTGTAGATGTCTTACAATGGATCCTCATGATACCTCTCATCCGATCTCTCGTGATAATTGCTTGAGTGATGAATATGTGATAACAATTTCATGACATCTTAACCTTTTTCGAAACAGCTGAGAGTAAATAAATAAATTATGTCCTTCCTGGGCAATGGGACAAAATGGGAAAATGCAACCCAGATCTCAGTATCAAATTACTAGCGCCGGATAATCCTCGGCAAAGCCGAACCTCGCTCTCTTACCTCAACCTCGAACAACCCTCAATCTACCTCTACAAAGGCACCCTCCACTTTAACGAGTCAATTGAGCCCTCATTGCTCAATTGAAGCTTGCGATGTCTTCACATACAGCAGCCAAGGCCGCGCAAGCCACGAACAGAGTGATCGCAGTCAATAAAGTGAGCTCTTTCTCCCTCGACTTCTCCACAACCCAACCGCCTCCCTCCCTCCATTACAACTCTCACACCCCACCTACTAACCCAAGAATATAGAAATACACAGTCCAGTCTACCGGAATCTGGGAACGTATCCGCCGCCTCCTAGCCGTCGACCCCGCGCGCTCCAATGGCGTCCCCCTAAACCCACAATTCCGCAACCCACCTCCAGGTTCCAACGAGCCCTTCTCCTTCGTCGATCCCGTCACCGTCCCCGCGGGCGACATCGCAGACAACCCATACTGGAAGCGCGATGCACGACGCTCGTACCCCGTCCTGTCCTTCGTGACACAAGGCGATGTTGTCGGACTCTTGGAGGTGGGAAGTAAGAGTGCGCCGAAGAAGGAGCTGATTGGTGAGGCGGGCACGAATGCGCTGGTGCAGGTGAAGAAAGATGGTGAGCTGGGCCTTGCGAGCTATTTCAATAAGACGGGGAAGGAGGGGACGCTGGCTGTGCTTGGGAAGGATGGATTGCCGCCCCTGCCGAGTGGGCTGAGTCTGAAGGCTGGGAAGGATAAGTATCACCTTACGGCGGAGAATGCGTATCCCGAGGAGTAAGCGCTCAGTTTCAATTTGGTTAAGAAAGTGGCTAATCTCATTACAGATATCCCTGTCGGACATTTCAGTAGAGGGCGTGTGGTGGTGTTAGAGTTGTACATAAGAATTTCATACACTTCGAAGAAAGGATCATCCGTAGAAATACGGCTTTCAGAGTAGAGGTCCGTTTCATCCTGATTTTAGAGAAGTCTCAACGCGAGGGTCTGTTCAAATCGAGCTTGGGCCATGTTGCGGCAATGTAGTGAGTTTCGCTTCGACTTTTCAGTGTTAATTGACTGTTAGAATGCTGGTCAATGATCGCCAACAGCCAAACACCCCAATTGCCATGTTACATTCAGATCTGGAGTGTTCAAAATATTTCTCCTCGAAATCTGCCTCGCAAGCCACAATATGCAAGTGCAGGGAAGTTGGCCCCCGTGATCATATTCATCTTCAACCTCAACTTTAACTCTCTCTTGTTCTTCACTACAAGCAGCTTTCGGGCCCTTACTTGCTGATCTCTTTGCTTTAGAGTTCACAATGTCATATCAGGCAAAAGTTGCTTCATAACACCATTTCTTGCTCCCGTCCCCCGCGGGGCTCGCAGTCCTGGGCATGCGCAGCCTCGTCCCCAGTCCCGGTTCTTGACCGTAATTTACGATGTCATTTGGTTTCAAGCTCGGCGATCTGGGTCTGATAACAAACCTCGCGCATAGCACAGTGCAGAATGCAAAGAAGGCTTGTGGAGCGCATTCGGCGCTGGCGCGGGAGGTCAATAGCTTGCACGTTGTGTTGACGAGGCTAGAGGCTGAGATTGCAAGACCTGAAAGTATTCTTAGTGGAGAGGGGAGTGATGAGAAGGGCAAAGAGTTGGCAGATTTATTGGAGGATTGTGGGCGGGTGCTGAGGGTTCTGAAGGAGATTCTAGAAAAGGTGTGCCATATCAATTTGGGTCATGGACATGAGTGAAGAGTATGACTGACCTGTAGCTTGAAAGTACAATGCGTTATCAAACGAAAAGCGAAGTGTGCAGAAGCTCTGGCAGAAAATCAAATTTGGCAACGGGGAGCTGCAAGACTTGGACAAGATACGATCGGAACTGGCGACACACACACAAGCTATCACTCTTTCCTTGAATCTCGTGGGGCTGGGCAGCCAAGGGAAGGTTGAGCGCTATATGAGCAGCCATAGCGACGAGCTGAGAGAGATCAAGGCGAGCTTGAATTGGGTGACGGCGAAGATGCAAGTGAAGGAAGGATCATTGCACGGGGAGAAGAGCGTTTTATCGAGCTACAACGGAGATGATAAGGAAGTTTGGAAGTTGTTCCGAAGGGAGTTGATTCATGATGGCTTTTCGAGTAAGTCGTTGAGGTTACATAAGGAGACTATCAAGAGTTATGTGATGGAGCTTGGCGAGAGAGGAGTCTTGGATGAGGAAATTCCCGAAAGTGTTGTGGCAGATGGTTTTGCCGAGGACCTACCTCACAACCAGGGGCCACTGAACGGAGCGAAGAAAGGTAAGGATATTCCTACTGGATCAGAAGTGAAAGAAGTGGCCAAAGGATCTCTCTCTCGCGTAGCATCAAGCTCGGACACGGACGATTCCACTTCTGCAGAGCCTGATCTTGACCCATTCATTACTCAAACCCCAGCCAAAAGACGGGAGCGGATACGAGAACTGAGACCAGGGCTACTCTCTCAGATTGATCCCAGTGTTACTGGATCGCGACCCACCAAGAAGCAATCGCACAAGGCTACAGGCAGCAATCTTGCTATTGGCAAAGGAAACTCTCCTGAAGGTGCTGCCTCCAGGTTCCCAAAGCACAAGAGCACAACTTTGAGCGTTTCGTCAGTATCGCCCTCGGTAGAGCCTTCAAGGCATCAAAAACAGGAGGCTGCGGCAGTGATGCCATTTCACCAACCCGCTGTCGAAAACAGAAAGATGACACCACCGCTCGAAACGTCCGAGGAGGTAGCGAAGACGTATGGTATCTTCCCCGATACGGTATACGGAGGCAAGTCTGAAATGAAGAGCAAATTGCGTGGTAGTTTGAAGACCTCGTCTCCAACACTTCTCAAAGAGAAGGCTAACCCTCTTGAAGGCATAAACGATGATCATGAAGTTATCATAGCTAGTGATGATGACGAAGTTGTCAAATTTTATGATGATGAAGTTATCATGAATGCACAAAATAAGAGCAGACCGGAGAATCACGAGGCCTTTTCATTCCGGGGAGCCGCAAAGAAGTTGAACCGTCCTGCAAAGAATGAGGTTGATATCAACCAGGCAGAACGCTCCAATGATTTCGCCCGTGGTGGCGAATCGATCTTTGCGGAGTCTGTATTACCGCCAACATCCATCAGTCCATCAACATTTACAGGAAATCCGGTGGTTGGCAAAGGTAGAGAAGTTCGGCATCTTCGTTCACCAGGAGATCAAGTTGCTTATAACAAGCGGCAGACTGAGCACTATAGTCAGGTGCCTCCACGAAGTCGTTCTTCAACTATGGAAGGGCAATTGATAGGGGCTGGTGCAAAAACTCTCAAATCCAGACTCAAATCTGGCGAGGCTTTCAGTGCAGAGATGAAAGATCAGGAGCCGTTATCCAAGGATGCCAGCTCTATCATGGTAGACACCGAGTCACACTCCCAAGAAGTAGTACCCGAGAAACAGCCAAGAAATAGCAAATTGTCTAGCAAAGCGAGGACACTACTACAGCCTGAAGAGTCTGATAGTTCAAAATATGCTCCAGAGAAGTACCGCTCAATTGCTCTCCAGGAAACGATAGGGGACGCATTCGAAACAGACAGGTTGAATCATGCGCAAGTTCCAGAAGAGGTAGAACATGGCCAGAAAGAAATTCCTCGTCGAAATCGAAGGCCACGCCCACGAGCTTACGATAACGAGCTGCACAAGTATCGACAACGCCATAAGAGACCCGACAAAGAGCTGGCCCCAAGGATGCAAAGTATGTTTGCCGAGAGTGATGGTGAAGGAGATGCCCGAGCCGCTATCGATGACTCCCTTGCCTTCGGTGATGGTGCCGGACATTTCTTAGACTTGGATTATATACGATGGCAATTGCGCAACACCTCGAACGAGTTTCTCGAGACAGGGAAGATAGAAACAAACTACGTTGCGCCAACTGCAAACGTGGGAAGTTCTCAAAAGCATAAGAGCAAGAACGCTGATAATGGAGTTGAGGTGAGTAGGACTTTAATATGATTTGCGTCTCCCATTTGAGGAAGAAAGAGTCCCCAGAAATGATAACAGGGGTATCTTGTCCAATAATATATACGATCCTTCAGGATTTATCTATCTGCTATTAAATATGGAACTCAAATTGCCTTAGATTAAGAAACAACCAACCCCGACTTCGTATATCCACTCCACAGAGGGTTCATCCAGTTCGAGCGAAAGCGAATATACCGACTCGACTGACCAGGAGAAGACCGCAAGAACCCAGAATGGGCTGGGGAATACATGTGAACGCCGCCGCGGGAGACAGGAAGCTGACGCTGTTCGAAGTAGGAGAGGTCCTGCCAGAAGTGAAGATGGTCCCGTAACAAAAGCGGCTAAGACTTTTCTTTACAGCGTTGGAGGAGTGGTAGGAGAAATCCCATCAGATATTATCAGCATCGCCAAATCAGGGTGGCTTGAATCGCGTCGTGCGAGGAAAGCTGGAAATCTCGATAGGGAGGATAAACCTTCGCCATTTCATGGCGTCTCGTTCGTTATTTAGGAGTCCTGTGTTAGCAGGGTCAAGCTTGCCGCCAGTTTTGGCCTCGTTAAAACCATATAGCTTGTCGAGTAAGAAGTATGTTTGTTGAAGAGTTCAAGAGGATGTGAGTAACACCGTGGTAAAATGCTTTGCCAATAATGAGAGATAAACAGCACCTGGGTATGAAAACATACCATCCACTTAGAAGGACCTGACAGCCCAGTCACCATGCTATGGTGCTAAATCTTTTGTTTAGTCTGGACCCTTGTAATTATCAGTCTGCATCTTGAAGAGGGCATTCAACATTTCGCTTTGTGTAAATTCACTGGTTCGTTTTTGATTTATTCGAAAACTCGGAATCAATAGTACTGGCTGCCGACTCCGATATTTAAAGCAAGGAGTTCCAACTTTCGACCAACTTACATCTAGCTAGAGGATTCTTGACAAGAACGAAACCCAAGTGTACACGTTCTGAGACTCGTGAGTATTTACTCGCTTCGAATAGGGATTCACCTTGAGTCTTTGACCCCTATGTTTCGACATCTCACTGGATGAGCACCCAAGTCAACGCGCGCGTCTATTGGCATCTTGCCAGAAACATTGCACCACTCCCATTTTAACAACGAAACAACCCTTAACCGCCTAGTCCTTGCGAGGCCCCCTGTCAGATCAAATCTTCCAAGAGCTACTAAATCCTCCAGCAACAACATGTCTCGACCCAACAAACGACGCGGCGGCATAGGTTTCAACGGAGATGACGAGGCTGAATCACCCTCGGTACACAACCTCCATCGACCGTTCCATCCTTCACTAACAGCCATAGAAACGACAAGCACTCGACCCATCCTCCGATGAGTTTCTCGAAGGACAAACCCTCTACGCAAAAATCCGCTCTGAGATCCAGCACCAGTTCATCGGGGAGGCAGAGACCGCGTTCCGGAAAACGATCACCAAGAAGGTGAAAGACGAGCTCCGACGCAGCATGGTGCTGGACGTACAAGAGGAAGGGCGAAAGCTAATTGCCAGTCAGAAGAAGAAGCTATTGGGACAGATGAGGAAGCAGATTAAGTTGGAGGTCGAAAAAGAGCTAGGACTAGAGCCCGACAGGGAGGCGAAGTTGAGGGAGAGGGTTCGGCGTGAGGTACGAGAAGAGATGAGGGAAGAGTGGGAAAGACGAGTTGCTAATGCAAGAAGGGAGGCGAGATATGAAATGGAGGAACGGGTTGCAGAGCTAGAGGAGAAGATTGCTGAGTTGGAGGGAGCAGATGGCTGAGGTGTGATTGTCTAGGTCTATTTGACAGACTATACCTTGCATACATGGAATTCGTCGGATGTTGACTTAGAAGTTCCCTGTTATTCAAAAAATGCAGCAGGCTTCTGAGATTGGGCAAAGGTCGAGCCCGACGTTGACCAGAAAAAGGACGTTTACCGATGCGAAAACACTGATCAAGAAATTTGGAGAATATTGAACTACCGAGAGAGTTTTCCAGCGTATGGTAATGCAGCTTGAATTGATAAGCTACGCTCAGGCCTAGCAGTTTCTTCCATACTCTTCTCCCAGTTACCAAGTGCTTCTGCGTAGAAACCCATGGAAACAAGTCAATAATATATACTAGTGAGTGGAACGTGTCAAGAAAACAAGAGCAGTCCTTTTGCTTCTGAGCATAAAAAAGACATAAAAGTAGTCATAAAGCACCGTAAGAACATAGGGAACTTCTCTCGCTCCAAAGTCCGCGAGACTGGCGGCACACCACAAACATGATATAAGAAATAAAGCGCTTCCGTGGGTCTCCCGCTTCTAGCCAATCCCCAAGCTTGATGGTCATGCCAACATTATATCACCAGCCCTCCGGATGATGTGAGACAAGCTATCCAGCCCATCGGAATCGTCTCTCATGACAAATAACTCGGTTTCGCCAGAATTCTCGGTCTGCTTTGTGATCATTTTGTAACTCTCCACTTCGGAATCAGTGTTCCGAGTTCGTTTCTTGTCGAGTAACTTAGTGCGTCTCTTGGGCGTCAAGGTTGGCTGCAGAGTCTCATTGTGCTGCTTCTCTTGGGTCACTGCGCCGGAAGGACATTGGTAACCTATGTTTGATTCCATCGTCTTCGGGCATACGACAGGCTTGATAAGGGCTGCCCACGTCTCTACGTTCGCTTTCACAATAGTCGCCTCATCGAAGCCTCCACAATCGACCCGGACTTCTTGGTACAATGCAAAATCGGGTCCGAGGCGAAGAAGAGCGCCATCAACAGGGACATCAATTCCAAAGTACCGACCCATTTGAAAGGTGAAACGTCTGTCAAAAAAGTTGATCAATTCTTGTTTGATCGAGCACTTGATGCCTTCTCCGTTTTTTTGGCAGTAATACGGATGTGCGGCTATGCATCGAAACGTTTTTTCTCTATCGACTAGAAGGGACCAGCGAATGAACCATGCTGCAGCCTCGAACTGGGAAGACGTTAGCCTAATTGTCCATCAATTCCGTGGAACAATCGAGCGCCATGGGATATTTGAGAATACTTACAGCACCCAAGTCTACTGGACTGGGGCATGGCTCACCGCGAACCTTCATAAGGGAATCGAGGTTGAAGTCCGTCTCCAACTCAACTTCGGAGTCGCAATCAGAGGCGTCACAACCAGGTACCATTTCGTCAGCTGGGCGAATCCGATGAAGGATCTCCCTAGCTAAATGTACGTAATAAGCTGTAGAGTATGGTGCGGCGATAAGCTGGTCACTGCCGTCTCTGGCAATGCGGACCACCAGCCGTGTTCTGTGAAGCATTGCGGTCTCCCATTTTTGATCCACTACCAGAACCTCAGCAAGGTCTTGATTCTCCGTATTATCAGTCCATATGTCAAATATTGTTCATCTCGAGACTCACATTCTCCATTTTAGCACGATCTGCTGCAATCTTGCTTTCCAAATCGCAGCGGGTCTTATTGATAAGTGTCTCATGGTTGTAGACGGTGGTACGTTCAATCATTGCTTGGAGCTTAGCATTAACAATCTCGTCAATGTCCTCCGGATCGTTGGAAGATTGATCTGTAAGAGGGGCGTCGACAGTCTCTACAATGTCCTCCGGATCTTTGGAGGATTGATCTAAAGGAGGGGCGTTGGCAAGCTCCGTAATATCATTCAGACTCTCAAAAGATTGATGTGAAAGGAGGGTGGTGATAGTCTCGACATCCGATACGTTAGCTTCATTATTCGACTTCGACTTCTTCTGTGACGTGGGACATTAGTATTGTTAATATGGGGGTCAGTGCACTTACTGGGCTCGGTATTGTACCATTATGGAGTCGTCGTTTTGATGGAGAAGACGGTTCAGCTGGCACAAGCGCCGATTGGCATTTGTAAGGCACAGATGAACAGATCTTCTTCGATTTCTCCGACGGCTCATGGAAGGCGCATGTTGAGTTATTCGAAGATCCTTCTTCGAGACACTCCTTGTTTTCGACAAGTAATTGGCCTTTGGGATTGTCTACTTTGACCTGTTGCTGTTGGCCAATTCGAGCCGATCTGCGTGGGGTGATGGGAGACATCTTGACCGCGAGCGGAGAACTACCAGAGCGGTTGATCACACCAGATCGATGTGACTGATAAAGTACGGTCTGGAATTCTTATCGTATGTGAAAAAATTGGCAGAAGGGAGCGAAGAGACGAGAAGAAGACGAAGAAAAAGTGGCAAAGAAAAAACCAGAGGGGAAGTGGAACGCGCAAATAAACAAAGCTAGTTCCTCTAGCAGTGTTGTTGTCAAGGAAGGAGCAGACTGCGCGCTGCACTTCGAGCGCATCATCCGCTCTTACTCCAGTACAAACGGGATCAATAAACGGCCGTGGCTAGTGTCCGTTGAAATGGGAAGAGCATCGTTTCTCATTGTCCAACGTCTTCTCAGACATTCACAGTCGACTCATAAACTTTAGCATCGGCCTTGTAACGGAGTGACTGTGCTTTCATCTCAAGAATTGGTTGATACGCTGCTCTGCATCCCGCAAGAGCAGAAGCACATCGGAAACTAGGTACAAACTTCCAGCAATGACCATAGGACCCCCATCCGCAACCGTGGTTGCCCAACGCAAAGCAGCAGAGAGGTCCTCGCCGGTATCGCAAGTGATGCCAACGCCACAAGCATAAGCAGCTGTCAGAACGTCCTCAGGTTCCATTGCTTCAATCCAAGGCATCCTATCGACAGGAGTAAATTTTACGGCTGCGACACGGTCATCAGGGTGCAGTAAAGGTTTCAGGATGCCATCAAGCTCCTTTCCTTTGGAAGCCGCAAGGACCCATGTAACACTCCCAGCCCCCTTGCGCAATTTACCGTTCACATATGACCCAAGGACCTCTGCTGACTGGACATTGTGAGCCCCATCTAAGAGAACAAGTTCTCTTCGCCCGGTGAGGCTCCTGATGTCTAAAGTCTGAAGACGCCCTGGCCAGCTTATATTTTGAATAGCGGGGAGTAAGCGGTGGAGAGGAGATTCAGGCTTGGTATATGCCAGATGGAATGCCGTATATGCGCATGCTAGATTTTGCCATTGGTGAGGCTCAAAATCTTCCTCCGAGAGTCCGTCCAGGAAAGAAGATTCTGTGGAACTGAGTATCACATCTGTGCCAATCTCTTGTGCGTAATCCTCGACGACTCTCCGAACGGCGGGCGGATTACTTTCGTCCAAAACGCAAGGTACGCCTGGTCTCATGATTCCTGCCTTTTCACGAGCAATCTCCTCAATTGTGTTTCCTAGAAACGACTGATGATCCAAGCCAATCTTTGAGATGACTGTAACAACCTTGTTCTTCAAGGTATTCGTTGAATCCAATCGTCCGCCTAGGCCAACCTCGATCACACCCATTTCGATCTTCTCCTGGGCAAATATTTCGAACGCTGTTGCAGTGAGAAGCTCGAATTCTGTAGCTCCTATGCCATCTCTGTGGTTCCTATCCATCACAAGATCCTCAGCCCTTTTGAAGGCTGACTCCTGGACTGTCTGGTCATTGATCGTAACTCCATCCCAGCGATCGATCAAATGAGGAGATGTGAAGCGGCCAACGCGCACGCCACTTGCACAAAGCATGGCAGATAGATAGGCGCATATCGTGCCCTTCCCATTAGTACCTGCGACATGGATTGCCTTCCATGGCTGCGGAGTGTGCTTGAGCAGGCGGGCAATCCGGCCCAAGCCAAGCTCGATCATTTTGCAGGCAGCAAGCAAATCATAGCTCAGGACCAACCAGTGATACGCAGTCAAATCAGGGACACCTAGGGAGTCATCTTTTGGAGCAAACTTCGTGGTGGTGGTGCTCAACCTTCGATATGAGTCAAGTAAAACGTTGACTTGAGGTCTGCTTTGGCGTTGCTCCTTGTCAGCCTCTCGATTATTTCTGTCTCCCCTGCAGGTCATTTAAGTGGGGCACGCTAAGCCGCAAAGGTTTCTCCTCTGTTCGCCTCCTTCGCGCCGACCGCAAAGGTCAACAATCAGCCATCAATCGTGATAGTCAACATCATCGAATTTTCCATCAAAAAGCGCATCATCGTTGTCGCCCACTCCTCCTTGCTGTACCCGTCACGTTTTCTCGCATCTCCAGACGCTTCAATCTGCCAAAATGGGCCTGCCGTAAGATCCAGCCTCCGTCGTTTCTCCTGCGCTGCTAACCAAATGCGAAGTTTGTTCATCACGCCAGTCGAGCCTGAGGTCGCATCCAAGGCGACTGAAAAAGTCGCATCAGGACCACGATCTGCGATTCGACGACAGCGAACTGCCCGCGGACCCCATGCGCGCTTATCTGCTGAGTCTCGCAGACGCCGCATGCTGGGGATGGTGTCTGATGCGCGCCCTGAAGACTTCGAAGTACAAATCCTGGAGCCGCCTTCCGGAGGTCCTCCGAATGAGAGCGAAATGCCTTCGGTTGCCCCTTTTCAGTCGCGTGCAATGCGCATGTTTGAACAGGAGCGAATGAGGCTACGCGATAGCCTGAGCTTTGAACGCCAACATGGCCCAAATTCTGAAATGGATGGGCCCTTGATGCCTCCTGTCCCAGAATCGAGAGATTATGCTGGAATTGAAGAACGTCAAAGAGAGATCCAGCGGCTCCGACAAGTCCGCCAAGATCTTCGAAGAATGGCGCGAAGACAACCAGCGCCAACCCCTCCATACACCGATAGAGATATAGAATATATGGCTCGAACAGGGACCGGAATCAACTCTCCACAGCCCTCATCCCTGACACCTGCTCTATCACCTTCTCACCAACCGTCTACTGCGTCTTCACCGCTTCGTCGGTTGTCGGACGATTTCAGCTTTACTGCTCAACCTCCTCCATACGCACCTGACGTAAGTTATTTTCATCCCACGGTCTATTTTCCCCCCACATGCACGTTACAATTCTCTTCTTCTCAGCTTCGTTGCCTGTGTGGTGACATAGGAAACTTTTGGCTGACTTTTTCGTAGCAAGCTAGAAGACCGACACTATCTGATAGAGTACAAGCTCTAAGTCGAGCATCAAGCAATTTCGAGAGATCCCGCAGACTTATTCGTCAAGCTCGATTGGATGGACTTGGTGACCGCGATCGAAGTTTGAGCCCCGAAGGTGGAGCTACTTGGGATACGCTTCTCACCAGCATTACGCCGGATCCACAACCGCCTAGCGCCGGCTCTTCGTTTGCATCAGCATCAGCATCAGCTTCTGCTTCGGCATCAGCAGCAGCAGCTTCGACCTCGAGCTCGGGGCCAGCGTCCGCCAGCACATCTATGACAAGCCTGGGAATGGCAGAAGATTCGCCGACTCTCCGCGATTGTGATATATCAGACTCCGGATCTAACACTGAGGAAGAAGAGGAGGAGGACCTATATGAGCTGCAAGACTTCGGCAGAGATAGAGGCCATCGGTTCTGGAGAACATATGCAGAAGTTGTAACTTCGCGAGCTGATCGTGCTGCACGTCATGGCAGCACGACAGATACGACGGAACATTTGGGAGGCATGCATCGCATTATTTCCCGACTTGCCGAACGAGACGAGATTCCGGAGAGCTGGTGGGCATCAGCAGGACTGAGCCGAAATCTTCGGCGCGAACCTACATCCTAAGGGGACGATTTTGGAAAAAATGTTATGGAAAATGGAATGCTATGAAGGACGATTGTGATACCACCTTGTATTTTAGCTTGTTTTTGATAGGATTCAAAAGTTCGCAGGCTTTTTCCTGGCTGATGGGGCATCTTAGCTGGAGTTCATGGAGTAGGAAGGCATGGGGTGGCTGAGGTGACGATTTTCTCCTTATGAAGAAATAGCTTTCCAATTGATGACGCTGCCCAAGATCATGCTGAATAGTCTCATCACGTCTCATAATTTTACTCGCATTTGTGAAAGAGGTGGCGTCGATAACCTAATGCTGTCCAAGTCGTGGCTCCACTTACTCCAATCCGACTCTTCTGTGGCTATCACTTCTATCAAATAGCTGCCCTTCAAACAAGACATTCTCGTAAAAGCCAGCTTCTTGATTGGCTGCGAGGGAACAACCAATTGACCTGCCAAAAACAAAACGTGAAACAAACTGATCGGGGGACGAGCGGCAGCGAATCCAACCAAGCCTGCGATTTGATGTCGCGCTTCATCAGCCTTATGCAGGTCGCGAATCCCAGCGCTCCACTCTTGTTTGTCATTTTAGCATTGCCAATTTCTTGTTCGGGCCCCGAACGCCTTTCCGAACCATTTCGAGAGAGAATCGATACCAGGAACTTTAGCAAAGAATGCAACATTCGAGCTCTAATATCAGAGCAGTGGTGCAGTAGGTCGTCGAGACTACGCCTCGTGTGCTCTAGGATCCGCCTATTTACACAACCTTGGTCATAACCCATTAACCCCGCGATACCACGACGTGAAACGAGGGCCTAGTCCACGAACGCGAGCATTTATGGGTGGGATGAAATCTTCTATCTGCCAGAGCTTCCGACCTCCTCTCTCGACCCTCTAGAACCACTCCTGGGTCTCGACATACCGGCCATGGTCTCTCACCCTTCCTCGTCTTCGGACCGCCATGCGAATGGCAGATCAGGGGCTGGGAATGGGCACGGCAGAACCGAGAGCACACCAGGAACGCCGAGAAAGGAGCGGTCGGCGGGGAAGGAGAAGGCGGTGCAGGATCCTGGACTAAAGGACTACGTATGGCGCCCGGAGGAAAGGGTACAGACACATTGGCTTACATGGCACAGCGTCTAGGAGAATGCTTGGGAAAGGGAGCTTTTGGATCAGTCTACAAGGCTTTCAATTGGGGTACGGGGGAAGCTGTTGCTATTAAGCAAATCAAGCTAGGAGATCTTCCAAAGAGCGAGCTGCGAATGATTGAGGCATGGGGAATTTCCAGATTGGCAGGGAACAGAACTGACTGGGAACACCTAGGCTGAAATCGACCTGCTAAAGAACCTTAACGTAAGTCAAAATAATTTTGAGGCTCACCACAAAATGCTAACTTTTGCTAGCACGATAACATTGTCAAGTATCTAGGTTTTGTCAAGTCACCAGATTGCTTGAACATCATATTGGAGTATTATTCAACCTTGGCCAACTTCCTGATTGATGCTTACAGAAGTTAGGCTCTGCGAAAACGGTTCCTTACATTCGATATGCAAGACCTATGGCAAATTTCCTGAGAATCTTGTTGGAGTCTACATGGGCCAAGTTCTTCATGGACTTCAATACCTCCACGACCAAGGTGTTATCCATCGAGACATAAAGGGTGCCAACATCCTTACCACCAAGAATGGGAAGGTCAAACTTGCAGACTTTGGAGTGTCCACAAGTACGCTTGCTGGAGCTGACAAGGAAGCGCAAGTGGTGGGCACTCCGTACTGGATGGCCCCAGAGATCATTCAACTATCTGGAGCAACACCTGCATCTGATATTTGGAGTCTGGGCTGTACGGTCATAGAACTCTTGGAAGGAAAGCCCCCATATCACCATTTGGCAGCTATGCCAGCTCTATTTGCGATTGTCAACGATGATCATCCTCCACTACCAGAAGGAGTTTCACCTGTACGTCATTTTCATCCGATATATTGATCATTCACTGACCATACCCCAAGGCTGCTCGCGATTTCCTTATGCAATGCTTCCAGAAGGATCCCAATCTAAGAGTTTCTGCAAAGAAGCTCTTGAGACATGCGTGGATCGTAGGGTCTCGTCGAACAGACGCTCCAGTAGCCAAACCCCCTGCCAATTTCAGTGAGGCGGTCGAGGAGGTTAAGCAATGGAACGAAGCTTTGAAGTCACCTCCTGGGTCGTTCAGAGCTTCAACAAGATCAAATGTTGCCAGTCCGGGACCACCAAAGAGAGATCCCCCTCTACGAAATATCCATAACGATCAACAAGTTCCAAGTCTGATCACACCCGCAAAGGGACCTCTTTCTTTAGCAAAACCAAAACCTACGGAAGCATTTCGGTCTCCAGAAAGTATAGGTACGGGCAAGATGATAGTGCGAGTATTAGGGCCTAACTAACATCCTTTTTAGGTGATGACAACTGGGATAACGACTTCCTTTCTTCAATATCGCCTAGTGCTCTGCACTTACCTCAGTTCAAGCCGCACGATAACTTCGCCGGAATGTTGTCCTCTGAACGCCTGAAAGCATTTGCGTCATTCGATGTTGCCAATGATGAGAACGATAATTGGGATAACAATTTCGAAGGTGATCTCGTCACAATCAAAGGGCCGCACAAGTCTGTTGAGGCTGATAGTCATGAACTCGAGACTATTCGCCCATATCGGGTCAAACCAACAATAATCACTCAAGACATCAGACCTGCAAGCGAGATAAAAGTTGTCTCAAGAAAACCTTCCAGGTCTGAACCACCACGTCCTAAGTCTCCCGTCAAAGCTCAGGTAGGCCAAAAGTTTGTTCTGCCAGGCAGGCCTGCAGCGATGTATCGGGAGCAGTCGGTAGAAGATTACTCTGATTTGTTCGCGGATAACGAGAGCATCTTTGACAGAAGACTTGATCTTATCAAGGTAAGTTTTACGGGTAGAGTGTGTTTAAATATCCTCTTCTAACTGCGCACCATAGGACGATGCACTATCACCAAAATTATTTCACCCTTCGGATCTTACAAGCTTACCACGCTCTGCCCAATCTCCTCTCACTAGTACCAACGGAAGCACTCGAAGAAAACCGCTCCCTCGGGCCGAAGATCAGTCCATGCGTCGAACCCGATCTTCGGTGGAGATTCAGAGGTATGCCGAAGACGAAGACGACGAGGACTTCTCAGACATATTTGGTGCAGACGATGCGATCACGGAGAAGGATGAGAGCGATCGAGGCTCCGAGGATGGTGTCGGAGCTCTAATGCTTCACTCAAAGCTCTCGAACAACTCTTGGCTGGGTGATGAGGATGATGAAGACGACCCCTTTGCTTCTCTAGAACAAGGCTTCGACGAGATGGACTTACAGGCCAACATTGCCAGAGACAAACACGCTCGATTGTGTACTATGATTGAGGGCTTGGTGAGCTCATTAAAGGTTACAGAGGAGCACGAGACAATTGCAAGGGTCTCAGAACAAATGGTGGGTTTGGACAAATATTTCACCCAAACAAGATCTAACGCTGACAACATCAAGCTTAATGTTCTTTACGAGTCAGAAGACGCAAAGCCTCTCATTATCAGTGCTCACGGAATGCTGCCAATTCTAGAGATCCTTGAACCTTGCACTGTAAAAAGTCGTCAGGACATGATTCTGTGGCTGCTTAAAGTGGTCAACACAGTAAGTCATAGGTAAATGCTGTTTTTCATCTAATCTGGGACTGATGTTTATCAGATCATTTTGAACGATGTGGAGATTCAAGAAAATCTTTGCTTCGTCGGTGGCATTCCAATCATTACCAAGTTTGCTGCGAGACAGTACTCGAATGAGATCCGCCTCGAAGCAGCTGCATTTGTTCGCCAGATGTATCAAACATCCACGCTCACCCTTCAGATGTTTGTGAGTGCAGGTGGACTTAATGTGCTGGTCGAATTTCTGGACGAAGATTATGATGAGGCCAGAGACTTGGTGCTGATCGGTGTCAATGGCATCTGGAACGTGTTTGAACTTCAGGTGCGTCAGAGACCCATATCTGAGCTAATCATTCTTAACAATGGAATAGGGACCAACGCCGAAGAATGACTTCTGCCGAATCTTCTCGAGAAGCAAGATATTGTCTCCCCTAGCCCTTGTCTTGGATCGAGTTCTAGATGAAGAAGACGAACTTTCTGAATTGATCGAGGGTCGAATCGTGAATATTTTCTACCTCTTTTCGCAGGCCGAGAATTACGTCAAAGAAGTGGTGGCGGATCGGGTCGTGTTAAAACGTAATGTGAATTTGAGTTGTTTCGATACCCATAGCTAATCTCTTTCAGGTGTCCTTAAAGATCTTCGACGGATGACTCCAACTCACCAGGTCACAATGCTGAAGTTCATCAAGAATCTCTCGATGTTATCGACAACACTAGACAGCTTACACGCAGCAAACGCTATTGAGCTCTTAATTGACCTTCTGAGCTCGAGCATGAAGAAGGCGGCAGCTCATTTCCGCGAGATCTCAAACCAAGTTCTGAACATCATGTACAACTTATGTAGGCTCAGTAAGGAACGGCAGGAAGATGCTGCTGTCAACGGCATCATTCCACTACTTCAAAAAATAATGAAGACGAAGAGACCGCCGAAGGAATTTGCACTTCCCATATTGTGTGACATGGCACATTCTGGGAAAGTGGTAAGAAAATACCTCTGGCAGAACAAGGGCCTGCAGTTCTACGTGTCGTTGCTAGAAGATCAATATTGGCAGGTCACGGCCTTAGACGCTATATTCATCTGGTAAGTTTCCTGTCCATTCGTATTGGGATTAGCTACTGATTTCATTCCAGGCTTCAGGAGGAGACCGCCAAAGTCGAAAAGTGCTTGCTCGAAGGCAACTTCACGGAAGCGATTGTTCAATGTTTCAATGCACCTCGAGCCAGTGCATTCGATTACAATCTCCTTGAGCCCTTGCAGAAGCTTCTGCGATTAAGCTCACCAGTTGCGGCTTCTCTTGCTCGGGCCGACATGTTTTCTGGAATACTGCAAAAGCTCAATCATAAGAAAGCTGTGGGTAGGCTTAATCTTCTTCGCATTGTCCGCAGCATATGTGATCCAAGCGATGATTCGGAAATCAAAGAGCATCCCCTTTTTGAGGCTATACAACGTCTTGCGGAGACAGACAACGCGGTCTTAGTACGCAACATGGCCAGTGAATTAGTAAAGTCGAGCTTAGACAAGGAGTCGGAAAGTGGAAGTGGTGGACGGCCACGAGTTGGCACTGGCAGACGAACGAGCTCATATACCCCTCCTTCATTACAACACAGTATCTCGACGCCCATTACGCCCACACACGTTAGCCGATTATCTCAATCCTCGGCTTTCATAGACGGAAGCGTCACACCGAGACGATTACATGCGGCTTCAAACGGCAACGAAATCCTTTACCGGCCCCGAAGTCGAGACGGAGGCCAACCAATAATCGGACGAAAAACAAGCGCGGAGCTCTCAAATAGCGCATCACTTAGCAAGAGCAGATTGCCCAGAACATCTATGCTCAGCAAGTCAAGGTCATCGATGGCCGCACCCTCGATACGAGACGAGCCTACCTCCAGCCGAAAAGAAAATGGTGTTCGACTAAGAGAGCAGTCACGATCGACAGCTTCTCCGGCCACGGGAGGTACGGCGCCTCAGCTGAGCTCGAAACGGAGGACGAGACAGCCGAGTGGGGATATTAAATGGTCGTAGGAATGAGTAATGAGAGATGAGAAGAGAAATGAGTGATGGGAAAGGCTCTTTCCTTTTCAAGCATAGGTATGCATGCATTGGGTGGCGTCAAAAGTATTTGTTGGACTGCATAGCTCGCGGGATGGGTATATTCAATGGGAGAGGTTAGGTATAGAGTACGAAAACAATGCAGAGATACTCGTGCATACATGTAGTGTGTCCTGCGGCGGGATGAGATGTGATTCCTTGATGCGAACTTTACCACATCATACTTCTCCCTCGTCGATTGAACGAAATGAATAGAAAGCCAAAGCCCTATAGCTACTTGATCTGCCCATCACCTCTTTCCTTCTGACCAAATCCTCGCCTTTCCATATCACAAATCCCAAATACTAATTCTCGGAGAAGGTGGGAATTCTCAAGAACCTAGTTACGTTGGCAAATACAGCAAAGCCTTTGCTTCGAGTGGATGTGTTGGGAGCTTAGTAGCCGAAGAGGTAAACTGCACCCCAAGCGAGCACAAAAATTGGAAATGGTACCCACAATTATCCAAGAATCGAAGTGTCCCTAATGGTCCCTAGAGAGTGGAAAAAGGACAAGCAAAAAAGACTTAATTCTCACCTTGTTGATCCAGAAATGCAAAAGAGTTATATGCCGAAGGTTTAATCTCTTACCCGCAAGTCCCACGCCGACTCCCCGAATCTAGCAGTATACCACTAGACCCGTGCCCGCGCATTAGTTACCAACCTTTCGGTTTTCACTTACACGTCGTGTCGCTTGCCGATGTGGAGAAATGTCTTATTTGGTTACATAAAACCAACGTATAGTTGGACGGCTGCGCTTCACTTTTGCCCCTTTTCCTTAATCGAGCGAGATCGGAGTTGTAGCGAGACGTAGAGTGTACGTACGAGAAATTTGCGAAAGTGTTCGTAGTTGAAATTTTAGTAGGAACTAGAAGCAGAGCATGGAGGATTGGATAAGTGTAGGCGTAGGCCCAAGTCTATAGTTCCTTCTATGGTAGGTATCTACATCTATGCACATATATACATCTATCCGACCACATCATGCCATCCCCTCTTCACAGCCAACCAAAGTTCAAAGGCCTCTAGCTTAGCCTCTACCCTGAAATATCCCAGCCAGGCACCAAGCAATCCGACGATGTTTCTCGGCCATAGTAGACTGCCTCTCTTCCTCAACTCTTCGACCTGCTCCTCAAACACTGTGCGCGAGCAGTACCTCGCCAATATCAGAAACGTCCTCACAGGTCCTTGTCTAGTCTGCAAGTTCTCGTCCAAGCTCCTCGTCAGGTCATTTGTCTTCAAAATAAGCAGAATGATCCTCGGCACCTGACCTAGCAACTGAACAAGCTGTTGTAACATGCCTTCCCCTAGCGCAGTGTTGATATTCTTCTTCTCTTCCAACGACCGTGCCTGAGCCACGTTCTTCTTCAGCACGCTGTAGTCACGACCAGTGATTGCTGAGGCGAAGAGGGGGAATTGCTCATCGGTAATGCCGGCTACTTCTTTGGCGTACTTGCGCATTCGATCCTCGTCGGCGTCGATGACTGCTAGCCAGAGCTTGGCATATGAACGTCGGAGTTCAGTGGGGATATCGCGGTAGAGACCGTGGTCGTAGAGAATCACATCAAAGTTACACCCACGTCTGCTTGAATTCTTTCGAATGGCGATGTTTCCGCCGTGGGGATCGCAATGCAGAGGTGCATTGGTGCCGAAAATCATTTCGTTAAAAATGCGAGCTAGTGCTGCTGAGACTTCGTCTCTATCTATGCCGTTGGCGTCCAGGAATTCGAGGTCGTCTGGTCGATGGCCAGATACGTTTTCCATGACTAGGATCCGCTTCTTGGCCCAGATCACATCGGGAACTACCAAAGGTAGTTCTGGTATATGTGAAAAGTATTCTTTGGCTCGTAGAGCATTTTGCCCTTCTAAAGCAAAATCCAGTTCTTGCGGCAATGAGTACTCCATTTCAGAAGATAGCCATTCCAAGTCATATTCGGGAAAGAACCTCTTTAAGGTCGAAAACGTGAAGCGTGTTAAAGCTAAATCCAATCCAGCCCATTCAGCTAAAGTAGGGTGTTGAACTTTGACGGCAACTTTCTGTCCACTCTCTTTCACAGTTGCCAGATGTACTTGTGCAAGTGAGGCAGCACCTATTGGCTGATGTTCGAATTCGGAGAAGTAATCTGACAACTGCTCGCCCGTATCTTTCTCAAACATAGCCTCTATTGATTCGAAAGATGAGACGGGACATTTGTCTTGGAGTGGTATAAAAGTCGTGGTCCATTCCAATGGAAGGAGGTAGTTCATGGCGCTCTGTTCTTCAGTTAGTAGCTGTCAACCAACCTAGTAACACATCATTTACCAAATGCTGCCCCAACTTTATGAATATGCTCCCATTCTTCTCCAGCACTTTGAGGGTCCGATCCGCACACCTCTGATGACAAGCCTTCAGCGAAATATTCTTCTCTTCCTCGTCCTCGGTCTTGTCATTCTGATTCAAGGTAACTCGATAACTGTTCTCTCATCAGCTTTGTCCTTATCCAAAATATTGGAGACCTACTCGTTTATACAAACAGCCAATGTGCTAACAACCCTCCCAGTCCTCTCGACTGCCTCATAGGCATGCTTCACATCGTCAGTGAACGCCACGGCTGTAACCCCTAATGCCCCTCCCGCGGCCGCAACCATCACCCTCCCTCTTCTCTTTGGCTTCGCAGACTTGAAGCTTCCCTTCCCATTACTCCGCCTCGCATATACCCTCACTTGTTCCCCAATCTTGCTGCCCCGCGATTGTAATAGACATTGTCTGCAAGTCCACACTCCTCTCATTGAGACCGCCCTTGGAATCGTTCTAGCCAATGCAGATGCCATTGCGAAATTAAAGCCCTTCATCGTCCCAAACAAACACGCCGTGCTTCTATGATAAATCCATATCGTATAGTTCTCAAGAATCGTTCAAAGGCAAAGAATGTTGCGTGTGGTTCGATCTGAAAATGGTTGAATAAAGGGCCTCGGGCAAAAAAAGTGGCAGTTCCCGATGACATCGCGGTTCGTCCCTCGACGGCACATCCCTGCACATCGCATGACATCGAGGCTCTCCTCACTTCAGCCTCCTCTCCAACTACGATACAACAAGAATGTAACAACTTCTTCACGATGCCGCCGAAATTCAATCTCAATGCAAAAGTAGCTCTCCCTTATAATTTTAGGAAAACTGGACTAATGGAGGGTACAAGACGGTTACGGCTCCTCTAGCTGCCTTCACAATGGCAACCCTCCTCTTCGTCTACTCCCGCACATCAATCCAAGCCGCAAAGCGCAATGCGCAAAAACATAGGGAGGCAGATGGCGGGCAGATCAATTGGCACAATGAGAGCTTGAGACGCCACGGGAAACTGGAGAGTCCGGTAGAAGAGGGGACTGTAGGGCAATTAGTTGGGACACTGCAAGAGGGACGGGACAAGAGGGGTCGCCTGCTAGAAGGCGAGAAGGGGGAAGTCGTGGAGACGGATGCGGAGAAGAAGGTGAGAGAACGGGCGTGGAAGAGGAAACCGTGATTGTCCTTGGGAAGAGGAGGATTGTTTGCATTGGATGGAGTTTATGGATACAAAACAATGAGGCCGATGGGAATACCCCGAGCAGGATTCTACAAGGTGTCCCAGATTTCTTCTAATCTGTCTTTTCTCCTTCAAGGCGCAGGCATACTCTTCCCGTCGACCAGTCTCAAGATTTGAAAGATTCAGGCCTTGCAAGACCACCAAAACGATATTCAAGGCGGTATCGACTTTGTCCCTCAGTCTGTTGTTACGTCTGATACGGAAACTATGCCAGGAGGATCAGATTTTGGAGAGACGGGATTGGAGAAGGAATTGTGAATTTACTGGGGGGATGGGTCATAGCCATAGAAAGCATGGCGTGCAGAAGGTAGCCTGCGGGTTTTCGACCTAGATCGACACGATAAAGCGAATCTCTGGCGGGGGTTTGAACCAAAAAGACATTCCTGTCATAATTGGCGTTGAGCCTTTGGATCTGTATTTGGGCTTCGGGCATTCTTATGTCGCCTTCCTCAAAGATAAAACAATCCCTAATGTAAAGTAAGTGAAGCTTGTGTCGTTTGTGTATGCTATTTGAATCCAAATAGAGGAGTTCACCGAATAAATAAGAGAGTATTATTCCGGATATCATGTCGAAGAGGTTTTCAGTTGAGATACTGCCTTGGGGTGCGTGTGGTTAGAGCAAGATTCTTGACTTACACGCATGAAATTTTTTTAGTCTGGTGAATTATGTCTCAGCATTTGGCATAGGGCCTAATCTCATCTTACACTTCCCACAACGAAGTAGGCAAACTATTAAGGACATTTTCTCTCAATTGGGAAACCACAGGAGCAAGTACAAGAATGCCCTTCTTGATTCATTAATGCAAGATAGATAGCCTCCAGAGACCAGCCAAGAGATGGAACGTGATCGAGAACCCTTAAGGACAGGAACCGTGTGCAGCTCTCACTCTCACGGCATGTAAGACTTACTGGTGGCAAATGCATAACTTTGCTAATTTCTTCGCGGATTGTGTCATGCAGAATAGGTTTACCGAGTTCTGCAAAATCACTGAAGTTTTATACAGTTTGCAGGCATGAATTTGGAGGAAGAGTGGCTCCTCCCATCTATAACTACACACCCTGCTTTGAGGGTGGAAGGTATCGTCCTTATATTCACAATGTGCTATATCCTCCCGAAGAATTGCAGGGCCCGCATGTCGTGGAGCTCGATGGCCTTCATGGGCTGAGTCCAGACCGAACGCCGAAACAAAATGAAATTCCCTGAATGCGGTCCCTTTCGCCGACCCCTTAGACTGCACGTAGCCTCGAAGTTCTATACAGTGTGCTCGTCAACTCTGTTCATCGTATCAAAGTGTTTCTTATCACCAGCCTTCTGATGACTTTCGTATCCCCTCTGCTTTTGTATGATTCAAATGCCTCATGACGTACTCGTACGTTAAAATCGTTGTTGTAGCGGCTGGCACAGCCCGCATCATGTTTGTGCCCATCCCAGCATAGAAAGCGATCCAACCTTCTTCCTTCAGAATGATCCTAAAAGTCTTAATGATCCCCTTGTACCGGGGAAGAGCAGCCTTGGTTTTGGCAATAACAGCGGCCGGACCATGGCTCTCGCTACCTTCGAGCCCTCCCCGAAATGCCGCATACTCGGAGGAGGAAGACGGTAATGTCCTCTGCTGGGTCTGTAACCTGGTCCGAATGACTTCGTGGGGATATGTTGCAGAGCTAGCCAAGACTTTGCTCAGTACACTTGCCGAGAGAACGCCAACCCAGTGCGACCTCTCGTCCCCTTCGACCGACATGCCCATTCCTTGGCCAGTAAACTGCGTCTTCAAGTATTCGTAAGCGGGAAATTGGATGGCAACATGCGTCAGGCCAAGGAGAGCTGGTGTGAGGCCAGAGTAGAACGACAGAATGCCTTCGTTCCTGTACATCTTCATGGCTGCATCGATGGTTGACCTATAATGCCAGGGAGGGCGGGAATCATTTGAGACAGCTCTCCTGCTCACTTGTGACATCAATCGAGTCTTGATGACCCATATAGGATTGGTGACCATTGTCGAGGAGGCTCCAGCCACTATGGAAGACCAAAAATTGACAACAAAGGTATTCTCCGTCTCTATGCTTGGTTAGCCAAAGTATCACGGCCTGCGGTTCCCATTGTAGACATACTAAAATGCTTGGGAATGAACTCCTTCGACTTCCCGTACACCGTGAACCATACTGCCCAGGTGGGTAAGTATCCCAGAATTATCGGTCCTAAACCTCTATACAGTCCCTTAAGCCCCTCTTCCCGCCATATGGTCCGACCCGTGCCAATGAGGCCCCGATACACCGCATTCGTAGCAGCTTTGTTGGCTCTGAAGCCCCCTTGTGCCTGCAGCTTCGTCTTTATCACATCCAACGGGCATGTGACAATGCCCGAGGTGAATCCTCCTGCCGCCCCGGCCAAAGCTCGAAAACTGTCGTCCGACCTGTTCATAGCCCATCTTTCCACCGGCGTGAGTGGCACGTTATCTCGTTGAAAGCCAGAAGTCGTCTGTGCAAAGTGTGGTGCAGAGGATGGTGGAGAGGAAGCAAATTCGTCTGCTCCCGTAGGTGACCGAGTGCGCCGTTCATGCGACATTGTACTTGTGAGGCCGGGACGAGTGACTGCAAAGCTGCCTAGAGCGGAGCAAGAGCGAGGCAACCTGCTGGAAGCCGCTCACCGAAGACCGAGGGAACCAGCTCTTTGTAATATCCGTTTTGCTCCAGTATCGTGTCCCGGTGTGTGCGGGGAATTCAATCCCACGGCACCTCCAGTGACACTACCGTTAACGGTTATCGATGGCCATTGACGATTGATCGGCCTTCGTAGATGTATGATAAAGGAAGGAGACACGGGGTTGAGGAGGCGTTGAGGTTTTGCAAATTCGGAGAGCGGTGGGGGTGGGTAGCCGGAGGGAAGCTGTTTTCCTTTGATCAGCAAGCTTGTAATCGCTTGCTAGGGTGGAAAGCCGCTAGAACGGCGCTTTCTTGAGCCGCTGAAAACGAGGAAAAGAGGTTTACGAAGGTGAGTAGACTTGTACCGATTTGATTTCAGTTTGACGTCTGCCCGTGTCTCGTGATGTGGATTAGAGTGGGTGGAAAAGCAAGCTCTGAACTGGGAAACTTGCAGAGTGGGATTGGAGTGGGGGAAGGCTTTCATATCTGCGTACTTAAGAACAGGGGGTCTGGTTGGATAGTTTCTCTGTGCATTGAGTATGTATCACGTGCCATACTCAAGATCAGTTCGCTTATGTAATCCATGTCGAGCCATCCGAGAAAGCTTTCGACGACGACCCCATTTGCGCCAGGGACTCACCAAAGAGCTTCATTTCGACTCGCTTTCACGACAGCAACATGTCTCAACCATCGCTCGCGGGTTACATTGTAAAGCGACCATGGCTCAAGAGATGGATGACGCCATTGGCCAACTGGTACGCCAATGCTGCTGGATACAGGAAGCTCGGGTTGAGGTATGCACATCTCCCGCGGATAAGCAAAGGTGGTCGGGACGAATTGGAGCCCTCTTTGAGATGTATATGAAGGCTTTGCGGAACTGTGCTGATATACCATATGCTACAGGGCCGATGATCTGATCCCCGAAGAGTCCGAGACTGTCCTCCTTGCTCTCAAGCGTCTTCCGCAGAAGGAGGCATACGACCGTGTCTACCGCCTTCGACGAGCTTTTCAGGCATGATCCGCATTGTCGAACAGTTTCGGTGGTCAATTGGCTAATCAAATTTAGTGCTCGCTCGCCCACCAACTTCTCCCAAAGGATCAGCACACAAAGCCGGATGAGGATGTTCCGTACCTGTCACCGATCATCAAGGAAATAGAGGCAGAGGCAAGGGAACGTGCGGACTTGGAATCGTTGTCAATCAAGAAGAACTAAGTGTTGGGGGACAGAAGAGATGTATACAATGGCTTGGAGGGCAATTAGATGGGTTGATGAAGTGGGAGGGGACTGTACTGTATATCGTGATCACCCAATTCAAGAAGTGTTAAGAAGATAGGAGAAGAATTCACGTGTGGCGAACTGTGTGCTGCAAGCCTATGTTGTGAGAGCAGGTATACTTCATATTGGTAGGATGCGGGTCACCTATATTTGGCAATCGAATGTCCGACCCACGACTGGAACCATGAGATGTCTGTGGGGTTTATTTGCCGATTTCCTGGTTTTGGGACCCAAAATCAAGTAAGCAACTTGACAAACTCGACTTGTAATTGCCCGGAGCGAGCGAGCTAGATATATACTACATGCTGTCCTGTCGTACTTTCACGCTCTCATCTTTTGTCTCTACTAGCTACGGACGTGTTAAAGCCACTTTCGTATCCCCACGCTTCGCTCCAAATCCAATCTGTCTGAACTAAGTTTCCGCCTCAGGAGTCAAAATCAACTTTATCTACCACTAATCCACGGCTGTAGGGCATACTATTTAGCTGACAACTGACCTTCCATCTCTTCATTTAAGAAGCACGAATGGGCTCCATTTCCGTTGCCCTCACCAGTCAAGATTCTTCTTTCGATCTCACATGGGATAGTCTTCCACATCCGAAATCAAAGTACGCCAGGAGCATCGTCACAATCAAGCTTGACCATTGATGAGCCCAAGTTTCACCTATTCACATTCCGCAAAAGATATAGACAGATATCAGAAAAAGACCTTCTATTACAGTTTGCTGAACACCGTGGGAGTGTCATCCCATTTGCCCCATCTCGCGCATCAATATCAGACACACAAAAAGCGTGGGGCCCCCATGCAGTCATTTGTATCGGAAAACCTATCAAACTCCATCCGGTTGACTATAAAACAAAAATTATACCACACAGAGGAAAACGAAAACGCAGCGAAAGGAAAGAGAAGAGTAGACATGAATTTGGAATTGGTCCCCCCAGCGAAACAAAGTCTGTACAAGAATTGAATTTTCGACAACAGGGAGGAAAGGAGATGTCGGGTTCCTCTTCCTGATCCAGCCTGTCATCGATAATTGCTTCCCAAGGTTCCCAATCCATATTGGCCTCTCTTTCTTTCTTTCTTGTCTTCGTCTCATTGAACTCCGTATATGCGTGAAAACATGGCTGAGGCACTCTCGCCTCCCTTGATGCGGTACAACGAATCGCTCCCTCATTATGTGTTGCCCGGCTTCTCCTCCGTGTCTATATGCCATACGACGTAGTTCGGTAATCCAACAACTTCGAATCCTGCTCTTTTTGCCATCTTGGCAAACCCTTCGGTTTCTGCTTGATTTTCAAACGCATAGCAGGGAAAATTGATCCCTAGAGACATGTCAGCTTCGAAAATGCAACGGTTTTTGATGGATCCATACCTGATCGGTGGACGTGGGCTTTCACTACAATGTTCACTCCTCCGATGCCGTCGAGCATGACTTCCTCGTCCTTGTTCTGACGCCAGTCTCCCATTTTGGCCATGTATGTGCGCTTCGTATCGAATTCTTTATAACCTGCGAAATTTGTCAGCTAAAGAAACTGTTGCCTATGTCGGGATGCCTTACCCTCGACGATGATCGTGTCCTTTGGAAGTGATGCTGCCAGTCGGAGAGCTTTGTCGGATTCGATCCATGAATTGTAGTCAACTAGGAGTGGTCAGTACAATTCATATTCAAACTTTTACTCAATTACTCACATCTGCCCTCAATGTCTTTTCCATCCCTATAGCGGTGGAACCACACATCTGCTAGAGTCAGCGGGAAGGTTTGTATTCCAGAATGCTTACACGTACTCGGAACGATAATATCCCTATCGTGTGCAACGAAGTCCTCGAGGATCTTTTTTGGGCAGTCAACTATGTCCACGTCTCTCCAGTACACCCACGAATGTTCTGGCTTCAATGCCGCAGATAGTAGATAATTCCGGGCTCTCGCCATGATCTTCCGTCTCGGAGCTTGTGCGGCGAACGCATGACGGTCAGCTACGGATTGAGTGGTAACGACTCCAAAATCCTTTTCCACAATCAAAGCACTGTTGAATGGCGCAGTCAATGTGTCTGACGTCTTTTGTATTCGTGCCAATTCAGCTGAAAGAGTTGCCAGGGTGTCATCTGTCGAGTCCCCAACCAGAAATGCGAGGTCTATGAGGTGATGAGGATAGGTAATCTCGGAGAGAAGGTCGAAATATTTAGGTAGATAGGCCGAAGCATCTCGCAAGGGCGTCAAGATTAGAACCCGTTCTTTGTTCTGAACGGCGTTGACAGTCGATTGAATGGGGTTGAGGTCGACCCGTTGGATGGTGGAGGAATTTATCACCAGCGGCTCGTGGTGATTGAAAATAACTGGTGTTTGTAAATGCGCGTTCCAATCTGCAGCCTCATTCGGCGTCATCTGCATTGGCGGTTTTGAGGGTCCCCAGCAGTAAAATCTGCGACGTTGGTAGAATTATCAGCATACGACCTATAGGAGCGGATGGAATCAGGAGAGGGCTTCGTACCTTTGCATCTCCGATGCAGATGTGCTGACGCCCCGCCATAGTAATAAGACTATTCCTGCCAGTGCTACGCACAGTAGAAATCGCGTCCGCGTGAGGAAAACCCATATCGCTCTCGAGGGCGGGAGTTGTGCCTTCGCTGACTTCCACGTAACGCCGCCTTTAGGGAGAAGCATGGCGACGATGCCCCCGTGGCCTCAGCACCACCAGCGGAAGGACTGCTGTCAATTCGACCGGAGAAGCAGGGCGCGCCGTCGTGAGTTGTCGTCGGAGGGGATGGGCGAGCTGAATCGCAAGCTTTGGCCGCTTGATGGGATGATTGAGGAGGTTGAGAGCGCGCAGGGAGGTTCGTACTTTACGGCGACTATTTTGGGCGAGCCAAGCCACTACTCGCACTTAGCGAGGCTGATGAAAGCACCTCTGTCTGTTCTCGAAGCTGGCTCCCGTTTGCTGCACGAACACCAGTCATACAGGATTTCCAAGCTGCATCTTCTCGGCCCAGATTGCTCTCATCTGTGTCGCTCTGGAAAGCTGCATCAAAAGTCTGAGAGCTGGCCAAAGTGATCCCTGGTACCGGGTTTTCGAGTTTTGCCTGCCAATAAAAGGGGCTCTGTCGGCGTCACGTGAAACCCCCCTTCCGTCTCAGCTCATCTTGCTCCTCCACCAAGTCACTGCTGGGTTTTCATAGCGGCCGAATGTGCTCTCGGGTCCTGTTCAACGCAAACTCCGAAAATCTACGTTATTGATCATTGATACCAGGACCTCCAAACCACGGCAGCTCTTCGAATCTCCTTTAGGCTGCAGCGGTCCCTGTCACTCAAACAAAACACTGTGATCAAAGTCCCAAAACCGCAATCCAGTCTAAGAACGTACATTATGTCGTCTAGAAGATCAGCTCGGTTGAGCGAGGCATCTCCCAACGTCAAGCAAGCTCCGAATCCTGTAAAGGATATGCCACCTCCACCCAAGGTGGCGAATATCAGCAAGAAGAGGAAGAATCCACCAAAGACAGAAATTCCTGATGTTGCACCATCGACCCCAAAGAGAAAGAAAGCTACAAAGCCCATTCCGCCCATGACTCCAACTCCTTCTGCAATTGGCTTGATGACTGTGCCTTACAGCTCTGGGGACATCGATGACAGCACCCCGCCGCCTTTGAATCGACTTGCAGTTCCCAATGGCACGAACGCACCACTCGTCACCCCAGAAACTCATAGACTCATTGCAAACAAGCCCGTTGATCAAGTCTCTCCTTCAAAGAAGGCCAGTATCAAGTCGACTACGGGAACTCTCCTCGGAGAGGCACTTGCCCATCTTGTCAAGGTGGAACCAAGGCTGAAGCCAGTTATCGAACAGCACCACTGCCATGTCTTCTCACCAGAAGGATTGGCTGAGGAGATTGATCCCTTTAGGAGCTTAGTTAGCGGGATTATCTCTCAACAGGTATAGTCACCTGCGCTCGCCTATCGTGCATGGACTGTGCTCATTCTCTACATAGGTGTCAGGAGCTGCAGCCAAGAGCATCAAAGCTAAATTCGTGGCTCTCTTCAACAAAGACGTACCAGATCCGGCTGAACATTCATTCCCCACCCCTTCTCAAGTATGCGGAAGCACAATCGAAGTGCTTCGGACTGCCGGCCTTTCGCAGCGAAAGGCAGAGTACGTCCACGGTCTCGCTGAAAAGTTCCACAGCAATGAACTTACTACCGAGATGTTGTTTGAAGCCTCGTATGAAGAGGTGTTGGAAGAACTCATCAAGGTCAGAGGACTGGGAAAGTGGAGCGTGGAGATGTTTGCTTGCTTCGGTCTGAAGCGCATGGATGTGTTCTCTACGGGGGATTTGGGTGTGCAACGAGGAATGGCCGCTCTTATGGGCAGAGATGTCGGAAAGTTGAAGTCCAAGGGTGGGAAGTGGAAGTATATGAGCGAGCAGGAGATGGAGGAGATTGCGGAGAAGTTTAGGCCTTACAGGTAAGTTGTGCATAATAATCGTGCCGTACGGTGCTGACAAGTTTGTGTAGGAGCGTCTTCATGTGGTATTGCTGGAGGGTCGAGGAGGTAGATGTCAGCACTATGGAATAGTGCTGTGTAAGTACTGTATACTTGGATGCTAGTCTACAGGCTTGGCCGCCCATAAAATAATGGGGGAACCTGAACTCGGTTGGATAATCATGCAGCAAATGTCTGTCAATCATATGATCTGATGAGGCGATCTCGATGTCTCGAAACAAAATTTCCAAGTTGGATGGAGACAATATTGGTCTGGCAGTGATTGAAAGTCCATGAGAATGCGATCAAGTGTCGAGGCATTATTACAGTATCAATTAGATACCCTTCCCCTCTGGAACGTGAGTTGTGGGCTTTTCTTTCTTACCTATATATTTTCAACGTGGATGGGGCACCGTGTCAAGTTCAGCAAGCACCGAAGTCCCTTTATCATCTTTCACCTACCCGAAGCATGAAGTCTCAGGGGTCCGTTACGTTTTCATAGAAGCGAGGTCGCTGGCATTAGCTGAGGTGAGCTGCCATATTCGGAAAGAGAGAACACGAACTGGCGGGTAAAGAGGACGAAATGGGACTATAGCATGACTTTCGCGTTCAGGATGCATCTCATGGATCAACCAAGAGAGGCCTAGCTCTTGCTGGACTATGGGAAATGAAGTTTATCACCGTTGTCTGAGATGCGGTAATTTTTGAGATCTTCTGGAACCGTCATTAGACGAAACCTCCAGATTTTCGAGACTTTCCATCTCGATCAACCAGAGTCAAAAACTGATGTCGAATATTCTTGGAATCGGGAAGTCCAGATTTTAGCTTCGATGGTTTTCGTACTCTGCTAAGTTGCCAACATGTTCGAACTATTAATACCTTGCGCAAGCTTGCAACGGCTGCAAGTGCTAGGAAAATTCGGAAACCGGGTTGTTTCCACCGCAAAGGGGGTTTAACCTGCTCGAATCTAGCTCGATACTCGCAGGCCCTAGATCTCGATGCGGAGTGCTACTTCCACGTGATGAAATGACGGGGTGATTTTCACATTGAGCCTAGAACTTTCACATGCGCCACAGTTGGCGTACCACTATCCACATTTCGAACGTTTTGAAACGTTCGAGTCGTTGATCACAATGACAGAAAACATCGCAAAAGAAAAAAGACGCCACTGATGAACTTGCGTGGCCTGCGTCGAGGTCTCATGGGATTTCCAAGGAAAAGGAAATTGGACCAAGAATCACTTGCTGGTCAAATGCTACGTTAGCCTACATACTTCTAGATCTTCGATATCTGACCGAGGCGCCGAGATTTGCATACAATGCACAAACCTCCATTCCACCCTTTTTCCGGGGTAACATACGCATCGCGATCTGGAAGTTCTGTCCTGGACAAGGGCTATTGAAACGAACAGCAGCACTCCTGCACAAACACCCTCGCTTCAAGGGGCGCACGGGAACACCTCCTCTGGAGGCAATCAGCACCCTAGTTGTTCTCCAGGATCTTTTTTCGGCGTTCGTCCAATGTTAGAGAGACGGGATCTGAGATAACAAGAAGAACATTGACAAAAACTCCATCACAACCGGTTTTCATCACCATACCACAGATGAAGGCGGTTTCAAGTGGCCCTATGGAATCAAGAACCCAACGCACTTGTGCACAGATGGACAAAATGGGCGTGAAGAAACCGTTGTTTTTGCGTGAGAAGCGCAAAGTTAAACTGGGCATGTGTTGATAGGGGCTGCACCAAAGGCCCCGTGGCGCACCACGGACCAGCGATGGCAATTTCGTCGTCAAATACCCATGTCGATGTAGCCAATAATTATTGGCCAATGCTGCCACACCGCGCCATCCGGGGATTGTGGTGGAGTTGCTCATGGCGGCTGAAGGGGGTTGATGCTTGCAGCCACAGCCAATGGCCAATCCAACGTGCCCTTTCGACTTCTCCTGCTGACATAAGGCAGTTCCTGGCTATCGTCATTGTGGGTAGGCGCGGCTGCACAGATCTGAAAAGGGCATGATGCGAGGGAAAAGAGGGTAAACCTCGACGAGGCGTCTGTGGCGCCAGGGCGAACGAGACAGGCTCTCTGCCGCCCCTGCGTGCGAGCGGTACCTTGATAGGTCGACCTGCAGAAACGAGCAAGCACATGTGGATCAACACAGCACCTGCCCATCCCGAACGCCAACCACCACCACCGCTACTCTGGGGAATCCCTCCTCCTCCACCTCCTGCTCTCCTCCTTCCTCTCTACCCTTTCCTCATCCTCTCACCTCTATCCTCCCCTCCCTCTCTCTTGGTGGCCTTTTCCTTTGACGACAAAGTAGAATTGGTTGTGCGTGTGCTGGGCTATTTTCTTTTGCATTTTCCATCTCCGGGTCGACTCTTGGGAATCCACTCTGTTGCCTCACCCACACTGCGATCCCATACTAATTGAGCAACGTCGACGGCTTAACTGTCTTCGGCTTGCTTGTACAACATCCTCTCCCCATGTTCGATCGAATATAATCCTAATACGAATAACTCTCAAGAGTCTGGTACTCGCCTCAGTGTCTGATAGCGCCGTCTCTGTCCTATAGAGCTTCCTGGCCGAATTCCAAAGGAACCATTTCATATCTCACTGTGCGGTCCGGACCTCGAAATAATCGTTCACTGTTCGTGGATTTCGAAAAGCTGTTTTCATCGGCGGAATTGGCCGAGTAAAGCACGGAAGGCACCAGGTTACTGTCATCTGGGGAGCTCTTGCTTCACGACAACACTCGCTCCAACTTACAATCAACCGCGTTTCAAACTTGCTTCCTTATATAAAAAAGATTTTTTCCAGGGCGAGATATATCGTTGGATACAGCCTCATGACCTGATCAACTGCTTGGATTCTTCATTCTGCTAGCACAATGCATCTCCTCAGCACACTTATATCAATTACTGCCTTGGTCTCGTCAACCAATGCATTCTTCCCATATTGGCCCCCGTATATGTGCCATAAAGATGGCTCATGTGCAGAGACACCACCTTCGGCCCGGGACTTGACAGAAGAGGTTGCTGGGGTTGCGTCGCTGAAGATCTCTCAGCGCCGGCCAAAGGTAATTCTTCTCCACTTCCCAAGATATATCTTTGCTGACTTCCCTTCGCAGATTGAATTCTCTCGAGACGAGCAGGTACGCCATAATATCAACAAGCTAGTCCGAAAGTACAATCTTCCAAGCCAAGTCAGAGATCCTATGCGGGAAATCGTTGAGAAGAGAGGTGGAACCAACACATATGCCATCCAATCCGCCGCCACTCCAACCCAGACGAACAGTGCAGGCATAGATCAAGATGGCACCGACTTCTCCTACTTCGCCCAGGTTGGACTTGGATCAGCAAATACCGAGCTCTACATGCTACTAGACACCGGAGCGAGTACAACTTGGGTGATGGGTCCTTCTTGCACATCTGATGCCTGTAAATCCCATGACAATTTTGGAGCACCGGACTCAAAGACCTTTCAAGCGAGCACAGAATCCTTCTTTGTTGCTTATGGTGCGGGAAACGTCAGCGGATTGTTGGCCTCGGATAGCCTCTCAATTGCAGGCATGAAGTTTCAAATGACATTTGGAATTGCGAACAATACCAGTGATGACTTCGAGTACTTTCCCATCGATGGCATCCTGGGTCTCTCGCTTGCAAAGTCAGATGTGCCGAGTTTTCTGGACACGCTTGTTGCATCAAAGGCCATCAAATCGAATATTTTTGGCATTAGTCTTAACAGGGCTTCAGATGGCCCCAACACCGGAGAAATCAACTTCGGCGCCGTTGACACTTCCAAATTTACGGGAAGTCTGAATTACATACCTGTGGCATCAAACGGCGCCGGTGATTGGGCCATTCCCATGGCGAATGTTGGATTTGGAAACAATCAGGCAGGCGTCACTGGAAAATTGGCATACATCGATACAGGGACTTCCTTCATTTTTGCGCCTCCTGACCAGGCTGCGACATTCTATGGGATAGTACCAGGAGCAATAATCCAGTCGACTGGTGCCACCGTCACGTACACAGTACCGTGCGACACAACAACGGCTCTGACATTTACATTTGGTACAACTACCTATTCCGTTTCCTCCAAGGATTGGGTCAGTGCCAGCGTGAATGGTGTATGCACTGGCAATGTGTACGGGCGAGCAATCATAACCGATGCGTGGCTGCTGGGAGATACTTTTTTGAAAAATGTGTATGCTGTGTTTGATGTAGATCAGACCAGACTCGGTACGTGCACTGTGAGAGGCGTTCCACTGGAAATCTAGGCTAATAGTCAAGCAGGACTTGGGGCAGCTGCTGTGGTTTCGTCAACAACCGCTACCTCTACGAGTGGCAGCTCGCCAACCGCCTCGGGTACGTTCTTCTCCCCCATTTTCTGACTATGCGGTTCTAACTCTGTAAATAGGCTCTTCTCAATCCACTCCAGCCACGATTACCGGTTCATCAGGAGTTCCGACTACAACTACCCCACCTGCCATGGACGGTCACCAAACGTCTGGCATCTCTGGAACCGCTGCTGCAGAAACATCCGCTAGCGCTTCAGCTACTCCATCAAAGAATACTGGTGCTACCCTCTACGATCTGAATCTCCTTAGCTTAGCCTTACCAGCTCTCGCTTTCGCATTCTCCTAATCAGACTTCTCCCAATATGTCAGCTTCCGAGCTTGAAAAACCTGCCATTCATCACCGCCACGGCCTTCCCTTGAGATACCCATAATGAGATCACTACTCATACTGTCTTGTGTACAACATCCGCATGAGCCTCCGCTTGGGGCTCCCCACCTGTAACGATTAGCGATAGCATTGCCCGCGTTTATTCTATTTGCATCACCCACCCATCATGGTGGGGTTAATGCCTCATGGCAGGAAACCCAAAAGCATGAAGAAGGAAGAGAAGAACTTGTACATTCTAAAGGCCATGTAATAATAATGGACCAATATATAGCATTAACATTCAGAAGTTTTCATCAGAATGATTCAAAGCTGTGATATGAACAATTCCTGGGGAGATATTGCCAGGCCTACGTATAGGAGAGGATAGGTTATTACTCCCCAAGAAGCCAATCATTCGATTTACTTCCACTACTATCAGCTTGAGAAATGACTCCAATGATGCTTCTGAATTTGACAAATGTTTCGTTTCACGCAGGAGGTTGGATTCTCAGCCCCGCTTGTAAGCGAGCAGGGGTCCAAAATGTATGATAGCTCAAGAGACCACATCACCGAGCTATAACCCCCTCACCAACTTGATAGCACAATGCTTCCTCGATAGCAGCATGGCCAAGGCCAAAACAAACGACATCCGCAGGGATGGCCAGAACGCGGACGATCCGCCAAACGAGGAAGATCGAGGCCTCCTCTCAAGAAATTCTTCAGACGACGAGGAGGAAGATATTGTCGTACACCATGGACAAGACTCACCACCTCCAACCCCCCGAACACCACGAACTCCCAATCGAGTCCGCTTCGACCTCCCTCCTGCTCTTGACACCGACCTCGACGACAATGACGCCCCTCCGCCTTACGTCGACTCTCCTCTTTCGGGGCGCCGAGAGCCTCGCCCCCAAGCTTTACTGCCCCTCCTCACAGACATCGAGGCGCCGTCTGTAACCCTAGCAGCCAGTCCTTGGGGCGACGACGATGTACAAGAATGGGCAGAACGGGAACGTCTGCGACCTAAGTCTGGCTTACGCTCCGCCTTCATGAACATGGCGAACTCCATTATCGGAGCAGGAATCATCGGCCAGCCTTACGCATTCCGGCAGGCTGGGCTCTTAACTGGGATAATATTGCTCATTGTTTTAACAATCACTGTGGATTGGACGATACGCTTGATTGTGATCAACAGCAAGCTGAGTGGGAGTAACAGCTTCCAAGGAACGGTCGAGCATTGCTTTGGGAAGCCAGGCCTAATTGCTATCTCTATTGCTCAATGGGCATTTGCATTTGGCGGCATGGTGGCGTTTGGCATCATTGTGGGCGATTCCATTCCGCATGTTTTGGCGGCGGTGTTTCCGGGGTTGGGGGATATACCGGTGTTGAGTCTTTTGACTAATAGACGGGCTGTTATTGTGGTTTTTATATTAGGGGTTAGCTATCCTTTGAGCTTGTATCGGGATATTGCCAAGGTAAGAAGAGCTTGCTGAGAACTTATGGAATAGAGCTGACGGGTATAGCTGGCAAAAGCAAGTACGCTTGCTCTAATCAGTATGGTAGTCATTTTAATTACAGTCGTCACCCAGGGCTTTTTTGTGCCCAAGGAGTCGAGAGGTACCTTCGATCTACCTCTCATGACGATCAATAGTGGGGTGTTCCAAGCTATTGGCGTTATATCATTCGGTCAGTTGCCCGGAAGTGCTCTCATGAGATCAAGCCTGACTGTAGACAGCATTTGTTTGCCATCATAACTCCCTCCTAATTTACGGCTCCCTCAAAACTCCAACCATCGACCGTTTTGCCAAGGTTACTCATTACAGTACCGGTATCTCCATGGTAGCTTGCCTTCTAATGGCTTTGGCCGGCTTTCTAAGCTTCGGATCCCTCACTCAAGGGAACGTGCTCAACAATTTCCCATCAGACAATATAATGGTCAACATCGCCCGCCTCTGTTTCGGCTTGAACATGCTTACAACGCTCCCTCTTGAAGCCTTCGTATGTCGAGAAGTAATGTTCAACTACTGGTTCCCAGGCGAACCATTCAATATGAACCTGCACCTTATATTCTCCTCATCCCTCGTCGTAAGCGCGATGTTGCTGAGTCTCATCACATGCGACCTTGGAGCAGTGTTTGAATTAATAGGCGCAACGAGTGCGTGCGCTCTAGCTTATATTTTGCCCCCGTTATGTTATTTGAAGCTTAGCACGAGGAGTTGGAAGACGGCGCCTGCGGTGGGCTGTGTGGTGTTTGGGTTCGTAGTTATGGGCATCAGCTTGGTGCAGGCGATTACGAAGATGATTCGAAATGAAGGGGGTGTCTCGCAGTGCCGGTAGACAGATGCATGGCATACTATAAAATGTAAGATATAGAGAGATGAAATAATCTTACAAGCTTTTCAAGTTTCTCCTTTGTTAGTCATGTGTTTTGTCGTCAGGTTGACCGATCGAGTCGTAGTAGACAATGATGAAAGCTTTCCTGGTCTTAGTCACGACAAGTCATGAAGTATAAAGAAAGGATCATCTGTGAATGGTTCACAACCAAACGCGGCATGTGGTATAGCAAGCAGCCTTTGTCTTTCTTCATCTTCTCGCAACATCAAAGAATTACCAGGGCTTCGGTCCAAACTTGTCAAGTCTCTCGACATCCTCCATTTCAAAGACATTTCAGACTCTCACACAACTATATTATCTTTCCAACACCAAACCTCAGCAAAAATGGTCTCCCCAAACACCCCCTTAAAAGGCGACCCAGGGACACTCCTCCTCCGCTCCCCCGACTCCCGCCTCGAAATCCGCCGCGCGACCCCCTCCACCTTCCCCACGCACGCCCTCGTCCACGCAACCAATAGCTCCATGACACTCACCACAACCACTCTGCACTCCACACCTCTCATCCACACCGCCGGCTCCGAACTCCGCGCCCACCTTCGCTACAATCACCCCTCTGGTCTCAAGACTGGTGACGCATTGTTTTCCCCTAGTTTCGAGCTGCAAAACTGCTACTACATCATCCACGTTAACGGGCCGGATTTCCACCGGCGTGGAAGACGCAGAAGGTGTATCCCGCTGCTGAAACAGCAGCTGGCGGATTGCTATCGTAGGGCGTTAGAGGAGGCGTTTAGGTTAGGGATTAGGAGTGTGGCGTTTCCGTGTGTGGGGACGGGGAGGTTGGGGTGGCCTAGAGGGGAAGCGGCGAGGATTGCGGTTGGTGTTGTGAGGGGGTGGTTGAGGCATCGGATTCATGGGGGAAAGAGGAGAAGCGTTATTGGGAAGGTGGTGTTTTTGGCTGAGTCGGTGAGGAGGCAGGTACAGCTTGAGGCGGGTTGGTGTGCCGCCTTTAGGTGAGTTGGTGATGTCTTTGTGGTGGTGGATGCATGGCACTGATACTGGGGAATTAGGGAGTTTTGGCCGCAGGTATCGACGCCGAGGAGAGCGAGTTTTCTAGATTATGTGGATAGACAGGAGCAGAGGAGGCTGGAGAGAGATACTAATCAGCTGGTAGAAAGCCAGGGAACTGTACGTGTGATCCCAACTCTAGAGCTGAGTAATCCTGTGGTGATGAGAGAGCTTCGACGGTCTCGACGTATTCGGAAGAAACCTGAAAGGTATGGCCAATGGTATAAAAAGTAGAGGAAAGACACTTGGATAATAGACAGTGTTTATAGACATGCTAGCTCTTTCAGAGTGGCATTTCGCTACTGTTTGCAAGTACTATGCAAGTGATACAAGGCTCAAGATCCCTAGTACTTCGGTTCATGGTCTTTATATGAAAGAAGAGATTGAAGAATCTAAGTATTCTTGGGAGATAGCATGATGAACTCAGCATGCCATGTACCGGCTACCCCTGCACAGTGCATAGTCAAGTTGAAAACATCAGAAGCTTGCCATAAAATCATCAATAGTCTATGAATGCAAGAATGAGCTCTTCGTCAATCGTAATCTTAGGCATACAGCCTAGAGCAGCACTTTCGTTGCCACACTCAGCAACCAAGCTGCGTCTTGCCAGCCGCCGGCTTCCTCATCTCTAAGCGGAGGCATCACTTCGCCCTCAATGGTTTCTGTGGTCCCATCTAGGGTACGCCGAGATGTCCTAGAGGATAGCTCTGAATCCTCGCCCTTCTCGTCTACGACCTCAACTTCAGTGTCCTCACCGTCTTCGTCAACAGCAAACAAACTCCAGCCCAACATTCTCTCAACCCATCCTCCTAGACCCAAACTGCTTGCTCTAGCGAGCTTTCTCACGATAGCCTCGTCCTTTTTGGCTTCATCTAAGTTCTCTTCAAGTTCTGCCTCCTGTTCAGCATCTACGAAGTCTGGCTCGGCATTAAACTCGTCTGGGAGCACCCTTTGATCAAAGTATCCGTCGCGTTCTCCTCCCATCGGCGTAAACAATTGTGCCCTGCTCCCCCTCCTGCTGTTCCCTCTACTCCCATATCGACTTATAGAACGGCTGCCACCCGTGGCCGGCCCAAAGCTCAAACTTCTCCTGGTAGTTACTGGTGAGAATTCGTCATCAGCGTCGAACGTGCCCGCGGCACTGCTTCTTCTGCTGTGCCTCCTACTAGCATGCTCCCTCTCCCTAGCGAGCTCTTGCTCAAGTTCCTCGTCCTCATCATCGTTTTGTGCTGTCAGACTTGTAGAGCTCGCTCGAGACACGAGCCAGGCCTGCCCCTTCGATTCCCGCGTCGACGACGAGATGGCAGCACCAGCTCGTAGCAGCCAATCTGAGTCATTCCTGTCCTTCGCAGACAGAGAACTTATGCTCAATTCATCTCTTGTGTGGCCTTTCCGTAGTCTCGTCCCGCCCGGTGTTGTAGCGCCGGACCGAGGTTGTCGGGTGGGTAGAAGGTGTGTACTCGATTTACTCTTAGGAATAGAGAGGTTCTTTTGGTTTCGTAGGGAGACTCGAGAGGACGAGCGGGACAGGATAGAAGGCGTTGTTGGAGCAGAACGGCCTTCGATGTAGGAGACGTGCTGGGTATCTGGCAGGGCGTCTGAGTCGTTGAGGGGAAGGCGGGATGTTAGGGGTGCAAGGGTAAGATGGTTGATATTTGTGTTTGAGCGACTATGGTGCCGTGAGAACGGTGAATGTTGATTGTATGCTACGTCCATGACTGAACGGAACAAGCTCGTGCAATGGGTGGTGATGAGGAGATGAGAGGTTGGATGAAAGTGAGCTGCTTTTGATAGAGCGTGAGAATCTGGGGAAGTGGGTCAAGCGAGATCCTCGTCAAAATTTTGTCTTGTGAAAGATGCCAGGGTATGAAATTGATATCAACGCCATGAAAATGATCATAAGAAGCTGAAGATCTCAAACCGGGTCGAAAAGATGCGCAATCTCCGAAACATTCTCTACGAGAAGTGGGAGCCTCCTGCTCAGTTTCATGGACGATCTTTGACCGCTTCAGCATGGGACCTGGCGAATGACTCCGTTCTGTGCACTTTTGGGCCAACAGAGACCGATGCTCTTATAGAGCTGGTGAGGATCAAGACAAATTCAAATTCCCAGTATGTTTTCTCAAAACATTGGCAAGAAGATTTACTTATCACCTTTAGTGAACATACAATTGTCACATCTTGGGACGCGCCTTGCCCGAATCCAGAACTTTCATGTGACGACGTTTTGAGTCTCCATTACTTTGGGGACACATTGACAGCATGTCTTGTCCTGGCAGGAGGAGACATTGTCGTTGTCAGGGAGGAGCCTCTGGCGGGAGAAGATCGAATTGAGATCGTTGGATCTGTAGATGCTGGCATTACTGCCGCGAAATGGTCACCTGACGAGGAACTCCTGGCTATCACGACCAAGGCAGACATGGTCGTCTTTATGAGTCGGAGCTTTGAAGGCGTCACCGATGTCGCTATGACTGCAGAGGATTTGAAGGCCTCGAACCATGTATCTGTTGGTTGGGGCAAAAAGGAGACTCAGTTCAAAGGAAAAGGTGCCAAAGCTTTGAGAGATCCAACTATGCCCGAGAAAACCGATGAAGGAGTTTTGAGCCCCAACGATGATTCTCGAGTCTTGATCAGCTGGAGGGGAGATGGTTCTTATCTTGCTATTTCCACCATCGAGGAGGATGCACGACGATTGATTAGAGTTTACTCGAGAGAAGGTATTCTCGACAGTGTCAGCGAACCCGTGGACGGCTTAGAAGGAGCACTGAGTTGGAGACCGGCGGGAAATCTTATTGCTGGGATCCAGAGGCTGGAAGATCGCATCGATGTCGTGTTCTTCGAGCGGAATGGCTTAAGGCACGGTCAATTCAGTCTTCGACTCACTTCTGAACAACTGCACTTAGAAGGACAACATATTCGACTCTTCTGGAACTCAGATTCAACAGTACTGGCTGTCCTATTATCGGACTGTATTCAATTATGGACAATGGGCAATTATCACTGGTATTTGAAGCAAGAGATTAAGACTAGTGCTTTGCTGCCCACAGGCTCTATCGCATGGCACCCAGAAAAGTCGTTGAGGTTCATTACCGCAGCTTCAGGTAAAAATTGCAAATTATTTCCTGCTTCAGTATTGACTGATAAATGCTAGATCACATCAATATCATCGAACACATCTTTACGACAACTCGTGCATCCTTGGCCCCGCCACACGATTACGGTGTCGTTGGGGTGATTGACGGGCAGTCTATCAATATCACTCCTTTCCGAACGGCCAATATTCCACCTCCTATGGCATTACACGAGCTGAAAGTCAAGTCAAATGCTATTGATGTTGCATTTAATGCTGACGCTTCTGTGATCGCTGTCTTACATCAAAAGGGGATTGCCATCTTTGAATGGAAGAGCCTTGCAGCCTCATCTTCACCTCCAGTACTGAGCGGTCAAGTTACGTTCAAAAAGGACGGATCCTCAGAAGGTATTCATCATCAGATATCTTTTGCCAAGAAGAACGAAGTCTTGGTATTGCAACGAGGTGCATCAGGCGCTTCAATAAAACGATACGGCTTCAGTGATGATAGGGGTAGAATGGAAGAGATTCCATCACAGACTGCTTCTATCTCAAGTATATCTGCCTTGTCAAGTTTCTTCTATGACGGATTAGCCCATCCTTTCGTTCAAGGCAAGGCAGGAGATTTGCATAGCCTCACTTTCGGAGAGCATACCTTATCACATTGCAACTTCCCTCAATACCTCCCTTGGGCGGAGATAGTACAGTACGGTGAAAATCATTTTGCGTTTGGAATGGCCGGCAATGGCCACCTGTATGCCAACTCACGCTTGCTGGTGAAGAATTGCACGTCATTCCTGGTTACTCCGGCTCATCTGGTTTTCACAACCACAACTCATCTCCTGAAATTTGTACATATTACAGACGTTAATGGTAATTATCCTCAATCTACCAGCGTACAATGCTAATTGGTAATAGAGCTTGAAGTCCCCCCAGACGACCCGGAAAAGGATGAACGATGCCGAAGCATTGAACGTGGAGCACGATTGGTCACAGCTATACCCACATCCCTGAGCCTCATTCTCCAGATGCCTAGAGGCAACCTCGAAACGATCTTCCCTCGCGCTATGGTGGTTGCCGGTATTCGGCAACTTATTGAAGAGAGAAACTACAGGAAAGCTTTCACTCATTGCAGAACTCAAAGAGTAGATATGAACATTCTTTACGATCACGCGCCAGAGCAATTTCTAGCCAATGTTGCTCTTTTCATCGACCAAGTCAAGAAAATCACATACATTGACCTGTTCTTATCGTCTCTAAGAGAGGAAGATGTTACACAGACCATGTACAAAGAGACACGGGTCTCGCGAGGTTTCGAGACTGGCACCCCAGCTGTCAATGGCACCAATGAGGCACTTCCTGCGCCGTCAATTGTAGGGAAATCATCAAAGGTGAACAGAATCTGTGATGCCGTTTTGGAAGTATTGAAGGCCAGGACTGCGACGAATCTTCAAAATATTATCACCGCAAACGTCTGCAAGTCACCGCCAGCATTAGACGATGGCTTGTTAGTTGTTGCTCAACTTATGAAGGACGACTCAGCTATGGCGGACAAAGCGGTAGAACATATCTGTTTTCTGGCGGATGTCAACAAATTATACGACAATGCCCTCGGCTTATACGATCTGGATCTCGCTCTACTGGTTGCACAGCAGTCCCAGAAAGATCCTCGAGAATACCTGCCATTCATGCAAAACTTACAAGAAATGACCGAGCTAAGACGCCGTTTTAGTATCGACGATCACCTTGGACGTCATTCCAAAGCTCTCTCCCACCTCCATTCTCTAGATGCTTTCACTGAACTTCAAACATATACCCAGAAGCATTCTCTCTACCAATCCGCTCTTTCGTTGTATCGGTACAACCCCATGCAGCACGCCACAATCACATCTCTCTATGCCCAACATCTCGAAGCCAAATCTTCCTTCAAAGAAGCCGCTCTCGCCTATGAATCCCTCCACAACCACCCCAAAGCCACCTCCTGCTACCTCTCCTCAGGCCCTTCTTCATGGCGCGAAACCCTCTTCTGCGCGCTCTCCCAAACACCGCCCTTATCTGAACCAGCACTCACGGACCTAGCAACCTCTCTCTACGACGCTCTGATCGAAAGCAAAGACTACTTTGCAGCAGGAACAATCCAGCTCGACTACCTATCCTCAATGCACAACGCCTGCCGAGCTTTCTGCAAAGGCTACTTCTTCGCCGACGCCTTGCATCTCATAGCATTAAAGAACGTTCCCTCGCTACTCGAAGAAGTCATCGACCCGGGCCTTGGCGAAGCCCTAGCATCCAGCACCGAGCTCCTGGCAGAATGCAAAGCGCAACTCCTGGCCCAGGTCCCTCGGATCCGCGAACTCAGAGCCAAGGCTCTGGCCGACCCTCTCGCGTTCTACGAGGGCGAGCGAGGGGGAGATGGAGAGTTGCCAGATGATGTTTCAGTAGCGGCGAGTTCGCGCTTGAGTACGAATCGGAGTTTGTTTACGAGGTATACGGGGAAGGGTAGTCAGGGGCAGAGTTTGGGGACGGCGGGGACCGGCGTCTCGCGGGCGACGAGCAAGAATCGGAGGAGGGAGGAGAGGAAACGGGCGAGAGGGAAGAAGGGGAGTGTGTATGAGGAGGAGTACCTCGTTGCTAGTGTGGGACGGTTGATTGATAGAGTAGAGAGTGTCAGGGGCGAAGTCGGACGTTTGGTTGTTGGTCTTGTGAGGAGGGGAATGTGGGAAAGAGCAAGGGCGATAGAAAGCAGTTTGGCAGAAGTGGTGGGGATGTGTCAAGCGTGTGTGCCAGAAGTATTTGGGACGACTGAGCTTCCTGTGACTCCTCTTGACGCTGGGGAAGACGGCTATAGACCAGTTGGTGGGGATGCCGTTCTTCAGGAAAGTATCGATGCAGCGGGGAAGCGCAAAGAACCTCCAGTCATCGCGGCATTTGAGAAGCTGTCTTTACTTGGTACTTAGATGATAGACTGGCGTTATACAATACAGATTCATACCAAGAAGGAATAGTCTAGTCTGCCTGCCTATATGCAGAGTAATTTGCAACGCCGACAATGCCCTATGCTACAGCCTTTCTATATATCATACATCACACTGCTACCGTTTCCGGCGCCTTTCCAACTTTCGGCATGCCCGCTGCACCTAAGGACAGCTCTCTCTTATTGGCAATAATCTGCCCAAGCTTCTCTAACATTTCCATCGTCAGCTCGCCCTTCCCTTTCTGTTTCCTCATCTTCCTTAATTTCCTGTTGATCTCTTTAAGCGGCGTCCGCATCTCTTCCGAGAGTTTCTTCTTAGCCTCCTTCGCTTCGTCTTCTTTCGTCTTCTCAGCAATATACTCAGGGTCGTGTCTTGTCCTGAAGACTGAATACTTGTTCCGCAGCTCATCAATCACACTGCTCGGCATCGGCGGCCTCAGCAGTGTTGGCACAAACGTCCTCGTCTCCACATCCATACGCAGTGTATCAACCGCATGATCTCTGTGTTCCTTGGGCTCGACTTTGGGCCAGGGCACTTTGATGCCCAGGCCTGGGATGATGCGTGACCATTTTTGCTTCCCGGTGTGCCGGTCGAACCACATCGGGCCGTTGATCAGCTTCTTAACAATTACATCGCGAGTAAAGCCAGTGTCAGGGTCTGTGAGGGGGAAGACGAGTCGTACTTTGCTGAGGGAAATCGGTTGGGGGATGGTGCGGATGGGGCGCTTGTCTGTGTCTTCAGCTTGGATCATCCATTCAGGGACTTCTACGTCCATCTGAACAATTCAAGTCAGTCCTGTGGACAATTGCACCCAAAGGGTGAGCATAAGGACATACCATGTTCAACCCTTCAACCGTACACTCCGCCCTTATTTTATCCGTTGACAGAATCTTGCCAATCTTCCCCTTATCTCTCCCATCGAGCAACACCACTCTATCGCCTTTCACGAGATTAAGATACCGTCCTCCCACCTGCTTCAGTATTTCCCTCCGCTCCTCAGTCTTCAACACAGGCCCTCTCATTCGCTGCGTGCCGACCGTCCCGTACGAGTTCTGCTTATCTCCCACATCCCTCCTCGGAGCCAATGGCCCTAGTTCCCAATCCTCCCTCCGCTCAATCCTCCTCTGCTTGATTCCCTGCGTTGCATCTTTGAGGGCAAAGGCGTTCTGCTCACGGTGGCCCTTTGCGATTTCAAATTTCCTTGTGGCTTTTCGCTTTGCTAGCCGCCGATGAGCTTGCTTCTCTGCTAGGATGCTTCGCCGGATTACCTTCTGCATTTTGCAGAGAGGTGGTCGGTCGATTGGGCGCGGGGAGAGGTATATCGACTGTAAGATACTTTTTCGTTCCCAAGCTTCGATATTTTGCGCTAGTGTAGCGACCCCTGCCTAGAGCACGTGACGGTGGATATTCAGGGGTCAAGAGTTACACAGTCAGAATTACTGTATTTGATCGGGATTACCATGATTCATGATGATTACGGAGGACGGAGCTGAAGGCTGCAGAAGGAATAGGGCTGAACAGGCTGAAGTACTGGTGTTGTCATACGGCGGGAGGATTTCACGAGCAGACTTCTGGGACCCCTTTTCCCGTGAAGCCTGGACCCCCAGTAATGCATGCCGTGCATTACCGCATCCGAATCCGGATTGACATAAATATTTCACAAGTCCTGGATTCCTAGGAGAGTCCTGCTGTTGCTTGGAGGTCCGTCAATTCGGCCCACTCACAAACTGCGCCCCCTCTGGAGTGCGTCGCCTATGGGGCCCGGAAGACACTGGCTGCATGTCGGCAAAGTAGCTTGCAGATTGCAGCAGTGACTAGAAGCCTACAGCATGTCACTCTTCAGCTCATCTACTCACCTCGCAGGACTCGTGCTGTCGCGTGGGCGTGTTGCTGCTCACTGTCGGCGCCGTGGCGGATCACTCTTGGCGACTCCTTTTCGAAGGGCAGCAGCCTGTCGAGCCAGCGCTGCGTGCTTGACTGCCACCCACATCTCCTCTGCGACCGGCCGAAAACGAGGGTTACCAATGGATAAGGGGAGCAGGAGACAATACCACTCTGGAGCCAATGACGCAGCCTTGTCATGATCTGAGTCTTCGAAACACATGTGAGGTTTGATGATTCACGGCCGCGACCCGGCTGGAAGATACCGTGAAGGAGCGTGAGATATGAACATCCAAAGATAGCTGAGAGACTCAGGAGGAGATCCGTGTCTATGATATCTGAAATTTGGAAGGAGAAGCTGTGTGATAAATTTCAAGCTTGGCCCCTGTGACAGTCCGCGAGAGTTCGGGACATTTCTTAGAAGTCAGGATGCTCTGAATGTTCATGGCTGCAGCCGAGCATCTGCAGCCTGCAGGGTTGCGTGCTGGATGTCCCAGAGTGACCCGAGCATTCAACGAGAGCCTCAGAGGATCGAAAGTCTGCAAAGCCGCTGCTCGCCTTCCTCATCCAATATTTAAATACTCAGAAACGATTGGCGCATTCAGAAAGGAGGATTGGGAATCGTCTAGAATACCCAATAATCGCAAGGCCTTTGCATGCTCAGGTTGTGCATAGTTGATTCGGGACAACCAGAGTGTTTGGATCTGAGCAATCAATGCCTGAGTGCTGGAGGTAGGAGCCGGACATTATTTGTGAATCGAAGGTTCTGAATAGACAGGAATTTGTAGCCACCAAGCCCTAGGACTTCTGAATGCTCGACTAAGTCGACTTCTAAACAACATTCTACAGAGTCGGAGGGTCCGTCATGGGAGGATATTCCAGGAGTGACTCGAACATATAAAGTCCTTGGATGTGGTCATACGCCGATGATGCACGGCGCTGAAATGGAACATTAGGACCTGACTCTTCTAAGAGGCCATCTTTCTGGTTGTCCAAGGCAGATTTGAAAATGTATGTCGTGATTGTCCACGGTGAACTGGCGCATTTATAAGAAGATGGCACCTCGAAAACAAAATAGGAACAGCAAAGATAACTCGTCTCTAATCTCCACTAGCTGAGAGCCAAAATCTGATCTGACGTTGAGTTTATCAGCCGCGTTTACCAGTGGAAGACCCGTAATCGAGACTCCGGGCTCCTTTGTCCTCTCTAGGCCCCCAGTCCACCTTCCGCCTCAGGCAGCCCGACTTCGCGCTAAGAACGTGGTTGCTTCTTGCCTCGTCTTGCAACTTCGACCTTCAAAGAAACCCAACAAACCATCGCCGACGCAAACACCCTCTTCCACTTCAACCACAACATCAAATCGACACCTCATCATGGCAGAAATCCGCAGAAAGCTCGTAATTGTGGGCGACGGAGCGTGAGTATCAACCGCACCCCGAGATAGAATCAGTACTGACCACTCGATCTTAGCTGCGGTAAAACCTGTCTTTTGATGTAAGCAGCCCTTCTCGACGGCGAGGACTCCTGCTGATATATTAATAGCGTTTTCTCCAAGGGAACATTCCCAGAGGTAAGATACCCACGTCTCCAGCACTCGAAGGCTGCTCCTGCTCCCGATCGCGTCAACACCGCCAAGATAGCTGCACTACTGCCGACGACACAAGAACAGAGACTCCGGAACAAGACACTAACAAATTGGAATCATAGGTCTACGTCCCAACCGTTTTTGAGAACTACGTTGCCGATGTTGAGGTTGATGGAAAGCACGTCGAGTTAGCACTATGGGATACGGCTGGACAAGAAGATTACGATCGTCTCCGACCTCTCTCATACCCAGATTCGCATGTCATCCTCATCTGCTTTGCCGTCGACTCACCGGACTCCCTCGATAACGTTCAGGAGAAGGTATGACGGACCCCTTTTAATCCGGGCAAGATAAGAACCCACTGACACGTGCCCAACAACAGTGGATCTCTGAAGTATTGCACTTCTGCAGCGGTCTCCCGATCATTCTCGTTGGCTGCAAGAAGGATTTACGTTATGACCAGAAGACCATCGAAGAGCTCCACAAGACCAGCCAAAAGCCCGTTACTCCCGAGCAGGTAAGACCCTGCAACTCCCAAAAATCGGGGCTCTTATGGAATATATGGTTTGGAATTGTAGCTGATAATCTTATACAGGGCGAGGAAGTTCGCAAGAAGATTGGTGCCTACAAGTACCTCGAATGTTCCGCAAAGACAAATGAGGGTGTCCGTGAGGTTTTCGAACACGCCACACGCGCCGCACTCTTGACCAAGAAGAAGAAGGAGAAGAAGTGCATTGTTCTGTAAAGCTACCAATACCGACTTCTCTTTCTAATGCGAACGGATTCTCTATGCTACGGCTCGTCTGGGTGATACGGTTGCTTCAGGATGGGACACTGTGCTTACAGAGGCTGTGCATTGCTCTACTTTCGACATTCATCCATCATTCATGATGCTCGCGGACTCCCCCCAATCCTCGCAAACCTCATCCTACCTCATACAACAAAGCGTGCGACCTCTTCTTCGTCTCTTGGCTCGGACACATCTTGGCATGGAGGCTCATTCTCTGTGCTATGCTATTTCTTCTCTGTCTCTGTGACTGCGTTTTCCGGAAGATCTTCGTTTTTGTGCTGCATCTCCTTCTCTCCTGCGCTCAGAATGGATCTGAATCGTGCTCCTGCGTCTGTTCTTTGGGTGCGTCTGTGGAGGGCTGGCAGGGAGACTGGATGCGCATTTTTGTACGGTGTAATAGCAATAGGGCGTAGTCTATCAAGAGATGCTTTTGAGAATTGGTGGGCAACTGCATGCTGGGTGTTGTATACGAGTAAACTATCGAGTTCTTTATTGTTTTTGGTGCTCTCATAAGTGCTACTTTGCCAGTCTGACAATTTACCCCTTTTCGGTTGCTACAATGCCTCAGTCGGGCATTGAAAATTTTCCTATGGCCTGTGATGTTCGACTGCTGCAATTACTTTCACCTTTGCCCGCAAATTCACCGCGGAGAGAACAATTCGTTTGCAGCTTTTGCATGACTTATGACATAGTGGCCCAGGTTCATTTTCTTCACCACCTGTTGCTACAAACCTTGCTTCCCTCAACAAACACTTCGAGACATTACGCCAACACAACGCAGTTGTACCTCTCAAGAACATCTAGTACAGTGACTGAGTTGCCCTTCGTCAAAGCTTTAGAGAGCCCTTTACTCGATTCTCACAGCCACCAACCCTCCTCACATTTCTCTTCCTGCCCAACTTCCTCTACACCCAACCCACACAACGCCACACAATATTTCTCGGGGCAGCACCGAGAAAGATTGAGGACACGATCTCTGCTCTTCCCTTGAGCTCAAGAATCCACTGTTCTTGAACATTAAGCAAAAGATCGCCTCTCCTTATCCCAAGTGAGATTCCTTCCTTCCTTCCTTCCTATACCCACCACACCCAATCCACTAATTTCCTCTTCAGCAACAGCTCAACAGAGATTGAAAACCTGTCTTCCGTCTCTCTCAGCCTTTGAAAACCATTGTACACGGTTCTGAGCCAGGAGCGAAGACCAACTCTCCTCATAGGCAGATCTTGGCTTCTATCCTTCTCAGAAACACAATTCTACACAACGCAAAGGATTCTCTTTGAAGAACGTCAAGGGTAGATAGGGACAGACTATATTTAATCCTCATTCTCCGTTCACAACGAAATCTCTGTCACGCCAAAGGATTCGATATCAAGAAAATTTTGACCCTATTTCATGATACAGGTCCTTGAATACCTCCATAGACACAACTACAGAGCTCTGACACATTGTCCCACTAATTTTCAGAACAATTCATACAACTCAGAATAGTGTGTCTCCAGTATTCGACTGACCATTTAAATCTATCATCTCAAGCAATCAAATATTATAGTAAGTTTCATCTCAATCTTCTTTACACTATGAGCATTGAGCTAATTATAATCTCTCCTCCAGCTGTCTCAAGTTATCTACCACTATACTGCAACCATGTGCTTCGAATCCCGCGCTTTCTCTCCCTGTAGCTGCGAAACAGTTCACATCCACATCTGTCTTGAGCACATTAATCATACCCACAAGCAGGAAGTCCCATTATCATCTTGCCCCCTCCTAAACATCCGCGGAAAACTAACTAATTACGTTTCGTCCAGACTTGACAATAAGCCCTGTCCCAAATTTGAGTTCGTCAGATATAGTGCAAGCAAGCGTATGTGCCAGAGTCCTTGTGAGAATCGCTTGGACGAAAATTTTACCTTTGAGCAGGCCGGTGAGAGCTTGTCACATGCGATGAATCTCGTGGTGAGGTGAGGATAAGGAAGAGGAAGAGGAAGAGGCTAGAATGAAACTGTACATAGTTCGTTTTCCGCCTATCTTTGGGAGGGTGAGTCTGTATTTCTGCTTTCCACTAGACCTTCTTTGAGTTGAGATGTTTACTTTTGTGTTTTCCGCTCGTCTTTAGTTAGACTTGGGACGTTTATAAGTCCTGCTCTGTTTTCCACTCATCTCTCTTTAATTAATTAAGACGTTTATTTCTTTCTTTTCCACTTGTCTTAAATTAAACTTAGGACTTTTGTGGGTCCTTCTCTGATTTCCGCTGACCTTTTAATAAGTTTCTATGGTTATAGTATGCACTTATCCTTTTAAGCCCTTTGATTTCCACCCATCTCTCCTAAGGGTATAGACTTTGGTAAAACTTAAATACTCTCCACTTTCCGCCCGTCTATATCTGTAAAGTTTAGACGTTTTACGTCTCTAGAGGAGTCCTCTACTCTCTACCTATCTTTTCATAGATGCCGGACGTTTATAAGCACAAAGTAGCCCTCTTATTTGGCCTTTCTTCTTGGGTCCCTATTATCTCCTTCTTTTTAGCTTATGTTTTACTAGAATTAAAACTTTACTTTATTATTTCTCCCAAGTCACTATCTCCTAGACTAGATGTTTTTAAGTTCTCTTCTATCCCCTTCTAGTGGACCTAGGCGGAGGTACCTAATCTCCTAAGCTGATCAGGGATAGGATAATCTAGCTACTTCAATTTGAAGTTTCCTCTCAAGTTATAATATTTCTATAAATTTACAGTCTAATAATTAGTAATCAAAGAAGCTTTAGAAGGACAAGCGTGGGGTCTAAGCAGTAGAAGTCTATGTAAATGTCTGAACCTCACTAAGAATAATATAATCGGGTGTTGCTATTTTTATTTGTGATTTGAACTATTTTGATTCTTTTTGTCCCTAAGCGAGCAGTTAAGGAGAACTCTAGGGATTCATGATATTGGGTTGAGATCCATAGGTGGAGGTACACCGGAGCTCTTCTAGCATACCCTATTTTTTGAGATCTATTTTAATCTCTAGTTTATCCACTAAGCAATAATGTTCCTAAGTTGACCTAGGTCCAGCTGTGATGTAATCCATCATTCGCTTGATTAAGCTTTCAAATCCTCGAATCCACGGACTTCTTAGGCATACCTTATCCGCTGAATAGGTGGGACATGTCTTAATAGCGCAAGATCGAAACTTGAGCATTCTCTACTCGTGCTATAGCAACCTATAAGAACAATTAAAAGAAGTAAATTTAGCTCTCTCACGATGGAACTGACCTTGTAGATGGAAAGCAAATTGCAGAACGATATGTATATGCCACGTGACTTGAACTTAGGGGGGTCTCGCTTAAGTGCCTAACCTCATGATATTCTCATTCTTTCCACAAGCCCGAATGATAGGCAACCTATGTTAGGTAACTGCCTCATGCCTTTTGAGATATCATCTAACGGGCCCTCCAAGGGAGGCGACGTCAAGGTCACCTTAGCAGTCAGATTGATATTCCTGAAGACTGCACTAAATTGGCAAGAGCACGCCAACGAGGACTATTCCATTTAACTTCCCTCCACTGAATGTCATTTAAAGGAGGGCATCGAAATCTTAACATTGTCATCTATCTTCATCATCACGCGCCTTCGAAATTCACGGTGTGGGATTTCGTTCATTCTACTACAGCCGTTGAAGGTGAACCAGCAAGACCTTAGAACATCTAAATGGTCCTCCACAGCTACAAGCTGAGTATTCGCTGCAGATCTCAGCTCTATTATTGCACTACGATTGCTGAAGAAGCGGAGATTGAAGGTCGAATATCCTTACTTTCTAGTTGAATAGCTACAGTCATGCACACATGACTTGCGTTGAGTCTGCGGCGATGGACGCTTCAGATACTCGGGAGCAGATACAAAACAATCGATATAGCCACAACTTCAACGGCCAAGCCGTTTTTTATAAACGGTTCGGCAGCTTCAATCTTTGTCTTTGCTATAGTAGAATCAAGATTGGGTGGAAACTGAAACGAAGGCATCGTGAAATCTGGTCTCGTTACCGAAGGGTCGCCCTCGCCCTTGCCGTTCCGGTTTTGATGCTCCAAGTGGCTCGCTTTTTGACTCTCTCCAGCCTCACATAACGAGTAAGGTGAATTTGTTCTGTTCCCAGATTATCCTTCATGGTGTAGTCAATTACACGAAACATTTCTGGAAATTTCTACTCCTAGAAATCTCTTCTCGTACCCAGAACAACCACATCACATCAACGAAGACCCCACAGCCTTCTAGATTCACTAAAGGCTCTTCAAATACACTGAACGACTGCACTTCGTCTAAAGTCTTTTGGCAGCGCACAGCAACATCGTACCTGTCAACTCCCCATTCACATTGAACGCGCATCACAATCGCCACAACCAACTCCTGCCCTGCGCAAGATGTGCCTCACTGTTCACCAGAGATTCAATGCCTGTGACTGCATGATCACTCGTAAGATGATCTGCGGCGAACGTAAGTACACTTATTTCCCATCGTACTTTAACAAGTTGGCTTGTTTACTATCTTTTGCCACCTCTGTTCCAAGGTTATTTCTTCTCGTTGTCGTTTCTCGATATCTATCCTGCAAATGCAAAAGCTATGTTCCAATATTTTCTCACAACATACGAACGCTACCGCAACGCCACAACACACTACCGGATATTCACTTTCCATTGGGATAACCTACTCGTTCTTTACCGTATCTTTCTATTTCGTTTACTTTGACGGGCGGATTTTCTCCAATGTTACAAAAATATGTCTGATTCACCTCCATCTTATGTTGATATCAGATGGTGACAGATGTTCACTGAGCGACATACAAAGTCGAACACAGACATTGCAAGTTTGCTACCATCCTTCGCTGCTTCTCTCCTTGCTCTTTGTTTCGTATCGTAGCAACACGATGACAAGACTGACCTCAATCTAGACGTCAACCATACCCGCAAGCAGGTCGATAACAAGCCATGCCCCAAGACCCAGGTAAGCTTATTTTCAACCTCACTTGCTATCCATTGGCATAAGAGCACAGAGCCTGGGGCCTGTACGGTAACTTTCAGATATCTTTGAAAGTTGGGGACCTCTCCTCCCTAGGTCCCTCTAGCGTTCATGAATTGTACATGCTAACTTTATGGCTAGTACCGATATATCGAAATGGAGATTGGAGGCTGCGGTACCGACGATGAGTGCAAACAACGAAAGGGGACTATCTGGGTCTTTGATCACTTCTCGCCCGAGCAAGGTGACTTTACATTTCTCGAGCGCCCGGCAGACTACGACGAGTATCCGAAGTGCTTGGATCGTGGTCATTTCACGAGAAATCATCAGTGTGGTGTTGGCAAGAATGTGGATGGACATTGGCGTCATTTGGACAGAGTAGATACCTTGTGGCACAAATTTACGCAAGAATTAAAAGCTAACTCAATCCAGGGCGGATTTCCGTTCAAGACTGTTAACGGTGGAAAGAAGGGTGAGGTGAAGATGGAGGACGAGGATGTTGCAGTCAAGGAAGAAGGTGTCGTGATCAAAGAGGAAGATGTTAATATGGAAGGATAAAGTTGTTGATATTGAAAGATGAGATGCTACGATGAATAGATAAGCAGTTCCGAGCGTACGTCACGTTATAGGACAATAACAGTACTGCCATAAGCCAAAGCCCTGGAAAGTCAGAGCATCCCACTCTTGGCTGCCGAGTCAGATAAGCAGAACTTAAGTGTACAAGCGTACATAAATCTCCCCAAAATCTTCCGGCATTCGTCCTCCGGCACTATTCATTTTCAGGTTCTCTGCCCCAGAAGCCATCCCCAATTTACCCCTGAATCACGTGATATCATCAACAATCATGTCAGGAAAGGCCAATGTTCTTCTCATTGGAAGCGGAGGGGTGGGGACACTAGCCGCCTACAACCTCGAAGCTGGAGGTTTGGCATCGGTAACATCAGTTTTGAGGTCAAACCATGACGCCGTTGCTCAGAAGGGATTTACAATCACATCACTTGATCATGGCTTCGTGGAAGGCTGGAGACCTTCGACCAGTAAGGAACTCCCCATTTTAATTAGACTCTGCTAACTTGCATCTAAGTTCGCAAATTAATCCCAGATACGAGTAAGGAAAGCATCAAACCATTCGATTTCATCGTTGTCACAACCAAAAACATTGCCGATGTCTCTCCCACAGTCGCAGAAATTATTGCGCCGGCTGTAACGGCAGGACATACAACTATCGTACTTCTTCAGAACGGCCTCAATATTGAGAGACCACTTCTCGCAGCCTTCCCAACAAATCCATGTCTCTCAGGAGTCTCCCTCATCGGAGCAACCGAGACTTCACCTGGAGTGATTTTACACGATGATCGCGACCGCCTTATCATCGGCGCTTTCTCGAATCCTAACATTTCTCTCTCCATCTCGATAAACTCTGCTCAAAGATTTGTCGAGCTCTATTCAGCATCTGGAAAAGTCTCCTGCAAATACAACGAAAACGTCGGGTTCGTTCGTTGGAGAAAGCTCGTCTATAACGCATGCTACAACTCAGCATGCGCGGTAACACACATGGACACTTCCAGGATGCGGATACTGAAGTACCCTATCGATGATGTAGTGAGGCCTTTGATGCTTGAGATTGTGACTATTGCCAAGGCGGCGGGTCATGAATTGCCAGAGAGTATTGTGGAAGATATGATCAATTGTGATCCCGAGGATACGTATTTCAAGCCGAGCATGCAGCAGGATATTGAGAAGGTATGCTTCAATCAAATAGTAGATTGTTAAGAGAAAAGGCTAATACGAGCGTAGGGGAACTTCATGGAGTTCGAGAACATCGTAGGCGAGCCTATGAGAGAAGCAGAAAAACTTGGGGTGCCAGCCCCAAATTTGAGGATGGTATATGGACTATTAAGAATCTTGCAAACGAACATAAAGGAGGCGAAAGGGCTTTTGAGCTTTCCCAAGACTAACCCAATCTAATTTGAATAGCCCGGGTTTACTTACTCGATGCTTTGAAGTTCTACTTAAAAGAAATGGAAATATCCTTATTGTTGAGTATTCATTCTAGAGCTTAGCTAAGATCCCATCAGCGGTCAAAATGGAGAGATGAGCTCTTGAAATATCGTTCACTGTCTTGCATCTGCAATTTTGTTAACCTGAGGATTTGTCGTGAGAAATGGAAAAGTTTACTCACCCAGCCAACGCCATCGTTGTCTGAAATTCGTCCATGAGGAGTTTGATAGCTAGGTCAACACCTGCCTCGCCGTTGTGCTGCCTCATGTCAGTGCCTAATGAACAATTGTACATAACCATACTTACGGCTAAGCCCCAAATAGGCACTCTTCCCACGAAGCAGAAACAAGCACCAAGGGCAAGGGCTTTGAAGATATCTGTACCTCTCCTAATGCCCCCATCGATGGCAATGGGAATCTTTCCAGCAGCAACTGGAGCACATTCTCTCAATGCATCGAGCGTAGCTGGTGCGCTGTCCAGTTGTCTTCCGCCGTGGTTGGAGATGATAACTCCATCGAGGCCGTATTGAATGGCGAGTCTGACGTCTTCAGGCGTGTAAACTGCAGATTCGTCAACTTGGAGGCTGGAGATACGAGAAAAGTAGATGTACCCCCTTTGATCCAAATTGGTAATTTCGTGTTCGTTCTTAGCCATGGGATGACAGTCTCCCAATCTGGGGTTGTATCTGTCCCACCATCAGCTTGATATAACTTCAGCCCTGTCTGAAATTTCCCACCATAGTTTATTCCATCATCAATTGCTTCGACAGAAGCAGCATTGGTCTTGGACTCAATGTTCGGGAAAGTAATGCCCTGGGGGAGGGTGAACGAGTTTCGGTGTTCATTTATACGTTTCCCCAGCACAACGCCATCGACCGTCAGGAGGATTGCTTTGTAGCCATTCTCTACTCGATTGTTAGTAGAACATTAAGCAAATTTGTGGAAGAAATGTATACTCTCAGCTCTTTTCAGCATCTTCAGCGCGATGCTCCTGTCTTTAAGCAACGTGACTTGGAAGGCGTATGGATTCCCCTTTCCTTCAGTTATGACGTCTTCCATAGTACTGGTTGACCAAGCTGAGAGGCCCATGGCAATGCCATTCTTGGCAGCTGCACGAGAAGTGGCTACTTCGCCATCTGGATGAGCTAGTTTGTGCATTGCTGCTGGCGCAAATCCCAACGGGAAAGAGACCTGATACCTAATGAATGCGAGGGCTTTGAAAATGAGTTGTACAAACCAACCTTAGTTCCGAATATTGTTGTCGACATGTCGATTTGGGAGACATTGACGAGAATTCGAGGTCGGAGTTTGTACCGATTGTAAGCTTCCTCGTTGTCTCGGAGACTGCAACAAGAGTTAGGAGCAGGCTCTTCATTATAGATACGATATTCACTAACGTAATCATATCCATGGAACCGCCGTTGAAGTATTCTACGGTTTATAAGTAGATATAAGTGTAGCATCGTCTTGGAACTTACCATTGTACATTTTAGGCAAGATCTTAGATGCAGATTCTTGCAAGTCACGGACTGTGAGAATATGAGGATCGAGAGAAGCGTGGCGGTTTGCCATCTTGCCCTGAGTCAAGAAACCGGAAGATGGACGTGAGTACAAAATGCTATACTGCTGGTCTAAGGTGATGCTTTCAACCCAGAAAACTGAACCTCATATATCTCCAATAGTAGGGATCGGGCTTATCTGACTGCAGAAAACCCTGGACCGGTGCCAAGATAGGATTCAGAAGGGCGTGGGCCAAAAAACCCCGAACATATACTAGCCACACTCCGTGAAAACTCAAAGATGTCCCAGTAAGATATACAATGGGAAGAGAAACGTGCTCACTGTACGAATATTTGCAGTCACTTGACACCATCATGAACACTTCATGCAGGCTGGGTGGTATCCTTCAACGGAACAGTCCGTTGAGTTCAGCTATCTCCATTTTATGGCTCTGATTGGTGTGACAAGAACACCATATCTCGAAAGTGGGATGAAGACCATCATTATGACTTCTCAATTCCAGCTTATTATGCGGTCGTCGAAGGTTCGTTTGAGACCATATGCATACATGGTTTAATCGTGCTTTGTAGCCCTCTGAGATGAAGTTTTACCAGATGCTCGATTCAAAACTGAGAAAAGGGGGTGGCTGAAAACCACGTGACCTTGACCCCTCTTGGCCTTCCACTGGCGATAACACCCTCGAGTTCTTCTAAAACGTCAACATCAATCATCGATTAATGAAGCCTTTATTTCGTTGTTGAATTGGTGTTTCATCTTCGTCAGGCAAGTATCTGAAAGCTGCAGGCCATGATTTGGTTCTCGCTCGCCTCGGCACCTCTCAGGAGACGTGCTGGCCCGGGTAGGTAGATGTGAGCTAAGATCTTCCTTACTGTATTCTTCTCCTGTAGATCTGTCAAGACTCAATTCGCAGTACTTCAAGTTTCATCCTCTCGAAGGCAAGCGCCATTTTTGAAACGCCAACAGAAGAATTGAGATAATGAGTGGTTGACAAGCGACGAAAGGTTGTGCTTGCCGCTGGGTCAAAAACAGGGCCAACATACGGCCAGTTGAAGTTGACCTCATTAACCTTATGTTGGCATCACAATTGTTAAAACCTAAATAAGATCGTACAGACGTTGACATCCTTTATACTGAAGTCTATCACTTCCATTCTCAACATCAACTGTTTCCATTATTTCAAGAGTTGTAATTTTTCTATCTCGACTTGCAAAATGCACAACCATGATGCCGTTTCTATAAGCTCAGAGTCATGTCTCGAAGCAAACCACAATTATAGCAAACTCTCTTCCTCTAAACCGCCATCGCCAGTCATGTCGATACTATCTCAACAATATCCGAAAACAAGCAGCAGTCAGACCATCTTGGTAAATGACAAACCATCAACGACATTGGAGAACTCTTCATGTACCCGGCGAGAGACTTTTGTATTGAGAAAAATTGGCATATGGAATTTCATCGTACTCATAGTTGGGAGCTTATTCATTTGCATTATCTTAGGTTTTCTTTGGTACTTGGTATGCTACTTGCCAAGACGATCCTTCTTTTTAATACGCTTTCCGGCTCTGTTTGCTGATTAGTATGATAATTGCTGATATCCAGAGCTTCTAGTGGTTTGGCAATGAAAAGCAGACATTCTGGAGATGGCTAGTTTTAAACAAGTACATCCAGCGAACAGTAACACTATCGGCTGTGGCACTTCGCACGATAATCGCATTCCAATCAGCACTATGCACATCTATGATTGCAGGAGCCATTATGGAGTTTTACGGATTCAGCCTCGCACGTTCAGCAGCCCTCTCTATCATGCGATTCAACGGAACTCAGCCATATATGCTCTTACGAACAGGCCACTTCAAAAGCAATTCTTGGTTCCTGCTGGCGATGACGATCTTTATTTCAGTCACAACGATCGCATCACAGTTCACATCGACCGGTTTAGTAGCGGATCTGGAAATTGCTGCCCTGTTCGGAGACCCGATAAGTGCAAAGACAGCATATGGGTACAACTTTTACACCAAGGGACATCTTCTGGATATTTATGAACCAGATTTCACAGAATTCGTGCCTTCAGTCTATCCAACATTTGGAGAATACTCGGAAACCCCGAGCGAATCTGCAGGCTTGGATGATACTGGAAATTCTCTTCGGGGATTATTGCCAATTTCCTCTGCCACGACGCGAGAATCAATGAGTAACTATACTGGATCTGGGACGGTGCTCAACAGCCATGTTGTATGTCTGAAGCCAGTGTATGAAAACCTCATGTTGGTTAGTGGTGGAGGACCAACTGGACACGACCCTTTATATCTGACGGGTAGCGTTTCCGTAGGCACATCGATGCTTCCTGGTCTTTCATTCTTCAGTTTTGGTGCTGGTTACGGCAATCCAGATCCTCTCGCTTTCCTCAATTTCTCTTGTTCTCTGGCTGTTCCAGACCCACAGACTGAGGAGTGGCCATTGTCTATGTGTGTCGCGGGGAACGCTTATGGAAATCCTAACGCTACTAACGGCGGGGGAGAGGGAGGTGGACGCGCTGAAGTTCTTGGATTAAGGGCTAGTTCGCTTCTTTATGAAGGGCTGGTTTTTGATCCTCTATCGTATATCATTGTCAACTACAGTGGCACACTACCACCATCATCAGGATTGGACATCAACACAAACTGGACCGACATCTCATCAAACGACTCTTCTTGGTTGACCCTCCAATTGCCGAATACCTACTCTCCCAGCCTTGAGTATGTCTCATTGACCTACTGCTTCACAAACTTCGGAGCGATCGACGCCAATATCACGGTCCACAGCACTGACAACAGAACTGAGCCTGTTCTTCAAAGCACTTCCAGAGGTCTGGCTTTAGACGCTACCGAAGTTCTCCAACAGCTCGGAGCAGATGGAACAAATTCGACTCCATCTGAGCGTGGAATTCTGACCCTCGACAAGCAGGATCTGTGGGCATACATCTATCCTGCCCCCAACAACGACTCTAGTTTCACTGCGGCGATTGAGTCGAAGTCTGGCTTTGGCATGGTCTTCAATGCTGTACCCAGCTTCCCAGTACTCACAACATGGGCACTTTGCACTGGCTGTGGAGTCTCTGCAAACAATGAGAACACGAATACAACCGCCATTAGCAGCGCGTTGTCCTCAATATTCCAATCTTCGCTGAAATCCTCCGGCAGTGCCGCAAAAGCCATGCAAGCTATGTTCACAGTTCTGAATATGGCGCAATATTACAACCGGTAAGATATTCCATCTATTCGATTAGCCTCAACTAAGCTCCTAGCTAGACTTCAACAATTCGATCTCACGGCACCAAGCCAAATAACTCTCATCATAGCAGCCCTCCAACCAACCCACCACACTGGCCTGGCAACTGTTACAATCTTCCTGGTCTTCCATATAGTTCTAGTCCTGACAATAACCATTCTCTTTCTGTCTAGAACATCTCTCTCCTTCGTTGGTGAAGCGTGGCATACAGTGGCACAATTACAGAGTACCAATGTGGTGCCTTTGCTCGAGAGCGCGAGCTTGATGCATGATGGAGAAGTAGAGCGCTGGGCCGAGGAGAGTGGAGGCAAAGGGAATGCGACTAAGGTTATGATATTAGGAGATGACGGTTTAGGAGCACATGTGAGAAAGAGATGGGAGGTGTCTCGGTGAAAGTCCGCGGTTGGGAGAAAGCGTGCATGCACCGAGAAGCACCCGAAATTGGATTATCATATCATTTTTTTAATTGAACGAACGTGACAAAAGTGATGGTCTCGAAGTCTATGTTTCATTGCTCCAGCTACGTTTGACTCTCTCGCAAGCAATTCTGCTGATCCAGCAGAAGGTTCATACATCATCCCTAAACACCCGCAAATGCACGTAATTGAGCTCCTTCCGCGAACATAAATACGGTCGTATTTATTCAACCACGATCTTGGCCTTCTTGGCCTTCTTGTTCTTCTTCGGCTTGCTCGACTCGGCGGCCGGTTCGTCCTCGGCAGGCTTCTCCTCTGACACAGCCGCCTCCGTGTTCTTCTTGTCTTTCTTGGTTTTCTTAGCGGGCTTCTCGGTGGCTTCGGCGATCAGAGCAGCAACAGATTCCTCGACTTCCTCTTTGGAGGGCTTCGCAACAACGGCAACCTTTTGCTTCTCAGCCTTGCTTGGCTCTCCAATTGCAGCTGGATCCGCATCTTCCTTGGCAGCTTTGGACTTCTTCTTTTTCTTTGGTTTGCTCGACTCCTCATTAAGCGGTGCAGCGTCAATGGCATTTGTCGCTCCCTCCTTCTCCGCCAACTCTGCAACTGGTTTCGCGGCTTTGGACAACCCCTTGGCAGATTTGATCTCCGGAGCATCGAACTCGTAGCCAATTGCTTCTAGCTTCTTTGCTTTTTTATCTCTTCGCTCTTGCTCCAGCTGGATGCGTTGCTCCCAGACCTCCTCAGATGCACCCTGCTCCAAAGCACGGCCTGACATCTTGTTCCATGGAACTTTCTTGAAGCGCTTGTTGGCACCCTTCCAAACACCTGCAGGGACCTGCTCCTCGGGGACGAACTTGACCTTGAGAATGTGGCCAAACATGAGGTAGTTGTCCATAGTCTTAGCAACGATGTCAGCAACACCAGAATCCTCAAATAGGATGAAGGCAAAGTGTCTGCTGGCACCGGTTCTCCTATTGCGAGAGAGGCGAAGTTTGAGAATATTGCCAAATTGTCCGAAATATGCCCTCATCTCGTTCTCGAAGAATCCATGGGGGATACGACCAACATAGACAGCACCCGGCTTGCCCTGGCCAGGAAAAGCTGCCACTTTCTTGAGCTTTGCTTGTTTCTTCTTGGAGAGCTCCTTATTTTCTGTGATTGAAGGTATTGGGTCGCCCTTTTTGTAGATCTCCTTGACCTTAGAATCTTGCTCATCACTGTCGCTCTCGAAACCTTTGAGGAGGGCTTCGGTCTGATCGTCGAGCTCGTCCTCCGAATCTTCGTCTAGTTCTTCATCATCCTTGTCCTCGGTCGGTGCCTCGGGTTTTTCCTCGGTGGTCTTTTGCTTCTTCGAAACACTCTTTCCTACCTTTGAAGGTACAGGCACGCTTGTTCCGTTGTTGGTGTCTTTGATAGGTTTTGCAGAGGCCTTCACAGCCTTCGTGGCCTTCTTTTCCACGGGCTTGTCGGATGCTTCGACCTTCTTTGCCGGCTTTGCATCACTGTTGCCATTGATGATTGGCTTAGGCTTCTTCGTCTTCTTGATCTCTGCAGGAGCGAGAGCTTCAGCAACAGTCGAGTCAGCTGGAGTTTTGGACTTCTTGGCCTTGGCAGGAGCGGCATCCTCGGTGGCTTTTGCACATAGTTAGTTGCAAAGCATGGCAAGAAAAATGATGGATTACATACCTTTGCGCTTCTTTACTGTGGCTGTTGAAGAATCAGCGACAGCGTTCTTCACTTTCTTGGGCTTTTCGGCCTCGTGCTCAGACGTTGAAGCTGCTTTTAATCAGCCAATTTTCTGTGTGGAGTGCGTCATAAATCTTAGGAGGGATGCCTACCCTTGCGCTTCTTCGCTTTCAGATCCTTGACTGCGGCGTCCTTTGCCATTGCGTGGATCTCGATGTTGTGGTTGGTGGTAGTTCGTGAAAGTTCTCAAAGATCGATTCTGCACAATGAGCTTTTTGGGCAGAACTTTTTTCTGCCGGGCGGGCGGTGTCCCAGCCAGAACCTGGCCCACCCCAGTGAGTGAGCACTAATAACTCTCCTTCACTTTGCTTGCGACTTTCTTTCTTACATCTATTTTGGTACGTAATCCGAGGAGAAACTCATTTTCTACGATGGTACAGAGACCCATTTTGTCGAGTTCTATAGCTGTAATAACACTCTTTGACTCTAGGAAGTCTTTCTCAGTCACACAAGCGTGGAATATGGCTGCACGCCGAAACCTGTCTCAGCGCTGGAAATCGGTGCAGTCAGCCTCGGCCTCAGCCATTGCACCTCAACATTGGGCCCAGTTTTCTCGGAATCTCGCAACGAAACTGTGCTCCTTCATTGCGCTTCTTATCTGCTCTCTGCCAGTTTTCACTCCAAGTCTCAGTTCTATAACATCTTCAATCCAAAGCATCATCTTACATAAACTACACCCTCATCTCGTTGCGTTGTTACTTCCTCCCTTGTATTGCTCTCCTCAGCGTCAAGCCATGAGCCACTTTGGGAAGAAGGCTTTTGACGTCGACTCTGATATTCCGGACCTTTCTGGGAAGGTAATTCTAGTCACAGGCGGTTAGTTGAGATTCTCTACACTGTTAGGCAACTCGAGTAACAGCCAAAAGGAAACTCGGGCATAGGCAGGCCAACCTGCGTTTTCCTCGCCAAACACAATCCTGCCAAAATCATCGTTGTGGCTAGAAATGCGACAACCGGTGGAACCATCCTCAAGGAGATCGAAGAAGCTGCTCCGAAAGTAGAAGTATGTGGTTTGCTTCCCTTGATAACGATTCCAGAGTCGTACTCTTCGCTCTGTACGTTCTAAACATACTGGGTGATGTGATCCTTGACTCTCACTTAGTCGATCATGGTGCATCTGATTGCTGTCACGAAGTGATACTGACGTGGGAATGTCTAGGCTACCTTTATCGAGTGCAATCTTGGTTCCCTTGGATCGGTCCAAGGAGCAGCCAAACAGATTCTCGCCTCTACTCAACGCCTTGACATCCTCTTGTGCAACGCTGGGATTCTTGACGCACCTCTCGGCCTCTCAGAAGATGGATACGAGATCCATTTCGCGGTCAACTATCTTGGTCATACCTTGTTGATCAAGTTACTGCTTCCACTCTTGCTCAAGACGACTGAGATTCAGCCCGACGTACGAGTCGTTCTTCTCGCTTCTTCTGGATACCGATTTCATGATCCGCGAGGAATCATTTTCAAAGACCTCAAAACGACTCAGCAAAATCTTACACGGTTGGGCATGTTTGGTGGAATGCTTCGATACTTCCAGTCCAAACTAGCCATCATTTTGTACACTGTTGAGCTCGCGCGTAGATATCAGACGATCAAAGTAGTCGCTGTCCATCCTGGAATCATCGACACTCCATTGACACCCCAATGGATGAAGGCCAATGCACTCACGAGGTTCATCAGCGCTGGAGGGGAAGGTGGGTTGAAGAAACCGGAAGAAGGTTCTTGGAATCAACTATGGGCCGCCACAGGATCAGGAGTTGTCAGTGGTGAATACTATGAACCAGTCGGAAAGTTGGGGACAAGGACGAAGAGGTCGAAAGATGAGAACTTGCGCAACGAATTATGGGAATGGACTGAGGAACAACTGAGTAGTTGGACCGTATGAAGTTCTCAGTGGCAATCAAGATACTTTGCTGCCCAGAGTAGATTACCTGGGGCATTTGCGAGCTGCCAGATCGAATGGAAAGCGAATTCTCCCCATTAAACAGGCAGAAACCGTAGAATACGTAAATTTGAGGAGTTGCTAGGTAAATCACGTGATAATGCCCAAGATAATTTTTGGGGGAGAATTGCTTGCCATGAATCCGATCCCGTTGTAGGTAACAACTCAATTCTGAGTAGTATTAACCAAACCCGCCAATTACCTGTACGAAACGAGCTCTGAGGTAGATAGGTAGTGATTGCACATGATGTTATAGTTGGAGCTTCGCTTACCAAATTTTGCCCTTCTTCACCCAACACATCGAAACACACCAAGACCACATCCATCACAGTATGGCTCCATCAACTAAAACCAACTCGCACGAAGCGATTTGGGATGATTCAGCGCTTGTTGATTCTTGGAATGATGCTCTTGAGGAATACAAGGTAAAGCAAGCTAGGAGCTTCAAATGTCGCGAGGCAAGCTCAGCAGCTGACCTTGAGCCAGAAATACCATAGCATCAAGGCTCGCGGCGAAGATGTAGAAGAATTACTCAGAGAGGCTGAGAACCGCGACAATGGAGTGTGAGTTCAACTGTCCAAACACAGATAGAATGCTGACTGTGTTTAAGAGGCCAAGAGATCGATCACGAAGAAGAACAAACCGAAGACAGCAGGCTGGTCAATGATCCATGTGCCAAGGAGAAACTGCACGAGGAAACGGAAGATCATGACACAAATTCTGCCAAGCATGAGGCTCCCGTATGCGTTCCCAGGTCCATTTTCTAAAGATAAACTCCTTGATCAGATCCCTTGGCATCCTTCATGCAACCTTTGACTGAGTCTTATCTCCTTTTAGGAGCTGCACGAGCAATCGGAGCCGGGCCAAGCCTCAGGACGGACGCCACCAGCACTGCCTCAGCATTTGATCGGTCAAGGTGAGACAAACATCCGGATCAAATTGAGAGCGGTCGAGCTAATGTGGAGCCCTCAATGCAGTTCACGACGAGGGGTTGAAGAACCTACTGATGTCTTGGTACTACGCAGGGTACTATACAGGGTTGTATGAAGGCCAGCAACAGGCACAGGCGGCGGCTGCCAAGCATGAAGCGTAGTTGGAACGGCCAGTCTTCAACCGATCATCTGTGACAGCAAAAGTTTGGACGGTCCGATAGTATGTGGCTGTCTCCGAGATCAGGGTCCAAGCGACTGGCGGGAAGTTTGCCTGACATCTGTCACTCCGACATGGGATAGGTTCTGTGAAGAGGAAACGCAGCATGGCCATCACAAGATCGGCTCGTTTCACTATCAGATTATGATTGGGGTCGCTGGATTTTACGTTTCTCCGATGTTTCGTCGTCCCCGAATCAAACCTTAAGGTTAAGCAACTTATGCACCTGGGCCGCTGGCCACAGCCGGTCGACCCCCTCTGCGGGCAGCTCGATAAGCCTGATGTTGGCTGTGGCCACCAGCCAGATAGTTCGAGGCTGCCATGAGACATTTGATGGACACAATTTCGAACGGCCGCAGTCATGCTGGATGAGGCCGGACTTTGGAGTCTGGACATACATGTTCGAGCATTTCTAGGATTGGTCGTATTGACTCTTCGAATCCCCTATTCCCTTACCATCTGAATTGCTGCGCGCAAGAAACGGTTTCCCGCCGCCGCCACCGTCTGCCAGACTGCCATCCGCCCTCCTGATTAGATGGCATCGATTATCTGATCTTTTGGAACACTGCTCTAGCCTGTTGCAGCACAATCAGATCATCTTCTGCCATCTTATCCCCCAGCTGAGACGAAGCGACGTTCGACCCCCCTGCGCGGACCCGCCTGCATTGGGTTATGAGACGGGCCTGGGACGAACTTTAAAACACACCATGTCCGAGGCCGCCGCCAACGCGCCTCGCTTGGGTTCGCTTCACCCACGCTGCAGCCGCTCTGCAGTCCGTGCAAGGCCACCTCCCCTGAGCGTCCCCTTGCCGCCCCCCAGCACACCCCCCAGGATCTAAGATCATCTGTGTATCGGATTAGACAACGATAAAATCGTCCCAAGCACAATGCCGTTTGGAAAGGCTTCATCAGCTCCTTCTCCGGACGACGACTTCTCCGAGCTACAGCTGCCTTCTGTTTCGTGCTGGGGTCTCCCAGGGTAGTGCCCAAGAGGATTTCCCGTTGGTCCCTGCCCACCAATTTCATGCTTGATTTAATATCTTACCATCCCCAAGACTGCATCTTCACCTCTGTTCTTCTTCATCCGACTTGCCGTGAACACATTCATTCACTTCTTTTCCATTTCATCCGAGCTTTTCATCATCACGAGCAGGCCCTCGCCATCTGGCTTTAACTCTCAAGCTTCGCCCTCACGATCTTTACAGTTCAGCCACGACAACTTTGATAGTTCAGCTATACCGCAGTGCGGCTTTCATCCTTTGCGCAATACCTCCGATACGATTCCTGCTCGACCGTTCTAATATATCACCATGAGATTCTCAGCCGCTGCAGCACTGTGCGCCGCGCCTCTGGCGTTGGCTGGTACTTTACAATCAGACTTGGCCGCGCGAGGTGCAGTTGGCATCGAGGAAGGATTGTCAGTAGAGTCGTCTTCTGAAGAGTCTCATGGCGGCAAAGATGTTAGCAAGAGTTCATCTAACGGGGACAATGGAAACAGCGGAAACGTTGTCCTGGAATCATCCTCAATAACAGAAATCATCATCATTTGGGTCAACAATGGAGGTGGATCTCCAACTACGACTATCCAACCACAGTCCACATTCGCTCTGCAATCAAACGCCGGGTCCAACCAAGGGTCAACTGGTCAGACCTCAGTCGCTGGCGTCGCAGCGTCACAAGCTACACATACTGTGAGTTGAATCTCGAAGGCTCTGACCCTGCAATACTGACAATATCTCAGGTTGTGGTTGGTGGATCTGCTGGCCTAGTGTATAGCCCAGATACTATTGAGGCAGCTATTGGTGACATGGTCATTTTCACGTTTTTGGAGCAAAACCACACCGCAACCCAGTCCGCCTTCACCACCCCTTGCGAGAAGCTTGATGGTGGGATAGATTCCGGTTTCATGCCAAACATCAACAGCAGCGTGACGCCACCTCCGCAAATGGCTATGCAAGTTACTGTTGCGACACCCATCTGTGAGACGACTGTTCCCCCCTTCGAAAATAGACGAAATCTAATGCATTCTAGGGTTCTACTGCAGACAGAAGGGTCACTGCGGAAAAGGCATGACTTTCTCCATCAACCCCACTGTCAACAAGACCCAAGCCATGTTCCAACAAATGGCCATTGCTCAAAACGGTACCGGAACCACCGCAGTCATTGCTGGAGGCTCAGCAACTGGTGTGTCTTCGAGCGTAGTAGTTGCTGGCTCTGCCGCCACCGCATCCGCCAACAGCGGCTCTACCGGCTCTGGAACTCTCGTAACTGGCTCTGGATCTCTCGACAGCACTGGAGCTTGCGATTGCTCTTGCCTCTGCGGAGCAGCATCATTCCCCAACGCAGCCATTCAAGGTGTCAATGCTTTCGGCGGTATTTCAGGTAAGCTACTCCTCCCTGCTCCAGCACGACAGAATTTAATTTTAACAGCAAAATTCTAGGTGCTATGCCTGTGAGCGCACTCATCTCATCATAGAGCGATGACGAAAAAAATAGTGGCTTTCTGAAGTGGTGTAACTTAGATCTGGAGGTCTAGCGTCGCCGTTGAAAGGCTTGACGCATGTATTCCGTGGTATATATGACAGGATCGTATTCGAGGGTGCGCTTTAATAGTCCGCTGAATGGATACCTTTGCATTCCGTCATGGCGTTCAGATAACCTTTTTTCATTTCATTTCTTGCAGTTATAGATGGCACAAATTACCCTTCAATGTTTACTCTTACTCCAACCTTCTCTTGAAAATTGACCCATTGTGAAGCCTGGGCAAAATTTCATGACTTGATGCTCATTTCTACAGCGCTTGAGGGATCGACAGATGAAACCGGGACTGTCTTTGATAAACTGTATTTGTAAGTGGTCCCCAAGTAGCAGCATAGCCACAGTCGTTCATGCATATCATGCAGCCCGGCGACAACGGCTCCCTTCGACATGGCACACTGAACGCTTGGGTACGCTTGGGTTGCTATGAATTGGACAGTTATGCTGCAATACAAGATATCCGCATGTTTCTTGATTGTGTTTCGTAGACTATTTCAAGTTCATCATCCTGCAATATTGAGAAAGGCGTGCTTACTTTCTGAGTCTTTCCTCAAAGGTGCCTCAATTCGAGAGCTGCTATGTACGAGAAGGGAAGAGAAAGGAACAGGAAGTATAAGCTCTACACTTTCTCTGAGCTTCAGATCCTCCAAGCTCATTCTACTTCCTTGGAAATTATTGAAGTTATTGGAATTTTAAAAAAGTTCAACTTTCCTCCCCTCTGGGGAGCTGGAACTGACGAACTGTAACCTTGACATTCATAATTGTCTATTAACATGTATTGAATATTTTAACTTTACTAAAATGGACAGGAAACATCATTGAAGCCTCCAAGTACTTCAATTACTCAACACGTTGAATTGACTCACCTAGACCAGTGAGATGGAACAGCCTATAATTCAAGCAGAATGGCAATTCCCCTTATTTCTGAGTTGACCGCTATAAGTTGAAGTAAGGCAATTTTGCACAGAGATCTCCAGTCGCAAACTTATACATCAACGTGTGAGTTTGGGGGAAAGCCGATGTGCCTTCAAGATTGTGTTGTCCCCCACAAATGGGCAGCCTTGCAGGGAAGGCTCTCACTCAGCCTCGCAACGCGAACTCGCGTTTCACGATCTCGAACTCCTTTCATCCCAGCTCTCGGCCCACATTACTTCCATTTTCCCCATCAGAACGACAATGAATGGCACTCACTCTCCCCACAACGCTCAAGCTCGCTCAATTGAAGCAATTGGCCTTCAAATGCGGCCTCCTAACCTCGGGCACAAAGCCCATCCTCATCGCGCGCCTCCATGATGAAATCACGCGCACCCCGCGCCAACAACCGTCTCCCCTCCGGATCCTGAGCATTGATATGGGCATCCGTAATCTAGCTTACTGTATCCTCGATATTCCTGCAGCTCCATCGAAGAAGCCTCCTTCAATAAGAGCGTGGCATCGACTGGCCGTGTCTACTGTACCAGAAGTTCTCGACAGCAAGCCAGATGACGGTGTCGAAGTTGCACCAGTGAAAGAGGTGTACAATCCGGCTACGCTCTCTGCAGCTGCTTATACGTTGCTGAGAAAGAAGCTTTTATTAGAGGAACCAACGCATATCCTGATCGAACGACAGCGGTTCCGATCAATGGGCTCACCGAGTATTCTGGAGTGGACAGTGAGGGTTAATATGTTCGAGTCGATTTTGTATGCTGTGTTATGCACGCTTAAGGGAGAGGGTATCTGGAATGGAGAAGTTCACGCAATAGCTCCTGGGAAAGTGGGGCCTTTCTGGGTAGAGGAGGAGACGGCCGGAGTGGGGAGGACGAAGATGAGGAAGAGCTTAAGTGCAAAGATCAGAAACAAAGGGGCTAAGATAGATCTGGTGAGAAGTTGGCTGGAGAGTGCTGAGATGGTGGCATTGGGGAATGAAGATGTCAAGGGAGTGGCGAGGAGGTACAGGGAGAAGTGGGATAGGATTCCTGGGGGACGGAAAAAGGGTGCGGAAAGTGGCGAGGAGAAGATGGGGAAATTGGATGACTTGGCGGATTGTTTGTTGCAAGGCATGGCATGGCTACAGTGGGAGGAGAATAAGAGGCTGGCCTTGAAGTATGGTGTTGAGGGTTTGTTAGAGACAACTGCTACCTCGAAGGATCCCAAGACTTTATCAAGGCCTAAGAAACCGACCAGGCCGAGACCACTGGTTAAGAAGACCAAGAGCAAGCAAAAAGACAGCAACATCGTTATAGCACCGATGTCTGTGGGGTTTATAGGATAATGTCTATTGGGATGAAGGGGGGAAGGCGAAGAGGATAGAGGATGACTTTTGAAACTGCAATCGCCCAATGGTCTCGGAGACAACTCATGATCGAGAATAACTCTTGGGACAACTCGCATTCATCTGCATATCTTTTCCTGCTAGAATTCTACAAGCGGCTTAGCCAGCCAGGAACAGCAAAATGCACGTGCCTTCGTGGCATAAGGAGCTTCTTTAGAACCTTCTGGGGCAATTCATCTTTTGTGTTCAGATGCTAAAGAGAGCTATTTCGAGCACCAAGCTAAATGCTCAGGTCTGTTGGAGCATGCCAATCCTAATCCAGCCCACATGAATGCAAATCCCCGGCAAGAATCTTAGTCTAACCACCAGTGGCCTCTCTGTAAAACGATATACTTCGGTTTGCACCGGCAGTAGCAAAGGCTTCACTCTTCCCAGTCTTTGGTAACCACTTGACACACCATAGAGTCTTGTCTGTCTCACTATGGGTTGCCACACAAGCTCTCCTGTCTATTGACCAGACCTTGCACTTCCCATCGAAAGAGCCGCTTAGAAGATACTCGCCAGTATCACTCCAATCCACCGAGAAGATCCACGCTGAATGGCCGGTAAGGTTCGCTACTTGCTCTCCGTGTTGAACATCATATAGAGCAATGACCCTCGCATCTCCAGCAGCGGCAAGACGAGTACCAGCTGGCGAGAAAGCTACAGTTCTTACTGGCTTCACCAACCCTTTTTCCTTTAGCACGCTACAACTGAAGCCAGGACAGAAGAGGGCTTACCTGGCAACGAATAGAGCATCCTTCCCGTATCATTATTGAACACATAAACCCCGCCGTTTTCATGGCCACTGACCGTGAATCTCCCATCCCGGCTCATATCAATACACATCCCAAAGCTACCCTTCGTCTCGTACTCCCTAATCTTCTTCCTCCCAGCAACGAGATCCCATACATTTATCCGTCCATCATACGTTGTGCTCGCCAAGAACTGTCCATCCTCGCTCAGCGCAACTGCCCATATCTCGCCCGCCTTGTTCCCATCCTCAATCTTGCCTTCTTCTACCCATTCTCCTGATTCAGAGATGCTCCATATCTTGACTTCGCCCCCGAAACCTGCGCTGGCTACTATTCGTCCGTTGCGGGATGTGACGATGTGGTGGCAGCCTAGCTTGTGTGCGCCGGAAAGGGTTTGCGCGAGAGGAATATCGGGGGAGGTGGTGGAGTGTACTTTGATGGATGACGCGCCGGAAGCGGAGAGGATTTGGGTGCGTGTTACGGCGAGGGAGAAGATGTCGGTGACGTGAGCTGGAAGATCTTAGCTTAGGTTGGAGAAGGAGGGGCAGCTTGAGGTACCGTCATCTATTGTGTGCGTTGTAAGATATTGTTTCGACTAGAAATGGTTAGCTTGAATTGGAAGTAATTCAGAGGGCAGGTACCATTATCACCGATCGTTGGAGAACATATCAAGCCGAAGGGTTTGGTGAGGTTCGGGTGTTGTAGGTTGTGGAAGGTTGGCGGGGCTTGATGGTAGAAGCAAGTCAAAATAGTGTTATACAAATTCTCTCTAGGTAGATTGGACAAAAACGCCAGTATAAGTAATTTTAAAGCGTTTCGCACTCAATCTTCTCAGGGCAAATATCATGTTACAGCTTAAATACAATATCTGTACAGTTTTCCCGATGCATTGAAGCTGTTCTTACAGCCCGTGTCCACTATTCCCAAACGCCAAATGCTATGCCAAACCAAGCCTCTCTTCCTCCATCTCGAATATGTCCTCGTTATACATCTGTCGGCTTGTCTGATGTAGTTTTGTCCGCCTTCCCTTTAAACATACCCTGAATCTCTGTTCTCTATCAGGAATTGCTCATCAAACTCGGACTCGAAAGCTTACCTCGAACGCAGTATGGACAAAGAAAGTGCGCCTTCTTCACGTGTCCACAAGCAGAGCACTTGTTCAGAGCTGTCACATCCTTCATTCCCTTTCCTGCCATTTGTCTATGTCTCTTCTTCATGTGTGAAGTCTTTTTCTTCGGCACAGCTCGCAGTATCGATTCCCATATCCCTTCAAGCAAACCCGGAACATTGAGTTGTATGGCAGAGGGGATCGAAAATGCCAGAGACGGTAATAATGGGTGTGAAAGTTGTCGTGAGTAGAACGTGGTGTATTTCGAGGCTTTGGTGACTGTTGACGCGGAGAATCGAGGGAGGAAGGAGGAGAGTATTGACGACGTTGTAGTGTGTATGGCAGCCATGATGATATATGACAATCGAAAAGAAGATTCTGCCGTGTCAATTCGAAAATCTCCCAGTGGTCTCTCTCACTAAGTTCAACGTTCGACTTCGGCAATTTTTGAAGCTTTTCGGAGGTTGCTGCACGGGATCAGCTCTCTAATCTAAAAGCAGCCTAGCTCACTCCTTCTCCTTTCTGAGAACGCGACACTTTATTTCGTGGAGAAAGTAACCCCCTTCTCGACCCTTATCCGCTGCAAACCACCACCGACGAGAAATTGTTCAATCCTAAAGTGCCGAGCATTCATCTTTGGTCTCGACGAACCTCATCGCACATAAATGGCAACCATGGATAGACATGCTCCCCAGCAGTCGGTGTACCCACGCAGCCACGTCGGTTTCGACAGCATCACTTCGCAGATCGAGCGCAAGCTGTTGAAGCGTGGTTTCCAGTTCAATGTTATCTGCGTCGGTAAGTTGAGCTTCTCAAGCTTCATCCTCTCACCACTTGCTTCTGCGCAATGCTAATTCATGCTGCTCTCAGGTCAAACTGGCTTGGGTAAATCGACTCTGATTAACACTATCTTTGCGTCGCACCTGATCGACTCGAAAGGAAGACTCACCCCCGATGAGCCTGTACGAACCACCACCGAAATCCAGACCGTCTCACACATCATCGAGGAGAATGGCGTTCGTCTGCGGTTGAACATTGTCGACACCCCAGGGTACGGCGATCAGGTCAACAACGACAGATGCTGGGATCCAATTGTCAAGTATATCAAGGATCAACACTCCGCATACCTCCGAAAGGAGCTCACAGCTCAACGTGAGCGATACATTCAAGACACCCGTATCCACTGCTGCCTCTTCTTCATCCAACCCTCTGGCCATGCGCTGAAGCCGATTGACATCGTTGTGTTGAAGAAGCTCTCAGATGTTGTCAACGTTGTCCCAGTCATTGCCAAGTCTGATTCCTTGACGCTGGAGGAGCGTGCTGCTTTCAAGGAGCGCATAAAAGAGGAGTTTGCATTCCACAGCTTGAAGATGTTCCCCTATGACAATGATGAGTTCGATGAGGAGGAGCGTGCTCTGAATGCCCAGATCAAGGTCTGTCGAAATTCCTAATTTACTCTGCAAGTAGCTAACCTGTCATAGAACATCATCCCCTTCGCTGTTGTTGGATCTGAGAAGTCAATCATCGTTGGTGGCAAGCAAGTCCGTGGTCGTCAAAATCGATGGGGAGTCATCAATGTCGAGGACGAGAACCACTGCGAATTCGTCTACCTGCGAAACTTCCTCACCCGTACCCATCTGCAAGACTTGATCGAGACCACATCTCAAATCCACTACGAGACATTCCGTGCTAAGCAACTCTTGGCACTTAAGGAGAGCAGCGCAGCTGGTGGACATGCTGGTAGCCGACCCATCAGCCCAGCAGCTGAGCGGGAACTGAGCAGAAACTCTCAAAGAATGACCATCAATGGTTACTAGGAGATCCATGCCTCTATGGAGTTGGTGAATAGGGTGGTCTGTTATGATTGTATCTGAGCAAAAGCGACTTCGGGATTTCCTTGAACGGGCCAAGGACTGCGTTTAATGGCCGCTCAAGCTGGGCTTTACTTTGACTCGGAAATTTTCCCTTTGCTTAATTAGCCTTCTCTAATATCGAGAATTCATTTCACTAGTAGTAAAGTCTGACGGTGTTTCCTTGATCAGCTATGAATAGGGTAGAATGAAGCTCGAGCTTTGAACAAATCAATATTTGAGAATCTTGTGATGCTTTTATTCAAGATCTTCTATGTTCAATGACTGGATCTGACAAGAGATGGACTTCTATCGACGAACTAAAATCTATTCACAAATGCAGAACTTTTGGTTTCCGATGCAGAAACACCTTCACTCCCAGCTCGCTCTCCAAATCTACTCCAAATTTAACATTCTATCCAAACTTCAATCCTCTACACTAACACTGGCGGCGCCCTCGTCCTTAGCATCTTGCTCTTGAGTCTTCTTGAACACAAACTGCTCCAGCTCGGTGTACGCCGTCTCCAGGTCGTCGTTGACAATGATTAGATCATGGGCCCCTGGCGTCTCGGAGTACTCGAGCTCGAGCCGCGCCTGAGCAAGACGCTTCTGGATGGACTCCTCCTTCTCGGTGCCTCGGCCACGGAGACGCTTCTCGAGGACAGGCATGGAGGGTGGTGCGATGAAGACGTAGCGGGCTTCGATGTGGGAGTTTTTGATTTGCTTGACGCCCTGTAGAATTCATGTTAGCCATAGTTTCAAATACACACTTCTCTCCTCTACCTCATATAATGAAAGGAAAAACGAACTTCAATTGTGTGGAAGAACGAAGTGAGGAAAGGGGAAGCAAACCTCCATCTCAATATCCAACACCACAACCTTCCCGCTCGCTGTCAACTCCCCAATCGTCCTCTTACTCGTCCCATACCGATTCCCGCCAAACTTAGCATTCTCCACAAATGCCTTCTCCTCGATCATCTTCTCAAATTCCGCCATTGTGATGTAGTAATAATCGACATCGCGCGTCTCTCCAGGTCGGGGATCGCGTGTGGTGTGTGAAACAGAAGTTGCGAAGATTGAGGGGTGGCGCTCGAGCAGGAGTTTGTAGAGTGTGCCTTTGCCTACGCCTGAAGGCCCTGAGATCACGACGGGTCGGAGGTCGTTGGGAACTGTGAGATGTGGTGTGGTTAGTATGTATGGGGAAAAGGCGGAGCGAGGGCTGGGGTTGGAGGGGCGGTGGGGGAAGGGGGGAGAAATCGAAGCCATACCTGGTGCCATTGTGTATGCGCGATAACTTTGTCTGAATCGCGGGGTCTGGGAGAGGATTCGGGAGGATTTTGTAGCACGGGACAAAAGCATGTGGATGTTGGAGAGACAAATTTATGCATGAAGGGTCGAGGCTAGAAAGTGTGGAGCTTAGCTTTATCGGCCCCCTTATCGTCACACTAAAGTCTGGTTCGTCTTCACATTTCTAACTGAATTAGGTGGAAATTATTATGATTTTATATTGACATATTCATTGAGTTAGAGACATATGTCATGCGGACAATCTTTGTCACATATGCGCCATAACTCCTTCGAAATATGAAAATGTGCTTCATAAGGAGCGGGTATTTCTATGAGAAAAGAAAAGATCATGAACTCCTCGAACGCCCTCTTGAAACCACATTCTATGGTATCTAGAATCTCGTCATATCGCTGACAACGCTGTACCGTGATGAGGCTGGAGCTGGAATGGGAGGAGGAGCTGGGTAGGCTTCTTCTCCTTTGTACGCTGGGTGGAGAGAAGTTGCTGGACGCTGAATTTCTGGGATGACCGGAGAACTTCTGTCCTCGTAGCCCTTGAACTGCTGTTCGGGGTCTTGAACGATTGGTCTTGAGATGCTGATGGGCCATTTCATGCCGAATCTTGACTTTCGTCGATCTTCAGTGTAGCTGTCCAATGATTAGTACATGAAAAGCGAGATGGAACGATTTATAACCTACCTTGGGAGTACAGGAGTAACGGGACGGCGGATAGAGCCACTGGTAACGCTGAAGGCAGACTTCCCAGATGGATCCTTGCTGATCGCGGCACCGTCGGCACGGACTTGTCGACCAGTGATGCCAAGCTTGGAGTTGCAGAAAACGTAAGTCTTAGACATTTGTTAGTGAAGGTTTCTTTTTGCCCAGGCATGGGAGGAGGAGTACAATACATACTGCAATGAGGTTGAAAAGTCCAAAAAGCGAATTGAGAATCCCAGATGCAATGACAACTCGCCACATGGGCAAGCCAAGACTTTGCACGCTGGTTGCAACCTTGTTGAGGTTTCCGAGAGTGATGAAGCCGAGAGCGATCATTGACAAGCCGAGGGCAACAAGACCAGAGTCGTTGCTGAATGCAGGCCACACGCGAGCGTACCACTTCTTAAAAAAGCCGACTTCGGAGACGATGAGGAAGATGCCGATGACACTCATGATGAAGTGGGCAGCTCCATCGAAGAAGAAGAAATTCGATGTCTTAACAGTCATGACAAGCATAATCCAACTCGCAACCACGAGGAGGAGAAGGACGATAATGTTGCAGAAGCGAAGCACATTAAGGGTGATGTAGCCTGGGCCCATCTTGGATTCGGAAAACATCTTGGAGAGGTATTAGAAAGACTGCGACGACAAGAATTAGCAAGTTGCAGATAGGTGAGTAGATTTGAAAACTTACGAGTTTGTGGATAGTCGTTGTAGCTGTAGAATTCGACTGGCCTGCAGTAGAAAGTTCGTTGACGTTGGTTCGAGAGATCGAGGGAACGTATGAGATGGCAAAGAAGAAAACCCCGAGGACAGACGAATATATATTAAGAAAGAAGGAAGACTATTGAGGTGACAACCTCATTGTTCTTGGAGCACAATGACTGGCGATGTGGTTGATTGTTCACTGACAATAGGAAGGCACTGGAGGTATATGAATGATTCACGACAATGGGGCAGTAGAACGTGAAGAACTGATTCACAACCGCCCAATCCCAAGCTATTGTGGGGAGACCGTACCTTTGTCCCTGAACTTAGCGCGAGTCACTTCGAGCGAATAGTATTCAGGTCCAAGGGCAGTTCTTTGACCAGACGGGAGGGTCGCGACAAAGGGACCTCGAGTTTCGAAAGAAACAACTGGATGAAAGGCCCCTCGTCTTGTCCAAAAGCCGCTGGAAACTTTTCGAGCCTCAGAACAAGGCTGCCGCTGATGTTCGCAGCGTCGCACAGAGCAGCTCTGGAGGCGTCCATGTGCGAAGTCCGTGGACATCGGGATCATCCAGGCCCAGATCTACCAGGCCGGCCCAATGAGACCTGCGACGAGCGCTTGCATTGGTGCCAAGAATATATTCTCCTGCGGCAAGCGGAGAAGTGCGTTTCGAAGAGAGTCTTACCCGCAGTGGCTATTGGACGAACGCGCTTAAGGAGGTTTGTTTCAAGAGCACCCCGTCCTGGATGAAGTCGATGCCAATACATCGTGCATCACGGAAGGACGCGTGAAAAACTCCGATGACAGTTGTCGCGTGGTTTATCCATAGCAGTGATTCGACAATTATATGGTGCTTCTTCGTGAAGCATCAAAGAAAGAAACCTGGAAACCTGAAGATCGAGAAGGGCTCACATCACGTGCTCACCCGCGGTCGACCCTTCCCGAAAGCGGGAAGGTGCTTAGCGAGTTTTAAAAATATCGCGCTCCATTCTCAGCCTCGACCCGACCAACATTCAGCCACGCAGGCAAAGGAAACTTCGACAATCTTCTGCAACAGAATCGCGGACATTCAAAATCATTCAAGATGGCCAGAGGCAATCAAAGAGATAAGGCTCGTGAGGCTAACCAGAAGAAGATGGCCGAGCAAGTAAGTGCTTCATTGGCTTGTGATCCTTGCGCCTCTTCTAGGAACAGTTTGCTGACCGCATCCTACCTGTCTGTAGAAGAAAGGCAACAGTATGTCCGGCTCGGAGATGCAGCGTGAGAAGGAGAAGGTTGCGCAGAAGATGAGAGAGAAGCAGGCTGCTGGTAAGTCTTTGGGACAAACTTTGCTCTCATGGCTACGTTGCTAATCCCACTCTAAGCCGATGCGAAGAAGGCCGCTGAAGCTGCTGGTGGCGCGAAGAAGTAGACGACATCGATAATCCCCGTCGGAATTCTTCACCGATGCGAGGAAGGTACATTCCGAGTTATGACGGAGTTCTCGGTGGGGATTGCATTACATGGGCACGGAGCATGGGTTATGAGTGATGAGGAGTTTAGATTGCGTGGTTGATGGTTGATGAATCGACAACATGAATTCTTCTTAAGGTTATTTCTGTGTTTGAGCTCAACAGTAATGGAAGTGAGGAATGTTGACTTTGCGGTTCACTTCTTGAAGGCCTCTCGGGTTTTCCTTTCGCATACAGTTATAGGATGAAGTTCTCGCATTCATGGTGCTAAGTCAAGAGCAAGACCAGTGTCTGCAGTTTTCCTTGGAAAGTGCTCTAAGAAACGTCGTCTCCTGAGAAATGAGGACCATTTACTCAAGCAAACTCTCTTTGCGGAGGTAGTCTGAAGAGGACGGTACTAAAGGGTCGACGCCCTTAGCCATCTTGAGTCCTTTAGCGCAGCTTCCGGGTATTTGGCTGGCATTTGCTCGTCCATCAGAGGGGTATGAGAAGTGATGCAGGTAGGAGAGAGACCTCACAGTCGGCAATTCTGCTTCTGACCCCCTCGGTTCTTTCAGTAGAAACTCTTGAAGTCATGACTTATCATTAGTCAGTGATGCACATTCCGATCATTTCTTCCCGCAAGACAACACTCGCAAGTGGTAGAGAGCTTTAGTGGTTGTCGATTCAACACTCCTACTTAGACTCAACGCTTCACTCTCAATAATGTATATGCAATCCAACATTGCACTGACCCAGGGAAGCGTAAACGCCACAGGCTCTTTGGCCCTTCGGTGCCAATTGGTCTAACGAGCAACGGTATCAGCAACAATTAACATTATGCGCTTGTCTTGGGATGAATTTTCGATGGACGTGCCCCTACAGACATCTTCAATCCGAACAGTGCTACTTATACAGCTATAGATGGATTTGAACATGTAGTCGATCTGTTGATTTGTTGATCAAGCCATTGAGGTAAATAATCCGGGATCGTAGATTACTCTGGATTACTGGAGATCACGTCGCAAGGCTGTGATGCAGTTGAAGCGAGGCTGTCGGATGAGCCGAGGGTCAGGGATCCAGGGAGCTGCAGGGATGAAATCAGCGCCTGAAGCTTACAAATAAATGCATCCCACATTGAACATTTGGAATCTCTCTAATATCGGGCTGGAATCTCATGAGGAGTAAGACAGATATTAGAGACCTTCTGAATCTGTACCCGAACTCGTTCTTTATCTCCGAAAGGTTCTAGACCCTGCCGTTGCATAATCGCATATTCCTACACTAGCAACAGTCTCTAATCGTCAGAGTGCATTGAATGCCCCTCAAGCACGTCACCCCAGCCCGATCTGATAAATAGCTTCCCTCTGCGCTATTGATCAGTCTCTTTTTCCTCTCTTCATGCAAAAGCTCACATTCCTTGCCCGCCCAACGGTCGCAGCTTCAAAGACGGCGAACTCAAGACTCTCTTCTCTTTCCCGCCACTTTTCTTCCACGACACCCAACATGGCGCCCGTACCTAAAGAATGCGATTACCTCGTCATTGGAGGCGGCAGTGGTGGTCTAGCTTCTGCGAGAAGAGCTAGCGGGTACTATGGAGCAAAGACAATCGCAGTTGAGAGCAAGCGTCTGGGAGGAACTTGTGTGAACGTTGGGTAAGAATGACCCCGCTTCGAAGCTATGCACCAGCTAACTTCCCACAGATGTGTGCCCAAAAAGGTCACATTCAACGCAGCTTCCATTGCAGAGTCGATACACGAAGCAAAAGCATACGGATTTTCGGTTGAGCACACTGCTCCTTTCGATTGGCCATACTTCAAGAAGAAGCGGGATGCCTACGTCAAACGTCTAAATGGAATCTATGAGAAGAACTTGGGCAACGACAAAGTGGAATATATTCACGGCAGGGCACACCTGACTGGCAAGAATGAGGCAGAGGTTGTTCTGGATGATGGGACCAAACAAATTATCAAAGCGAAAAAGATACTTCTGGCAGTTGGAGGACACCCCACTATCCCACAAAACATCCCTGGATCAGAGTATGGCACAAATAGTGATGGATTCTTCGATATTGAGAAGCAACCAAAGAAAGTGGCACTTGTTGGAGCTGGTTATATTGCTGTGGAGTTTGCGGGCATGTTCAATGCGTTAGGCACGGAGACACATCTCTTCATTCGCCATGACAAGTTCTTGAGAAGTTTTGATCCGATGGTGCAAGAAGCAATCACCGCCGAGTACGAAAGACTAGGTGTGCATCTGCACAAGAATTCGAGTCAAAGCAAGGTTGAGAAGGATGAGAAGACCGGCAAGCTTACAATCCACTACAAGGATGCAAGCGGAGAGGGGAAGCTGGAAGATGTGGACGACCTCATCTGGGCCATTGGACGTTCTCCAGAAGTCGAAGATCTTGGTCTGGAAAAAGTTGGCGTCAAGCAGAACGAGAAAGGCCAAATCATTACGGATGAATACCAAAACACCAACGTCGAGAACATTTACTCCCTGGGCGATGTTGTTGGAAAGGTTGAGCTGACGCCTGTTGCCATTGCAGCTGGTCGGAAGCTCAGTGATCGCCTTTTCGGACCGGCGAAGTTTAAGGCTTCCAAGCTGGACTACAACCTTATTCCCTCAGTCGTTTTCGCACATCCCGAAGTTGGTAGCATTGGCTTGACAGAACCACAAGCCATCGAGAAATACGGCAAGGAGAATATCAAAGTGTACAACACCAGCTTTACGGCAATGTACTATGCAATGATGGAGCCAGATGAGAAGGGACCTACCAAATACAAGCTCATCTGCCAGGGACCAAACGAGAAAGTCGTTGGCTTGCACATCTTGGGCCTGGGGAGTGGAGAGATGCTCCAAGGATTCGGCGTTGCCATCAAGATGGGTGCTACGAAAGCAGACTTCGACAGCTGTGTGGCGATCCATCCCACCAGCGCCGAAGAGTTGGTCACTTTGAAGTAATGAATCATAGATCGCATGTTCTTAACCCAATAGAGCTGTGTACATCCATCTTTGTCTATGCCCGCTTCATTTCTGTCAGGTGTGTTTTCTGCTTGTGATGAGTATTGCATTTCCATGAACTCCCAGCCCCTGTACTTGTACCTTTTGGCGAGATGCTGCCTTCTAAGCTCAATGCGAAAAATTGTCAACATCAGCTCTTTCTTTTAAGATCTTCATTGCTGTGTGTTTTCTTGACCGATGTATCTTGAACCTCTTCGTATACGTCAAGAGTTACAAGTGTGAGTCGGTACAGAAGTCTTCCAACTCTGTCGTGATGTACTTCCCCAGAGCTTGACACGCTGACTGACTCTACGATCCCTCAGGAGCGCATGTGGAAATCAAAAACATCTATGGTGGGTCTCACGGCACTTTGAAACACTGGAACTAAGCTCTCCCAAAGGGATGTAACGCAGTGACAAAAGTATGCCATTGAAGTGTCCGGTTCCTAGTTTACATGATTGTGCAAAATGAGTGTGCTGATTCCTCCACGTTGATCAGGTATCATACAGATCAATTCTCTCCTCCAATGCAGTGTGACGCGATGTGGGGGACCAAATGTCAGAAATTCCCATAGCTGCCATCCCTGAATTCTTGCCAATCATTTGACCTCCGTCCACAAAGCCAATCACTCATCATCGTCACTGTCACTATCACTGTCATCAACCAGTTTGCCCTTCTTCTGCTGGTTCTTCTCCTTGCTACCTCCGTTGTTATTGTCTTGGGCCCTTTTCTTCTTCTTATCAACAGTAATGATGACAGTCATGGTTGGCACATATAGAGCCTTCAACAGTTTCAGGAATTGCTTGCAGTTCGAGGTGGTGAGAGTAGTTCCGGAAGGACCGGGAGCCTCGCCACTCCATCCCTCGCTTCCCATACCAAGACCCCAGTCAGCTTTGACCGAATAAATCTTGTGTAACTTGGTCCAGTAGACAACGCCATCACTGAAGTTGGAGCGGCCCTCGTCGTCTTTCTTGAACAACTCTCTGAACTGGACAGCAAGAAGCGTATTGAGGTCTTGAAATTCCAGTGTGGAGTTGATTGTAAAGAGGTCATGGCCACCCTTGATGAGCTTCTCACCCTCCTTGCACCAAAGGTTGATCCGGACGACAAAGTCGTTGCGGTCCTCGGAGTCGTCAGACTTTTTGAGCTTGTCAGACTTCTTGGACTGGCTCTTCGGCGCAGCATCATCCTTCTGGCTCTCGGATTGAGCAGTGAAATGATCAGCAGCGACCTGGAGTTGTTCGAGACGTGCGTCAAATTTGCTGGACTGTTCCTCGCTGAGGCCACTTGCTGAATTGATCTTTTCGCGAATATCGAGGATAGCTTGCTTGATCTCGTCGAATTGCTCGCTGTCTAGACCATTGGTGTCATTCTCCACAGAATCCTTGTGCAAGCTATCCACCTTCTCAAGAATTTCGTACAAAATTTGCTTGAAGCTTTCCAATGGTTCTTTGGTTTTGTCATCGACATCCTTTTGGCTGGTGCTCTTATTCGCCGTGGTCAGACTGTCAACTTTGCTGGTCAGTGCGTCGAGACCGTCACTGAGAGACTCAAACTGGGTTTTGATATCTGCCTCCTCCGCTTGCTTCGTTAACTTGGTCGCAAGTTCATCAAGCTTAGTGCCGAGTTGATTGAGAGCTTCAGTGATCTGACTGAACTTGTCGAATTGCTTGTCCATAAACAAGTCGCCATTGTAAGAATTCTTTCCATGTCCTCCTGATCGATGGATAGTCTCATTCCTCAAAGACTTCCCTGGAGATGGCGAATCCTCACTAGAGGCAGCCTTTGGAGGCATGGTGTTGTATTCGAGAAACGACGAAACGTTGCGATCTTGATTGCGATCCGCAGGTGTGCCGATTCGCTGATGTGAAGATTGGAAAATGCTTTGACAGATGAGGGTTGAGCTGATGATCGACTTGGGAGGAGGGAAGCGCTCATTATATCCTCAGATCTGAGCTCACATTCTGAAAAGCTTGGTAGCCAGAATTTACAAAGACAGCCAAACGGCATGATTGCTTAGATAGGAGCTTGCTTTATATGCAGTGGGGCGCAAAGAACTACCTGTGTTTTGTCAATGAGGCGAAGAGACGAATGCTTGAATAATCATGAGGAGCAGACAGATGCGATTAAGCATCAGCATATGGATTTGACAATCCTCTGGATATTGTAAAGAGGAATGGCCAAGCAAATAGCCACCTGATACTGTCTGCCTGTGGAAAGATCAAACAAGTCATGCAGACCTTTAGTGAACTCACTCCTTTTCTTTGAGGTATCATACATCTCTAGCCAACTCCTGAAATGTCTATGCATGCCAGACGCCATTATGCTCAATCGTAGCCATCATATCCACTATCGTACCTTCCCATCTCTCTTTGGGTGCTAACCCACTCCTCACTCTGCAGGCCGTTTTGTTTTGCTCTTTTGAGCTTAGCTGCATCTTTGTGCCAGTCACAAGCGTACTCACACTCTGGGATCTCTTTCTCTCCGAAGTATCTAACAACGTCAGCAGACATACACTCCGTAAAAGCTATTGAAAAGGCAAGAAAGCGCTTTTCCTTGCACTTATTCGAGAAAGTAGTAACAGTTGCTTACTTGGTAATGATCCTATGCCTGCAGGTCTCCACGTCCTCGCAGTATGCCACCAAAGCATTCAGACTCTTTACTCTTGCTTCCAAATTTGACTTCTCTTTGCTGTCTTTGCTCATCCGATTGTATGCTCGATCCCGGTCTTCTCTGCTGTAGTACATAATGCATATGCTGGCTTTGCCATCCCGTCCAGCCCGTCCAGCTTCTTGGTAGAAGCCCTCAAACGATTTCGGCAATTGCCAATGAACCACAAAGCGAACGTCCTCTTTATCGATACCCATGCCAAAAGCCGTAGTTGCCACAATTACGTCGTACCCTATATCATTGTTGACCCACCGCTGCAAAGTTTCATTCTTTTCGTTGTTCGGGAGACCTGCATGATAAGGCTTTGCACCTATGCCGCAATGGCGGAGACGGGCTGCCAGAGTCTCGCAGTCTTGCCGGAAAATTGTGTAGATAATGCCAGAAACATTGTCCAGCCGTTTGCCTTCCTTCACAAGCTCAGCTCGGCGGACTACATTCTCGGAACGGCGTCTATGAGCCCCTTTCAACCAGCCCAAGAACTCATCAAAGTGGTCTTCCTCATCGCTCTTGAATCTTACTTCATAATGAAGGTTCTTTCGGCTCGTGGACATAGTGAAGACTTTCAGGTTGGTAGGAGAGAGTCCCAAGATATTGATGCAATCATTTCGAACTTGCTCGGTTGCCGTAGCTGTGAGACATATGATAGGTACCTCTGGGAAGTTATCACGGAACCAGCGTAATTCTTTGAAGGAAGGGCGGAAGTCGTGGCCCCATTCCGAAATGCAATGAGCCTCGTCAACGGCAATCCGCGCCAACTCCTTTTGTTCATACACAACTCTCAAGTGCTTGCGAAAACCTTCTGCAGCACATTGCTCTGGTGTAACGTAAAGGAGCCGGGTAAGTGGGTGGCCGGTTGCCAGGTCCTGCAGCAGGCGTTGCTTTTCTTCGTAAGGCGTGTTTCCGTTGATAGTCCCAGCTGCAATGTCGGCAACGCGGAGAGCGTTTACTTGATCGGTCTTGGATGCATATCAGCAACCATTCTCATCTTCCGTTATAGCTAGACTCAGGCGGCTGCATACCATCAAAGCCAGAAGGGGAGATATGACAATAGTGACTAGAGAGGTCAGATAAGCCTCATGATATGGAGCTTAGAGGGAACTCACTTCCGTGATCTATGACGGCAGGTAATTGGAAGCATAAGCTTTTGCCAAAGCCTGTAGCTGCTTGTACGAAGACATCGTCTCCAGCCAGAGCTGCTACGATGACATCTCGCTGTAGGGGTCTACAGAACTGGTCAGCTTAGTGAATTGAGATTAGGATCAAACATACCTGAAAGCAGTTCTCTTGAACTTGCGTCGGAGTGTGAAGTCAATGTCAACACAAGAATTCGTTCTTTGAAGACCTTGGGGCATTGTGACACGTGACTTCGGGAGGGACTTGATGTTCTGATCGAGGATGAAAGACAGCCTCGAACGTTGCCTCGGCTGGTGTGTTTCTTGATTTCATTTCTCATGCACGACTCGGAAGAGATTCAACTCAATGGCAAGCAAGCTGCTCTTTCCTTGCCTGGAGTGGGTTGTGAAGAGGAAAGCGTGACGCGACTGGACACAGAAAAGGAGTCGCTAAACTACTTGTACGGAAGTCAACAAATGCCAGGAGTACACAAATTTAGAGCATCTCTGGCTCACGACCCTCATTTGTTCTCGAACCAAACATACGATTTGGTGAAACCCCGGTTTTCATATTTTGAAGTTACCGAACCATTCCCTATCTACTCGTATATTTTACCTGGCCATCAGCGTGGTAGGAAACATGTGCTTGGCTGATTCTTTGGCTGCATTCCCACCTTCGAGCTTCTTGTCTCAAGTTTGGCCTACGACCTGTCGGAACTTGTATTCGTCTATCTCTCACGCAGAAGTTATTGCAACAGGAAGCTCGCGACGCGCATATTCCCATTTCAGAGTATGTTGCTGAGAAGGCCCGACTTTTTTGCATGTTCCAACTACAATAAGCGTCGATCAGTAATCACATCCAGGCACACTTGCATGTTGGGGTTCAAGGCCAAGCCCTACCTCCGCATTATACGGACGTATCATTTCGTGCTTACGGTCAGCAGCCGCCTAGTGACTGTTGGACTCATACTACATCGTACCTACTGGTGATTAAGTATAAGTAGTTTGAGCTTCTCCAGCTTGAGCTTGTAGTATACTAAGTATTCATCAAATCCTTTTTGTCTTTTGCAGCGATTGCGTAGTCCAACACCTCAGGTTTTGGAAACAATGGCATCTGTTCCAGTTATTCAAGTCCTCTCGAAACAAAGCTACGAAGATCAATATATTGTTTCGCTTCCCAATGCTTACCCACTTCCACCCTTGGGCCCATCATCGATCCGGATTAAATCAACGCTGTTGTCCATAACTACGAACAATTTCTCATATGCACGGATTGGACATCTGCTCGGCTGGTGGGATGTGCACCCACTTCCGCCATCCATTCCAGCTCAATATTCGGATCCATCCAAGTTTGGTCGGATCTCGGCCTGGGGGTATGCTGAAGTGATTGAGAGCAATGTCTCTGGTCTGGAGGTCGGAACACAATTCTGGGGATATCTCCCAATTGGAACACTACCATTGGACATGGAAGTCAAGCTTTCCGATATCTCAGGCCAATTCCTTGAGATCAGCAAACGACGTGAGAAACAGCTTCCAATCTACAACCGTTACTTTTTCTATCCACCAAACTCCAAAGACCTTGAAGATAAAGAAAGTATGGGCTGGGATGCACTGATGTTGATCCTATTTCAAACGGGGTACATGGTAAACCGTTATGTCTTTGCATGGGAGTCCAATGAGCTTGTGCAGCCTGGCGGCGGTAAACCAACTCCTGAAGGTTGGACAATTCAGCAAGGAGCACTTGGGAAGGATTCAATCGTCCTCGTGTTCTCACCAAGTGGCAAGACGGCACTTGGTTTAGCATATTCTCTCAAGCATGATCGACCTGCTGAAAGCAAGCCAAGATTGGTGATTGGTGTTGGATCTGCCAATTCAAAATCCTTTTCCGAAGGCACAGGTCTCTACGACAAAGTCCTGACTTATGATGCTGATTCTGGCAATCTCGAAGAACAACTTGGCTTAACACCAGATACGAAGATCGCTGTAGTCGATATTGGAGCGAGGGATGGGGCTGCCGACAGGTGGGCAGCAAAACTGAAAAACAACTACAGCAATGTTGTCCAGATACAAATTGCAGGCGAAACTAAAGCCCAGACTCCGGAAGAGGCAACAGCAGGCTTCCTCGCAAGGAAGAAGGTGAAAGGGTATAAGGGAGTCATTAATGCTTCTGCAATGAGATCACAAGCCATGGACCAAATCGGCGAGCAGAGGTTTTATGATGACTTTGCGAAGCTGTGGGACTCGGTCAAGACAGGAGGCTATATTAAAGGTATGCGCTTGGTCTGGGGAGAGGGAATGGAGGATCTGGGGAGAGGATGGGAGAAACTTTGCAAGGGCGAAGTAGGCCCTAACGAAGGGTTGGTTTTCTCACTTGTTGAGAAGCCAGTTGGGAAGCTTTGAGGTAATCGAGAATGAGTGAGATCAGGGCAACAATATTCCCTGTCAGTTTGCCCGTTTAGACGCTTGAAGAACATCGACTTGCAGAAACGCAGTATAATTCTGAGATAGCTTTGGTACTAAAAATGAACTCGATCCTCTCTCTTGCATGTATTGACGCCACTCCAGCCGCTGCCAGGATGCGGTAAGCCAACCTGCTGTGTGACACGGTATTTGCAGCGAGTAGAAGAGGTATTTCGTGACTGATTTATGCTAAAATCGCGATGACGGGTGAAGTGTCGCCACAATCGTGTGGAAGGGAACTTCTACAGATAAGAACGATACGGGCCCTGAAATGCTGAAACAAAGGAGGGGAGTTCAAACGTGAAAGGAGAGGATGTGAAGAGTTGGTGTTCAGCGTCACAGCGTGCAGTCGCGCTCTGGCAGTGAACCACGAACCAGCCAAACACCGAAGACAGACAGACACACACTGGATATCCTGTGCTCCTGTGATGATCTTGTCCTGGCTTGTGATGGTTCCTTCCCGTCCACTTCAAACTACCCGTACCGAGCTGGCAGTTCCAGCAGCTGCACCGCATAGTTTTCGCCCTATATATACATACCTGGAGATTAAGACAACTAAGACAGCTTAGACAAGCACCAAAATCGTGTGGTACGTGAGCCAATAATCGCTATCGGAGCAACGCCCCAAGGCCCCGCACTGCCTGGTGGTTCCTGCATGTCGGTGTAGCCGTTGACACCACGCTAACCTCTTTCGACACCGTAGCAGAACTCCTCCAAGGGGACATCGCGACCCTTCAGCCTCGAGATTACACTTGCAGAGCTTGCGCCCGTCAACGGTGCAACACTCAGTACCCAGCGATGTACTCGGTGTCCTTTGCCAGCTCCCAAACCATATTTCACCGTTGGGACGCTTCCTCCTGACCGAGCGCGACCTGTGGATAATTGCTCCTTTCGCGTTGACCGGGTTGAAACATCGACTGCCCCAACGTGCAAGCAAGCACAACGACGTCCATCTCGAGGCACACGAGGAAGCCGTTACAATGGAGCGACCATCAGGGCCCTTGGGAACAGCCACTCAGTCGACCGGCCGACCTCTGGATAGCAATGGGCTTCCACGGCCACCACCCCTGAACACTGTTCGCAGGATTCCGAATAACGCTGCTGTACGACATGCAGCTTCAAACTCTTCGCTGTCCTCGCAGATCCCTATTTCTGCAGCTCAGGTGGTGGTGCTTGCCCGAGAGGCCATGAAGAATGCCCTCGATGAGAATCAGACGAAAGCTGCAGAGGCCAGCGGTGTGAGCAATGAGCTGAAGCCAGGCGTCACTATCGACTTGAGCCACAAGCAAATTCAGAGGTTCCCGGAGGAGGTCGTTGATATAATAAAGAATGAGCTCGAAAGGTATTTTCGATTTGTCCCACGTCCTCGATGCAAGGGATGCAGCTGACGCTTATTTTCTTCTAGACTTGCCCTGTCCCACAACCTCATCTCCACATTCCCTTCTAGATTCGCAGAATGCACCTCCTTAAGATATCTAAACGTCCGCAATAATGTCATCCGCGAGTTTCCTCAGTCCGTAAGTCGAACTGTGCTCGAAGAACGTGAGTGCGTGAAAATCTGATCCCTGCCGCAGATATGCCAACTTACCTCCCTCGAAATCCTCGATCTCAAAGGAAACAAGCTGAAGATCTTGCCTCCCGAACTGGTCAAACTTACTTCGCTCAAAGTCTTGTCTGTCCAGAAGAATCGAATCGAGACGCTACCTCTCTGCCTTGCGGAAATGGCTTCGCTACAAGTATTGAAGCTGGATGGCAACCCTGTCCGATTTCCTCCAAAAGAAATCCTGCAACCTCAAGCATCGAGCCCTCCGAATGGCGGCCTACAAGAAAATGAGAGAGAAGAGATTGCGGTTACATCTCAAATCAAGAAATATCTGAGACAAATCGCTATATCTGATCGGTCAGAGACTGAATCTGGAGGCGAGGAATCCAGCGAGGGTACCGAGACTCCTCGGCCTATGAAGCGGGTTATGAGTGGCAGATTTCCTATCAAGGTCAATGGAACTGAAGTGCCTGATCTACGGTCGCCAGCACTGCCACGACCACCGCCCATCCCATCGCGCTCTCACTACAGAGGTCTGTCACAGCAAAATGCAGCTCTTCGAAGGCCAGGAGTCATGCCTCTTACCATCAATAATGCAAACGAACGGCTTCGTAGCAATAGCGAGTCTTTGTTGCAAGCTAACCGAGACCGATCCGCCGACCGCTCGAGACGAATGGGAATAGTGTCAAAAAAATCTGCAGAGCTAGATACCGTCGAAGAAGCGAAGGTCAATCGATATAGCCATTATAGGGGTCTCAGCCATGGATCTGCCATGCAAGCTGGTACCAATGGCACAAACGGGACCAATGGAACCATCAGCTCTAGAAGTCCTGCCAGTCCAGCAGATTCAGCAGCTCAAAGAGCAACCTACGTGCGACGCCTCTCGAGCCTTCCCGAACGCAAGCGAGAGTCTTTATCACCTGATCCTGTAGTTGAAGCCGCGAAGGGCATACTATATGCATTATTCCAAGTTCACCCCCTAATACAAAGCCTCCTTGGTGTAGCTCGGGATGGTACAAATAAACGAACCAGCCTCGAGAGGGTCTTCTATAATGCTACAACACACGTGGAGGAGCTTGATCGGCATATTCAGAGTTACATCACATACTCGGAGGAGGATGAAGAGGTATCGCCCCGATCAAATGAGAATGTTCGTCGAGCAACAATGAGCTGTGTCGGTGCTTACATGCATGTCTGTGGTCTCCTTGCGAGGAACGTCGAAACTTTGCTCGAAAATGGAGACCCTAGGTATATTCGTACTTTGTTGCTTCTGGTCTATGGCACAACAGCAGAAGTACGGAATGCTGGCGCGAGCGTTTTCTCAGAAGGAAGCCGTCAGAGATCACGAGCACTGGAATCAGTCGATGAAAACACAAGACTTCAGCCACGAGACAAGTCCGTCACTCCGACACGCGAGAGGCCAGGCACAGCTTCGAGAATCAGAAGTGCCACGGTGGTTCAACATCCAAGCAACCTACAAATAACCACAAATGCGCCCCCTCCATTCATGAACGGCCTACGATCTGCAACTATGACTAGTGCAACTCCCCGATCTGGAGAGTCATTTGCATCCTCAGCTAGTAGCAAGATTGGTGGAGATTTCAGTGAAGAGGATAGAATATTTGAGAAGATCTTCTTACGCCTTCAACAGTCTTCTGAAATGGCTCTGAAGACACTTCCAAGTGTCAGCAGCCATTTCTTTACGGCGATGAAAATCAATAGTCAATCGTCCAATCCAGATCAGCCCAAGCAATTCTGGCAAGTTTTGATACAGAAGTGTTCGATATCATTGCAAAATGCGGAAGCATTGAAAGCTCGCCTATCAACCATCAAGCTCAAAGAACCCGGGATCAGGACCCAAGGAGCATTCTGGGAACTTTGCAATGCATTTATTCATGTAAGTTGATCACAATCGCTACACTTTTGTGTGACGCTAATGCTATCAGGCCTACACCGATCTGGTCTTCAAAGTGAAGGATGCCAAGACGGTCACCACCCTTCTACCAACAGATGTGATCATCCTTCTTCGACCCCTCCAGAAGGCTATCAAGGAGACGAGTCAACTCATCCAGACCTCGCCATGGTCTTATATGGCTGCGCTTCCTCAATCAAGCAATGGCGTCAACGGATCCTATGGAATCCAGTCGCCCGCTGTCCAAATGCCGCTGCCAATGACTCCTCAGAGTGCTGCACTTGGCCCTGCTGTCCAAGCTACAGTACCATCGACACCACAGAGTGCAACCTTCAATGGCATGTTCAGCAGCAATGGCTACGAACGAGCCGATACTTTTATGATGATGAATGGTTCCTCGGTCGTCTCCTCAAGAGCTGGAACTATGAGCTCGACAATGGGGTCTAACGATGGTTCAATGACACCGGCCTCAATGATAAGCCCAATGAACTCATTTGGGCCAAGATATAATACCGGAAAGGTCACGTTCTGAAGAAGTCTCCGTGTACCATTTTCCTTGCTTATTGTTTTTTATTTGTTTTTTTAGTATACCTATGTGTATGTATGACTGTCTTTAGCGAAAAGGAGGCAACCAAGGGATTTCTTTTCCGGAGTCAATGGCGTTGGCGGTTCGAGGCATTGCACTTGGCGTTCAGGTATCGATTCCTTGTTTATGTAATGGCTATCAGAAGAAAGATGGATGACGAGAGTGCTATCAAGCACCCATGTCATAGAAGAAACATGGTTGGGGTATAATGATACATGGCGTCTTCTTTATGAGAAACGAATTAGATTCATCTGAAGACCTCTTTACCCTCCAAGCCCGATGGTGTCTGACTTGCAGAGCTCGAGGCTCCACCTTTCCTCCTTGGAGTCCCCTTTCCTGAGTAGAGATGCATGATTACTGCTCCGAAGAGAAACCTTGATAAATGGTGCGGGAAGCTACTTTTCAAGTTCTCCGCAGAAACTGGCAAGGATTGCCTCGAAGCTCTTTAAATGACGTTTCTAGAAGCTCTTAGACGTCCAGCACACCCCTGCGGGGAGAGCTAAACTCCTGGGATAACGTTTTCGAAATAAGACGAAGGGAAAGGGGGACGCGAGAGTGGGGAACGGAGACGGCGAGGTGGACATTTCTGAGAAGGGTGAGAGTTGGGCAAACCTACTCAACTGGAGAACTCATCTATCCTCAACGCCAAAGATAAATCTCCACGTCCTTATGAAAGCAAAACTCACTTCTCCTCACAATGAACGAAGTATCTTTTCAGAGCTTGTGTTATTGCTATCTTGCTCTTCAGAAAAAAGGGCCGACCATAAAAAGGACTAATGCCACTCCACTCCTATCAATTTTCCTCTTTTCCTCCGCTGCTATTGAAGCCACCTCATCTATAAGCGGTATACAAGTCAATAGTGTAAAACAAAAAACACCCAATCCAATCTCCAACACCCAAACTTCAATCAAATATTCTTTTCCAATGCCAACCAAGCACGCCGAAGTCTATAATTACACCGAAAGGACGCGCTGGGTATCAAAGAGAAGCTTTGGATGAGGGCCTTGGATGCTTTGGGTTGGTAAAGCAAGATAAGAAACATGAGGCCAAACGCCGAAAATATGCAAAAGTCTAGTAAAAGAAATATCTGCGCGATAGCAGGTTGTGTGATAGTTCTTTTTCTTCATCCGTCGCTTCGTTCACGGGGCCATTCTGTAGGCCAGCCATTCGACGATGACATTTCTGAGCTCCGTGGCAACGTGTCCGACTCCATTCTATTCAGCTTATGATATGCGATGCACACCGTGAAAGGATGTTGGGGCAAAATCATGTTGCTGTGTTCCCCCAGAACTCTCGGATCGACTTTGGTCGACTCGAGTAAGCTGCAAACCCTGCACTCCATGACTCGTTCAAGGCATGCTCTTCGCTCGTTCTGACTGGGTTTCCGGATCCTCTTCTGCATCTGGATCCACGAGATATGCTAATGGAGCCCATACTCTCCAGTGCAAGATGCCGATGTGCGCGATTCTCGTGGCGATCTCAGTGATCTCCTCCTTGGCTCCACCCACTTGTGGGGTAGTTGCTCCAGAGAGCGTTCTTGGGGTAGTGGCTGCTTCAAAAATTTGTAGACTCGTCAGGGGTGTATACGTCTCGACAAGTTTCTGTAGGATTGGGGCCAGTTGTACAAGAACACGCGCTTCTGCTTCTTGGTAGACTCTGGACCGTGAATTCGAGAGATGGAAGGCTAGATGAGATTCGAACTGTGGAAGGTGGGTGAGAGGGGTCGTCGTCGAGCGGAGAATTTGGAGGCCTAGAGCCGGAGCAAGAGAAGCCCATTTGTCGTTCATAGTTGATGAGGAAAGTATGGCGAGGAGAGAAGTGCGGACTTGGGAAGCAGAATCGGTGACGGGTTGAGACAGGTAGAGCGGTGTCGGAGAAAATGTATCTGGCGTAGAAGCCGTGGACGAGGGAGATGATCGCGGACTCGAAGTGGCTGATGAGAATATACGGCTTCCTTCAACTTTGGGAACCCAGACTTGTCTACCGCCCAAAGTTCGAATAAAGTGGCCTCGTTCTTGGGAGAGATGTTTTGGCCGGGAAGTTGAAAAGTCATCAGGCTCAGGAAGCGTCGCAGAGGACAGCATCAGGTCGTCTGCAGGTGATGCGGGCCTGGAAGTGACCATAGAAGCGGTCGTTGGGGTATCATCTGATGCACTGTAGAGGCTCTCCTGAAGTCTGCACTGCGCGTCCAAATTTCGGTAAAGATACGTGCAGATTTCAAGGTTGATCAGATCTAAAACATCTGAACGAAGCTTGATCAGGCGCTCTTCGTCGAAAAGAAAAGTGTGTGGCACCATTTCAGAAGATTTCGATGGTAAAGTAAGGTTTACAAGTGCTCTGATGAAATCCCAAGTGTTCCCTTGGGAATGTGCATTGCCGTCTGTTGGTAGATTGTCGGGCAAGCTGCTGGCTCGACGGAACCATGCGTGAGCTCCTGCAATGTCCACTCTTCCCAGAGCAATTTTCTTCATAAAGAATTTCTGCTCGAAATGGACAGTGTCTTCAATCAACAATGGCCGTAGACAGCGTATCTGATGATTCGCAACGTCCTGAAAGGGGTTAGTATGAACAGGACAAAGTTCTCTTTCCACGGAAAACTTACGAGCTTCATCGCTTCCAGTACTCCAAGTAAGTTTTGCATGCCAGCAACTAGTAATTGCACCTCCCCATTTCGATCGCCTTTGCTAAGTTGGGTAACCATTTCGTCGACCCAATTATCCCTCATTGGGGCACAATGGCACTTTAAAAGTTGAGACAACCAGAGAGCAAGCTTCTCGAGGTCTGCCACCCCCTTTCGGAATTGCTGCATTAACAACTCCACATTAAAGGTTTCCTCAACGGATGCACGGTCTCGTTGGGGAACCAGGGTCTCCAGAATTCCTCGAATTGCCTTCAGCGTAGCTGGTAAGCACCATTCGCCATCCTCCCCAAGTTCCTTTTCGAATTGATCTCGATTTGTAATATAACTTGTAAGCTGCGTGCGCATCGTTGTCCAGAAGTCGTTTGCTCGCTGTGTTTTTCTCCTTCCCTTCTCTCCATCTAGATTAGGTCTGAAATGCAGGTCGGGGTCGAAGTTAATATCGTGCCGTAATTTTGGGTTGTTGACTATCTTATTGACATCGAGTTCGCTGAGGGTTGTTTTCGTCACTGGGGGCTCCACCGCATGGCTGTGCTCCCTTGTGCTCAATCTCGAAGACTTGTCCACCGAGGCCGAATTGAAGTTTTGATTCCGCGGACCCATACCTCCAACCACAGCCTTGTTCTTCTGCGAGTCGAGGTCATATTGAGATTCCATACTCTCCATATTTTGAGCTCTGGTATCTGCTACTTGCTGCGTCCTTGCTAACGCTCCACCATCGCTGTTGTTCGGAGGGGAACTAGGATGTCCATTGGTTGCTGCAATGCTGTTGGCTCGGTCCCTCTTGCTTGCGTCCGACGACATTTTGATTATCTTCCCAGCCCAGCTGCGGAACCCCTTCGCCACGAAAATCCGTGCTCAGTCGTTCTGGAGCTGTACAAGCCAATATCCAGAAAATAGGTGCCGATCGCTCTCGACAGCGCAAATGAGTAAATCTACTAGCCATTGATATCAGTCTCCGACGGTACAAGGAAGTGTATATGATAGGGCAAACAAGGAAGGAAGTCTTGTGTGAGCTCGGTGTCCTCGTGCGTAGGGGAAGCTACGGGAAGCTACATATTGTACGACATCGTTCTTCGACCACATTCAGGACTGTCTCGAGGCCACCGCCCTTTCGCCAATGGTCAAAGGACTTTTTGTGTTTGCACTTCTGCACGGCGGACGCTCACATACCTGGTTTTGTGCTTCGCAATTGGGGAGGTATTCTGTTCTATTCCAACCCCAGCTTTTTGTCTATGGACGATCTAATACAACCAATTGAAAGGACTGGAAGGGTCGAGTGTCGTCGCCCACGATGTGGAAATGGAAAACAAAGAGCCGCCAAAAAGTTGGAAATCAATGAGAGTCGACGCAAGCAGAATCAAAAACAGGGTGTCCCAAATACGCGCAAGAAGTATGGTACAAGGTATGTAAGATATTTACAAAGGTAGCGAGTAGAGCGAGACAGGCGGCGCTGGAATGGAAGGTGCGCAGGGGCGCCTTGTCGCCGCCCAAATTAATCCAAAGCGACTGGGAGATATCCCAAAGAGATCTTCCTGCGATCGATAGCTGCGACGCGGACCCCAATATTATATTACAACTGGAACAGACACGGGCCACGACGCCATGGGCGACGATCTAGGGCCCAGGGCGTGCGAGATAGGGGTCAGGAGCCCAGAGAGCAGGTCGAGGAGTCAGAGGAGTGGCAATTGGGCCAAACAAAGTTATATTACAGGTCCAGCCAAGTCGGCGATGAGGTGTCGTCTTAATTGCAAGCGCATCCAGCGCCACGGTCGAGGTATCCCCACGAGATATAAAGTGGCTTCTAATAGCAGTGAGCGACTTCGCAGTCGTCATGGCTGGTAAAATATCGCCCCATGCCTTCCACGCCTCCCAGGGCCACAACTCGCCTCATCAATTTTTACAAAAAGCAACAACAAGGTGCATCCTTCTTGCATATTCGCATGCCAACTGCATACTTGTATGCAGTTGGTGTGCCACTCTCGTAACCGTTTCTGCTGGAATCTTCCTCGCCGTCAGGGCTTCATCCAATGCATGAGCGTTCATGCCACGGCAGCGCCGGCAGCGCGCGAGAAACCGGATCACCGCACTGCACAAGTTCAGCAACACGAAGCCGTGAGTCAGTTCAGTCAGCATCCAGCCCCGATGGAGTCGGGATCCAGCTTGCACCGCTTGACCTGGACATGAGGCCATCCGCAGTGTTTCTCTACTTGCCATCCCTGAGCAGCTGGGATACCGTAGCAGCGTAGTCAACATGCATCACCTATCCAGCTAGCCAGCCGAGGGCAGCGGGAGTGCTCTCCAACCGGGCGTCCTGGCTTTCGCTACCGACATATGTGCTGCAGCTGCATGGCCCCCCTGAACGTTTGCGGCCTCTCTGTTTGTGGGCTGAGACCAACGCTCAAGGTTCTCAACGTGTGTGCAATCTCTGGATTTCTCAACAAATGCAGCCTCAAATCATGGTGTGGTGCCAGCTACCTATTCTATAAAGTCTAACGCGTCCCCGCTGTCGTCTCTACCAGCCAGCGGATTTTTTTCAGGCTGGGGATCTGCGCTAAGAACAGCACTTTACCTTGCACAGCGTGCCAACTCTTACTGTATTCTAGCCGTGCAGCTCTGCATCTATACGGCCGCGCTGCAACCACTCCCCGAAATTGCCAGGTTGACCTCGACGTCTTGCCAGCACACTTTGGCCGGGCGTACTCATTCGATATTGCTTCTCCAGATGGCTTCACACCACCCTCGATCAAGTTTGGCCGGCCATAGTCTCAAATCCGGAAAGAGGCGTATCTTAAACCCACGCCCCCATGAACGCCATTGACACCCTCGATTTTTATCCCGCGTATCTTAGACATCGATTTCTGAAATACTCGAAACCCCTCTTAGACCATTGGGGTCTTTCGTGGGTGTTACTTCGGGAGTTCCGTCCTACTGCAAGTATCAAACGACCCCCTCACCTCCCACGGACTTGGTTGGCCATTGTATCCTCGAAACGGTCTGTGGCATCCAGGCGCCCGACTTGTGTCCGTCACCTCCCGTCGTTGGAATGTAGCCGCAAAGTGCAAACGGACCTTGTTTGATCACATTCTCGAATTTGTATCGCTCCCTAATGGACAGAGTTTGGAACATGAGCTATAATTTCTTTGAAGCGCGACCTATGGATTGGTTCTAGAGCCTCTCATTGACATTGCACAATATTGGCTTTGAAACCAATCAAGGGCTCGAGTGGGCGCATATTTTTTGGGCATCGCGAAAATGAATTGTCGTGAGTCGTCAGTTCGCCTCACTTTTCTCATGCGAGATGAAGGGGCGCAAATCATATACGGCACGTGACACGAAATTGAGTTCAATATCCGATATCTACATGGATGAAGTGGTACAAATGTCCAGGATGCTTCAATTACCGATCATCACGACGTATCCGTGTCAAGGTAAGAAATACTTTATCACTGTCACTTGCATTGCGACAAAGCAAACTTGGAACTTTAGCGGGTGATCTGCGGTCAAGCGAGGTGGCCCCTTTTCTTTTAGAACCAACCGCTGCTGAAGCCTCATCCGAAGTCTGATCGTCCTTACTTCACTCTTATGCTGCCGTATATCCACATTTCTCCTCATCTATTCTTCAATGGGCAGAAGGTCACAAGGTACTCGGGTGTCATGATCCGAAAATGAAGAAAAGGGTATCGGTCAGACGCTCTGCCACCCAGAGGTTACAGCGTGCCAGAAGCCGAGCGGCTAAAGGTTTTAGGGCGCAACAGGTTCATTGTGTGCAGGATCTACGAGTCAACATGGTTTCGTTGCCCAGCTTAGTTACGTTCAAGTCAGGCAGCGCTGTCTTCCATGCAGAGGAACATCTTGGCCGAAGGCTAATGATCGTCCCGCGCGGCTCACCATAGGTAAGTGCAAGGGCAGTTGCTAAGGCAAAGCTGTCTGTGTCTCTAGCTATCTCAATTGCGAGGCTGTCAGTTGACGTTTCCTGCGACGTCAGCGTTCGCAGGCTACATCCTTACAAGTACAAGACTTACCATATAGATATGCTTATCGCGGATGCATTCATCCTCGGAATCTTACAATTCATCGATAGACTCAGGAATAGTCTTTGAATTGCTAAATTGCAGCCTTACCATTTCGCCTCATCTCAATTGTTTGGCTCTGCTCCAATTCAGAATGGGAGACCTTAAGGAAGACTCCTTCCGTGCAAAGTTAGGGAAGTCTCAACTCCCGCGAAGGTTGAGACTAGAGTATGGCCTCTCCTTCTCCGCCAGGTTGCTCGAATCTGTACGGATGACTGGACTATGATGAGAACTATCTCGTTAGGACGGGCTGCGGCTCAAGAATCCGAGATGGCGACCCCGAGTGTATGATTTGGATTACCATAGCATGGCAGCTGCTGAACACTTCTGAGTGGGGATGGGATAGCGTCTCTCTGGCTTTTAACGGCATACTAATACGTAAGATTTCCAATTGCATATACCAAGCAGTTCTGACGGTCAGGAGGTCGTTCTTTACCTTGGCCAACATTCACTAAACCCATGTTTGAACCCCCACCAGAACTTTCAAAGTTTCCCCGCTCATCGATTTCTCAGAATTTGCAGGTGAATTATTAATCAGAAAATGCTCCTTCTATCCGGAGAAGATGCTCCAGTTCCTCTCTATCCCACACCAAGAACTAAGTCTTATGACCAACATCCAAAACCCACTCAAAACACCTTACAAATGCCTCATACCACAACTCCGGCACAAGGCTGAATGTGTTTCAGCCCAGCAAAAAATTTCCTTCAAGCTTGGGAACTGCTGTGACCCCGCGGTGGAAAATCGCGCAATTCCACCTCCACATCGGGTTCCACCCCCTGGCTTTCAGCCCTGTGGTCCACCCCACCTGCCTGTTCCTCTCCCTCACCCTCATCGCCAAAATCCACTTCCCCAACCAGCATGGCCATCTCCTCTCCGCCCACACCACTCGCTTCCTCGTCCCTCGCCCGACCCCTCACGTTCGTCTCCCCTGCTTGCCCCTTTTTCACAGCTACAAACACGGCACTCCCAAGAATTAATCCACTTCCTCCTAAGCTCCACCACCCTGGACTCAGCCCGAACACAACTTTATCCAACGCCAACGCGAACAACATGTTCGTGTAAAGCATATTCGTTGCTCTCGCCCCGTTTCCTCTCCCCCCAATCGCTAAACCCTTCGTAAGTAAATACTGCATGATGAAGCCACAAGTACCCAGAAAGAGGATCAGAAACCATTGCCTCGACCCATTCGGCAGCACGAACGTGAGGGAGTCAGAGAGATGCAGCGGTTTTGAGAGCGAGAGCACAAGGCCCGAGATTACTGTGCAGAGGATCGAGAAGTAGTTGACGCTGATGAGAGGGTGGGCTTGATTGCCAATCCAGCGGATAGCCGTGAGCGCTCCTGCGCCTCCTAGCACGCCAACCATAGCGACGGCGACGGCAGAGAGGCGCTGTGCGGAGGTCGGGACGGGGAAGGAGGAGTCGTAGGAGGCGGCTTCGGTGGTGATTGTTGTGTTTGAAGGCAGTGAGGGGGTGGGGTCTGGCTGCGTGAAGAAGGAGGTTGGGCGGGCGATGAGCACGACGCCGAGGAGTGAGATGAGGGAGGCGTACTGTGCGGATCTGGGGAAGGGCTCGCGGAGGAAGAGGTAGCAACCGTAGCTTGCTACTGATGGCGCGAGGAAGGTTATCACTACTGCGTCGGCGATGGGGAGGTATTGTAGTGAGTCTGGCATTTATTAGTTTCCTTCTCTATCCGTTTCCGAAGGGGGAGCTTACAGTACATCCCATATATCCCAAAGAATCCCGTGCACGCTCGAGCAACCAACAACTTCCTTAATCCTTTAACGCCAAGCGGGTAGTCAGGGACGTGAGCCCACCACATATATACCGTACACAGTATTGACGTCAAGCCTTGTCTCACGAAGAGCAGTTGTATAGGCCGCATACCATCTCCTTCTAGTTCCAACAGTCGGGCTGCTACATTCATAGACGCCCCAAACAGCTGCGAGAAGGTCACATAGAAAAGCCCTTGGTTCTGATTATAGAAATTCTTGATGCTCTGTTTCCATGTCGTCGGGCTGTGTCTGATTGGATAAGGGTACGGAGATACACTTCTTGCTCGTCCCAGAGATGAGATGGTGCTTATCGACAACCGTCTGAATGATTCTGGGTCGAGGAGTGAGGTGTCCCCCGCCTTGGAGGGGTTTGGAGAGAGGAAGGTCCGGTTTGTGCCGCCATTTAGGGCAAGGTCGAGGTTGGAGGGGATGTCGTGGAGGGGTTCTTCCGCTTCATCGAAGTCGAAGGTGTGCTTGGAGGGTGGCGTCTGGGGGAGCGGGGTGTAGGTTGACATTTTTGCTTGGATTCATTGCAAAGCAAGAATTATTTAATATGATTATGAAAACAATAGCAAGCACTACATCAACATAGAAGACATAAAAGAGAAATTCGCAGAGAGAGGAAGAGAGGAGATGCGATGCAGCTTGATTCAGGTACGCACGTCTTTCTACAGTCTCTGCAGAAACCGGAGGCAGGAAGGCAAATGCAACGACCGACCTACGGCGAGCCGGGTATTGAAATACCAACAGACCGTAAAACTGGAGCCCAGAATGGCGGGATGTCAGCCAGTCGAGGCGGTTGGCTTGCCCGCAGTGGGGCTCTTAGCTTTTGCTTACAATTAGTCGTAAGGATCAACACTTGTACTCATGTTGTCGTGCCGTCGAAGCCGTTCGGGCTGTGAATAATGCAGGTGGGAACCGAAGAGAGAAACGGGTAGGTCACGGGTCTTGCCTTGGTGATTTTGTGTTAGTGCTTGTTGGATGGCTGGTCCAATCGCTTGTTCGTATAAGTAATGGAAAGGCAGTGCTAGAAGACTGCGTTGGCACATGGCTTTCAGTGAAGTGTCAGGTTTGTGGCTGCAGGGCGCAACAGGGCGGGGTATCTTCATAGGTGCGGATAAAAAGGAAGGTTTACCGGTTGGCGGTATGTGTACATCAGTTCAGGTCCGTTTTCGGGGGGTTTGTATGTCGTCTGCGGGTTTCAATATGTCGAGATCAAGATGTTTCAATAGTTCTAGCTGGGTTCGGCGGGGAAACATGGGTCTGCTTCCCCAGAATGTTACCTTCAAAGGTGGGGGTGACCTAAGTCAGGAAATGTTCTCTGAATTCGTCGAAATTTGTGATGAGCTGCGCCTTCAGCTGGGTATCAAAGCAGAAACTTCCCGCATCTAACGCCTCCAAAATGCGGTTACCCCTCAGTACGCCGTGAATGCAACGCATTCTCTCTATCACCAGTACATCCATTCCGCATAGAGCGCCTCGACCCATGGGAAGTGAACCCGTGGTCAAATAGCTCCAGAAAATGCTGGGAACCGTCGTCTGGGTCATATGTAAAGCAAAACAACAAGATGGCCAAGTTTGTGAACCAGCCATCTTCCACTACTTCTTGCCAAAGCTCTTGCCTGGCTTACTAGCCACATCCTGATCCACATCATCATCAGCGGCAGTGAGCTCCTCCTCAAGCGCCTTCACGGCCGACTTCGCAATCTTGTCGTCATCAGGATTGATCAGCTTTCGCGTTTGATCAATATCCTTCTTCTTGTCCAGCATCTCCTCAATCTTGCCTAGGTAGAGTGGGTTCTTCCGACACGCAAATCTGATATCATCGAGCTTGATCTTTTGGCGGCCAGCGAGACTTGCGGATCGGTGTGCTTCAAAACAGAGCTCGGTGATGAAATCGGTGATTAGCTCGTCGAGGACCTTCTTGGTGGGCTCCAGGGACTGCTGGACATCGCCGTGGGCGAAGAGGAAAGACTGGACTACAGAGTATTAGAAGGGTAGTAAAGAGAGAGCGCGTGACGCGTACGCTCTTGATCTGTGAAGTTCTGTTGTCCGCGGTTCTTTCCGACTCGGGCTCTTGGTTCCATGGTGGTTGACTTGATATGCTAATTTCAAGAAAAGGTGACTTGAAGAGGTAGGATGTGATCAAGTCAGAGGAGAAATTGTACTGGAGAAACCAGCGAAAGCAAATGAATCACGAAAATGCTGGAGATTCAACAGTTTAAGATGGAAGACTTGGAACTTGTGCAAGGCGTAGCTAGATTGCGGGAGCTGAATGTCCCCAGCTTTCTCGTAGAATTATGGCAAACCCTCGGCTCGGAGACACTTTGTTGCGGCGCTAGCTGAGGCGGCCGCAACTTCCTAAATGTCGATCTGGTAACTCGACCTTGACAGCTTTCACTTTGAGATTGTTCAGCTCTGCCATAGACGGCAACAAAGGAAACATGGTATGTATATACTGCTCTGCAGTTGCACACATTCATCTAGTTACACGCTATGGCTAACGTCGATACAGTCTGCACTCTTCAATTTTCAGTCGGCCCTGATGGTGCTACTCCTCCTCATCTGCACTAGCGCATACTGCCATCAACTCTTCCCCGCATATATGGATCGGAAAAAGGACTCGTACGTTGATACTATCATGGGAAGAGGACTTGGACCCAGGTGCTGATGTTTGCAGAGCGGTGTGGGGTATCTTCTGGAAATGCGCGAGGATAGGGGAACGATTGAGTCCATACATAAGTGTTTGTTGTATTATCTTCGCTGTGTGTTGTCTCATACCCGATTTGGGTCTTCAAAAGCTGATCAAAACAGGTCCGATTGTTCATTGGCGCATAAGGCATTCTTTCGAGCAGGCGTTCAGGGTATCGGAATTTTATACCACACTTCACAAGGCAAAGAGTGAAGAATAGTGTACTGATATGAAATGCATTATGAAGTTCTCGCACTTCTTTTACATATAATACATCAAAATCGTCTTGGTATCAACCACCGAACGCCAACGCAATGCTGAAAGTAAATGAGATCCTCACTCATGGAGGCTCGTTCTGGCGCTCTCATTCTCGCCCCAGATATCCCTACTTTCTTGCTCTACAGCCTTCATAGCATTAGCAACCTCCTCCAACTTGGCAACGACATCCAAGACCCCTTCGTTAACCCTCTGAAAATACCTGTCATTAGCCTCCCTCCTCTTTCTGGCCAGTATAATGTCAGCTTCTGTCTCCTTCTCCAACTCACTTCCCAGCCTCTCCGCCCCACCAACAGGAGCACCACTACTACCCGGCCTTCCACTTCCACTAGGAACTGTACTGCCACCTGTATCCAAAACACTCTTCCCTCCCTCACTACCTAAGGGATTCGTCTTCCCCACACTCATTCCCTTGCTCTCCTTATCCGCATTCTCAACTGCATCATCAGCCTCACTCCTCGCCCAAGCTTGCGCCAGCTCAATCTGCGCAGCCCGCAGTCCCTCCAACGCCTTGCTATGATCCGGTCCAAAGACATGCGTCCCATTCACAGCACTGAGCTCCACCTCCTCCAAGGTGCTCTGCATCTCCGCCCATAGCGCATCCGTCCGATCAGCCTGCTTCTTTCCTTCAGAATCCTGCTGCTGTCGCGGCAGCGCGGTTCTTGGGAGAGAAGATCCGGGAGTTGCATCTGTAGGCACATCTCGCTGTCCAAGACGCTGAGAGCGTTGACGGATGAGAGGAGCTCTCGCGGGGTTCAGGTTGGAGGGGTTCGGAGGGGGAGGAGCTGGAGCCACGCCTGGTAGGGAGACGTGCGAGGCATTTTGCGAGGGGGGACCGAGAAAGAGGGACGGTGGTGGCTCGCGCAGCTGCTTAGCTTTCGTTTTTGGTGAGGAAGACATAATTACATGGCTGTCATTATTCTTAAGTTCCAAGTGTGATGGACTTCAAGCTTGGTTCCAAGCTCTATCGGCGAAACGATCTTCCGACATCATGTGATAGCTTCGCTTACGGCGCACCACCACTCTGAATGAATGTCAAAAATCTAACCGATTTCTCAAACCACGACGACAACCACCAAATTCAACCCTTTCAGCACCCATATCGCCATAAACCGGTATGCTACCCCCAAGCCCCCTACTCCCATCCAATTCAACTTCTAATGTACGTTTTTGGCAGCAATCATGGGTAAAGGAAAGCCCCGTGGACTCAACGCCGCCCGCAAGCTGCAAAACCACCGCCGCGAGCAACGCTGGGCCGATCTCTCATACAAGAAGCGCGCGCTGGGAACGGCATTCAAGTCCTCGCCTTTTGGAGGCTCGTCTCACGCCAAGGGCATTGTGCTCGAGAAAGTCGGTGTCGAGGCCAAGCAACCCAACTCTGCTATCCGGAAGTGTGTGCGTGTGCAATTGATTAAGAACGGAAAGAAGGTCACTGCTTTCGGTGAGTTTGGACGCTTGTTACGTATATTTTGTTCGGAGATGGATTTGGACTGGATTGGATGGGGGTTTGAGCAGATGGGAAGGGAATGAGAGGATGAGGCCATGTGCTGATATGACGATAGTCCCCAATGATGGTTGTCTCAACTTCGTAGACGAGAACGACGAGGTCCTGCTCGCTGGATTCGGTCGTAAGGGCAAGGCGAAGGGAGATATTCCCGGTGTGCGATTCAAGGTCGTCAAGGTCTCTGGTGTTGGTCTGTCTGCGCTGTGGAAGGAGAAGAAGGAGAAGCCTAGATCGTAGAGCAGCAGCAAGGCATGGGAGAGATTGGTTGAGATTTGGGAGACACATGGGAATGGTGTTACATTTGCAGGGTGCATGGCTCGTCAGATAAGGGTCTAGCATTTTCGAAATGGTCGTGAAATAAGAACACTGATCATTGCCTACGAATGTGTGCATTTTATTTGTGAAGTGCTGATGGTGGGATGGTATGTCCAACGCTTCGCTGTGAATGAGCATACTTCGAAGTAATCAGTTTGGCTCTCGGGGAATAGACTAAGAGTCCATCTCTGCGAGATCAAGTTGGACAAGGGATGAGTCTTTAACAAACCCCTCGAAGTTCGGCCTTCGTCACAATATGGCATCCAGAGCATGACCTTACTCATTTAATTCCTCAGGATTACTTCATCTTTTCGGGGAACATCACAATCACCAGCTTTGCCTGTAAGGTTCTCATTTCCTCTTGAATTATGTACGGATGCTAAGTCTATCAGAGCATAGTGTGCTGAATTTAATATGCATATTCGCCATATTACCCCTTCAAGTGTCTCTTTTAAAAGTCTTCTAGAGAATGACAAGAAATTATTCCTTCCACGCATATGTTTTACAATCATCAACTTCCACTCCCCTGAGTAAGCTGCTGCTTTGGCTCGCCAGGTCCTCTGCCCAGAGCCGCCTTCGGACTCACAACGCCTTGCACGACCATTCCATCCGGTACTGCATAAAGCGGGTATCCATAGTTGCCTATCTCCATTCCAACGACATTCTCCTTATCACGTACAATGGTCCCGTTCACTGCTTCAACACTCCTATAATACAACTCTGTATCTGTGGTTCCGCCACTAATGTCGATGCCGCTGAACGTGAAATCCTGAGCCGTGCTTCCGTAGGTGAAACTGGTATCTGCGCTGGGACTGGCAAAGTAGTATGCGGAGCCATTCTGCGTGGTTCTGAGCGAGGTGCCTGAGAAGCCAGAGACGAGCGGCGCGCTGCGGTCGATATGCTGGAATGGCTGGAGACCTGTGGGGAAGACAGGCGTGCCTTGTATATCCAAGTCTAGGCCTCGGATAACTGTTGCTTCAAGGCTGTAGTTGCCGCTGGGTTCCACGAAGTAGCTTGAGTTCGCCCATAAAGGGTATGAATAGGATGACTTGTAGAAGACTCCACCTTCAGATTGGTCAACGCCGTTGGTGGTTTGCTGGTTTATTTGCACGGCGCCGGCATCCGTGTACTGTCCCCAATTTGTCGCTGCGAGATTCTGCGTCCAGGAGCTGAGATGCGTACCTTGTTGGGTGGTGATGTAGGATGAGATGGCAAGATACCGGTTGACGTTGGTAGTATAAGTGAGAGTCTGGTTGGCACCGGTAGAGTTCTGGGTGTAGGATTGAGAGAGGCTGATCAGGGGTGCTGGTTCGTACACACTGGGGCTATATCCCGTGGTGATGGAGTGCTCATCATCAAGCCAAAGGAAGATCTTGCCTGTCACATACCAACTGCTTCCAACAGTAGGTGTGAGATATCCATTTCTTTTCCCGTCGTCGATTATGCCCGCCACTCGGATCTCGAAAGTGTGTTGCTCGCCATCGGATAAAAGTGGAAGCCAGGGCGTTATGTCAATTTCGTGCTCTCTTAGATCGAATGCATCGAGACCAACGATGGGTCTCCACAATCCAGGAACTACACCGCCCGTGAAAATCACTGGAAATGGCCACTGTACTCCCGCTAGGTGTCCATCGATCAATACCTGCACTTCACGGAACGGAGAATAGCCGTAAAGAACTCCATCGTACGGCAAGAACGCGTCGATGTCAGATTGCAAAACATTGCTCCACCAGAATTCTTCGGTCGACTGCCCGCAGGCGGAAACAGTAAAGACTGCACGATTAGCGTTACGTGGAAAGCTTATAGTATTGCTTGCGTTGACGCTCGGTAACATGAACACGCTTGCTGCGTTCGCTGCACCCTGCCTTGCTGAGATCGGAATAATCAGATCCGCAGGCTCGACGGTCTCCTGAGCTGTAAAAAATGTGGCTGTGAGTGTGGTGTTGTAAAGGCCGGTGTAAGTTGAGTCGACAAGATTTCCCAGGTCAAAAATGAGTTTCTGAGGAGAATCCCAGAAGTACATGAACTCCGTCATATCCTTAATGTACTCCCATCGAATGCCACTAGCGGTAGGTTCAGCAGTAGAAGTACGCCACACTTCAGTGTCATTGAAGTACATTAGCGCCAATCTGTCGAATTGGCGCCCCTTGGAGGTGACCGTGAAATTCATGGTAACCCTGTTGAACTTGCAATTGGGTGGTGTGTAACTTCCTATCAAGAATGTTAGCCAAGTCAAATTGATATTGTGGTAGCACTAACCAACGAATGGGATCCCATAGCTAAATGCAAAAGTGTGCTCCATCAACAAAACCTGGCAGCTCCCAGTAGCATTCGTTTGGGCGATCGTTGTGGTATTCTCTGATCCATTGGACAACGTGGTGTCGTCTATTGCTCCAGAGGGAGTAAACACTGGTTGGTATACTTGGAAATCCTCCGTAACACCTGCAGTTGAAGCCGAGACAGCATCTTTAACAAGACGAAAGGTTGAAGATACCAAGCTTTCTTGTGGTAAGCCTTTAGATGGCAAACAATCCTGGAGCGCCAGTACCAGAGCTACACACGATCCCAGAATGACAGCAAATAAAAACTTAGCAATACAACCAGAGGGAAATTGTCTCCGATGTGCAGCTGTCCTTTTCTCTTTAGTGACTAACAGCCTCTCGTTTTCCGCGGTACCCACGAAGCCAGTAGTTGCTATATCATCCAAATCTTCGACATCATAGATTTTGGATTTGTCGAATTTGCGGTCGGTGGGTAAAGGCATTGTGCAGATCTATAATCCGTGGACAAGCTTTGAGGATTTCGAGGTGAGAATTGTCAATTCGTAGGTACTCGCTGGCGGCGAATGTATTTGTAGGGTTGTGCCGAATCAATTTCCGTTTTGAAGCTCCAGACGATCCCAATATCGTTTTCGCGCCGCAGTAGCTAACTCCTGCCCTGCGAACCGGTCCTGAAAATAATTGAACACAGCAAATTCGTCTCGTGTCATCACATAGGATGTTGGGTGAGCCTCAATCTTCCTCCATATGTCTGTCAGCGCGGTCTCCAGAATATTAACGACAGCGGGATCTCTGGCACCCTCGGGGCTGTCCCTCGCAATTTCAAGTGCTTGCACAACAGTGGTGATCGCCGGGGATGGCTGCATTCTTGTACCCCCATTGCTGCGACCCATACTCATTGATAAGGATAAAGTAGGGTGACTAGGGATGTATATAGTGTTGATGTCGTTAAACTTCAAGGGCATCGAAACAGGAAGGTCTACAATATAGTTGCAAGGCATTGCGGGGAAGGAGTATTTAAAGAAGCGGTCAAAGTGTGCAGCCCCAGGCTCAGAACAGGGACGAGTAATAGGCAACACTCAAACAGGGACGGGGGATCGTAGGGGGTGTGGCCCTGGACGAGACGGCTGCAACAGACAAATATACACTGGGGGTCAAGTGCAACTACACCTGGGTCCGATCTGGGAGGAACGCCTCATATTTGTTTCTTCGCAAGGGACGACAGAGACGATCGCCATGGAACCCACAGACACGGAAGAAAGCTGACAACTCACTGACTCAAGTACTACTCAATGGGCCGTCTGCAATCGGTACCGAACCAGACACACTGCTCTCCCTCGATGACAGGTCTCCTATACCGCACCCCCCTGCCGGAGGAGAGCCGCGCCGGGAAGGTGGCTGGAGAGTTCGGGAATAGGGCCACCACACGCAACCTTCCTGATGGGTGGAGCTGCCAGGGGGCAGCTGTGCACTTGAAATCAAACGCTCTGCGGAGGCTGCGGCGTCCTGCGTGGCCGTTGTTGGAGTCAGGGGACAGCAGATGCGACAGCTACCGTGCCTCGGTGGTGGACTCGCCTCGGAGATATGCTGGAGATATGCTGGAGATATGCTGGCAAGGAGGGGACAGCAGCATCAGGACCCTCAGTACGCTCAGTCCCAGTGCAAGGCCAGTATCCTCCCCGATGCACACGAAGTTGCGGCACGGTATGGACTCTCGACATCGCCAGCATGAGTAATGGACGTCGGGGCAACACACAAAGCTAGCACGCCTCTAAGCACACAGTGCCAAAGGCTTGGCCATCCCGAGAATAGCTGCTGCAGGCATAGGGGTTAGGGAACTTACTCGTTAGGGAGGCCTTTGCACAGGAGCCAAATCGTGTGCTAACACTGCTAAGGCGCCTGAAGTCGACGATGGTGCAGATCAGGCTTAAGTCGTGGCCAGGAGCACAACCGACTGGCTCAGAGCGCCGCAGAGAATCAACTTAGAAGTGCCAACCACGCTTCACTTCTAGGCTTCACTCCAGGTCTGCAATCCTTTCAGGCTGCTCTCGCGCTGCACTGATGCACGACTGCGAGCACGCCCTCTTCAGACGGGGGCAGTCTCAAGCCTCTGCAAATGCCAAGGGCCACTGCTCCTTCAGTGCCTCCACTAAACAGAGTTCCGGCACGCATCTTCCGCGCCTGTCCTGCAATCCCTTGACTTTTGACTTCCAAAGTGGTAGAGGCTCAATCTTGACAACGGGCTGCTCAGCTGTGGCTGGCCAACCCTCAATGTTTTCACGTCACGGTCGTGCCTTCAAGATCGTCGCTCGCTTTCAGCCGCTGTCCACTCCAACGTCCAGCATGTCGGGAACGCTGCTATTTTGGACATCCCGTCTTCCACCTAAGTTACACTGCATCTTGTGAGTTCGGCTGGCCGACGACCTGACCAATCCCGCAACTAGCGCTCTACGCACTGTTCTTCTGCCGCACTTGTCCGCTTGCCTGCATGCCGAGCCTGGCCTCTCCGACATCGTGGACCAGGTCTTGGAACTGAACTGATTCGTCCTTGCCTCATCAAGAGCTCGGTAGGCTCGAGACCTTAGGACCTACTTGCGCCACATGTCTCCGTATCTTTTGCTTCGCTGTACCCCACCGAGCCCACCTCCCGTCATCTTTCTGAGCCACAAGATTACTCTGCGTCGTCTGCGAAGAAGAAGAAAATTCTACTTCGCCACCATTTTTCCACAAAACCACCTTTCAGAAAATTGCGTCGCCGATGTCCGCTGTCTCGCAACTCTTGCTCCGAGAGAAGTCTGTAAGTTGTGACAGCCTTACAAAAAGTTTCCCGGCGATCCTCCTCCCAGCAATTTTCCGATGCCCCGCCATGCAGGTCACCCTATCGATAAGCCACAGACAGCTATTCCCAAAATCGACATACGTCCGCGTCCAAGCATCAAAATATTTACCAGTTTGTTTGACCAGCACAACGGAAACCTCGGTTCAGGATCTTGTCTCTATGCTGTATTCATCTCCGTCAGTTGGGCTGTCTCAGATCATCAGCGATGAGATCACTTCTACATCCAAATTCAGGCAGCTGTTCTCGACTCTAGATTGGAGGGGTTGAATGACTCCATCCTTGAGCCAGAGAGATTATGCCAAGCGGAATTGGTAGTACGGAGTATCATGCCCGTCCAAGGCTAACGGTCTTACAAATCACCTCGAAAGAAGAACCAAGAAAGACCGTCCCCGAGCAAAGATGGCGATTTCTTGGATTACTTCTACGTGTACCTTGGTCTTGATAATGCCAAGCGGGGAATAGTGGACTGGCCCGATTTCACGGAGGGAGACAACTCGGCCTAAAGTGATTCAAGTCTAGACTTGAGGAATCAAGTGCAAGGAATATATACCTCTCGGGAGGAACAAATGGGGCCAATCAAACCATCACAGCAAACAAAATTATGAGCCAGAGAGGTGTCCGAGGATCGCTAGAGCTGCTCCGCAGGCCTGATTCATAGCAGCTCCAGGAATACGTGTTATAGTGGACTGAAATGACTCAGGTCTCGAGAACCATTCGGTTTAAGGTTGCTTGTCGGCTGAAGTCAAAACTGGCTTCTTTTGCTTCTCTAGCTGAAAGTCAAAATTGGAGGTCAATGCTCCAGGGCCAGCATCTTCGAGTCAGAAGATCACAAAGCTGAGCAATGTCTGAGCATGAATATGTAGCGATCGAGCGACAACGTCTTCCTTTCACAGCGTTCATGCCTAGAGCAGAGAGAGTTCTCAGCCAGGCAGATATCATCCACGTGAGTTAACACGTGATAAGTGTTGCTTCTGTCCAACACATCTTCCATTGGGCAAAGTAGAGCCATCTTAAGGCTGAGGAGACAAGTATTACTTGTGTCATCAATTTTGAGCAATTTTGAGTTTTATTGTTGCTTGCCTTTCTTTCATCCTTTCAATATCGAGTAGAAGCTTGCTTTGAAACTAGTACTAAGTCAAAGCACGGCTTTCGTGAATTTATACCATATGTGACTCGTTCAACATTGAGCAAATATCTTATCTGGATGATGAAAGCTTGATATCCCCTTTTCAGAAGATCTGGGTCACCCGGTCCAACATAAGGTATCAGATTTGAAGTCAAATCAGAGTTTCATCATAAACGAAAGTTTTGAAATTTCGTTTTCGCAGTCCAAGATCAAGCAGAAGTATCCTCGTTATTTCCTCAGTAAGTTACGGAGTGAAAATTGCTATAGCGCTGCGACGCGGTTTCTATATTTGCATTAAAACTGCAAGTGGGATCCAAATTTTGATTCCATGCGATCTAGGGGTCTTCCCGTCTTTAGCACCATTGTGACCCAAAGTTCTCCTCATTGTCTTTACCTTTTTAAGTCAAATTGACTAAGCTCCTGTAGTCAAATTGTTTTCTGAACTGCCCGCCTCATATATCTAGAAAGTTCGACTAAACCTACCTTCCACACATAATTTTTACAACTCCATCCGCATACGATTCTCGAGAAATACTCTCCAATCTCGAGCATACTATTCTACCTCCGCTTACCAATGAACAAAATCTTCTCAAATTATCTTACCCCATGCGTTTCGGAAAGGCGGTCTGGTTGGCGCTCTGCCATCTGCTCATGAGCCTCCCTCGTGTAGCAGCTGGACCTGGTGGTTATGTGACCCTTATCAATGGCTCCCCGTACGACTGGAAGTTAACTTACTCCCACTCTTACCAGATGGACTGGAAACCGGCAGCCGTTATCCCAGCCGGAAGGAGTCACCAACAATACCTTGAGTTTTGGTACCACTGGGGAGAGAATGGTGACTCTGCAGCCGAGGCGACTTACGAACTGGTTGGCAGTCCTGAAAAAGCCACATTCCAGTTGCAGGCACGACAATCCAACGGGAAGAAGATCCGGGTTCAATATCTGGATAATCTTACTTCTCTCAATAACCAGCGCCACTCGCTCATCGACCTCGGCTTTGAGCATGATGGCAGTGTTCTCTTCGTTCTCGATGGGGACGGACAAGAACCATACATATCCTCCCATCCACCCGCTGGTTGGATGAATGTTACTCTATCGACGATTAAATCGAAGTCACTGAGAGAGATTGCAATTCCAGCCAGCCATAACGCTGGAATGTCAGAGAACAATATATTTTTCGGTGGGATAGCTCACAATACGGAGACACAGTCATTAAAGATGCACGAACAGCTATTAAATGGTGCAAGATGGTTCGATATTCGACCTTATTATAACGGGCTCAAAATTGATACTTGTCAGTGGTACACAGGGCATTTCAGCAAATTGTCGGGCGGCAAAGATGTTGTAGGTGGTGTTGGTCAATCCATTAAGAACATCGTCAACTCAATCAATGATTTCACGGAAAGATATCCTGGTGAACTCATTATACTCGACATGAGTCATGAACTGAGTCGAGAGGTGCAAGGTGTTGGCTTCAAATGGAGCTACACACCAGATCAATGGCAATATCTCTACGAACTTATGGGCAGGATCAAGGACCTCTGGATCACGAATGGCACAATCCCGACAGACTACTCCTCTGTACCGCTCTCAACCTTCATCCAACCTGGCTCGAGATCGGCAGTCTTGATCCGTATCCCAGACCATGCTCCTCTCCCTCTGGAAGTTGCGACGAAGTACTACGAGTACCTTCCACTCTCTCCCTTCGTCAGAGAGTCTAACCTCTCCTTGACTGGCTCTTACACCAATACCGAAGATCCCAATACCCTCACTAGCGATCAACTCAAGAAATTGCGAGACCTGCGCCCCTCCCGAGAGTCCATGATACAACGCAGCACTTGGACCATCACCCCTGGCTTGGGGAAGCTCATGGACATCTTCAACGCAAAGAATAGTATCATCGGGCAAGCGGTCCATGCTCATCGCAAACTCTTCTCCAATTTGTGGCCGGCGTTGACGAAGAGCACTTACCCGAATCTGATCGAGGTCGACAACATCAACAGTCAGATTACGGCGCTGTGTATGGCTATCAACAACAGATTTGCGCGCCAATAGTGCACAGGTTGAGGCGAGATAGACTCAATCGTGGTAGCTTTCCTCACTATTATGTAGAACGATTTGGGGGACCGAAGCGCAAAACACCGAGCTCGACTTCAACTCTCTCTTGATATCCTCCAGCAAATAAAATCAAAGCTAGCTCTATTCAGGCAATCAAATAAGTTTCTATCACGAAGCTCACCCAACCCGTCGCTATATATTCTGGGGTTATCATTACCCCTGAGGATTAAGCGAGGTCCTGGGCGTTCGCTTGCTGTATGATCCCCTCCCTCTCTCAAGCCGTATCAAGCATTCGGAGTTCAGATTTTTGGCGTCTGAAGGCTGGGGTCTATGTGAGGAGCCATTCTTTTCTAAAGATTGGATAAGGCCACTCAGTTCATGCATTTTGGGAACAAAATGGTACTGTTGTTTGCGAGGTCAGGTTACTTTGGGGCAGAACATACACGGAAGGAGTTGAGATACAACTTTACTTTATTATAATTCTGCTCGGCCGAGAATTCTCGTCGATTAATTTCGTACTTCTCTGAATCAAATATCTTTATATACCTGTTCTTGCAGTGACAGATTCTGGCACAAGGATAGTGTTAGTACTTTACTCTGCAAGAAACCATTTCTAGCTTGTGCTTTACACATCGCTCTCTGCGAACGCAGGAAAAGGCTTGAAATTGTCCCAAACATCTTAGAGCTTTTCTCAAATACCTCACGTGAACGAGAGATTAGTTTATATAATAACAGTCTAGGCGCTAAAGTTACTTGATGAAATGATTAAGACATCCTGCTTGACCGCCAAAATTCTGCCGCCAAGTTCATCTCAACGACATCACGACATCACGACAGCCTCAAGCTCCCAATTCCTCACCAACACAATTGACAATGGCCACCAAACCTTCCGTTTCCGGAGCGACCGCTACCCAAATCCTATTCCTCCTCCGCTTCATCCAGCAGGGCGCCCTAGTCCTCACTGGCTTCGTCGCTTCCTACTTCGTGTACTGGCACAACACCCTTCGAGATCCAGTTCCCCTACCCTTAATCGCATTAATCACAGCCGTACATCCCCCTCTCCCCTTAAATCCCGCAAACTAACACCCTCGCAGTGCACCATCAGCTATCTCGAATCCTGCATCTCCTCAGGGCTCGCCCTCGCGAACACAAGCGGGATCCCGAAATCAACGCCAAACTATACGCTTCTATTGAAGACGAGCACGCCTTGCGCCCTCGCTCTCGGTGCCGCGTATTATGCGGTGCGGCAGATGGAGTTTGTGCGCGCGTGGTGCGAGGGCGATAATTGGTTTCGGCCGATTAGGGAGACGGAGGGGTATACGCTGAAGCCGGCGGGGGTGGAGGAGCATCAGTGTGCGCTTACTTGCGTGCTGACTGGGGCGGGGTTGGTTGCTGTGGTTGTTGGGGCTGTGGTGAGTGTGATTGCTGTGGCGGGTGTGCTGGGGGAGAGGAGAGGTGGGGTGGGGTGGGTGAGGAAGGGGTATAGAGCGTTGGATCCGTATGAGGTTGTGGAGGATTTTGATGGGAGTACGGTTTTGGATGAGGAGGAGTTTGATAAGATGTAGGATTTGGATTGTGTTGGGAAATAAATAGGGTTGAGTTGTATTGTGCGTTCGTTGGGGACACTTCTGTATAATGTATATCTAGATCCAGATAATAAATAATGAAGATTAGATGGTTTATGAGAGGGCAAAATGTGTCATTATGTGTGTCCTTCAGGCAAAGAGTTGGAGAACACTCAACAAAGCTACTGCTTGAGAACGCAAGCTTTGTCCCTGTTCTGTTCCTTGCAATCAACCCCTTTTGACTTTTTCGAGTGAGAAGTGGCTAAATCCATACCCAAGAACCATGTCTTCAAAACCATGGCAACAGCCTTGTGTGTGAATAAGTAAGCTTGGATTAACTTCAAAGCCTCAGTCTTTTCTCTCGACAATCGTGGGCTATCATTGGTTTACAGATGTGGAGACAATTCAGAGATCAGGCTTTCATTAGATGTTATATATTCGGCTTGCAAGACACAAATGTGTAATAAAATTAACAGGTTAACCGCATAAGGCTCACTTTATTGTGAAGCAAATCAAGTATAGAGAAGCTTGGGGCTCATCAGTGGAATCGGCTAATCGGCATTGGGTTGTGGTGTGCAATGAAAGAACCAAAGTAACTGTATAAAGACAATTCACGTAACTGTGGAGGGAATTCACTATATATAGGGGAAACTTAGGGTGCTCGGCCGGTTTCGGGCAGTCGGTATTAGGGTGCGATGTGCAATGAAACTGGCGGGCTGAAGATATTATGAGGACAATTCACTTGATTGTGAAGTGAGTTCGCTAAATGTGGGGAAAACTTAGGGTCCTCGGCCGAATCGGGTCCTCGGATAGTCATCGGAGGGTAACCGGAGTTTGTGTAGACGTGCAACAAAAGATTAAGGAAATCAAATCATATTCACTTGATTGTGAAGGTGAATAAAGTAAGGGGAATAGGGGTTCTAGGTCGGATCGGATAATCGGCGTTCGGCATTTGGGTACGACATGCAACGAAAGGGTATGACTTTGGAGAGAAAAGGGGTGAAATGCTAAGCGAGTAAACAAATGAAGCTAGTAATGCTGAGCAATATTTGAGGTTGCTAAAAGCTTTCTCTTACGTCCATATAATATGTGTTGTCTATTCATGGAGTAGCTATATTAAATCATCCCACTCTAAGCATTCTAATCATCAAGTACACCACCATCATTCCTGACCCAAGGAGTCGACAACCTCAACAGCTTCCCAAAATCCGGCGTGCCCAATCCCGTCACGGCATCCCATCCCGCACTTGCATTCCACCCAGCACCAGGCAATACCGGACTCCCATTCTGGCCTTCATGGAAATCAGCAAACCCATCACACCCCTCACTCCTGCCCCTCGTAATATCGTTCAATCCCCATCTGCCGGTGCTATACAACCACGGATTCAAGAACCCCAACGTCGGCAACCCACTATCCACCCTCGCACTATTCAGCAACGCCACAATCGCGTTGAACGTCGGCGCCGCACAACTAGTGCCCATATACCCTTGATCCTTCCCCTTATCAATAACCCTAAAATTCAATGCCTGCGCCGCCACATCAGGAAATGCTCTTCCTCGCGGATTATACCACCCTTTATTCGCACTCCCCACCTTACGCAGATACTCATCAACCGCCCATTCTTGGTACGCGGGCCTAGGCCAGATATCCGAGAATCCACCAGACGAGAACGAGACCGCAACTTCGGGCTCGATCTGTCCTGTTCCGCCGACGGCTGTGACCCAGGGACAGGTCGCCGGGAACGACGGCTGAAACTTAGTCGTGTTCTTGCCGTCGTTGGAGATGCAGAAGTCCCCCGGGCCGGAGTCGCCCGACGAGAAGAGTATGGACTTCCCGCGGGCGCCGAGCTGCGCAAAGAGGTTGCAGACTTGTGTTGCGTAGGAGACGGGGATTTCTTGCTCGTTTTCGCCGTAGGAGAGCGAGATGGAGTTGGGGATTGCGGAGTTGGGGAGCTTGGTTAGTGCGAGGAGGAAGTCGAGGTAGGGCTCGTTGGTGTTGTCGGCTGCGGTTGGGGAGTCGCCATCTGGGATCAGCACGCCTCGACCGCCAGTCGAGAATTCGGTCACTGGGATGGGGTATGCGATGGAGAGGATGTATTGGTTATCGAGGTTTGCTTCACTGGAGTCGTCGGTGGCTGTTTGGTTGTTGAGACCGCCGTGGTATTGGGTTACGTTGAACTGTTGTTCGTTTAGCGAAGTCATGAAGGATTGAAAAGGGGACCTACGGTTGTATTGACAGCATACGGAGCGTACACTTTCTCGAATGTATTGAGGTCGTCAAATCTCGCATACTCCTCAAGGAATGATGCATATCCTACCGTGTTCCCATTATCCGGATCGGCGTCATAATGAACGTTGTAAAGGTTCAGGAGGCATTCAGGGGTAATTGTTGTGTTACACGTGACGTTGACTTGGGGGTATCTTGGTCCCCACCACTTAGACACCCCATCCGACTTCACACCCTCGTCTAAGACTCTTGCCGTGGAGGAGAGTGGGCGCAAGCCCCCGAATCGAGTGGTGGGTTGCACGAAGTTGATGTGATCCCGAACCTCGTCTGGAACAGAGTATGACCTCGCTCGAAGAACCTGTTGCTTCGTCTGTCTCGCTTGATACCAACCGAATTCCGTTCTAAGCATCCTGTTTGCAGTAAGCACGTCTGTCGAAAATAAGAGGTAATCGCCCTCGTCCTTAATTGCCGTGATGTTGTTTTCGGACAGCCAATTCATGGTTACTCGTGAAGTCTCGTCTCTAGGCCAGGAGACTTCGAAGCTCGTGGCCTTCGTAATGCATTCCATAGTTCGGATGGTCCGGTGTGGAGACTTCCAGTAGCTTCTCGTAGAAATGGTCTATGTTTTGCTGCTTGAGAGATACGCGGAGCTTGATGGGCTCGGTCCCACTGGCTGTGCGAACGAAGCTCCATCCGCGTGGAAGTTGCTTGATTGACTCAAAGACATTGCTGACTGCAGCAGCTTGCACGAGAATTGATAATTAGAGGACTTGTATTGCGAAGTTGACGGCAAACATCTTGCTTGCTAGAAGGGAGAACGACGATGGCGGGGCGGAGAAACATGGGATGAAAGCATACTCTCCTCTATATACCTCCGAGTGGACGAGCTTTGGGCGGGGTTCTTCATAGCCAATTCGGGTTGCGGCTCCAACATGATATCATGGGGTTTAAAGTCTATCATCTGCCAGTTGTCGTGCTTGAGTGAGCTCGCCATTGTAGCCAAGGATCCGCATGTGTGGGGTACATCATGCCTGAGCTCCGTCTTATCGCACTGCAGCAGCTATCAAGCTCCAATTGAAGCTCCTAAAAGCTTGTAAGTCAATATGCGGATAATAGATGTGATGTTTGCTCGCCTTCCTTTCGTGTGGTTGAGCGATATATGAACGATTATCCTCCTGGGTTTATTTGATATATCCCGTGGCTAAAGGGGCGTAATTGTGATGTTGTTGGAGCTGGCTTCCGGCCTAATCACGCCCAAGCCGGTAGAATGGGATTCCCTGCTTCTAGAAACTGCAAGCTTGAGGTTTGATAATAGTGTAGTGTCGGAAAGATGCTGGAAGGCAGTGAGATGAAGTGAGTGAGTTTGCAACATCTTTGCATAACGCCGACATCCTCATCCAAAGACACTGGGTGGTCCGAATAATGGAGATTATTCAATTCAAACCCCGAGGGCCTCGAAGCCGGTCCATAAATATGAGATTCACACATTACTCATTTACAAATCTAGATTTATACAAACTTTTTATCCCTCGCTCTTCCAAAACGCCATACCAATGCATCTCCAACCATCTAAGCTCCTTAATTCATTCCGAACCATACCCAATCCATGAACAATCATTATCATGTACAAAAATTCCCCTATCACAACAATAACCAACTGACTCCAACCATACAAACAGCCAACAGCACCGCGCTCCGTCTAACAATCTCATGAAGACCAGACGCAGCGCTGGCCGCCTTCCCGCAACACACTCTGTTGTATGTGACATTGTTGTATTTTGCAGCCACATCAAACACAGTTCCATTTCCGACGTTGTAATAATCAACGTTTAAGAACTTGGGTGGATAATTCCATGTTGTGTTACATTGCTGCGCGCTGAGGCCAAGGCTTCCGAACTCAGTACCGTTATCGTTGGTGATGTTCAGCAATGGGATATTTGGTACGAGGAGACTGTTGCCCAGAATGCTGATGTCGTAGTTTAGGTTGTGGTTGGCCATGTAGAGACGGTCTACGGCATCTGCTGTGGAAAGGCCCGGTGGTCGCTGAAGAGTACACGGGAAGGAGCGGTTCGTGGGGTCGTATGGAGTCTCCCACATCTGGGAGAATTCGTCTAACACATAAGGAACTGCGGTCTGATTCGCATTGTAATCCATGAAGAAAACCACTCGCTTGCCAGTCAAGATCATGGATCCCAAAGTTGGCCAGTCGGTGATGGCCATTGGGATCTTGGGTGGTAGATATGCATACTGGACTAAGCCAGTCTCCTCAAGGAAAGGAGCATAATCTGTGACTGGCGGGTATGAACCATTATCGTAAGCACCATTCCCGATCAGAATTGTCACGACGTCGTACGGGTGACTGCTGACCCAGTCGTAAACTTTTCCAAGATACTCGGTGATTGGACCTACGTCCAGAATATCGCATGAGGAATGGCAGAAATGCGGCACGCTGCCATTGAAATGTACTTGTCCCTGAAGGAGGCGAATCCCATCGTTAAGTTGTGTTGTGACGTCCAGAGCTTGGTTAGCAGCTGCATTTCCGGCCTTGACGAATGGAGAGTTGTGAGCTGCAACCTCGGTGATGTTTCCGTATGCTCGTGAGCAGAACTCGGGGTAGTTGTTGCAGGGGGTGGTATTTGTGGGTTCGGCGGACGACGAGGTTGAGGTAGATGTCGCATTGGATGTTCCATTTACAGCTGTGGTGGTGTGGGGACGCCCTGAAAGGATGACTTGAGAGTCTGTGGTCCGAGTCGAAGTTCCAGTAGTATTGCCTGCCATTACACTCCCAACGCCAAAAATTGTCATCGTCCCTAACGTTGTGGTCCGTGTGTTCGTTCCGCTAACGATTGTTGAAACAACAACGGATGTACTGATTGCTGAAGAGGAGGTTGTAGTAGGCACGGTGATGGTCGAAGAATACGAGAGATATGAACCGCTCGGCGTGGTCCCCATTGCTCCAGTCAGGATGATGACGCTCTGGGTATCTTGTGCATTTGCTGCCATGGCAAAGAGGCCCATGGTGAGGAGATTTGAGTAGAGCATGATTGTGGTATTGACCTCTGTGCCTCCGTTGAGAACACTCTAACTACCAGCAGCTCAAGCGAATGTATGGATGTGGTTAGAAAGGGGGAGTGGGATTGTTGAAAAAGATACTCGAAATCGAGCTTGGACGACATCAATACGCGCCAGGCCAATGCTTAGCCAGACGTCTCAAAAAGATTATTGGCAACAGTTGATAGCCGTCGTCTCAAAAAAAGTGGAAACTTTTGTCGATGACGTTGAGCGCATCGGCAGAATCGGAACTATCTAGAGATGAATGCTACTAGGATAAGACGGAAACTTTGTTCCTCGACCTCTCTAGACCCAGAACCGTGGGACCAAGTATTAGTTCAATAACTCAAGACACATAAAAGAGTCAAGAAGCAGGAGGGAACCCTTCTGACTTGACAAATTGCTTGGGCGCCAACACTTGTCGGCGACTCGGCATGCCGGCTGGCCCTGGGTCGTCATATTGGAGGCTGAGTCGACCAATCCCGCCGTGGCAGGTAGACATCGGGAAACGTCTGGAAACAGCCTTGCAGGAAGTGTTGGGAGCTGTGCCGGCGATCCACCTGTCGCGCTGGCAGCAGAACTCGTAAGTTCACGTCTCAGGGATGTTTCCACCACTCTCTGGACGGGAGGTTGAAACTTTCGATCTAGGATACTTGGGATCACCACAGGGATTATACGGGGGGCTGATCTTCGGGTCTTTCAGTGGCTGCCGCCCCGCCGTGGCGCTGGGAACACAGCCCGACGAGTGCCGTTCTTCCAGAGGGCTGCAGTCAACATCTGCTAAGCGAGGGCCCCTTTCCAAGAAAATCTGAGAACCACTCTCGTCACAACTTACCATCTTGCAAGCCATTCAATTTTGATATCTGTATGTTCCGTATTCGCTCTTTAACGCTTTTGATAGCAGTCCAGACTGGCCTGTGAGTGGAGCAAACGCATCGGTGGCGGTAAATCTCTTCCCTTGCAACGCTAAAACGTCCTATCCCGCTGCCAAGTGGGCCTGGACGAGGATCAAGACGCTTACGCGGATTGGGGCTGCGATCCCTGGTCCGTCGATGATGTCGTTGCACTTCAAACGAGCTAATCCGGCCTCTGTTGATATACACTACTTTTCCTCTATCTCGAGCTGTGTTCGTCGTCGTGCTCGTCGTCGCCAAATCTTTGAATCCCCCCTATGTGTCGTGACAATTGGCTTCAGCCAATTAACTAACCATGGTTCTTCCAACTTTCAGATCTCTCGCCGCTCGAAGACAGCAGAAGAAAGAGGAGCAGCCAGATGGAGTTATTAATACAGAAAATACCTCTGAACGAACTCTGACTCCAAATGGAACCTACATACCTGGTGTCGACATCAAACTCGCAACCAAAACAAGAAGAAACTGGATTCTCCTCTCCAGCCTCTTCTTCTTCATTTCCGGCATCTTCCTAATTCTCGTACGTTTCCCCTCCTCTCTTTAAGAACTCAAGCTAAAGAACCTCAGGTCGAAATCGGCAACATCAACAACAAACCCGTGATCCGCAAAACCTTCTTCTTCACCCTGAACCTCACCAACATCATCCCCGCCTCCGCCGGCGACATACAACTCGTAAACTCCCTCGCACGCTCCCTCGGCCTGCACGACTTCTACCAAGTCGGCCTATGGAACTTCTGCGAAGGCTACAACGGTGAAGGCATAACCGACTGCTCCCCCACCAAAACCCTCTACTGGTTCAACCCCGTCGAGATCCTCTTGAACGAGCTCCTTGCCGGCGCAACCATCGCCCTACCAGCCGAGATCAACAACATTCTGAACCTGATCAAGATCGCCAGCCACCTGATGTTCGGCTTCTTCCTGACAGGCACGTGCATAAACTTCGTGAACATCTTCCTGGCGCCCATCGTGCTGTACTCGCGCTGGTGGTCCTTCCCGTTCGCGATCTGGACGTTCATCTCCGCGCTGCTGACGACGGCCGCGACGATCATCGCAACCGTCATGTTTGTCATCTTCCGGAACGTCATCACGAGCCAGCAGGGGCTGAATATCGGTGCCGGGCTGGGCATCCAGATGTTTGTGTTTATGTGGATTGCGGCGGCGTTTAGTATCTTTGCATGGCTGATTCATGCTGGGTTGGCGTGTTGCTGTGCGAGTCGAAGGGATGTGAGGACGGGGAGGAGGAAGGGGAGGAAGAGTGCTTATGGCGATGTGGGGAGTGATGAGAAGAAGAGGCCGGTTGCGGGTGGGAGGCGGTGGGCGAAGATGCCTAGGTTTGGGAGGAGGGTTAGTGCTGGGCAGGGTGTTTAGGGGGTGTTATGAGATAGGATGTATATATGGTTAGGCAAATGGGGGGTGGGGGTTAGGTGTGATCTGCATAGAAGGCGTTATAGAGGGTGGGTGTCTGGAACTTGAGCATCTGGAAAGAGCTTATGCATGGTAAACGAATAATGTATGATGTAGAAGAAACCAATCGAGATCATATTGAGTCGTTAATCCTTGAATGCATGTTGATCAGAGATGTTGGGCCCAAAGTCGACGGTGTATAAATTTGTCCGTGGAGGACCTGCTTAGAATTCCTCGTTATGATACCATCGGTGATGCGAAAGGCCTTGTGCTGTCAATATTATGCATTGACCTTTACGGTTTGCTCTATCCATATATCAGTCTCTCCTAAGATGAGAGAACCCCTATCCATCTAAATCATGCAATCCCAGGAGATATTCAACTCCCCATATCTTTATGTATCCCGTCTCAATCATCTCTTTACGTCTGCAATCTCGGAACAGCCACCGCTCTCGTCACAGCCTCGAACTTCTCCCTTCCACAGCAAGTCAAGTTCTCACAGAGCGTGCCGCAGCTGATCTGACACCCATTCTTCGCCACGTTGCGTCGTCTGACCGCCTCCTCTGCGACTTCGTGACCAGCTTCCTCGATAGAAGTTACCAATTCGGGTTGTAAAGTGGAAGAATGAACGCCATAGGCGTGAAGACATTCGTTGATCAGCTTAGCACGGGTCATGAAGTTGGCGAGTGAATCATCCGTGGTGAAAACGTGAGCTGAGGCAAGTGCTTTGTGTTGCGAGAGGCGCCAGATGTGGAGTTCGTGGATAGAAAGGGCACCGCTGACCTGGATTTTGTTAGCTTTATTAGATGTATTGGGTGAGAAATGATTACCTGCTCCAGGTCATGCTTCACATCCTCAACACTAACGCCGAGTGGGACACTCTCGAGAAGAATTTGGCCACTTCTCTTGACTATTGAGAATTTAGCAATCTGTTTTAAGGACCGGTTCACGAGATAGTCTCACCAACTGGCAATCCTGAAAGTGTGATCATGATAGCGATTCCCATACTGACCGCTGGATCAGCATAGAATCTCCCCCCATAGTGTGCTTTCCAGATCACCGCAGCAGCGATGATGACGCCGATATTGTTGATAGCATCTCCAGCGATGTGCATCAGAACAGCCATCATACCAAGATCATGACTATGGCCATTAGTCTTGGAAGCATCGATTTTGTGGCGATGTTCTGCATGAGGATTTGTGGTCTGACCTCTGTCAGTCATATTCCTGATAAGTGAAATGCGACGAACCTCTTGGAGAATGTAACTTCCACTTGCATTGTCAGTAGCAAGCTCATCAATGTTGCCATGTGCCACCTCGTGATCATCGTGTTCTGAGAGCTATCAGCTTTGTTTTCTTGAAGGGATATATTCCGTATGTTTTACCATGAAGAAATATGACACTAATTATATTCAATGCGAGACCAATACAGCCCATGATCATAATGAGCATTGGATTTTGTACTCCTGTGTGATATTAGCTAGGTTTTACAATGGTACCTGGGGTCGTACGTTGCAGTGAGACGAATCGCTCAACTGATTGCAAGAAAATGCTCACACCGAGCGCCAACAGGAAAGTGCCATTGAAGAAAGCACCCAGAAGTGAAGCTCTTTGCCAGCCAAACGAGAGTGCATCTGGAGAATTCTCTCGTTCTGAAATCTGTGGCGAACTTCCCTTAGCTGAGGAACTTGGTGGCAAATTTACGTCGTATATACCTTGAATGCAGCAAAAGCTACAATAAATCCAACCAGATCATTCAGCTGCAATAAATATTAGCTTTCGATCATGACAAGTTGATCAGATAAATCATACATTGTGGAAGGCATCAGCGACCAGGGCGAGGGAATGGGTGTAAAATCCAACTGGTGGCGAGTTAGTCACGCGACGGCCTCACTTTTCCAAAAATCAGCATCGACGAACCTGAAATTTCAGCTGCAAAGAAGATGGAAGAGATAGCAATTGCAATGGACAACCGCTGCGTCTTAGATAAACCGTGGACCATAACTGGGAGTTTCTACGTTGCGTAGATGAGGGTTAAAGGAGAAAAAGGAGCGGTGTTGACAGCGCATAAGAAGCTTTTTAGGTCACCAGGGTTGAGGTTGTGGCACGTTTAACTGGGTCTGTGCCTGAAAATAGGGTGATATTTATTCACCATTCATTGGCCCGTTTGCTTGGGGAACTCAAGCAGTTGCAGAGAGGCGCTGCTGTGACACTGCTCGCAAAGCCAAGAGCGGGCCATCCGCTGCGAGATCGGCACCTTTCCGTAAAACGAGGTCATGAGGTGAAGCCAAAAATTACACAAAACAAATCAATATCGTTGAAATTTATTTCAAGCAAGAGAAGCTGCTCGTCAAGAGAAGATGCATGGCGGAACAAGGTTTCCCCGGATTTTAAGCCCAGGAAGGGAAGGCCGGCCCCGACCGGCCTCAAGAAGGCAATGCAAACGAAGCCAAGCCACTTGCTACATCTTCCAAACATCTTAAATTCAATCTATCACCGTCACTATAAACAGTATCAGCTAGTGCCTGAATTGAGAATATGGCATATGGGGCTAGTGAGACCACCTGGTCGTGATAATCAAATATTTTGAAGGCTGATCTTCGTTCTGCTCGATGTTATCGTTCATTTCAACCCTTTATCAACTTTCAGCTGAGATCAAGTGACTCCAATGGGTATCAGTGATATCGGCCTCTCATTGGGAGCTGGCCTTATCAGTGAGAGCCCTGTTGCCCACAGCCTCGCGCTGTCTAATCCCAACTCATGACCTCTGGCCCGACTAGAGTGGGAAGCTCTTCCAAATCCCCCATCATGACTCTAAGGTTCAGACCCGTCTTCCATCTTCTTTCCTATCAATCGTGAGTTAGCTAGCGATCCACGAAATAAAAAATGTCCGGCCTGGAAGCTCTTGGCGCAGCCGCCAGCGTGGTACAAGTCGCACAGCTCAGCCTTGCCCTCGTCACGTCTCTCACCAGCCTCTACCTTTCGATTCGGGATGCTCCCTGGATTATGCAAGCCCGGTTGGTCCAAGTCCAAACATTGATAGATATATCAAGGCGTATTGCAGAACAGCCGCAGCTCCAGACGCCAGAGGTGGAAGCCATCCTCATGACATGCTTGAGAGACAGCAAGGCGTTGCTTCAAGATCTTGTGGTCGAGGCTGGTGGGTCCAAGCTCAAAAAGTGGACTCATGCCATGGGCAGTTTAATCGAAGAGAAGAGAATTATTAGCAGGCTAGAGAGGTTGGAGTTGGCGAAAGCCTCGCTCACACTGTGCATTGTCCAAATTGACTCGTACGTGCTCAAGCGCTGAAGAGTATTAAGCTCACCGCTGCAGGTCGTTATTAGACGGCATTGACACACGTCTTGAGGTAATACATGAAAATCTGGAGGAAGTCTCCCAGACGTTCAAGAAAGAATTGACTCTCATTCGAAGAGTCATCGAAGGCATTACTACAAGAGATTTCGATGTGTCCCAGGTGAGGACGGATGCTTGCCTGAAAAGCCTCGCCGTGAAGGGACAAGGCCCGTTTCCACACCAGACGCTGAGAAAATCCAAACCTCGCCGCGGCTGGCTGTTTGCCAATCCGAATTATATTTCTTGGAACGAGTCGGAAGAATCTAGTCTGCTCTTGATTACAGCGAATCCCGGGTTTGGGAAAACAACTTTGGCCGCTCATGTCTGTCAACAGATCAGGATCGAAGAAATGGGTCTAAGAGACTCTGGAAGTCATGATGAAGTCAAATCCGTCCTGATTTACTATTTTTTCCGTCGATCGAATCAAGATAACGAGGGAGCGGCTTCTACGGCTTTCAGAACTATCCTCGACCAATTTCTTCAGCAAGTTCCAGATCAGCTCGACACGATATTAGAGCACCATCACCCTTTATCGACTGGAAGCAGCTTTGAATGGTCGTGTGAAAAGCTGCAAGATGTGATCGATTGTATGCTGAAGAAATTGCTGGGATCAAAAGTCTATATTATTCTAGACGCACTTGATGAATGTGACGAGGACTCTAAGCACAAGATACAAGATTGGGTACATGGGCTGGTCGATGATAGAGAGCCATTCAGTGTTTATAGTGATGCACAACCAACACTGAAGGTGCTTGTTATGAGCAGTCCTGACGAGAACGTCTTCGACCGACTTTCGAATTTCCCAACTCTTGAGATAACCGAAACCGATACGGCAGAAGATATGTATGCATTCATCCAAAATAGGACAAAAGATCTATCTGCTCGACGCAATCTCAAACCTGAGGTCACGCGGAGTATTGCTCGCTTCTTGGAAGAGAATGCACGCGGCATGTTTCTTTGGGTTGTACTGATCCTGGACGAACTGTACCGTCGTGACGAGCGACTCAGTGATGAAGCTATTGCTTCCAAGTTATCACGGATACCGCTCACGCTCGTCAATACCTACGAGGCTATTCTTCAAAGCGTTGCGCCAGCTCGAAGGAATGACATGTGGCGAATCATTCGTTGGTTACTCTACGGAAAACGCGGCCTTACAATCGCGGAGTTGGAGCAGGGAATTTGTTTAGAACCAGAAATCACTCGTTGGTATGACTTTGCGGGTGACCTGAAGCTCCTCTGTGGATCGCTCGTTCGCCTTGAACGTCCTCGAGGAAACATCAATTTGATCCACCAAACAGCACGAGATTTCCTCCAAAGCTTTGCGGAAAATGCTACCCTTCTTGAAACTGGAGGAATAGAAATGGATTTTGCCGCAGCAAACAGATGTCTCGCAGAAGTGTGCGTACAATACTTACTCCAGAACAGAATATTCGATGAGCTCTTTGAGGCCGTGAATCCACCAGACACCGATACGGTTTCGGCTTATCAAAACAAAATGGAAGTCTTTCTTAGTCGGCATCCATTCCTCTGCTATGCGACCGAGAGCTGGGCTTTCCATCTGCGCGCCATAGAAATACCCCCCTCGCCACTTGCTGATATGGTACGGCAACTTATATCGTGTCAAATACGTCGTGATGGGATCATGAGACTTACTTATTTCATTCTTTACCAAGGCAATCCACATTCTCCTAGAGGAAGTTCGCCAGTCCATCTGGCTTCTTACTTCAATCTCCCCTGGCTAGTCAAACTTTGCATTTCCGAGGACCCCAATTCCGTCCATTCAGTCTGCTTCTCGCGAGACACTCCTTTGATCTGGGCTGCGGAAATGGGAAGTGTAGCCTGTGCGGAGATGCTCCTCGATGCGGGCACAGATCCAAACAAGGTCGAGTGGGACGGCTGGTCAGCTTTGCACTGGGCAGCGAGAAATGGACACTTGGCTGTAACAAAGTTGCTATTGGAACATAGGGCCAACTTGGAGCAACACGATAGTAAAGGCCTCACTCCACAAGATTGGGCTGCAGGGAGTGGGTATTGCGATGTTTTCGAGGCACTGGAACAGCGTGCAGACTATGTGCGAAAATCAAAGCTGGATAGCATAATGCGAGAGAAGTGCCCGATGAGCGATACCGTGGTATCAGGATCTGTGGGAGATTGGAAGCAGATTTCTAATGACCATCGTTTTTCATTTGGCTCTCGGAATGAGTTTGGGTTTGATGTCCACTGAGTAGATAAGAATCGCATAAAATACTCCCCAGAGAATGGGCAATTAATATTTGCTGGACAATGTTGGAATTATGAGACTTCCTTTGTTGTAAGACTCTGTTTGTCATAAGAAAATTATATTAAGGGAGCTTACTCCTAAACTACTAATATAAGAATTAAAATATATTCAATAGACAAGATCATAGTAGAGAGATAGAAACCGGAGGGGTTTCCTCATTTAGATTGATTCAGTCTGGACTTTTCTAGACTACTCCAGACGGATAAGCGATACAGTTCTGTATCCTTTAGGGTTGCGGGATCAGTAAATAAGGAATTTCTAATAGAAATATCCGAATTAGTAAATAGTACTTATGGGAAAAGATCTGCTGTAACTGTAAAATAGTCATAGGTAGAATATCTCGAGCCTCGCTTGCCCTCATTCGCTCTCCTACCCACAAAAGCAAATTCCAGTTCAATCTGTTGATTGTGTTGCAGGAGTTCCCCAAAACTCGGAATCTTTAAGTGGTTTCGCTGAATTCGATGCCATAACCTCCCGGTACTTTGGTTTCCACCATGGATGCACAACGCAATCAATTTTCTCCTTATTTGCTTCTCCGGATTCCCACAAATCGTCTGCCGTTTTAGCGATCCTATATTTGCGTGTTCAGAGATATGAAAGAGCTTTGTAAATATGGACGAGGCTAAAGGCATACCAGCTGATTATGGTTTGTAGATGTCCAGGCAACTTGTCCATGCCTCCACGCAAGTAAACCATCTTGCCCAGACCTGTCAACATAAAGTCGGGATCAGTAGATTTATTCTAGTTTTAAAAGAAACAGCTGCATCTGCTCTAAACGTGGTGGAACATTTTGAGTGAAGTAATACTTTTCTAAGCAAGGAAGGGTAAGGTGGGGCTGTGAGAATTTGACTTGCCTTGCATCATGTGGCTTCGATACTTTGCATGGTCCCCACAATATACCATCTACTCATGTCAGATCAAAATTTCAAATCTTACACTCTGGCAAGTATGTGCTGATTCAAGGTAAAATCCGAGGAGACTTACTTCCATATATGCAAGATTAAGCACCGTTCCTATTGTCGTGTCGCTCGCTTCCATACTATTACAAATTTCTTCTTGCAGCAGCCTAGTGCATTCCAGTGATAAATCAATAGCATTCAAAGACCTAGCACTCTACTTTCAGCAAAGTCCATAGGCTGAGCTAGTGAGAGTCGCTTACCAAGGATCCCGCCCAAAAGAAGCTTGCAGATCGGCCTCTGCAACCAACAACATACTCCGGAATGCCATTGGATTTGAAAAGAGGAGTGGAATCCAATGTACGAAGACCATTGTCATATTTTTTGCTAGTATTTCGCCACTTTTGGCGCCGTCCACTTCAGTTGTAAAGACTCGTAAACTTCTCTTGCAGAGTATGTTAACAACTGTAACCAACCATTGCAGTAGATTAGCAGCTTCTCTCTCCGGAAACTTGCCTAGCCGTAAAAGAACAAACCGCAAGCTCTTACAGTGGTCTATCAATATATGGTCATAGGGCTCGCCCTTGATTGGATAGCTTTCAAAGGGGTCAGCCCTTCCACCACCAAGGTTCGTCTGTGGACTGATTCGCTGCAAGGCCTGGCGCTGGAGTGCATGGTTTCTGCTAGCCTCATGAGGTTTCCTTGGGTTTGCACGTATGACAGGTCGGTATTCAGCTTGTACGTCTTGGATTTCTACCAATAGCTGCGCCATTTGACCTGAATTTTGAGGATCATCCTCTTGATTGGAAGGGTTTGCACCTTCGGCACAGACACAGCAAGTATGGGCAGAGCTGGTTGCATCTGGGATCTGCATCGAAGAATGAATATCGGCTCTGCCCGAGGTTGTCTGCACGGTTCGATAACCATGCTTGTACGATCCGTGGGAGGCTGCATGTCGCTGCCGTCGCTCAAGGAGGGCATGCTTTCTTGCCTGGGATCGGATTGAATGCATTGCGGCAGAGTTCCTCTTCGCTCGCTTCCCAGTTCCATCCTCGGTGATGAACTTGACGGGCCAGTCAGTAAATACCGGTAAATTAGCTGAGTGTGCCAACGAAAAGAGAAATGTCTTGTCTCTAGAGAAGAGCGAATCAATCATGATAGGTCTACATCAAGTAAGGCCCCTCTACGGGTCTGCTCTAACTCTGCACAACGGCTGGGATAGCGTGGAATGGATTACTGCCCCACCACCTACCTTGAATGGGAGTGATGTAGGCTCTTCGTCGCCACGCGAGGTCGTGTTTGTGGGCTCCATCCCTATCCAAAGCTGTAGACGTCACCACGCAATGGATTCTTGGCCTCCTTGGACCCACTTTTGATGATTGTCCATTTTCGGGAATCAGGGTCATAAGAACAACTTATGTAGGAGCGCGAAGCGAGAGGGGAGAAGAAAGGGGCGTTTCTTGTTACTAATCACTTCGCAGCATCGCTGAGTAGAAAAAAGAGGACGTTGGCCAGTGAGCACAAGCAATGTCCTTGCTGCCTTATCATTGGCGGTGATATTCTTCTAATTGAAACAACTCTTCAACGATCTGATTCTGGCCATAGGATTGGCTGAAAACAAATTCATCGGGCATACCAGATGCTTTAACTTGGATGTCCTTCGAAAGAGCATTTCCTCCAGCTTATTAATCCGTTCAAGGAGTATACCCAATTTTGAGGCAACACCCGTTATAAGGTTGGAGCAAGTCTGATATACGGAAAGCTATCAATTCTGCGGGGTCGTCGACTCGAGCTGGGGACTGCTCGCTTACCATCACTCTCTCCCAAGACTAAAAAGCATACATCTCACAAAGGCTGAGCAAAAAAGGATTCCAAAATTCAAGGAAACGCGAGACGTAAGCAAGAACCAAAATGGCAAAACTCATGAATCCCAGAGGCGGCTTGGGAATTCAATCGAACATAAGTCTCGCGCGACTTTGTTGGTTGTTACTATACGTGCGGGTTAGGCACCGCGACTTAGACAACTTATGCCACATCTAAGCGCAGCTCTTATGACCATATATTGACAGGAAATCGCTTATTTAGAACTACAAGTTCCACCGGTGCTGGGGTAGCCGAGGAGACAAGGCTGAAGTCTTGTTGCTAGGCTTGTGCTCAACCCAACGTCACTTTCGCAAGGAGCATCCCTTGGCTATCGCAAATCAAACTCTTTATATACCAGAGCACGCAAGACGCGTTAAAGTTCGTCAAGTTCGCAGTCCCCTTTTCTAAGATACAAAATCACTAAGTAAACTTAGGAATTTGACTAACTTTTCCAACCGCCATCACACCTCTTCAAAAGCCTTCTCTACAATCTCTGCCAAGTCCCCCAAACTCCCAAAGGTAGCCGCCAAATCCACCTGTCCCTCTACATCCCTCAACCGACTCCCCATCAATGCCTCCTCTCCACCAGGCTTCCTTTCAATCCACACACTCGGCCTCAACCCAAACTTCTTCGCGGGCACATGATCATGATACAAACTCTGCGCAACCTTCATGATCTGCTCCTTTTTCACTCTAAAGTCCGTCTCCGCATGCTCGACCAAATACGCAAAGTTCTTGAGGTCAGGTTTGTAGGACCCGATGTCTTCTGCTGTGTAAATTCCGTCGAACTTCACGCCGGCTAACGGGCCAGAGAGGGTACGTGAGAAGGAAGCTTTATCGACGTTGGAGAGAACAACAAGCTTGTAGTGCTTAGAAAGCTTTCGCATGGCGGCTACGGTGTCTGGGAAAGCGGGCCAGTCACCGATTGAGCTCCCAAACGCGGTGGCTTCTTCGGATGAGATGGGGATGGAAAGGGAGGCTGCAAGCTGGGTGTAGATCTTTGTCAGGACGAGAGGGTAGACGAGTGTTGGTTCTGCTTTTTGGATGGATTGCTCGAATTTCGTGTATTCGGTGAGTATGAAGTTCCGGGTGTGGGTGAGGTCATGGTTGTGTGGGTGGTGTGGGGAAGAGACTGGGAGGCGAGTGAGGAGGGGCAGGAGGGAGGTGTAGATCCCTGTTTCCCAATCTATGAGGGTCCCATAGATATCGAAGCTTAGGAGCTTGTATGAGGTTGGATCAAACGCCATGGTTACAGATGGAGAATGAGAAATATGAATTGGCGAGAGATGAAAACGTTGAGATTAGAGGAGAGGATGGTCCTTCAGGGCTTTACGAAGATGAGAATGTGAAACAAGAAAATCAACATAGATATTCGGGGGAAAAATGAGCTTTATATGGGGATGACTCCACAACTTGCCTCGAGCCCTTGAGCCGTTGAGCCCTTGACTTGTAGTTGTCGTGGTTAGGGCGCTGCGCTCTAAGTGGGGTGGGTCACGTGCACCTCCCTTTGTGGAACAATCGAAATTGTTCCATTATATGTCAATATGTCACCTTTCGTGGCAACTCACAAACATCGGCATTTAACCTCACAAGGTCAAGAAACATATGAATGAGAGGATACCATCATTAAAGCCTATTTGCATTTTCTGATCTGCACAGCATCCAGCCATGCACGTTATGCACTTTACCGCCCCGAAATTTTTCAATAGAAAGAGAGTCATCATATCCATCGTATCATCATAAGCAGGAGTCCGCTCTACTCCCAATTCCCCAAAGTGGTTCACTGGCCACCACTATCCTAACACCAGAGTCTATATGCCTCGAAATAGACACAAGAAGTAATATCATCTTCAATCCTCCGCATTAGTGTGATGTAAAATGCAGGGACAGCCAACCTGCGGCTATCAAGCATGGAGAATGGCCCAGTATCGTGAGATATCTTGCCAATAATCTAGGTATGTTTTTAAAAGGTTTCCGACTCGCCGGAGTGATTACTGGCTATAGTGCCAAATGTGTCTAGATCAAAATCAGTTCCCGTCACTTCCGCGAATGGGTTTACCACATACCTCTATTTTTGTTCCGTCGCACTGTTCCATCATCTCTATTCAGGTCGCCACTTTTGGACGAACTCATGCTTCTGGGTCCTGTTGGTTTCCTAGCTGGGACACCTCCTAAGTTTCCAGACAGCTTCCTTGCCGCTGACCTCGGCGAGCCGCCTTGCTCGTATGGGTGATCATCCACACTCAGATGCTCATTGCTCAACGGGCTTGGCTTCGTCAATTTGCCTGTCCGAATCTTCGGTGGGAGTTGGGGAGCAATAGGCTCCTTTGGTGGCCGCGTTGGAGCTTGATTCGATGCTGAGTAGGCGCCATCCGAGACTGGAGACATATTTCCAGTGTTGTTAGTCCCACCACTGTAACGATGCGTTTGCTGAGCTGGAAGGCGATTCAGACTTGTCTGGGAGCCCCAATCCACAGACTTTGGAGACATAGGGGAACCGAAGTTCACTGCCTGCGACTCGAGAGCGGTTTGATATCGGTGGGTCGGTCCAGGTCGTGGCTGTGGGTGTTGCAAATTTAACGAATTGCGGTGAGCCTTGTACTTGGGGTCTTCGGGAGGTAAAAGCGACAACGGAGGTTCGTTCTCATCGTACTGCTGGATCTGCTCTTGGGAGTAACCCGAGTGCAATTTGTCCTCTCCATACGGGTCATGCTCTGGGTAATTTCCAAGATCAGATCCTGATCTTGAGGGTGGTTCCGCGAACTGCTCGTCGCCTTTTCGCCCACTAGTCCGCCCACTGTTTCTGAATCCTCGGAAGACTGTCGATGCGGTCGTCTCGGACCAGCGAGAAACCTTGGGGATCCAGCCAGATGAGCTACTTGACTTGTGTTTCTTGCTCTTGTCAGTTTTTGGCGTGTTCTCATTGCTGAGAGAAGCAGGAGCGATGTATTGCTGAGGTGGTGTTCCAAGTGGAGCAGACCCTCCTCTAGGAATCTCTCTGGTTGGCGTGAGCAAGTGCTCGTTTTGCTCGAATTGGTTGCTGAGAACAACTTCCTCGTGTGGATCAAGTTCTTCCTCGTCGCCTTCAGGGACAGTACTGATCCGATGATCCGAGAATTTGCGGCTGTCGAATCCTCTTTGTCCGCTTGCACCTCGAGATAACGGAAGAGACAAATGCCCCGATTGACTCGCATGGCTTGCGGTTGATGTACCAGCATGCCCCTCTGGTTCGTAGCCACGGTCATGTTCGTAGTTTCCTTCCTGCTGCAGGTCATCAAAGGATTCAGCAGCATGACTACCAGGCTTGAGCCCTTGCGCAACTTTCAGTCCCTCGACTTCTCCTAGTAATTGCACCAGCATCTCCTCAATCTTTCCAAGGTCGTTCGAGCTCTTCATGCTCAAACCCTTCAGAGCCCTCCTGAACACGTTCCTTTTCTTTGTTGGAAGATCTTCGTACATCTCGTCTTGAGAACCGTGTCTGATGGATCTTGGACCACTCTGTGGTAGAGGTCTTGGGCCATTTATTGCCTTCTGAACAGATTTATCGGTATTGCCTTGAACCTCGGTGATGATCACATCTTCTGTGTCAGCCAAGAGGCGCTTCATGTCCTCGAAGGAGTTTCGCATTTCAGCAGCTGCTCGAACAAGAGTGACAAGGATTTCTGTATCGCGGGCGCTACGTTGAGCATCACGAACTGTGAGATGGTCCATGAGAGCTACGATATCCTTCGATTGAATGCGATCAATGCCCTGTCCTGTTGCACTATCGTAGATCGGCGAACCCATGCCATGTGACATACCGCTGAGATGGCGAGAGTGCTTCGGAGTGTAGAAGGGATCGCCACCAGCCAGAGCATCAGCTGCACCTCCAATATCTTGATCGAGGAATCCGACTCCTTTGATTCTTGGCTCGGGAGTAATGCCCCCTGGAGAACGAGCATTGGGAGCAGATGAGATATAACCTTCATCCTTTGGCAATGCACCCGGGCTCCCGGCCTGATAGCCAAGCTTGTTTGGAGCAAAATCGTTATTGATGCCTTGAAATCCTGATTGACCAAGAAGATCACGGTCAAGTCCACCGCCAATTGCAGCAATCGGGCTTGTTCCTTCGTACGGGTTGGTAATGAGGGTGTCCCGTTTTCGTTCACCTGAAGTTCTTTGCCAATCTTCGTCATGATCCTGGCTAGCTTCCCTGTTGTGGCCAGCAATTGCTGCTGCTCCACCAGCGCCGATTGCGGCACCAATGAGAGCGGCCTCAGTTGCTTTGAGATTGGCGTCAGATTTTTTGTCCCGGCTCGTCGATGAAGCTTCGAATTTTGGCTGCGGAGGCGTTGGTTTGCCCGGCCAGTGATCTCTGTTTTTCTCCGTAACTCCCCCGATAGGTCCCTGGATGAACGATGGATTCGTATCGACATCAGATTCTCCGTCACCGTAACCAATTTCTGGCATTGGATCTTGTAAATCTGGAAGTCCACTTGAGGTAAACTTCAGCTGCTCATGGCTTGCAGCTTCGCTAAGTGGCGCATCAATACTGTGACGCGGGGATGGTATTTGCCCTTGTCCCTCCAAAGCACGTTCCTTGAAAGATTTCTGCAACGGAGCACCGGTATCTTCGAGCCTATCTGCATACTGGATATGGTCTGCAGCCGAGTTCTTTTGCCTGCCTTTCATGACAGCGGCCGCGGCTCCTGCTGCAATGCCAGCCAGAGCAGCCTTTTCCACCATATGCGTGTTCTTCTGTCTGGGCATAGCAACCTTCCGTCCATGCTCGTCGAGTTCGTACTCGTCGGCGTATTTTGTGGGGCTGTTTCGTTGACTTGAACTTCCTCCAGACTCATCATATCTGAGATCTCTCGACATTTCCCGCTTGGTAGGGCTGTTTCCTCGGCTGGTGAAATGTCTTTCTGAACCATCCTCATAAGAAGCATATGATCCTCTACGGTCGTATTGACCATTGTTTCCGGAATAGCCAGAATCGCCTGTGAGCTCAGACTCGTTGACAAGAGATGCGACAGCTGACTCAACAGCGACTGGAGTGTGAACAAAATCGGGATTTGCCCCTAGACCTCGAACATTTTGACCCGTAGTTACACGATCCAGGTGAGGAGCGTCCATGCTATCATCAGTGTAATTGGTCATGTGTTTATAGTCGATTCGAGGATCAGAGCTGTGGTAACTTTCTGAATCAAGCTCACGGTTCCGGTTGTTCTCTCTGTGCTGCTCCTCCCAATACTCGCCATCTTGAGTGATTTCTGATTCCGTGAGTCCACCTTGACGAACTTCTGAGAAGTCGTGGCGATTGCCATGAACATTTCCTAGAGAATCGAGCGATCTGATCGATCGCCCAGATTGTTGATGCTGCCCCGATTTGTTCATTGATGAGTACGAACCGGTACTGTGAGTCAATCTAGAGTCTCTTTGATGTTGATCGGGATCACCTTCGGTATAGCCAGAGACACTTTGTATCGGGCTAAGTCCACGTCTCTCTTGGGCGTAAGGAACGTATCGAAGAGGCGGTGGCACTTCCTGATGATAGTAGCCATGAGTATCTTCTAGAAGTTCTGGGTCATCGTGTTCATCATCCTCAACGTGTGCTTGATGATGGTGCAATGCCGCCAATCCGGCACCTGCAGCAGCGCCAGCGAGGCCTGCTGCCAATGCGTGGGAGTGACCACCGTGTTGCTCTTCCTCAAGGTATGAATCTTCGTGTTCTTGTTCTGGCGAACCATGCATGAGAACTTTTCGTCCATGTTCATCCAATGCATATTCTTCCGCCATTCGTTGATCACTGGGTTGGCTATGAAGACTCAAGTTTCCACGTGAGTAGTTCGAATGCTGCGTTCCAAGGCCTTGCTGTAAAGCAACAGGGGTAAGAGTTGGTGTTCTTGAAGAAGGCGAGCCAACGCCTCGAGGGACCTCTCGAATTGGTGTTACTCGTTCCTGACTTGCTGAGTGAGGACGTTCAGTTGCAGCTGAGAGAATAGAGCTTCTAGTGATCTCCGAGGCATTGATGTCGCTCATCAGTGGCATTGGGGGTACCGTCTCGTGTTCTCGCTCCTCATACGTCTCAGCGAGACTGTCGCTCCTGCTCCGGCTCTTAGTCCTCCTCCTCCTGCGCTCTTTCTGGCCGTCAAGTGAATCTTGAGAGTGATGTTTATGAAGTGCTGCAGCGGTCAATGCTCCCAAACCCGCACCAACAGCTGCTGCTTCGAGGCCTCGATGTCGATCACTGCTTCCCTTCTTTTGCACCCGGTGGCCGTCCTGAACCACAGTGTCTTCAGAGGTTTCTCGCTCAAAGCTTCCTGGAGAGTCTTCTAATTTTACGCGATCAACATTTTTGTCCTTCTTAGTCTTCCCACTCTTTCCAGAAAGCACTTCTGTGTCGTTCAAAACGACTCTAGGCTTTCCTGAACTGTCGCTTCCACGATCGGATAATCTCCTGCCACCTGAGCTCTCCCTGGAGTCTCTCGAAACACCACTCCCTGAAGTAATAGAGCCACGGCGATCTCGGTCCCGATCACGTTGCGCGTGTTTGCTCTGTTCTCTTTTCAGAGCTGTCAACTCGGGCAGAATCAGTCGTCTGATAGCGTCTTCGACCGTCTCAAGGAGTTTTGGATTGTTGATTGATGACTTCGACGTTCCAGATCGGAATGAGTATGCATCGCCAGACTTTCCGCTCAGGTGAGAGCCGGTTGCCAATGAGTCCACGCCAGATACTATGGACTCCTCATGGTGGCCTCGACTTGATCTCCGTCGTGGGGATTTGAGGCTCTCATTGTGATGCTCGCCACTCACACTCCGACTTCGACTACTGTGTTTGCGCCGACGCTCCGACGACTTTTCTCCTTTAACTTTCTCCACCACTTTTTGTGCAACGATTCGTTCTCGACTGAGGCTTCGACTTCGCCGGCGGGACGGTGTTCTCAACTTATCCACAACTGCACCGGCGACTAAACCAGTAGCCGCGCCAGCAGCCAATGCCTCGCCTCGTGTCAAGCTCCGACTGCGCTTTCGTTCCGGGGATCGAGTCTTACCATCGAGGAAACTGTCGGCAGGCATCGAAGAAATGTCGGATGCATTCTGTTGTACGTATCTGGTGGAGCTATCCTCGCCAGTCGGTATTAGAGGACTTCCATGTCGCCTGGGCATTATCTCCACTTCAATTGGATGCCCTCCTCGAGATGTGACGTTTGACTCTTCGGTGGCTGAACGGTAAGAGTGGACACTGTTGTCGTCACCCTCGACTTCTAGCGATTTGTCGTCCTTAACGTTGGGGGACAGCTGAATCCGTTTGGTGTACGAGGGGTTTCGAGTGCCTTTCCTTTCGGTGATTTGTATATGGTCGTTCGATGATCGGCTTCGGCTTTTCGAAGATGGTGTGACCTTGACTCTGACAGATGGCCTCCTAGACTCAGCCTGGCTGCCTTTCCCACCTTCGAAGTATTCGATCAACAATGATGTTTGAGACTTGTTGTTCGAATTGAGGGTGCCGTGACCGTCTTTATCATTTCTCTTGCGCCGTGTAGCTATCGTGACCGGGCTTCCGTCCTCTGGCAAACTGTAGCTGCTCTTCTCTGTGCCGGTGACTTTGGACCCAAAGTCGGTGCCTCCAGTGGTGCTGTCAGTTTCGGTCGGCGCAGGCAGAGGAGGGCCTCTTTTCGACTCGACACCCATTGTGGCAACTCAAACGTCAACCGAGATGGGGTAGGAATGCATAGAGGTGATAAAGACGTTGCTGCGGGCGGGATGGTACAGAGTTTGGGAGGAGGCTGGAGATCTCGAAAGCGAGGGCCCGAGTCGCTAGGATTCGCCCAGCTGAACAACGCTACCGGGGGTGTTGTACAGGCTCGCAAAAGGAATTACAAAGATGGAATCCGTATCAGAGACGCCAGGAAGCGGACGGTCGTGGATGAAGGTGAATCGTAGACAATAGTAGCCGCTAATATGGTGAGGGGAGGAGGGAGTGTCTGGTTGTGCCAACGCACCAAGGGCAATGTTGATTCGCTTCCCGCCAATCAAAATATTAAGCTTGGACACCCGCACTATCTGCTGATTACCCTAACCCCCATGCGGCCATTCTTCTAGTAGGATTTCGAGCTCGTCCTGAAATACCGTATCAGAATATCACGATCAGATATGATACTCGCAGCAAACGGTTTTCTACAGATCACGCCTCGTAGAGACTTCGCGTTACAATCCTCTGGTCCTGGCAACCGCTCTCATCGCTCCCAAAGCCTGCTCACATCTTACGTGGCAGCCCGAAGGCTGTGTTATTGTTCGCCTCCACAACGTATTGGACCAATGAATCCGTCAAGCGTCTTCCTCGATGGAGGGTGACTGCAGCTACTGCGCTCCCTGCAGGATGCGGTTTGAGCCAGAACTGTGATCATCACAAACATTGGCGTGAGAAGTGTCCCATTCGAGGATGAAGGTGGACTCGGTCACACCGCTACCAGCTTTGACCTCGAATTGTATCGCGAAGTGCTGGATACTGAAAATGTGAGATCGAGGGGATGCTTGTTTGAGCAATTACGGGGTCAGCCGCACACCAAACCCTGAAGAGCTTGGCTTCGTGAGCTCCACGGGGCAGGCCGAGCGGTTCCAGATTTGGCTTCCGTTGGCATGGAGACATCAAATTTTGAATGTGCATTGCATCATGGTAGCGTCACAGCCGTTGATGAAATCCTTGATCACCATTATTTGAAGTGTCTCGGATTGCTACATCTTTTCAACTGAAAAAGCCTCGCTGGGAGCATCGCTGGAGCCGCGCGGCCATCAGCTCCCTGAGGAATACCCTTCCAGCCTCGGCTAAGTGAAGGGGATAACTTTCATAATTTTCATAAGAAGAGAACAGGAACTCCAACACGAGCTTGCTCACTTTTCTTTTACGGCCAAATCCACTTCAGGTCGCCCTGTCACTTCCCGAGGTCACACAAAGTCCTTCCCATGTGATCCTAAAGTTCAGCTCGCAACTTCCGGGTTGATCGGTGTCAACTCACATGAACAGGTTTGAATGTACCAAGGTATCAGGGTTTCGTAGCCCTTCAGCCGCATGGTGACACGCACAAACAGATTTCGCACATTTCAAATATAACAGACAGAGAAGGTCAAAATGCAACGTTTAGTGTAATTATCTACCCCTCCAGGAGCAGTTTCTTCATCCCATGTGTGTATTCCCAGGGTATTTTCTCTTCCTCAATCAACAATGCAGGACTTTTCCGTTCCTCAGGTCTAACTCCAACGCCAAAAGCAGTAAACTTCACGCTCATTTCTTCTTTCGTGCTTCAGGAGCAGCAATCATGATCGGAAGACTGTCAAAAACAACCTCGTTGTCTTCATAGTGAACCACGAATCCACCACCCAAAATTCTTCTAAGTGCCTGGAGTCTGTGTAACTTCCACCACTTGTCTATCTTCATAATGCCAGTCTTGTGAATGCGTACTGTTAGTCTGGATCCGTATCTTAGGCCGGTCTCTTGATCAATGGCTTTTTGATACCTCGGTCCCCGTGTTGGATGTTCTATAGTGTTCAGGATATCGGCAAAGTTCGTGTGAAGTGTCTTGCGATCCTTCTTGGTGATTCGCTTCGAAGACTCTGTTGCGAGCTGAGCTAAGGTCTGTTCGAGCTGATGCTTCTGGCGATAAACTTCGTAGCGCTTGACGTGACTTTTGTCAATAGCAAATCCTTCCTCATCTTCTTCGTCGCTGGCGCTGGCTGGGCCGTCTTCCTCTTCCCGCTCGGTGTAGCTCTTCTCGTAAAGCAAAGCAATATTCTCCCCAGCTGCAACTTGAACAGAGACGTCGCTACTCTCAAGTTGCTCTACAAAAGCGTCCATGGCAGTTTCAGTCTTGTCTTCCAGGTCGTCTATTGATGTTGCCAGAAATCCCCATGCCTCACAAGCAGCTGCAACCACTCCGCCGCTATCGGCAGCACCGGCAGAATCACCATCTGACTCGACAACTTCGAGCAAGTCATCCATGATCTCTTCAATTTCAGTGTCTGATGCGCCACCATAGATTGCTGCTGCGCTGAGTGTGTGGATCGCCACAGCTTTCACGCTATGATGTTCTGAATCGATGTAGGTGCGTTTCAAAGTCTGAAATATGGCGTCGTAAATTGTCTCCGAAGGAATCGTAATGAGTGTGAGCGCGATTGCTGCATGTGGTCAGAGGAAGTTTCTTAGAGATAGTTGTGTAGTTTGACAAACCTCTTAATGCAAGACAAGTCTCTTTCTCGGTATTCTCTGCCTTGATACTCTTCAAAAACGCTGGGAAGAGCTCTGCCGACTTGTGCTTGATATCTTCGAGCGCGTAATGGCTCATAAGAATGTGGACATATTGCGCCAAAGTCGTCTCTCGGCCTTGAACGCTGCTTCTTTTCCTGTCTATGATTTCTTCCATACGATCCGCGAGTTCTTGCTTCCATGACTCTGAAGCATCCTCGGGCACGTCCAAAGCTAGCATATCATCTATCGAGTTGATGCTATCGAATACAGTGTCAGCATTCAGGTCCCTAGCACTCTCTCATGGCGTAAACAAACCTCCAGTTCGTGCTGTCGCTCAAATCTCCTCCTTCTTCATCGTCAGATCCATGTCGTGAGCCTGCCTGGGAGGTGGTGCGCGAGTTTGCAGCAGAAGAAGTTCGCGACGATCGCGATTTTGCCTTCTTCGAAACTGTCTTGCCGCTCTCGAGAGCCTGGCGTCGTAAGTCGTGCATTTTGCTGGCTCGTTCGAAATGTAACAAACGTACACAGCAGGTGGAACACGCTCGTCGCCACTGAAAGCGCGCACTTGGTGGTTGTGGTCCTTTGTTCCGGAATCGAGAAAAGGTTGTGAACGTCGTTTGTGCTATCGCAGCGCTCGAGGATGTGGTATTTGGGCTTCTATTTGTATTAATTCCTCCATGTATGAGTCACAATAATAATAAGATGGAGTGTGAGTGAGCGCAACCATGGGGCCAGACAATAGCAAGAGATGTATTGTGGATGGGGAAGCAAGAATTGGAGCTAATAGATCATGCGAGTCTCGGCTAAGATAAGAAAGCATAAATCCGTAACTTCGGACTTAGAACAGTATTGTACTTTTAATCTGACGAAGAATATACTGGCCGCCCAGTAAATAAAGCGTAAACACAAAGTGCCCTTTCTCTGATTGTTCTTGTGGACTTGGGGTGAATGGAGAAGTAAATTTCTCGAAAGCGAAGCACTTCCTAGCGCTCGAAGGTTATGCGCTAGGCAGCTTATCGGAAGGCAGCAGCGAGGTTATCCACCCCGCCCTGCTTCTACCAGAACCCATCTCCTTACAAGAGCAATCATCTTCGACCGCCCAACATTCTGGTGTTCCTTCCTTCATCTTGCACCGCGCTCGCTGAGAGGAAACTGCTCGAGCTTCTTCCTCGTTCCCATCCTCGAGGCCGAGTTCCTGCTGTTGCCAACATCGTGAGGTGGTGTTTCACGTCTGATCCCGATTGCAGTCACCTCCACCTCGACCCCACCACGACGATCACCTTTCCATCGACTCGCAACACCCGACACCTCTTAACCTCCGTCCAGGTAGTCTGCAAATAGCGAGCCATCAAGATGGACAATGAAGGTACGAGAACTCCTTTTTTACTTGCAAGTGGTGCAACGAGGCTGTCGTGGCAGATGGCGACGAGGTGGGCCAGGAGAGCCCAGCAGCCGGACTCCAACATCTGCCAGACGGCATCTGAAGTTTCAATGATCGTACCCATCTTTGTTTCTTGTTGCTATGAGATCTGGAATTCTCTAGCCCTTGCCCTAAACGACCCGATTCATAGTACTGACCAGGCACAGTCAGAGTCACCCTCAAAGCCTTGACAAGCAATGTCTCCCCTGCTGAGCGGGTCTTCACCCTCAACCCCGATCGCCCTTCTATCCCTATCGGTCGAGCATCGAAAAGCGTCAGCAAGGGGCTTCTTGGTGCCGTGGACAATGCGTGGTTTGATAGCCCCGTCATGTCTCGCGATCATGCCGAGATGACAATTGATGTTGAGGAGAAGGTACGTCCAAGTACAGCAACTCTTCAAGTCCAAGGCTTATGCTCGCAGAAAATCACAATCCAAGACATCGGATCCATGCACGGAACCTATCTCAACGGCGTAGAGCTCCCACGCAAGACACCTATGGCCATCGATGACGGTGACATCCTCGTATTTGGAGCTGAGGTCCGACGTGGACCTGAGACGTTCCCGGCTTGTAAATTTCAAGTCAAATATCAGTTTGTTCCTTACAAGTAAGCCGCTGTTCTGGCCCCAAGTCCTCGAGTATGAGTTAACAATGATTCCTCGCAGATCCAGAAATACGTTTACCTTCCCGGATTCATCCGATGTCGAAGATGAAGAGGCATATGATGATTTTAGTGAAGCCGATATGGGAGAACGTGAACAGACGTCCAGTGATGATGGTGCATCGATCGAGTCCCTGCTTGCGCCACTCGCAAAGGCTCCAGCTAGCAGCGATCCTATCGATCTCACTGGAGATGAATCGCCTCGTGTCTTTGCTTCCAACCGAATCGATCTTACTGGCGAAACTCCGTTGGAGCAAGGCCTGATGGACATGATGGAAGGCCGTCCGGCTGAAATCCCTCAGAACGCGGATCCAGTTAGTATCGGAGTGTATGCAGGAAATAATCCAATTTTGGTGGACAGCGAAGACGAAGACGAGGACGCCCACTTCTCCATTGATTCTGATGACCAGTCTGAAGTGGTTGAAGATGAAGTCTCTTCAGACAATGAGAGTCAGGATGAAGCTGAAGAGTCGGAGGAGCCTTCTGATGAGGAAGAAGTTGATGACCTTGAGGACTCCGATATGGGAGATGCTGAACAGTCCTCTTTATTGGATCCCATGGATCCGCCACCAAATAACAGCAGTACCCGCTTTGCTCTTGCTACACACGATAACACGACTGTTCTTCTGTCAGATATGCGAACCCGAATTGAAGAGCCGGAGGGTTTCGCAGAAAATGATGATGAGAGCGAGCTCGATCTCTCTGAGGCCGGAAACGCTGGCCTCAGAGCCCTTTGCGAAGAGGGTCTCCTTCGCCATGACTTTGAGAGACCATACACTATGCCTACTGAAGCCCCAGCAGAGACTGCGGCCAGCAGCTCCTATTCTACCCAGGTCTCTAAGCAGATATCATTTGCATCCCCGTCCTCGATGCACACTTCACAAAATAATGCTACAAACCTAGGTCAGAATACGAACGAGTATCTACGGTTTCAGGCTGCACAGAGTACAATCAGACACGAACTTAAGTTGTCAAACCCGTTTGGTCGCCAGCCCAGTCCATCAGACGCAGCTATGGTGAAAGGTCGTATGCCAGCGCCAGAGTCCACGAATATCGGAGTTTGTGACCTTGGGGAGTTCGGCAAACCTACAGCCCAAACATTGGGTGAAAAGACTGGCAAAGGTGATTTCTTCGAGGCGAGAGAGTTCAACAAAGCGAAATTCGGCGCCAACAGCAAATCAGCACAAGCTTCTGGCTTCTCTGAAATGGCTACCCCTCCATTTTTAGGAAGTTTCGACGAAACACACCCTCGATTGACGACATCAACCATGAACCCTTTCGAGGGAAGAGTGTTTGGAGCTTCGCAAGCTTCGAACCCTTCTTCCGGTCCCTCGTTTGGCTTTGGTGAAGCACTTTATCCCGTCAATTCCCACAAGGCCACCTCGGCAGCAAATAAGCTTTCCCCAGCGGACATAATTTGTAAGACTATCATACAAGTTTCTGATGCTTCCGAATACTCCTTGCTGACATTATCAGACTTCCCGACCCGTGACCCATGTGATTTCCTCGATAACCCTGCCCATGGCCCAGCCTTGGATAGGGCCCTCAGTCCAGAGCCTTACATGACCAGCGCGGTAAATTTCAATGCCGCTGCGCACAAGCCCCGGTCTGGACTTGGTATTAATGATATCATCAACACTGCATCAACGACGACAAAGAGTCTCAAGCGCAAGGCTGATGACATTTCCGACGTTACCGATGCGGAGTTAAGAATATGGGCGCAATCCTCGACAGCCTCGAGCGACGACTTAAATGGCTCTGCGGACGCTTCCAAGCCAGAGGAACAGGCTTCGATCTCCAGTCCGATGACAGGAGTTGTCCCTACCGTACATGATAACCCTGCTCCTGCTCCTCGACCAACTAAGAGACTGAAGAAGCTTTTGGAGAATGTTGGCTACGCAGCCCTCGGAGGTGTTGCTGTTGGTGCCGGTTTGTTTTCGATGTTAGTTGCTACGGCCCCCGATTTCTTGTGAGATTAGAGAAGGTAATGTCAGGTGTTCACCTGTCGGGGTTTCTTTCCAAGCCTCCTATCAGAGTGGCTAGTCTTCAGGAGGGTGGATCGAAGGATCAAGATCATTGGCAAACGGTATTAGGTCAGGTCAGTTTGGTCAACATGTTTCTTTCTTGCATTCCGGCGCTATCAAGGACGGCGTAAATTAAGGCTTTGTGGGACGGCGGCGTATGTGCTCATCGCGCTGTCTCTCGTAGGCTCTAGTTGCAGTAATTGACCATTTTCTTAAATTGTTTCTCCAGCTTTTATTGCTGTTTCAAAATCACCCGATAGGTGCAAAGTGCATGCATACCTCGACCTGACAGTTTTCATCTATTCATTAAAGCAGACTACACTCACGGGCCCCTTGGAAACAACCTGATCATGTGGCGTGCTTGAGTAGGGCTCTAAAAGTGGCCGGGTCTAATCAGATCTATGATTTAATTACCAAGCTACCAGTAGAATAGTGGGATCCCCTTAAACACCGAGACAGGCTGCCATCGTTTCACGAACGGCTGCAGGCCGCACTTGGCCAGGCTTAGCCTCAACGAGGTCTCAGAGCTCGCTTTGTGTCATCACTTAACGTTTTCCGAAGCTCTGAGGCATCCCATGTGGTTCTCATCACACTCTAAAGCATGTTGCCAGTGTGGGGTACGCTCGCCCAAGTATGGCACTGGACCCTGGACGGATTGTGCTGTACCTTACCTTCGTCTGCAAGGCTAGAAGTCTTTGGGCCTCGGGGGAAGTGAGTTATCAGAGTCTTGCTTGCTTCTTTGTTTAGGCAGCGACATTTTCGGGCATGCCCATGAGTGTGACGTGTGATCTGTCGACTCTCATCTCGTTGTAGATGATGCATGCGAGGTCGGTGCGACTCTGAGATACTCAGGGGACGCTTGGAACGTGGAAGTTCTTCATGGCGCAGGGTGCAGGAATTGTCTCATCGGGACCTGTGTCGAGTTGGCTGTGCTTTTGAGAATCAAGGGGGGGCTATTTCGAAGGTCGTACAAAGCTTGTATCTTCGGTCCAAGCGCGGTACGCAGCGAATGGCCTCGTTGAGTTGAAAATCTGCTGTCAGGCCGGATTGCCCGAAAAGAACGAAGATCGACATCATTTCCATACCCGCGACAACCGGCTCCCCTATGATTTCGTCTATTGTTCCTCATGATTTCTTGAGGTGTGGTCAGACTTCCAATGATAATTATGGCTTTTCTGCAAAAGCAACTAGCTCTTTGCTACACAACATGGAGGCAGCCGAGAAGCGCATCCTGCAACTAGCCTACCTGCCAACGAGGGAATGCGCTATCGGTTATTCATTTGCGGCCGCCTGCGTCTGAGAGAGACACTTTACCATGACATTGGATCAACGGCATGGCCTTCCATGGGCATCTTCCACCATCGATGACGGACAGATAGCCCATCACGGCAGCTATAGCAGACCATTATTACCTCACAATGGCTTTCATCACAATTAGTGTCAGCTTTGAGATCACAATAGCCGAGACATCTCTTCCCGTCCCTGAGTCTGCATACCTGACCTCATCTTCCATGAATAGCTACCAGGATGCCGACGAGAGGCTTGCAAAACGCTTCTCCAGGCCACCATTGTTCCCTAGGTGGTTGAGGCCATCGATATGGCGTCCTGGGATCAGACAAGCCTCCTTTTTGCACTCTTAGGTTCCATTCAGTCGGGTGCGTGGTGCCAGAGTAGCGGGAGAGTCGCGGCGCAATGCATTGTGCCATTATCAATCAGCAGACCTCCGTGCAAAATTAGCAGCTGCATCGATAGCTGTCGACGCTCCAATCGGCCAGAAAGCTCTTTTTTTCGGACAGAAGCGATATGGTGAGACTTTTTGTTCAAACCTTTTTGAGGTGAGGCTGCCCAATGATGAGCTCACGATAGTGTGCACCGTCTCGAAAGTCGACCCGAGGTGCAAGATTCGGTCTTGGCTACAAGCGTGGCAGAGGGCAGGATCAAGTATAAGATGACCTCGTTCAGCCTCCATCAACACTTATCTTAAGCATCTAATTTCAAAGTCACAGCAAAACTAGTCAAATCTTCAAAGTCAATCTCAACCAAGTTCCTTTATTCTCACCGCGGCTAAGCAACACTACCTCCTATCCCAATCGCAGTTAAACTCTACACTTCAACACTTTCAACCACTTTCAACGAAGCCTCCCCAGCACCATGGCTCATATCCTCACATGCTTTGTAGAGGGATGCCCTGGTACCCAATTCTATAAGTGTTCTGTTTGTTTTGGAAGTCAACGACCGTATGTCCCTTTCCCAATTCCCAGTCACAATTACCTAAACCTGAACGGGATGGGATGGAAACTGACGATGTGCTAAATGTACTTAGCCAGCCTTACTGCCAACCATGCGAAGGCACTGGATTAATGAAGGCCCCATGTGTACACCAATCCCGCTCATCAACTAGAGTGGCTACTTCCAACGGCGCTGCATATGGCAGTGGGAGCGCTAGCTATGACAATGACAATGGCAATGGCCATGGAGGAGACTGGCAGAGTACCGGCCATCAAGGCTGTGGAAATTCCACTCGGCAGTAGAGTTGGTCTCAATCACATACGTTGAGCGAGTGCACAGTCCTTTGTGTGGAGGTTTTTATGTTGCACTAGGTGAGGAGTTTTTGGAGAAAGGGCGAAATTCAGGGCTTGGAAGTTTTCTTTCCTTGTGTTCTGGGGTTATTGCTTGGATGAAACTTGTTTACGTTCTTAGATCCGAGATCAGGCTTGCTAGAGCTCAATGTTCTCGAGATTGTTGGGCAGAGATTTTGTATCACGGGGCCTGACGGGCATGGCCGAGTTGTGCTTGCTAGCGGGATGAAGTTATCTGAAGTCGATCTCTGCTACTGTATCAGTATCTCTTATTGGTCACCGACCTGAATTGGAATTACCAATGCCCATCACGAATCCCATGGATTCCGTTGTGTTCTCATCTTGCGTGCTTAGTGCTGGAGCACAAGACTTACACGTGCATAGTGGAGAGCATGCAGCAAAGGACAACATGGTGTTGAGTGGGTTGCACAATCTGGGATGCTCTCTTCTGGAATTTGTTTTCTCCTAGAGATAGGCTCTGATTCGGACAAAGTACGGAATTCTTCCACGGGAGAGCATCCAGCACAAGCCACTCATTCCACGTCTTTCACGATGACACCATATCCTCTAACCAAAATGGTAAATCCGAGCTTCCTTCTGTCCATCTATCCTCATGACTCTTTCTTTTCTTGATTTGCACCACGTCAATCCCCATAAAGTTCCACGGCGTAGCCGTTTTAACGTCTGGTACCGAATGCCACTCCGTGCTGAAGATCTCGACAATCTTTACCTCGCTGGTGTCAGCTCTCCTTCGTATGAATTCCCCACTGGCTTGAATTTTCTTCTATGACGGTCCAGCCAGCGCCCCTTTGAGGGGGTGTATGTTGTGACACGTCACACGCCACACATCGACGGCACATCTACCACTCAAGATAAGACCCTCTTCTGCTTTCTTTGTTCCGAGATATTCCTCAACCCAGGTGATCGACTTCGTCCCAAGAGGGCTATCCCGCAAATGCTGTACTTCGTGGGGTAAGGTCACAATCCAAACTCCTCTCGTTCTGGGGTTTCCCATTCATTGATGATCTTGTGTCTTTGCCCGATGGCTTACAATCGTGGGGGTCCCTCATTTCTCGTTGGCAAAGATTGAAGGTAAGTGATCTCTCTCTGCATGATTTTGGTGATACATTAACAAAGCCGACTAGAAGCGTTTGAGGTTGACTGGTTGAGTATACGGTCTGATCGTCGAAGGCATCCCCAAAGTTGGCCGAAGGGTAATACAAAGCCACGGAGGTGAAGGGACGACGGATTCGAAAGTTCCACGTGTTTTACTCTCTGGGCGTACCTACTGGATACGTTGAGCTTTTAACATATTTGCGGTCGTCAACAGCTTCGGCGATCAAAGAACTTTCTCAGATCATCGACTTGGCGAGAGATGCAGCGTGATCACCAGTATGACATGCCAGCACACTAATGCATCTTTTGGTAGCCTGACTAGCACTCCTCAAGAGACTTCCCCTGGACCCATGCACGCAACCTTCGATAACTTTGCTGATATCGTGAACTTTCTAGGTTTCTTAATGCCCGCGGCTTGTCACGGAACTGAGGCCTAAAGTGCGTTACACGAAGCTCACGCTCCCTCAGCAACTGAGTTGGGATGATAGGCATAGGTTTCGTAGCAGTGTGAGATACAGCATTCAACCATTCCAGCGGGTCCCTATGTCTCCATGCTTGCAGGGATGTCAACCTGTCCACCAGGTTCATCGGTGTCTTGGTTGGACCCGAATCGACAAGCATAACTAGCAAATTCTTGCACATGCGAGCAACGTGAGATAACCATGCGAGCATCAACATCCGGGTTGTCCCAGAATGGGCCATGCTCCATCTGACAGCATCTATGTAATTCCGCGCTGAAGTTCTTTCCATGAGTCGGAAAAGGCCTGCATGCTTGGTGAACTGACCGACGGCGAGTCCGTGAAAACAGTAACACGACGAGAAACAAATCAGATAGCCTCCTCAGTTGCTCGGAAGCTTGGGTATTCCGTTGGCTCTGGTAAGGGGCAATACTGTAAGGTCCCTGCCAAGACCAGCCCCTATCCGTTAAGCGAGTGCTGGAGGCGAAAAAAAAACTGCTCTGCGTGACCATGCCAGAATGGCCTCATACATTGGGATCCTGGATCTTTCTATCGCTTGATTCAGATTCAATCTGTCGAACTGCGGCACTAGTCTGTCATTAGTCGCCACGCTTACCAAGATCACCACTTTCCGTAGAGGGAGTTCCAAGCCGGACAAAATATAGCCCACGATTGTAAGCGAGATGTCAGGGGACCGACTTGGTCTTTGGACACGTTATTAATTTTAAATATATAGTTGCTGTTGGGCTAGATAACAAGAGCCACTCATGTAAGAGTTAAGCCACGGAAGATGAATACAGTAAATTCAATATATTAATGTTTACTTTTTGAAATGACAATTGATTGAACTTCCTAAATAGCAGGTAATGTGAGACTGGGCTGCCTCTACCATATGCATATCTCGCCCGCACATTTCTTCTGCCGGTGCTGGGAGTATCTGCGCCTTTGAAAGGTGTCTCATGTGTGATCCCAGTCAGCTTGGTCTACATGAAAGCCCATCATACCTCGTTGGGATCATCCATGAACATATCTGTTTCAGGATGAATCAACATGGCTCTATAGTTGGAGTGTTTGAATTGACTTGTCTTGGGTGCTCCAAGGTTCTTTCCACCCAGAATGATGATGTGAAATGGCCCCTTTCGGCTTTGTTACTCACTTGCCGATGCCACGCTCTCCAGTTTCACTGAGTAACCTATAGAGATCCACTGAACAGAAGAAGAATTGCATGAAATAATGACCGCAGATGAAATTTAAAAGTTGAGAGCCCTGTGGGTATAAGCCTATTGAGGACTTAAAGATCAGCTACCGGTGTGAAGATTTTGAGAGACCGTCAACCACTGGTGATGTTATATCTCATCAAACACTTATTGACATCAGGAATCTATCACTCATCCACAACAATAGTTGGCTGAAATAGGTATCTAAGCTATCGTCTTCAGCGAAGATGGTGATGGGGGCAACGTGACTTCGGTGCAGCGCGTATTCCTTTTTCTCCTCGCTAATCCTCGCCATCTGCACCGAGCACAAATTCTCTCCACTCCCCTTACATTCTGGAATCGAAGCTTGTATTCGCACTTGCCATTTCGGAGCCTCGCACATATAGGCCTCAATATTTCTCATAGAAGTTCGGAGATACGCAGCCCTTGTCTCCTCAAGAACCGCTGCTGTATTTTCAGGTAACTCCTCTTAGCATTGCATTGGCGTTATGTGAAATTAGGGCGACCTCTCCATCGTGAGCTCCCTCGATTTGAGTCGGAAATTATGCTAATACCCTCACACAGGCGTCTCGCACACAAGTGCTACAATGGCAGCCAATTTCGAAATTGCCTCAACGCTACGTCGAGCTTGATTCCTCTGTCTATCAATGGCAGAACCCAATAAAAAAAATAGACGGCCTTATGTACAATATCTAGAGGTTGGGTAGGAGGGAAATTCCTTCCTAATAAGAACTTTGGACGACCTGGGGTGCAAGGTTCTCCCGCATCTAAGTTGGATCCGTTGAACTTATCAGATCTGTGGAATATTAGAGGCCCCTCACGTGTCTGACAGAACGGCGCCGCAGGACATTACCTGCCGATGAGGAACACCACATATTCCGCCGGAGAATTGTGGCTATACGTCCTTGCTGGTAACAATGGTACAAAATATGGCTCACGAGGATGGTGACACGAGTTCTCGTGAGTTCCATGCACAGCATTCGTAACCTGTCTCGCGGCCAAAACACCAGCGGGTCTCGCCGACGGGAAGTCAACATATTGGTGTTCCATCGAATGTTCGAGATCGGATTGTGATTAATCCTTCGGGTACGCGTCGAGTGGCGGTCAAAGAGGGAAAAATTCGCTCATATGGCCGTGCCGACACAGGTACTCACCATCCCAAATTGTATTGTTTTGGACTTCTCTCCAATCAAGATTTTGCACTTTGCGAACAAGCTCCTGCCTTGACCTCAAATCCTTCGGGTTTCTCAACGCAAGTAAATACGTCGCACTTTCATCATCACACATGGCTTGAAAGTTGAGTGAATTTCCCTACTTGAGCGTGAAGCAGCTCATTACTCGTGCTAGCTAGCTCCTTGCAGACTTTCGCAGACCCGTTTTCAATTTCTGCAAAACTTTGCTTTGCACTGCAAGCTTCGTGGGTGGGAAAACGGCGTTCCCATTCCCTTACTGCAGACTTCTGACCCCCGACACCAACGACTAGCTGGCCGAGCTCAGCTCGACCTTGTGCAACATAGCCATGTGATCAGTCACGATACTAATGGGAAGCCGTTGGCGTTGTTCGCGATATAACAAAGCCCCAAGGTACGGTGTGTAGTACATCTCATGACCACGTTCCTCTTGCCAATATTGTAGTGGGCTTGTAAAGTCCTCACCCCTTGTCTTCCTCGCTTGCCATGCTGGCATGCTGGTGGGTTTTGAGAAAGTCTCGATGAAATGCGGGGAAGCAAGCCCCCTTGGATCTAATGAGGAATTTCTTATTAGTACTATTTTAGCATGATGTGCTAGCTCTAGGAGCTCGCCGACTGGCTAGGGCAGCCGGGCGGATGCGATTTAGCATGGCTCGGCTGCCCAGAAGTCTTCTGGATGGAGAAATTTGCTCTATCGTCAATGCATTGCAAGGTTCTTTTAGAGACTTGCGGCTATGTGCGGATGCTGCTTGATCAAGTCAAGTCAGGTTAAGTCACCCGGTACCTGAAAATCCGAGTATTTTAAGCAACTCAGAGTTTTCGGCGGGCCAAATGTGGGGAATATGGGGAATACGGCAATTCTGAGATCAGTATGGCTGAGGAGAACACTTTCAGTCTTCCAGTCTGGCCGGCTTGGATTTGCCTTCGGTACGGGTATGAGGGGACTGGTACAATACAGAAGAGGCCTTGCGTGATCAATGCCGGAAAGCATATCAAATGATGTCTTCCATCGCCCTAAGCACGTTCGCCACATGAATGGATGACAGTCGTGACGGCAGGCCCCGATTCAGCAATGCAAAGCTCTCACCGCAAGGAAGGGCAAGATTACGAAACCATACGAACACGCCAGAAACGCTGACGAAATATCGCGATGCTGCGCAGAAGGTCCAGTCCCTGGGTTTCCTGGGGGTAATGGAAATGGGATTTGCTTCAGCGTGACCTTGCTGTTACGAAATCGATCCGCTTGGCGGACCACTCACAGCGCGCCCAGCCAGACGGACTGTGCTTTAGCCCCTGAACGTCAATTGAACACCAACTCTCGTCTTTCAGTTAACGGCAAGGCGGCTGCCGTTAACTGCAAAGCTCCAAACATCGTGGAGAGGAGCCTGCAAGACTTTTTCCTGGTGACTCGACGAAATGGGAGCTGACCCAAGGTATAAAGAACCGCCTGCCGTCTTGCTTCACAACGAACCACTATACTACTTACCCTCAAGCAATAACTCTTCAGCCCAGTGTCAACTTTCGTCACCCCTCCATACATCATCTCTTGATCGTCCTCGACGAGCACACAACGTCCAGTAACACATAGACTCCCTCCTTGCCAGTACAAAGCAACCCACAACTACAATGCCATCCCAGTACGCTATCACCGAGCCGCACCCACACCCAGGCAAATACGTTCACTCCGGCCGTGGCGGCTCTGGGAACATCTTTAAGGCTCCCAAGACTAGCAGCGGAACCTCTGCACGAGGCCCTCCCTCTCTCTTTGAGAATGGCCTCCCAAAGTCGACCTCCAAGTTCTCCAGCGGACGGGGTGGAGCGGGAAACATCCACGAGCCCAGCGAGCGAGCCATCTTCTCTTTCGATGAAGAGCTGGACCGCCAATCCACACGAGAGAAGAGATTGAAGGAAGCTGGCGTATGGCACGTTGGGAGAGGGGGAGCTGGCAACTATGCCGTCGCTAAGCCCAACTCCGGACGCAAAGACTCAACCTCCTCAGCTGGGAGTGACGGCAGTGCTCAAAGCGGATTCTTTGGTCGCCTCAGCCACACCTTTGAGCGACAGCACTGAGGTGCTATTTTCCTTCTTCTATACATCTTCGGTTCATCAGCACGGCGTCTTCTCCGGGTCTTTATGATTTCACGGCATAATGGGCGGGCATTATTTCGAGCTAGTTGGTTCTGATCCTAGGTTTCTGTTACGATAACACCTCTTTTCCCCTCTTTTATCACGGCGCAACAAACTTCAGAAAAAAGCGGCATGCATATAACGGCGTTGGTTCACAAGTATTATTATGGAACGGGAAAAAGCTTGGGACCTCGAGGCAATACTGGCTGGCAGACTCCAGATTTCTTGTCTTGGTGATTTTGATGGATCTCTTCCTTTATCAGCTGCGACACAGCGATAGCGACGGAAATGCCCAAAGTCTTTTTGTATATACCCGGCATTTTGTCATTGTTTTCGGAGTTCCTGGTGCATATTATCCCGGTTTGGAAATGTCCAAGAGAATCGGTAGAAAGATACAGCGAGATCTAGAAGAATACAGACTCGAATTTTCCAGCATCATTTCACAAAACTTTCCACTATGTCTACGACCGCAACACATTTTTATCACGCCATAGAAACGCTCAGAACTTCTTCAACTATTGATCTTGCCAGTAGAAAAAGAACCAGGTCAACGAAGTAGTGACACGCCACCTCTCCGCCTACTTTTGTACCAGTTCCTGCCTTCTTTTGACACTCCTACGCGACTCGGGCGACAGCACTCGCCCTGCCCGCCCGGCCGGAGAGCAGGACAGCAACCAATCCATACCAACACATGCACCATGTGTCAGAACCCAGGGCTAACCATGCACTCTGCAGCTTTCAATTCTTAGACCTCCATCCATGATGCCGTAACAAAAATGCAGGACTTAGTGCCAGAAACGCGGGGAACAAAGTTGTGTAACGTAATGATTTGCGGTATTCACCTGGGTGGCTGCTGCCAATGCTATGGTCTTCTGGCCCAGCAAAAAACGACTTATAGCAGAAAATGATGAGATTATCGGTACAAGGCGTTTGTTGCGTTTCGCGGTAGGCCACAGAAGTCGTGATATCATGTGATGATGAGAGAAGACAGGATGACAGAGCTGATGTCAACTAGTTGATGATGAAGAAGAGCTTGATCAACCCATCGTAAATGAGAAAAAAGTGATACCAACATATTTATAAGATGCTGCCTTGCAGCAATTGAGGTTCTAGTTCATAACAATTCAATGATTTTCGGTGACGGGTGGTCAGAACAAGTACTGTCCTATCCCGGCATTTGCTTGAAATGGTCAAATATAGCAATGGATCGAAAGAGATATCTTACCATCGCCTGGAATCCATCTCTGGAAGATCTAGGATGAATAAGTCCCACACATATATCGAGGAGTATGAGAGTAGTCGGGTTGTGAGATGACCCTGGATTACCCCATGCTTAAGATGAGAGTAGGCTGTCTCTCAAAATTCGCCGGACAGACCAACTAATGACCCAACTTTGTACATTGATATACTGGCATCTGCTTTCAGAAATCGAGATTCAAAATCAGACAATATGGGAAATAATAAGCCTCTCATTGCGGAGGAAGGAGGTAGATCCCAAAAACGCTCTAGCGCGGAAAGCTCCCCCTGTCGCGTACATTTTGGCGAACCCCAAATTGGACGCGCTTCAAGATCCAGGAGACGAAAACCACCAACACGCCTTTCTCATTCACATCACAATTTCGCAGATTTCGAAGGCAAACGGCATTTCTCTCGTTCAGGCCACATCCAAGAGCCATCTCCTCTTTCACACCGTTTTGCCAAGCTCGCCGTGGGCTTCAGGATCGCAAACACCATGGCCGACACCCTCCACAACGCCCCCATAGTCTTGGACAACGGTTCAGGGACGATTCGCGCCGGCTTCGCAGGTGACGACCTTCCCAAATGTTACTTCCCATCCTTCGTTGGGCGGCCGAAACATCTTAGAGTGCTGGCTGGCGCATTAGAAGGAGATGTGTTTATTGGGCAAAGAGCGCAAGAGTTGAGAGGCCTGCTGAAGATCAGGTACCCGTTGGAGCATGGCATTGTGACGGATTGGGATGATATGGAGAGGATTTGGGAGTGGGTTTATGGGGAGGGATTGAAGACGCTGAGTGAGGAGGTGAGAATGCCAACAGCTCCGAGTTGGGATGAATTGAGCTTGGAGGTAGCTTGAACTTTGAAGATCAGTTAGCTAACTAAAAGTCTAGCATCCCGTCTTATTAACAGAACCACCTCTCAACCCGCGAAGTAACCGTGATACTGCCGCTCAAATACTCTTCGAAACCTTCAACGTACCCGCACTTTACACATCAATCCAAGCTGTCCTCTCACTGTATGCCTCTGGACGGACGACAGGTATAGTACTTGATGCAGGAGATGGCGTATCACATGCTGTACCAGTATACGAAGGATTTGCAATGCCAAGCTCAATACGACGGATAGATGTTGCTGGGCGAGATGTCACAGAATACATGCAGTTGCTATTACGGAAATCTGGATACGTATTTCATACCAGTGCAGAGAAGGAAGTAGTGAGGATGATCAAGGAGAAAGTGAGCTACGTGGCGGCTGACCCAAAAAGAGAAGAGAAGGAATGGTCTGGAGCGAAGATTGGAGATGGGAAGGTGGTGGAGTATGCGCTGCCTGATGGGAACAAAATCAAGGTAAGCTCAGAAGATCTCTTTTCGATTTCTTATTCTAACAAGAAAAAGGTTGGCGCAGAGCGATTCCGCGCTCCAGAGATCCTCTTCGACCCCGAGATCATAGGCCTCGAATATCCTGGCATCCACCAAATTGTCGTGGACGCCATAAATCGGACCGATCTCGACCTACGAAAATCACTATTCGGAAACATTGTCCTGTCCGGAGGCAGTACACTGACGAAGGGCTTCGGAGACAGATTATTGCACGAGGTGCAGAGACTAGCGGTGAAAGATATGAGGATCAAGATCTTTGCACCGCCGGAAAGGAAATACTCGACGTGGATTGGAGGCAGTATTTTGGCGGGTTTGAGTACATTCAGAAAGGTATGTGAAGGGTTGACGTTTCGAAAGCATAGAGCTAATTGATTTTCAGATGTGGGTCAGTATTGACGACTGGCACGAAAATCCGGATATCATCCACACGAAGTTCACATAAGCTCCGCGTTCCACACATCCTTTCTTCTTCTAGAACCTCCTCCTTCCTTAAATACTACACCAGACTGGCAGGCACAGAAGCAGGCTAGAGTTAAGCATAGAACCTGTCTCTGGAGAGAGGCACTCGACCTCTGGGAAAATACATCCTCTACAAATGGAGATGGCACTCTTAAAAGACTTATCATTCTGTTCGAGTAAGAATAGATAACACTTGCATGCCAGGGATGTAGATGGATATTCTAGGGTAGGGAATAGGGCGTTCTGGAGGGGTCCAAATAATCTGTAAAATTGTAAAGAAACTTAAGAAGTGTGAAGGTGGAGCTAGCTAGATCAATGATACCCAATACCCATCCAACAGATGACAGATGACAGTTAGTTCGCTGGGAAGAGATAATCACTAGCAGAACACGCTGAAAATTGAACGATCTTTGTGAAATGCACTCATGAATTCGGATTCATCACAGCCCCTCTATAAGACAATGCTATATGCAAACCCCCAGATGCAAATGCACATCCGACCCTCAGTTCCCCTCCATCCGAATCGTTGAAGCTGCAGCCAAAAAAGGGGAATCATAATCATTAAGCCAACCCAGCCGAACCCAGCCTAGCCCAATCGAGATACCGTCCATCAATCCCACCCAAGCCCAAAGCAGACGATGAAGTATCCTAGACGCCACCCATATGCAACAATCTACCTATAAAACGCCGTGGCCAAAATCAGATGCTGGTCCCTCATACTGTAGCAGCGGAAGCTTCCACCTCCTCGGCCTTCCTCGCCACAACCTCATACCACATCCCGTGACTCTCCCTGTCACAGACCCCTACTTTCCCAACCTCCTCGACTATCGCGCCGACCTTATGCACGAACTCTGGTAGTCCGAGAGTAGCGAGACCCTCACTCGCCGTGCTGGCGCTCTTCACTTTCTCCTTCTCCGTTGCGGCTGCAAGACGCCCGAGGATGTGGCCTCGGAGTCTGGTCATCAGGAGTCTCATGACGGGATCTCGGAGCTCGGTCACTGCTGGAGTCGGAGATGGAGAACCAGTTGGAGAGGGCGAGATGGAGATTGCTGCCGCGGCGGCAACAATTCGAGCGACGAGCTCCTTGATGTGATTCTTTGTTGCCACTGGCATTGAACGTGAGGACTCGAGAGCGGCTTGGATGCCTTGTGTTGCTTGCTCGGGGCTCTTCGAATTCTCCAGTACAGAGAAGATGCGCGTTGCTTCTGTCTTCCATTGGCTGCGAACATCTCGCTTCAAGAGATTCTTGCATTGGAGCAGGATCGCTCCAGATGTGATAATCCGCAGAACATCAGCTCGGATCCGATTGATGCGCTTGGTGTCAAGCTGCAATGTCTCGGGGATTGGGATTGATGCATCGAGAGAGGTAAAGACGTCGGTCAACATTTGTGCGTAAATCTTCTCGGGTGTAGGTAGACTTCGTGCCAGGCGGACATTCTCAGGATCTCGTTTCGCAACTTCAGCCATGACTTTCGTTCTCGCTTCTTCCCATGCGGCCTCCGTCGCCGCCAGATTGTTAGACGTCTCTTCCATCAACTCAGCAAAGCGCTTGGTCTCATACTGGCTAGCATTCTTGACAACCTCCGGAGCTGCTTGCATCAGCATGAAATTGGCGTAGTCCAGTTGCATGAGGTCGATCCCGTGCATCAAAGCAGCCAATCGATCGACCACGTCACCAGTTTGCATCTTCTTCTCCACAATATCTTTAATCTCCTCGTCCCGGAAAGGTGCACAGAGGCGGGGAAGGAGGGTAGCCATGAACGAGAAAAACTTCTCATACGAGAAAGAGCCAGCTTGAAGCTCTCTTGCAACGATCTCGCTATCGAGAGCCTCTCCAACAAGCTTGTGCATCGAATTGCCCTCCTTGAGAAGCTGTTGGAGCCGTACTCTAATATTTTCGGCCATGGCAAGGACCCATGCATCGCTGTTCCCTGTTGCAAGCTCTTGCCGCATCATGTCGAAGATGGACTGCATGGTAGAAGTTCTTTCTTCAAGAACATCCTCCTCGATGCGATATTCTCGGTTGATTGCCACTTCGTGAGTGAGCACCCGATTTTCAGGAAGTATTGGCCTGAAAAGTCGCAACTCATCTGCTCTCGACTGTCGATGCCTAGGTGGCGACGAGGGAGGTGTTAAAGTCTGCAGGTGAGACGTGACCAATTTCTCAGCCACTGACAGCTCACCGATTGTAGGTTGACTTGGTGCAGGAGAATCTGCGGCTCGAGGTCGTGAGTCGCCCACAGGCTTCTTCGCGGCTCTTGCCTTTCGTGCTTCTCGGATCGCATTCGTGATCAATTTCTTGCCTTGGACTGCACCAGCAAGTCTCTTGATTCTGACCATCAATTTGAGCTGGTTTTCGCGGATGCCGTCCCGGTATGAATCTGTGACCGCTAGCTCGGTGCTGTCCTTCACTGACTGCCAGATAGAATCCAGTTCCACAAATTGCAACACCATCATATCTATGAGAGTAGAGGAATCTCGGGCCTTCCAAGAAATGAAAGCATTAAAGAAAGTAGCGTACACCTCCGACAGCGTAGACAACTGTGCTGGAGGAGGTGTGTAGCTATTGGCAGCGTTTAAGCGTGACAAGACATTCTCAAAAGAAATGAGCAAATCTCTAGCCTTGGCTACAAGGTCCTGCAACTGTGGATTAGCTAGATCATCTCTCCTCATTGGCAACGCTCCCACCTGCTCCTGCTCAGTATTGTCGCCTTTACCGCTGAGGACTTGAGTGGGGTGGCCCAGGATAAGAAAAGCGCTGAGGAAAGTTCGGACTGCAGTCATCTCATTGACCGAGCCAGTTTCCCCTTCCTTCAATCCACAAATCCTCAGTATTTGCGCAGTGCCCACTAAGACTTCCTGCTGCGCCAATAAATCGACCACTTTCTCAAAGGAGGTCTCTCGAACGCTGTCGATCGTAAGGCCCAGTGCTGCAAAATCCTTAACTGCCTTCCATCTCTGATGTACTCTCCATTTCTGTTGAATCCTGGCAGCGGCCGTCGCTTCGCTGATCGTTTCACGGACCGTTGGTAGTGGAGACGTGCTCTTCCTCGGGTGACTCAGAGAGCGCCCTCTCTTCCCATTGCCTCTATTCAAAATCTCTTCTCGTCTTCTCTCAGCCTCAGCAAGTCTTTCCTCCATTTCTCGCCTCAGCTTCTTCCCCTCGGCCTCTCTCTTCTCCTTCATGCTCTCTGCAATGCCTTTGGCTCTCTTCACCTCTTCCGCGCATGCTGCCACAATCTCTGCAAGATTCTTCTCCCGTGCTTGCTGCGCAGCCAAAGCTCTTTCCTCACTGTTTGTTGTGCTCCTGGGCGCCGCCTTTGCCAATGCAGCTCTCAAGCGCACTTTCTCTGCATGGGCAGCTCGATCTGCCAATCTTGCCTTCCGATCCTCAATGATAGAGGCGCGGCGCAAGTGCTGCGCGATATAATTGCTCTGAGGTCCACCATGGCGACTTGAGGCATGCGACTGGTGGGAGTGTGCAGAAGACACGGAATTGCGCCTCGAGGACGCGGCAGAGGACTTGCGGCGGTTGGTGGAAGGACGGTAGAAGCGCGCTGCAATTCGAGGAGGCGGAGTGTGTATCCTGTTGTCGGTCGACTCCTCGGTGATGAGGTCGAGATCTGTATCTTCCGGCATGTCGGCAGGGTGGCCTGTTGACTCGGCCAGGTTGCGATCTGGGTCACTGAGATCCTGCGACGCGCGACGCATCTTCGATGATGTTTATGGGGTGTAAATTGATGGGTTGTGTTGAAGACAAAGAAGTCTGGGAACAGGTAGGCTGAATGCAGGTGTCCGATGACGAAATGTTCTGTGAATGTTGTGGGTCGAACTGAATGAAGGTACTGTCTATCGCAGAAGGGGAAGAATGACGGCAAAGTGGGGTTGTGGAAAAGGAGGCGCTGGATCAACACGCTCGTCTAATCCCCAAACAGTGTACAGAGAATGGAATGAGTCGAATAACAGAGGCAAAGGCCGAAAAAGAGGAGGTTGGAGTGCAGGCTCGATGTCGTCAAGAGAGGCCTCGAGTCGTGATGCTTGCGGAACGTAAGCGGACTAGGCCCAAACCATTCTTCCAGCCACACCAGATTACAGAGCATAAAAGCCGGACAGAAGCAACCAGAATCAATTTATATTTGGTTTTTCCGGCTCCTGATCCCTTAATCGCCTGAGCTCAAACAGGCGCAGCGTGACAATCACATCTGTGACTCGAGGTTGAAACTTACATGTGATACTAATGCGATTCAGAATGTCTTTGGTTTGGCTGCACACGATGACCTTTACCGCCTGCCAAATGCAGATGATTTTCGCAGGATCGTCATCGACATGATCTTCGCCCAAAGAGGAGAAGTTCCCGAAGCCATGATCATGACAAGTCGGAGATAGGAATGACCTCAGGATTGTGGAGGAGATTTGTGGTTAGGCACAATACGACGCATGGAAGCTTGTGTCTAACCTTCTAAATGTTCGATATTATCTTGGAATTTCGACCTAGAAACTCGTGAAGCCCTATCACGTGAGTTTGAGACTACTTTTTATTGACCAAGAACTATTAGGACAATCAACAATCAGAACATAGAAGAAGTTTTTTGAAAAACGAAGGGAATCATGCCTGTCAGGTATCTTCTCAGTATTCAAAATGAAGTTATCTCAATAGCACTGCTCACAATAATGTCGTTCTTTTGCCAACTTGATCAATTTGTCATATATATACAAGAAGATAACACAACCGCATCTCGGCTCATTCATAAGAGGTCATGCTGCCGGGTATAGTCTTCCTTGCTTCTGTAAAGTACAGAACAGCATGCCCATCCACGCCTCCAATTCCCGATTCTTTTTCACAACGCCGTTCCCAAACCGGTTGGTGATGCATGGCTTGTCATTTGTTGTGTTTGTGGTCGATGGATGAGAAGAGACAGAGAAAGCTGCGTAAACACATGATCTTGTCATGCGTTTACCCAACTCCTAGATATCCATCCTATCCATACAAAATGCAAAAGCTGCATAAAATCAAGAAAGTCTAAAAGTAACAACAAGAAGGCAAAGTTGTGTTTCGTTTCCATCCTTTCTACTCCGTATCCCATTTTCATTTATCGTGAGATGGGGTTTAGTATCCACCAGTAGCATATGCAATTGGTGCAGTGCCAGTGCTCTTCGCCTGGGAAATGAATCCAGAGGAGGGGAAGATGCTGCTGCACTTCTTCTTAGTCACTGTTGTTTGGGTTCCATTGCTGTATGGATAACCGGTCGAGACTGGGATTGGGACGACAGTTGCTGTGCTCAAAACAACGACTGGGCCGCTGGTTGATGCGGGAGCACCTCCATTGGCATTTTCACCAGAGGTATCAGCACCTGAGTTGGCGGTGGCGGCTGCTGAGGCAGCATTTTCGGTCTGAAAAAGATGTCAACGTTGGTCATAGAGGTTCAGCGGAGGAAAACTCACCACAGTGACGGTCACAGGGGCTTGAGTGACTGTGACTGTAACTGGAACGCAACCGGCAGCTCCAGAGCTAGCTGCGCCAACCACGGCTCCAACGTTTGCTCCAGATCCACCAGATCCACCAGACCCAGAAGATCCAGAAGAGGCTCCGGTGGTGACTGGAAGGACAGTGACGTATTTGGTCGATGTTGAGTATTGGGTCGTGGTGGTGGTGATGCTGTACATCGAAAATTAGCAATTTGCATGGAATTCTTTCAGTGAGTGCCCTTACTCAGTAGCAGAAGCAGCTGCTTCATCGTTTCCGCCCTCTCCAGACCCGCCCTCTCCAGACGCACCGGAAACTTCGCTGCCAGAAGCGACAGGGCTGGTGGCGTAGACGGTGGCGGTCAAAGTCTTTGCGATGGCTGAAGAAAAGAAGTCAGCTATTTTGTATAATACATCTCAATATCTGGCAATGTATAATACTCACTGGTTGTCACAACAGTGGTGGAAGTTCCGGTACCAAGAGTGTAAGTCAACACCACGTTTCCTGAAGTAGGAATTGCCTCTACAGTCGAGCCTGTGAGGATGGTGGTCACTGGATAGACGGTGGTTCTGGTCGATGCAGGGCAGTTTGTGACGGTTGGTGCACACGAAGTGATAGTAATCACATCTGTCTGGAAGTATGTTGATGTGGATACAACCGGAACGGCAACGCTTCCGTTAGAAACAGAGACTGAAGGTGTAACAGCAACACCAGCTGCTGAACTAATGGGCGATGCTGGATAAGTGTCGTTGGAAGTCGGCGGGGTCGTAACAGCAGCGGCGTTGGTGCTGACTGGGTATACTGGGTAAGACGAGCTTGCGGCCACACCAGCTGCCGCACCTGTGGAGAGAGTGCTTGAAGAAGACAGAATCGCGGAAGCTGTGTATGATGCTAGAATTGCTGAGCTGGCAGACTCGGCAGCCGTGACAGGGCAGATTGTTGTATCCACGGTAATCGTGTCTGTTACCACGTACACACTTGTAGCCTCGGGGTGGTCCGCTGGGCAATTTGTGATAGATGCTGCACAACTTGTGATCGTGTGTGTGACTTCAGCATAGACAGTCAAGGTTGTTTGAGCATAAGCATCAGTGGCCGAAGAGTTGGCCTGACGGCGGGGATGGAAGTGTTGAGCCGCATGCTGGTGGGCGGTGGCCAAGGCCGCGAAGAGGGCCACAGATAGGGTGGTGAACTGCATGGTGGGGGTTGGTGATCGATTCAAAGGATGAATGCTGACAGTTCGGAAGTGTTCGTTCTTTGCAATGCTCCTAAGCAATCAATGCTTTCTCAATCCTCTAACAATAAGCTTCAATGAGTGTAGTCTTCGTTGGATGGTCGTTGGGCCGTGGTGTACGAAGATCTCGATAATATGGACAGTGAAATGAGCGAAAGTCGATTTCGCAGTAGAATTTCTCAGGAAAGAATGACTGAAGGTTGGAAAAGAGAAGGGAAACTCTATGCAGAAAAGGACTGTAAGGACCGAAGTTATCAAGACGAATCTTGGTGGAGAGAAGAAGAGAAGAAGAGAAGAGAGCGAGAGCGGGTCAAGGGACATGGCAGACAAGAGAGATGCGCGGGTTGCGAATGAGCAAGGATCGCGGAGCTAATTCAGGATCCATACAGGCGCCAGGGCCCTTCCATGATGCAGGTACAGACAGGAGTGCCAGGACTCAGGAGTTGAAGGCTCGCGGGACTTTGTGCTTGGGTCGACGGAGAGAGGAGGAGGTGCAGCGGGGGGCAACTCGGAGGAGGTGGGTTTTGGCCCAGCTACCAAGCTGATTAGGGGCTCGGCTGGCTCACAGGGGCGTGCGGGAGCGGTGATTGGCGTTCTGCCTGCAGCTGGGCCGCCAACGGCTTCGCAGTGGATCGTCAGGCACCGCACCACGCCTGCGCCTTTTTGTTTCAAACACAGTGGTTGGCTGCGTCTTGAAACACCTATCGGATGAACTGCATCGATCAGCGACTGGGAAACGCCCACAACCACCACCCAGACCCAGCCGAGGCGCGAACAGCAGAGGAGATCAAAGAAACAGAAACATTTCGAGATCCCACATCCCGTAGCTCGAGTGACGACTCCATCAAGTCTCAACGAGATCAAGCTCTCCAGTCTCCAGAGCAGCACCACCAATTCGTCACCCCAATCTAATAAGATCAACAGCCCCGCTGGCGATATGACGAACCGGAAATTGAAATGGGTTTGGAAGGATCTCCACGCCTCACCCATCAGTGCACTGTGCACCACGCTGGCTGCGGGAAGGGCAGATACATCGTACAGGACGATAGAAAACTACCATATCCAGCTGCATAACTAGTCTGCACGCAACCCAGCGCTCCTTACTCGCCGATTTCCACTGAACCGTTGCCTCTGGCTGCCGCTCGGCACTGGATTTAGAACAATGACTGATGACTTCAAGTTAAAAGACCAAAGACTTCTTCGCTTTGTTTCTTCCAACTGTCTCTCCTCAGAACCTGGATCTTCGAGGTTCCTGGATCAAATCTTGATAATCTCCCCAGTGCCGTGGCCACTGACTGGTCAATCCGTCCGAGAAGTGTGGATTTTTGCAGCCGCACAGGAAGGATCCTGAAACGGGGCTTCTGCACGACTGGAGATCTTTTCATTGGAAGACCAGGGACAGCCACGCCAAGTATCCGAACCCATACCCCTGAATGACCTCAACCTCAAGAGTCGGGATCTCGTTTGTTGTCCCGCTCACGGAAGCTTGCATTGCCAGGTGGCTCTCATGATAGCATTCATGTCATATGATGGTGCGGTGGAACAGCGTGCCACATCACTAGAAAATGATAGATGCAAAAGGTCAGGAATTTCAAATTGACAACTCGTCGTCAGAACCATCCACTTGAATGCGACTCGACCAAGATTCCCGAACTCTCACCCCATACACACCTGCCCGTCTTCGCCAGCACCCCGCTCTTCCGTTTTGCATAAACACAATTTCAGGGCACTGCCTTCTAAATCCGCCGAGATCCAAAGATCTGCCAATTTTAAGGTTGCCGAGAGTTTCATCTGATAGTCCTCTTCGGTCTTGATCCTCACCGGAGATATCCCTTGGCCATTGCCCTGCTCCGCTCCCGGACTGCGAGCATGCCACCCAGAAGTGGCGGCTCCAACGCTGCCGCACTCATCAAATGCTTAGGTTGGAATTCAGAATGGATCGCGAGCATGCATTACACAGGTTCAGATTAGGGCTGCGCCCTCGGTGTGTATCTGCTCCATCTGATAACTCATGTGGAAGTGATGTCACTCCCGTCAAGGTGAGTCACGACGGACCAGATAAAACAGCACCACGTGAACATAACTTTCTCTTCGTTTGCACGAAATTCCATTCACTTCTGAACCGGGACCTTGAAGGTAGCTTAAATAATTTTCTTGTCTTCCACTGCATCGTGAGAAATTTCACTCCAGAGTCATCTCTACTCTCAGTTATGGAACACTTTCCAAGTATCGCAATCCTTCTATTTTGGGGCAGTGCTACAATTTGGCCTGGAATTCTGCCTGCTCGTCTCTTGATATTTTCAGCGCACATCGTTTTTAATGTGGCTATTCCTGCCTTGCTTCTGTGCTAATTCTAGTTCTGCAGCAAATCTGCCCTTCCAAGTCATTTTGTGTTCAGTCTATCCTTCTCAAACAGCCATCACCGGTTCCAGCCATCATATTTGTCTTCGAAAGCATCCATTTTCTATAGCCTCTAAACCCGTCTTGCATCAGTTGCCTTGTTTCATGCCTCTCTTGGGTACCATCATGCATCTGTGTTTTCTGCTAGAGCGAAGATCAGTTTCTGTATGCAATGCATCGTAGCCGACATTCCTACCATTCAAGCCTTTAGCTCATTGCCCATAGCCCTGCGGATCTTTTTATGTCCCATGGATCGATGAGGAAATCGGCCAAAAAGAGCTTTTTGTATCTCGTATGCAGTGCATGCCTTGGTCTATCTGAGGTCAAATCCATCTTCTGCATCCTGTTTCGTGTTCATGTCTACTCAATTGCATCAGCTTTTGGGAGGTACAGTCAACGGGCACCAGTGTAAAATTGGATTTGGAAATCAGAAACAAAGAACCGGAGTTCTTTTTTGAGGAAGTTGAGGTGTTATAATCATTGTTCGTTGCAGAACTCATAAAAAGTCTTATCTCGTCATTTAAGGAATCGGGGCATATAAAAGAAAGGAGAAAACTTTCCAAGTTGACTGTTCATCTCCCCTCCCTTGCTCACAAGACTCGATCAATGACGAATCTGCCAATACAGGCCTCCCGTATCTCGTATACGGAACACCTCTTGGTTTATCTGAGGTCGGATCCGTCTTCTGTATCTCACTCCTGTCTACTTGAAAGCGTCAGCTTTTGGGAAACACAGCTGTGGCACGGATATAGAAATGGATTTGCAAGTCAGAAGTCGAAAACAACCGAAGTCGTTTCCGACCAACGTTTAATCATTGTTGCCCTGGGGGGGAAACTCATAAAAGTCGTTTTATCATCATTTGGAATCTTGCATAGCATGGGAATGGAAGGAGAAAAACTTCCCAAGTTGCTTGTTCATACATTCCTCCTGGACGGTCTCCTTGGTGGGAAGTAAAGTTCACAAAGCTCGACCGATGATGAATTTGACAAGAAGGATTGTCCTGTACTTCGTGTACGACGATGCTTCTTGGTCTTGCCCTGAGGTCAATCCTATTACACACAGCTCGTTTGGTCTACTCGATAATGTTAGCTTTCGAAAGACTTATCCAACGAGCTTTGTTGTGGAATTGGGTTCGAGCATCAGACGCAGATATTGGAAGGCTCTGAATTTTTAAACATTGTTCTGCAATCTCATGGGAAATTGAGATTGCAAAACTTCAGAAGCACGATATTTTTTCATCATTTAGAAGTAGTAGGGCATAGAAAGGAGGTAGAAGACTTCCCGAGTGGCTGATCATACATCTCCTATCCAGAGGCACAACTCTCCTCCCATTTTAAGACTCGATCGATGATGAATTCGACTCAGCAAGTGGCTGCTCAGTACCTCGCGTATGGGTAGCCTCTTCGGTCAGTACACCCTGAGGTCAATTTCGTCAGCTTTTGAAAGACTTGGATGACGTGTAATATGATAAAGTTTCATATTAAATTCAGGATAAGCGTAATAATCAGAAAGTCAGAAGGGAGGTAGTGACAAAAGAACGCATTTCATCATACGAGGTAGCTGTAACGCAGAGAAAAGAGAGGAGACTTGCCAAAGTTATGGTATGCCCCTCGGTCCGGGCACGACCGGTCTTTGGACCACAGTACTTGATCGATGATGAGTTCGACTAAGCAAGTGGCTATTCAGTACCTCGCGTACGGGTGGCTTCTTCGGTCAGTACACTCTGAGGTCAATTGAGATAGTTGTGTTTCCTATCAGTGCAGAGTGTCAGTGCCTGAATCGATAATAACATTATATCTCAAGTGAAACAAATTTGAATATCAGACTGTCCTTGGAGGGGGACTCGTGTCAACATTGGGAATTAAAAAGACCCGAATGCAACTTCAGTGTACCAGCAGCCGCGATTGGTAGTGTTTTTCATCATTTGAAAATTGCAGGGGGTGTATATAGGGGACCTGACTTGCCAATTTAATTGTCTTCGCAAAAGAGCTTCGGTGGGGCTCTGTCGTCTTGTATGCAAAGAGCAACAAGTCTTGATCGATGATGGATAGATGGAAAGGGAGAATTGGGATCTCGAATACCCAACTTCTGCTTCCACACCAGATCTGAGATCAATCGGGAAACATTTCCTATGTGGTATTTCTATCAAGTCAAGCGTCAGTGAATGCAAGATAATAATAACCTGTATCAAGTCAAGTGAAACGGATTTGAAAATCAGAGAGTCCGGCAGGACGGCATATAATCATAGTCCCTCAGGAACTTAAGATAGGCGCGCAATTTCATCATTTGGTGGTTCCAGGTGGCGTGGAGAGAGGAAGCAACTTGCCGATTTGATTGACTTTGCAAAATAGCTTCAGTGAGGCTCTACGGTCTTGCGAAAAAAGTGCAAAGAGCCTTGATCGATGATGACTCGGCCAGGACGAGATGTCTGGCATCTCGTATGTGGACTCTCTCCGTCGACAAGCTGAGATCAGTTGGCGGGGCTTTGTCAAAACATTGATACCTATTTAGAGTGTTAGTAGCGAACAGATAGCATCATCCATCAATTGGTTTCGAAGTTGATGTTCAAACATGCCAAAGTCCGGCAGTAAAGGTACGTAGTGTTTCATTGACCTGCTCAAGATTGGAAATTCAGTTAGTCTTCACCCATTTGACCATGATTGAGGTCAACATCCAACAACACCATATCCAAATCAAAACAAAGCCTATGAGAGTTTCACATTATCGCTAAAGCAATCAGGAATCTTGAGCGGTGTCACTCACCCTTTGGAAATCGAGAGATTTAGACCTCTCCTATCCCCATTCGCGTGCAACAACAAAATGATGCAACATTGGTTTCTCAGTTCGTTCTACGCAGGCCAATATCATGAAAAGCACTCGAATCTTTGCCCATATCACTCTCTGTGAAAGAAATGCGCACTTTGAATTGTTCTATAGAGGGGAAGCACGAGAGCGCATAAGAACAAGATCTCCATATAGAATAGCAGATTCCGTCGAACAATTTATTCGACATCAATCTTTGAGCTTCATCCTAGCTTAAGAATTCGTCCTCATAGTTTTCAAGCTTCTTCTCTCTTTCTCGGAAGGACACTTCATCCGAGAATGCGCTTTTCATCTGATGTTCCAAATTGAAGTCAAGTCAATCTCTAAGTTTCTATTGCACATCCGCTTCAGTGTTCAAAATACTTTGGTCCATTGAGCTTAATAGCACATTCTATAATTATTACAAATCAAAGAAACTTAAGTCCTTATGCCCTTCCAACGAAAGTGCATAGTTCTTCTCAGGTCATCCCGCAGCCATGTAATCTTACCAAAGGCGCTGAGGCATTAAGAGCCAGATTCTCAGACCAGAAAAGATTTGAACGCCTCATAGAATCCGCAGAACTCTAAACCTCAGGCCTACAACCTTATTTACACAGCTCAAGAAAGAAAGTGCCTTTACCAGCTTCTTCGGAATCGAGAAACATCAGTAGAAGGCTTTGGGTTAGAAATAAAGGTAGGGATTATTCGCACGTGGACCTGATGGAGTAGATTTAGCTTGGAGGCTTGCGGTGGCAGTTGCATCGTCTCTGAAAATTCAAATCACATCCAATCTTTCGCAATCGGACGCCTCTCCGATTGCTTTCTGACTCGTACCCTCGCGTAGAAAAGGGGGTGGTCAACAAGCGAGTGGAATCAGGGGCTGGCCGCACGTGCTCTGACCCACATAAATCTCTGCAACCTCAAGTATCCTCTCCATTTACAACAACCCACCCGCATTTCCAGCCTTCTGCTTCGTACACCTGTGCGTGCATGGGTGTTCCTGTCTATTTCAATTATTCCGGTGCTTAAAGGCTCATTTGTCCTTTCAAGGCCCTCTCTTATGCATTATAGGTCGGAAACATTCCGAGAAGACTAGTCCTTCGACAGTAAACGGCGGTGTTTGATGCAACCCTCTTAACTGGATCTCGATCTCTACGGACTGTTTCTCCTGCCCCGAGATCTTTCCAAGATCTGGCCCAACGATCAGCCATCTCAAATCATCATCCTAGACGTTGTCGCAGCAAGGCTGCTGATAGTCCACTCAGAGCGTCTGCCACGCAGTCTCGCTTGACCAACAGCGAGCTTCATCCCGGACCAAACCATAAAAGAACTCGTATACCCCTCGAAAAAGACCTCAATCGCGTTTCAACACCACACATTCGCATATCGTCTCATCCAGTTCCCATTTGACATCTCATTTGACGTCATCCTCCCTTGATCATGCCCGTTTTCACGTCCGTGCTGACCTTGGCCGCTCTCGAGAAGTTGTCCAGACTTCGGTATGGCATCGTCTCCCCAGGTTACACGTTGACCTGCATTGATTTTCACAAGGGTAGCTCCCTGAACCACGGCGTTGGGCTCCATCAAACCAGCCATTGGCACTCACCAATCTGACATTTTGCTTTTCGTTCCATATAATACATCTTATATTCTCAGGCATTGTTATGCATCCCATCCCAGGTGATGTGAGATGGAAGAGGCTCACGAGACGTCGGTGGCTGGACGTAAGATCCCTCGACCAAGGAAGGGAAGACTACAAGCGGCTGGGAGCGTTCGCTGTGAGATGACGGAGGCTGGTTTATGGCCAGAAAATGTAGATGAAACGGCTATAATACCTTCCCAGATATCCCATTTTCTTGATTCTCTCAACTCGCAGTTGTCAATCATCTTTACTCTTCAGCCACAACTTATCGTCCCAACTTGTACCCCGCCCCAATCATCACGGAGAGAGCACTCAGGAGACGTCCATCCAACGCTTGGATTCCAGAACCGCTCCTACTTCCCGAATTCCACGTCGAAATGCCGGGAGACGGGCCCAGCGACCTGCCGCAGCACTATGGCGGCAAGACCTTGGATGGAGAACTCATCAAGCGTCCGAATTCTCCCATACTTCCTAACTCCCCAAGCCGTGCCTATCAACCCTCGAATCGGCTCGCATACTCGCCCGAACGCACACCCATCGATCCTCTGTGCTCCTCCGGCAATCCGGAAGACTTTCGTGGCGCAGGACTAAGACGCAGACCCAGTCAGAACCCTACTCGACGACATTCCGGAGGAGACTACGACCTTCCTCGACCCAGTCTCTCACAGGATGGTGGTTCTCGACGGCCCTTGAGGTCGAGAGATGACGCATACTACCGTGAGGACGAGCGTGGATGGTCCCGACGAGACGACTACGCTCCTCATCCTGATTCTCAGGAACGCTCCAGACCACCTCGAAGTTACCGCAATGTCGAAGGTTGGGAGAGAGGTCCATCCTCTGCCTCAAAGCCTTACTTCGAAGAGTCAAGATATGATCGGGATCTTGAGCGAGGCAGAGGGGAATGGTCGCCAGAAAAGAAGCGAATAAGCGATGAGGAATACAGTGTCGATGGGTACAATTACGATTCCCATAGGCAAGGGCAGGGCAGAGGCACAATCGATTTCAAGGCTCTGAGTCCAGAGGAGAGAGCAGAGGTCATGAGACTTCCATGGACACAGTGGATGAACAGCAGCGTCAAGAACCGTGAGTTTGTTTCTCCTTTCTAGACCATACATTGCCAATAGATACTAGATTTTGTTGCGACAATTGGAGAGTTCGTCGGCACAACCATGTTCTTGTTCTTTGCATTCGCTGGAACTCAGGTTGCCAATGTGCAATCTACCGCCTCGGACGCTTCCTCATCCACCAGCAACACCACCTCAGGAGCTGCAACAGGTTTCAATGTCTCCGTATACCTCTACATCTCCGTGATCTTTGGCTTCTCCCTTATGGTTAATCTCTGGATTTTCTTCCGTATCTCCGGAGGCTTGTTCAACCCCGCCATTACGCTTGGCATGGTACTCGTCGGTGCCCTTCCAATCGTCCGAGCTATCTGTCTTTTCGTTGCCCAGATTGCTGGTGCTATTGCTGCCTCTGGAATGGTTCTGGGTTTGTTCCCTGCCAAATTCAATGTCAGGACAACTCTCGCAGGTGGCACCAGTCTAGTACAAGGAGTGTTCATAGAGGCAATCTTGACAGCCGAACTCGTCTTCACTATCTTCATGCTCGCAAAGGAGAAACACAAGGCCACTTTCATCGCACCAGTCGGCATCGGACTTGCCCTCTTCATCGCGGAGATGGTTGGCGTCTTCTACACTGGTGGTTCCCTCAACCCAGCAAGAAGTTTCGGACCTTGTGTTGTGACGGGTATCTTTGACCACGATCATTGGATCTACTGTAAGTTGCACCATCACCTACTGTTCTGGAAACTTGCTAATATAGTTTTAGGGGTTGGGCCAATCCTCGGCTCACTGATCGCGGTTTTTTTCTACAAGTTCATTAAGATGCTTGAGTATGAGATGGCCAATCCAGGACAAGACGGTGATGACCAGAATGATCCGACCAAGAGTGAGGAAAAGCGAGCTGAGTTGATCGAGAGGCGCCAGACAAGGGCTTCTCGTCGTCCTGGCAGCAGGCACTCTAGGTAGACTATTTGAACCGAAGTCAGGCTGGAATGGAGGTTAATGAATTATGTTGATGATTGCGAATGATTATGTCGGTCTGATATTATTGTAATTAGGAGTTTATTATGCTAGGCCATTTTTTATAGCTTTACTGATGCAATAATGCAAATACGCTCATCATCACTATTTCCCCATTACTCCGCCATGACTATGCCACCAAAGAGCAGCCAACTCCCCTTTCCCCATGGTGACCGCTCACAAAAGTCCAGGAATAATCGCCTTCCTGTTTCCGACCTTCTCCTTTCCGAATCTCTCGATATACCAGTGTCTTCCGGAGATAGCCCTCGGCAACATGGCCGCGATCTCATTGACCAGGAAGTTTCGGGCAGGGACACAGCCCCATCCTCCAACAATCCAGAAACCTCCCCACTCAATCCACTCGCACAAATAATGTGGATAGAGGATCCAAGTGAACAGGCCATTCTGTGGGATCATGTAAACTTTATCGACGCCTTTCTGGCCGCTCTTGCCCTTCCCCGTGCTGCCGTCCGCCTCCGCGGCCCTCTTCTTTTGATTCCGCGCGGCGGCTCTGCGGATCTCCCTCAGCTCGTCATCGTGGAAGATGTTCGTAGCTAAGCCGAGCGCCCAGATCATGATGCCGAGCTCCATGCGTCCACCAACTTTGAAGTTTGCTTCTTTCTGCCACTGTGCGCCAGTTGTTGGCCCATAGCCTCCGAGCCAGCCGCCAATGGAGATACCGTTCGACAACTGGAAGAAGAGGGCGAAGAGCCAGACCAGGGGGTGGATCGGAGACATTGAGGGGTTGAGGAAGGGGGTCAAGATGGCGCGGTAAATGTAGTGGATTACCTACAGATACTGTTAGCATCGAAACCCACTTCGTGAGGAGAGACGCACAAAGAGAGAACCCATGGCTTTATTCTCCCAAGGAAGTGACGCAAGGCCTTGTTCGGTAGGCAGGGTGTTCATGATATAGAGAAGTGTGAGGAAGCCCGGCGCCTCCATAGTGAGCCATGCGATCTTGCCCGGGATGTTGAATCTACTGTTTGAAGAGGTTTTGCCAGCTCCATACCAGGAGATGCACCATTGTAGACTTGCTAGCTGCTTTTTGTCAATTTTGATCGTGCTGGAGATGTGGGGTTCGTACCAACGGGAAGTATTGAAATTGCCAAACAACCCATTCCCAATTCTCTCTCGAAGGAGGCATGTAGTCTTTGATGAGTGCCATGTTGATGATTTTGTGAGTGCAGCTTTCTTGAACACAGTTGCGTTTGCAAAATTCTGTTTTGATCTTTCTAGCTGAAATGAGGGCGCCTAAATTGCTTCAATGAGGTCACTCGATTGCACTTCGGTCTGAAACAGTCCGTGCACAACGCCCCTTTTCAGCCTTGCATTAAACCCGCTCTCTCCGACCACAGCCTTGTCTTTATCCTTGCCCCACTTGGGACATCAACCTCAATCCGTCTTCATCACCTCCAACATCAGGAGCAATACTTTCGATATGGAGATGACTTCGAACATTGAGTAGAATTCCCTATTTGATCATTCGTGCAAAGAATAGTGCTTCGGCAGAGTCCCTTCCAGCTTCCACAACATCACCTCATCCAACAATGACCACGCCCTCCCCCTCCAGCAACTCAATGCTCCGCACATCACTTCAAACCTACCGCTCAGCCATTCGCACCTTTGCCTCTTCCCCCTCTAATTTCCAAATCCTCAAGTCTCTCCCGTCCTCCTCTCAACGCCCGGCCCCCAAAACCCTCTATATTCTCGACTCCTCCTTCAACCCACCCACTCTCGCCCACCTGCGAATAGCCAAGACCGCCCTCCTCTCAGACCCCAACCCAGCACCCACAACAAAACGCCTGCTCCTCCTGCTTGCTACCCAAAATGCAGACAAAGCCCCCAAACCCGCAGCATTCGAGCAACGGCTGGTGATGATGGAGATCTTCGCTGCCTCCGTCCTCTCAGAAACAGCGCAGCAACTAGAAGGGCTCGGTATCGACATTGGTGTGACAAAGCTCCCTTATTTCGCAGACAAGGCGAAGTCGATAGAAGATTCGGGGCTTTATCCGGACTCGACACAGCAAGTTCATCTCCTTGGCTACGATACGCTGACTCGGTTGCTGGCAACGAAATACTATCCCCCGACGCATACGCTCCAGCCTCTGCATCCGTTTTTGGAGAAGCATAGGTTATTGGTCACGTATCGTGCGGATGATGATTGGGGGACGCGGGATGAACAAGATGAATACTTGAAAGATATTGAGGATGGGAAGAGGGATGGGGATGCTGCGAAAAGAGAGTGGGTTAGTGAAGGGAGGATACGGATGGTCGAAGAGAGGAAAGAAGGGGAAGCAATCATCAGTAGTACGAGAGTGAGAGAGGCGGCTAAGAAGGGAGACAGTGAAGCTTTGGAGAAGTTGGTCACGAAAGGAGTCGGCGATTGGGTTTTGGAGGAGAGTTTGTATTCGGATGATTGAACTGATTACAACCTATCTAGGTTCTGATATCCCAATACAGTAACAAGAAAGTATACTATGTGCTATTTCTGTTGGAGCTATGAATCTCTGACCTTTCTACCAGTAGGGAGTCGATAATCAATGATAAGGTCTTATCCATAACCATAAGTCAACGTCTGACCAAGCTCCGCCATGCTCGATCTATAGCTCGCCTTCAACAACATGAAGATTGCTCTTCCGTCTTCCCCAGGAATCATCAGCTGCCCTCAAAACTCTGTCCCTCTCGACTTTCTCCAAAAGCTCCAACTCCGAACAATGATCATCCGTGCTTCTTCTCAGGAACACCGACCCGAGACTCATATTCCTATTCTTTCTTTCAGCTTTGTAGCCATCCCAGTCTCTTCCTGCCCAAGTACGAGACTTATTCTTCGTCGAACCAATCTTAGGCAACATCTCTTCTAGCATATCGGCATCCACATCCTCGAACCCATCAACAAGACAATCTTCGTAGAACTTAGGGTCTGCGATACTGAGTATTGACTCATTCATTTCCCGTCCAGGTTCCAAATCCATATTTCCATCTACACTGGTTTTCACACTTCTCGATTCTCGCTCCTTCTCTTTAGGTTCTTTCTCGACTTCCTCCGGAGTCTGTGCTTCAGTCATCATCGAAATAGGCAAAAGTTCCAGCTCAGGATATTCCAAGCCTCCCGCCACTGCAAGACTGCCTCTCCGTCCCTTTGACGAAGACTGTTGCTGAACCTGTGTATCGGTTCTATATGCCTCATAATCGATTCTTTCCTTGACCTTGTCCATAATCCCTTTCTTCCTCTTCAGATACTCGAGTTCGGTGTGGTGACCATCATCCTCGTGTGCAAGACACCAAACAATCTCTCCATCCTTGCTGCCCAGTTTCGCGAAGTCCTTCGTCTCAACCTGATCGCTAGCTGAAGCGCTGGAAACCCGCTCACTTCGATTGTGACTTGGAAATCTTGACCAACTAGCGGGATATCGATGGTCGGGAGTTGTCGGCTTACTCTTCTTCACAATATTCCTACTTTTGGCCTTGGCTTTTGCTGCCGAAGCTTCCATCTCAGCTTCCCAAGAATTCATCACCAATTCCTTCACAGCAACACGTTCTTCGAAACGTTTTTGATATTCTTCTGCTGCGCTTTTGTGGTCGTCGGCATCGGTCTTTTTCCTGCCCCTTCTCAAAGAAATAAGGCCCTCAAATGCACCTTTCGGGCGGTCTGCCTCTTCTTCCACAAAGCTCTTATTCCTACTCTGGCTACTTCGCTTTCGTGGAATATAAAGTTTGCCACTCACTTCATTGGCTTTGGCGTCTCCTTTCTTTTTTAACACTATCCCCCAAAGTCCCGTAGCAGCATCATCATCTAAAGGCGTTAAAGGACCAACTCCCGGGCTGAGCAACTCCTCCGGCGCAAAGTCGGGGACCGGAACATTGAGCAAGTCTTCCATGTTCTGTGCTCCATCATAACTTCGAATTGCGAGTCTAGCCAGTCTCGAGAAAGTGGATAACTTACGAGAATGAAGCTCCTTAGTCAGCTGTGGTTCGAAATCAAACTCCTCTCGGAATTTGCTTGAGACAGGTGTACTGGGAACACGCCTAGCCTCTGATGAGGCGAATCTGGTCTCGACAACGTTCAACTCAGCTTCCATACGACGAAACGAATCTGTTTCTGAGACGACCACAGAGCTATCGTCCATGGTGGGACGCCGGGCATATCTCGCTAGAGGAAGTCCAAGACTGCCCAAGGAAGTGTTTTCTGTCGAAATGTTCTTTGGCACATCTATCGCCGGAGTTGCTTCTCGCTCTATGATGACAGGCATTAGTCTCCGAGTTTAAGAGGGTTGTGAGACTGTATCGTCACCTTGAGGTTCTTCAACATCCTCCGTACTACCGCTACCATGCAAGAAAGGCGACTGGTTGAATCTTGAACCCTCTCGGGACGGTTGGAGGCTATTACCAGCTGATAAGTACAAGGAAGATGTGCTATCATTAAGTATTTGCCCCCAAGATTGGGGTATTCGCTCACTCAGCGGAGCGGAATCTGAGGTGTTGCGCATGTAACGTGCCCTCTCAGCCCTCATCATGTTAGACGAGTCGCCATTGCTAGATCCACTATATTCATGAAACCCCATATTCGATAGTTGAGGTGACGAAGAACTGTGAAGTCGGGAAGCAAGACGCTGTGATATGCCCATCTCGTGAAGGTGGATCGCAGCTGAACCATCGCCAGAGCCATCAACACCACCAAAATCTTGGCTTGCCGAGCATGTGTTAGAATGAGAAGCAAGAGAGTCTGGATTTGTATTATCTTCCGAAGTCATAACAAGTTGAGAGGAAGTTCTGAGTCCTTTCTCATGCAGATATCTGTTTGGCTGAACAGTGTCTCTCAATTTCTCAACGCTCAAAGTCACCGGTATTGCCTGTCCTTGACTTAACTTGCGCAGATGTTCACCCCTTTGGCCAGATACAAATGACAATCTCCAAGACGATTTGGCTGGCTTGCTGATGCTTGGTAGTCGAGTAGCACCCAACATTGGTGACGCAGGCATTGGAGGGAGAGAGCTTCGCTTCCGAGTTTGGATATATACTTGTGGTTCATCTTCTCCATGGTCCGGAGTATTTAAGACAGGGGAGCTGTGCCTTCGAGATATTGTTCCTGTAGAGTTTACCAATGTTTCCCTCGAAGCAAGAAGGTGAGCAGTTTGGTGTTCACCTTGGAGCGTTTTCAGATATACTTGTAGTGGGTCGCATCCTCTGAGCAACGTTAGCGGACCAAATTGAAGACTTCCTATGTTTTAACTTACTTGTCAAAAGGTGAGAGATGTGGTAGATGTATTGCTGGGTATGATAGGCTAAGAGATGGCAATGCTGGCAGTGGAAGGTACTCCCTAGGAATCCAAGAACTTGAGAACTCCTTCGCAGAAGGCGTGCGCGCACCAGTCATGGACGGGACAGACTTCGCATCATCATCGTATACTCCTTCGCTGCTCAGTTCCTCTCGTATTCTCCGCTCCCTGATCCTTCTCAATTCTGCTCGACGCTCGATCTCTTCCTCGCTCGTGCCTACACTCGATCTCGAATGCCGCTTCGACAACGCTGAGTCTCTAGAAAGATGCTTTTTAAGTCGTTGGGTAACACTTTTCAGCGTGCTAGAGCTCTTCTTGCTCTTGACTTCCACCCTCTTCGCCTGTGTATCCGAATCTGACTTGTCTGATTCAAGGATTGCCGAATGCTTGCCTTTTCCCTTTGGTGGCACGCCCTGGGTTTCCTTAAAAAGTGGCGTGATGGTATCTTCTTCAAAGATGGCTCGAAGCTGTGCTACCTCAGCGGTCGTCCAAGATGCGATGTGATCTTTAGATGGTCTCCTCTCAGGACTGATCGATGAGCGTGCTGGCCGAGGAGCGAGGCCGTCCGGTGATGGCGGATCTCGCCCAATGCAGCAGCTTTGGGGTTTGAATTTGGCCGAGGGCATGGTGGAGCAGGATAGAATACGGGCAATTGCAATATGAGAAGAACAGGACAAATGGTTGCAGTGAAAGAGGGTTCAGAACATGAAGAGGTTGCGACGCCAACGTGTGAAATGAAGTTACCGTGCGGCCAATGCTCAGAAGGAAGGCACGGGGAGAAGATGGGGGAAGTCGCAGCCTTTCCAAACGAATGTGAACAGAACCTGATAGAGATAGAATCTCTTCAAAAATTATATGGTCAGCGAAGTAGAGATGAACCAGTCAAAGCTTGTTCATTCCGATGTGGTCTACAAAGTTAAAGCGTGCTGACCTGCGGCGTCATTGTTTGAAGAGAGCTCGCAAGGGATTGAGGTTCTCGAAAATCACACATACTTTTCATCCTGAATTTTCAACGGGAAGGATAGTCAAATTTAGCAATAGGATAAAGGGCGTTTGAAGAAACTGGAGCAAAAGGTGGTTGTGAAATCCGCAAGTTGAGTATTGCGGTCACTGCCACAAAAGGCCTTTGGTGAAGACGGGTGACATTGCAAGAATCAAACGGGTTTCTGCACTAGAAAGGCAAGATATGTCAGCTAGAAATCAAGCCTCATCTAAAAAGCTATTTCTTAAGAGATAGGGGCTCGCTTAACGAGACCGATTTGTTTACATTCAAAGACACGCTGCCTATATCGTGATTCTGCCTTGACTCCAGGGCTTGAGAGGCACACATCGAAAACTGATTTGCAATGAACAGAGATTTTTTTTGAAGAATGTAGGTATTTTTGCGTGGTTGGCTTAAGGGCCTTGTTCACAGATGATGACTCGGCTGATCTGCCAGTACTTTTCCTTGTCACCTCCAGAATGGCTCTGCAGTGGTAAACATCGGAATGAAATTTGTGTGGGTATCACAATGTTAACAATGTCAAGGGCATATGATACTCAGATGGCTCACATCAAACTCTAATCCTTAATTCCTCTCTCACCTCAAGCAGAGGTTGGTGTGAGCAATCCATCAATTCGCTTCCCTCAACATGCCAGCTCTGCTATTGGTTGTCACTTGCCAACATTTGCTGGTTGCTAACAGAATGTTTCAATTTCTTTTATGCTGGCCAACGTCAAATTTCAGAGTTATATTTTGGGAGATGGAGGACGACCAGCAGTATGGGCCGTACGAGTCTCTTTATAGTTGAGAAGAGCCGAAAAGAAATTTACAAGTGCATACCAACTTCAGAAACGGAAGTGATATAATAGAGCGTAGAGTTAACAATGGTGTTTGGAGACTTCCAGTTCTTATGACTTCACTATGAAATAATCATTCTTGGTTTGATGTTTGACGTGCATATCTCGTTGCCAACAACAAATTGTGTGCAGACTTGCCGACGCGTAAGCAGAACTCTTTATGCTTTGCTTTTCTGGAGGTTCTGCCGTTCTCCCATACCAACTTCAGAACTGGAAGATTTGACCTCAACGCAAAACGCCCAGTTACAAGTAGCGGGTAAACTGCGGACTGTGCACAGTGAAGACTGAGAGGTTATCAACTTGATCACCAATTTTCCATATCACGAAGTCTCTTTCCAGAACCAGAACCCAATATCAGAATTGAATTCTTCAACCAGACGCACATTCGGCAAAGTGCATGCCCCTTTGTTGTTCCGGGTTCAGCTTTTCATTACTTGACGTAATAAAATCAACACAAAGAAACACATCCACAGCTGAAAGCTCAAAGATTGCCCCTTGAAAAGTGACTTGCAATTTTTTTCCATCAGAAGAAAATTCTGTTTAATAACTAATGGGGCAGGCGCTTTGCATCGGCTCGGTGATTCAGGTGAGGTCACTGAAGTGTCTCATCGGGTGGGCCGACGATAGTCAGGAGAACCGAAGTTTTTCTTTACTCCGAACACGCCGCGGATACCGCAACTTCACGACGGCGCTACCGCTTTGACACTTGGAACCATGAACTCCGTACGGTCTACCAGACAACTCCGACTTAACGACGACCGAACTTCCTAATAAACTTCCTAAGCTTGCAAGACACGACGCAAGTTACGTACTGAATTCTTGGTTGGCATCGACGGACGCGGCTGGGTTCAAAGCGCGGTGCAACGGTGAAGTCACAATGTGTCATGGGCCATGGGCAGCCAAACCTCCTTCCTATTCCTCTCAGCACGTGTGCTCAAGCGTGAGGAACGGAAGCACACTCGCGGGTAACCTAACGGGTACGACTACGACGTGAAGCCATGATCACTTTTCCCAATTTCTCTGCCAAATGTTTCGCGGCAAGGGGTGAGGCGTTGCGGCGATTCCGGATTGCCCGTCCTGGCGGGCGTTTCTATTTGGGACCTTCCCTTCCCCAGGATCAAACGGACGGGATCACGGGAGGGGACCATGTCACTGCTTGCTCCTCGTCACCCGGAATGCCTGCATGCAGCCCCCCGCGCCTCATCAATTTGGAAATGTTCTGGAAGCACGCCACAATAGCATCCGCTGCTTCTAGCCTGATTCCTATCCAAGGAAAAGAATCCTCAACGGCTGACCATGCGTGATCTGGCGGGAACGCACCCCTGGCCGGTGGAGCCAAACAGACAACAGTCATGCCACCTTGCCAGTCGCCACTCATTTGGATACACGGGCGGTCAAGCAGGATGAGGTAAGGGATATGACCGTGGAAGGATTGGTGGATTTCCAGAATATTGGATAGAAAGTTCTGCGACCACGGCCCCCTGGAGCGCGTGCTCCATCCCTGGGAGACCCTCACGAGGGTTCGCGGCGGTGCAGGCTCGAGTTCGTCTTCACGCCGCTGATCTCGTTGCCCGCACACAGATTCGAAACGTCTGGTCTGACTGAGACTGAAGGAGCCGCGCGCAAAGCAGCACCGCCAAGGCCCAGAGCCATGGTGCAGTCGTCCTCCGCGAGCTCCGGAGGCACAGAGGCACAGAGGCACAGAACTAACAGACAGAATGATCACTAAACATTCCTGCTGCCGCTCTTAGAGCCAGGTGCAGCCGTGCTTTTGTCAGTCTAAGGTGTAGACTCTCCCGACAGTTCCTGAGGTCTCAGCTCATCACTATTCCACAACTGCACCAATATCTGATCGCCAGTTTTGCTTCCGAAACCCTTATCGCAGGTTTTCTAATCTTATTACAGTTACAGTCCAGGGCAGAGCGGCCTGATACAACCTCGGCCGGGGAAATCACGATTGTCGAAGCCCTCATTCGCACATCGAGCCCCATGGGAAAATTGCCCGATAACCAATGCTTGTCACTTCCGCGAAGCCCTCCATGTGACCTATCACCTATGTACGAAGTAGTGGGAAAGGGGCAGACAAGGGCGGCGGCACACACGGCATCGACGAAAAGGGGGATCCTTCGACCTCTCGAAGTGTGTTTCTTCTTCTGCATCGAAGCACGATCACGATCCTGTCAGCACGCAAATTGATGTTGCTGGTGTAGTCAGATTCCTATGGTCGTCATCCTGTCGGCAGCGAAAGTGGCAGATATCACCTTGCTGTGCGATCGGGAAGATCTCGTAAGTTTCGAATTAATTGATTGGCGGCGCGAAGAGGGGTAATAATATGGGGTGGGCCTGTCATGTTGGACGAGGATGACAAAAGCCCGCCGTCAAGATCGTCAACCCTTGAGGAAAAAATAAGCTTCGTACTCTTCTCATGGGTGATGGGCCAGTCAACGATTTTATAAGCCCACTCCGGAGACGGGTGAACTCGTGAGCTGCACCGTGCTGCAGTCAGCACGTTAGTGAGGAAGATCAGAGAGCCTCCTCCCTTTCTCGGTGTCACGATCTCGGGGCTTGACTACTGCATAGGCTGATCTACAGCGATATATCCGGAAACAGCACCTTCTAAAAGGGTGTAGCTCTGAGCTGTTATCTGGTTGCCGGCTAACACAACGCATGGAGCTTTTGGAGGACATGAGGGAAAAGGGGTCAATCAGAAGTGTTGGATGAATGTCACGCATGAGGATCTACGAACAGGTGCCTCTAGGTGAGGCTGCGATATGATGCCACAAAGGTCGAGTGCCGTGATATCCCCAGACGGAGGTCGCCAGTGCGATAGCTGGGGATGAGGCACAAATCAAACATGTGTCCGTGGTTGAATCGCTCAAACCTTAGATAGCTTGAAGCTTTTGATGCTCCTCGGCACTTGGATTGATAGCACTCAAGTGGCGACGGCAGATGGGCAAAGTGGGCTCGGGTTGGTGAGGGGTTGTTGGTGCTAAAGCGAGATCTTCAACGACTAAATCAGATAGACTTCTGAAGAGATGATCAGCCATGATCCCTCCGCGGTGATCTGTCTGCCGTGATAGCAATTAAGCATGAGAAGCTGGAAGAAGCTGTGTGGAGAGCCAGCACCGGATCGCGATATTGCAATATCGCACGGTAGATTGAAGCTGGACAGCCAGGACAGGTACACCAGACAAAAGGCGCCATTCCGTGGGCGATGCAGCGATAACGGGGTGGATGAAGGCGAGGTTTCTGGCTCTTGTCGGGTTTCTGATCTGCTAGAGCATGATTATATTGCGTCGTTCACACGGACGACGGGGGGGGCAGCGCTGCTGGAAGAGGGTCAGAGGGAGCAATTCATTTCATGCACTCTAGGTCCTGGTGGTAACGGTGTGTCACGTTTTTCTGGAAACCTTCGCACCGGGGGGATCGTTAGGGGCTAGAGGACGGTCCTGGAAACCGGGGACACTGGACAGGTTTCCTGGTTCGATGTTGCTGGGTCTTACGCCGTACTCCGTCTCTTACTCCTTCTCCTTCTGCCATCAGCAAGTGCTGATGCGGTTTGGCGGTTGACCTCTCGCCTCACGCGTTTGGCTCCTTCTGTATTTGCTCTCTCAGACGCCTGGCCGCTGGCCGCTGCTGCAGCACCGGCCATACATTGGTCCGGGACGCTCAAGGGAAAGGGCGTAAATGCCCAAAACAGGTGGTGCCAAGACTGGTAAGGCCGCGATTTCCTGGCCGCACTGTGAGACCCTCCTGGGGGGGCCCCTGATGACGCCCAAGGCCCATCCCTGCGCCCTGATGGAAGCAAATCCACTCCTTCGATAGAAGCCTTTGCATCATGGGCAGCAGCTGCCATTGGGCCGCCCCAGCTGCGACGCTGAGATTGCCAGCGCTGGCCGGGGGGGTGTTGGGGGGGGTGTTGGGGGGCCATTGGAGGGCTGCTATGGCTGGCCAGCCGGCTGCTGCCCCTCCCCTGGCGAGCAGTCGAACACACACAGAATTCCCTAACTTCCCTCCCCCTCCCCCTCCCCCTCCCTGGTCCCCGTCAGCCGGTCGACCTGTGGAAGGGCGGCGTGTGGGGCGGCCTCTCTGCAAGCAGCTAGCGCCTGCCAGCCAGGCCAGACCCGCATGATTCTAGCGTTTCCTTCGTGGTCTTCTTCTGCGGAGCGCTCGTTCTCCCGTCTCAGATGCTGCCGTCGCATTCGCTGGAGCTCGACGCTGCCCTCGCTGCCCTCGCCATCGTGCAGTCCGTCAGGTCAGGCCCCAGTCCTAATTCCGCACAGCGCCGTCCGCACATCCAACTGGCAGTCTGGCTCGCCCACGCCATCCAGTGCCATCCAGTGCCATCCACGCCCCAGCGACCACTCACACCGCGCTCCTCACTCCTCACACCCATCCTCTCCTTCTCCACCACTCACTTCCTCGCCGCGCTCGACAGAGGCCGTTGCTCTTTTAGATCGCCTCTAAAGCTGCCTGCGACGCCGACGCAACTGCGAACTTCTGGTCTCGTCAGAGCGCCGTGTTCGATGTTCTAGCGCCGCGCTGCCCTGTGGAGCTGCCCAGTACCGTGTCCACTCGCGTTGGCCAGAAAACAGCCCGCCGTGTCAACTGGGCAAGGACGTTGCCTGCACTCGTCAAGGCGCGCTCCACTTCTGTCCATCATGCCAATCCTCAGATCCACTTTGCTCCCATTGCTCTCACACTTGCCATTGCCACTGCCACTGCCTCACCAACGCCTGCGGCTACTGCCACTCGCCGAGATAATTGCAGCTCATCGAAGCTTGTGAGGTGCGGATGCCGCACCTGCTACTTGCTCACTCGCCCACTCCGAAACTCCTTTGTCCTCGAAAAAAAAGGGACTCCTCCAAAGCCACTCACGAGACGACGAACAACCACCGCTTACTCAAAACCTCCCTCCACCATTATTCACACGCAAAACATCTGCTCCCTCCGCGACGCTTCCGCGACCCTGCCTTCCGCCATTGGCCTCAATCGCCTCGGACGACTCATCAGGTTCCGCATCCACACCTACACTACCCTCGCACCAGCTCCTCGAACCCTCGCGCCGTAATACCACACCCAGCGTCACAACGACATATTCTAATCCTCGAGAGTGCCGATCCCGCGGTCTCTTCAGTGTGTTCGATACCCTCTCCTTGGATTGCTTCATCTTTAATTTCTTCTCAAGATACCCGAAGTTCTGTGGTCAGACTTCAGCCCTTCTTTGAAAGCGTCCTGTTTCAGCGAAAGATCACTCTGCGACTCCCAGCCTGGTCTGTATTTGGAAGGTTGCATTGTAACACGTCGGTTCTGCCCAATTTCCAAGATAGTGAACACGCTGCTGGATAACTTCGTCTCGCTGCTGCACTACGACTTTCCTTTGACTTCACTGCAGACGTCCTCGACCGGAGACGCCAGTTCCAGAAGAATTTCAGCCGACATCAAGACCTGTTGATACCCGTATTGTGTTCGACCACACAGAAGCATCATTGGAGACTTGGCTGGGCGACTCGGCATAGAACGGATACCTGCATACAACGACGTTACGACCTTCTTTATCTCTGCGCGCGTTTACAAATCGGCTTGACGGCCGAAGTTGCTCAGGAGCAAACAGCGAGCTCTCTTCTCGACGATTTTCCTGTACAAGTAGCCGGTATTTCGAATGCTCTCGACACGATAACCTTCAGTTCCTTTTTTTGGGTGACGGGTCTCATACGCAGTCTTTCGCGAGGCTAGCATTTTGAAAGACTCAGCAATCTGTCTGAGGTGGAGTCAGAAGAGGAAGCATCGCCAGTGTGCCCATGAAATACCTACGAAGAGCAATGCGAAGGTCCAAAATTCGAAAGCCGCCTTCATTACACATACACATATCATCTAGAGAAACATCACCGCGTTGCTCGTCCGTCCTCTCAGACTGGGACGCGGACGACGAAAGCTTCATGTCTTCAGGAGATTTCGCGTCATCGAGGCCTCTGAGTCTATCGATACCCACTGGGCCATACTGCCCCCGACGGCCCACATTACAAGAGGTGTTGTCAAACACCGCACCCCCGCCATGGACGATCAGTGCCTTCACGGCTTACCTCTCACAGAACCACTGTTTGGAGACGTTGGAATTCACGATAGAGGCCGACAGATACACCAAGCAGTATCAAGAGATCGCAGCAAAGGATCCCAACACACCCGTGTCTCCAAACACGCCCGATTTTGAGAATGTTCGAACATTATGGCAGAAATTATTAGACAACTACATCACCCCGAATGCACCTCGAGAAGTGAACTTACCTTCAGACATTCGGGACCACTTGTTAACACTACCTTACACCGAATTGCCTCCCGACCCTATTGCGCTTGAGCCTGCAGTTAAGATTGTTTTCGAATTGATGGATGAGTCGGTGCTGGTCCCCTTCCTCAACTCCGTTGCTCCATCACGTGGACCAGAAACCGTCAGCACTCCCTGGACTTCAGATGAATCCATGTCAGATACGTTCATGAGTGGTTCATTGGATGAGAGGTCATTGTCTCCGGCAAAGTCACGGCACCAGCGAGATGGTAGTCCTCCTTCGAGCGGTACAGCGGCCGATACTCTTTCTCAATCTTACAGTGGCCCATCTATCCGACAATCTTTCCACTCCAACATCACTGGCGCTCTAGGACTGTCACGCCTGTCTGCAAACCTTTCCGGCACTTCCTCTGGTGAAGGAGTAGAAAGCATGACAGATGACAGTACGGATTCTCCGTCACCGGCTGGATCTGCTCTGGAGCCTATGACGCCTCCAAACACACCGCCCACCTCAAATGCGGAATTTGGTGATGTCTCGCCTGGTACCAGTCCTCACACCACGCACAGCGGTTGGAAGAAGATGGGCGATAGGTTACGATGGAAGAAGAGCCGGTCAGGTCATGGCTCAGGATCCAGTACCAACAGTGTACGGCATCCTATGGGCAGGGAAGGAAGTGAAGAACCTGGTTTATGAAGGGGGCAGGTCACGTCGTCACCGAATGATATCTTTTCTATTATCCCCATTCCCGTTATAGCTCCTATGGAATATCCTGTCGCAGGATATTCGAGTCATCGACAAGAACGCAAGAAGACGGCTTTTGTGCACGGTGGAACCAGTTTGAAGCTCAGTGACAGTGATAAGGGCGGATCACCTGTTCTAGAAGCCCATCCCGGATCACCAGTCGAAATTACCGCACGTCGGCCATTCTTGCCGATGTCAGCCGCAGCACAGCGTCTCTATCATGGGAGCGACGAAGAACTCTTGAAATTTGAGAGAACCAAATTGGGGAAAATAGAAGAAGGTGTCACGAAGGATGGCGTGGCCGCAAAAGGATATTTCTCTGTTGGAAACAGAGCCGCAGGCAGCGAAATTGATAGTGCGAAGTTTCCAGCCAAAAGGATGCAAGTAGCAGGACCTCAACCGTTCTTCATTCCCGCAAAGGTGCCAGAGGATGAAGAAGTGCCTCAATTACCAGTACCATTGCCATCACCAGCACTGGCACCTCCAGTGACAACGCCGGGTTCGGTAATTGGGGACGAAAAGAGCATGGTTGACACGTCTGTGGAAAGCACTGCTATGGACTTTGAATTCGAAACAGACAACGGGATCTGGATTTCCGCCCACCCCATTGCCCACAAATCTCAGACCAGCCTTTCGACAGTCACAACTGCCGCCAGCACTATCATGGATGACCGATACAGCCAATATAGCCATGGAGCCTTGACGCTCGATACCAGTGTGGCAAGCTCCGCAGCAAGCATGATGTCGTCCACGGGTAGCATCCAGTCTGCCTCCACCGCTACCTCTTCAGATATCTATGGTTGGGAAGAAGAACTGGACCGCAAAGTCAGCCTAGAATCGGGCAACCATGGCTGGGGCTACGTTCAAAGAATTCCGCAGAGCGCGAGGGTGGCTGGATCTCGTAGTCGAGCAGGGGTTCAAGAGTATCAGTTCAGAGTGCCTGACAGGAAGAGAAAGAGTTTGCTTTATAGGGTACTGAATCTATCAGGTTCACGGAGAGCGTCGGTGGAAGACGTCTCCCTGCCTGGGGTTATCAGACCCCAAAATGATTGTCCGACTACTTCTGCTTAAAGCGTTACATGTTTTTCTCGCATTGCTGGCGTTGGGATACCTTCACAAAGACATTTTTTGGTCAATCACCACCTATTCATTCTTACATACTGCGTCTCGGGACGGGTATGTCCGGATTTTTACAGATATTGATTTACGAAACGGGATATCAGGCGAGGGAGAGCATGCATCAATCATCCAAAATGGGAAAAGGGAGAGGAATTCTGCTTTACGTGTTGATTCTGCTTTGGCGCTCGGGAGGGCTTTGAGACTCGAAACCTCGTTCGTTGGGACGAGACCTGGGGCAGACGGAAGCCATTATTATAAACATTGGACGGCGTTGGGATGATCGTGATGGAATTTTAAAGTGTGTTGGGTTTGAAGGTGCATTGCATGCGTGTGTGTGTGTGTGTGTGGCTATTGATACGGAGGCTTGATCATACGTGATCGGATCCGGATTAGGATACCCTCAAGAATATAATACCTAGTGCCTACTAAGCTCTCGCTCCCGCAAACGTTTGGCAACGTGTGATGTGACGGTCCGCGAGGCGTTGTCTAGACCATTGGCGCGCCTGTGTGGTGTAAATTATATCACCCTGCCGGGCTTGCTGGGCTGTGTCCGGTTGCGCCAGGGTTCTAGGGAAGAGCTCGATCCCCTTGTTACCTCAGAAAGCAGCCACCCGAGCAGAGATGTGCAACAAAACTTGCCAACAAGCTTTCGGCAGATTCAGTCGGTGTCCACCGCAAGGTTATTTCACCGAATCACCCTTCGTTGCAAGGGATGCTTGCTGGGGGAAAACAGATTGATTTACCGTGCGCCCATGCGAGGACGACATTTATATATCTTTCCTTCTATAGATCGCCCATGTATGCAAGATTTTCCTGCCTGATCCTTCTATGCCCCTTTCTGATGCCATGAACGCGCCAGTCGCTATGCTTGAAATATCCCACATTATTCTTTTCACAACTCCTCCGATACAACTTCTGATGCAGAATCTCCTTCCGTAAGTGGGACCGCATGCTGCTGCTTCAGAACGCCTCAAGAGCCCATGCCCGCACAACGCCATCATCACCTGTCGTCACGATCATCTCTTCTCCGTCTGCTGTCTTCCCTGAATCAAATCTCGTGCACCACGTAACATGATTTATCTCATAGGGGCCATGCCCGCCTGCGAGAACTCCCACGATCACCCACTCCCGCTCGATCGCTCCCCCGACGCTCGTCCTACCCTTCGTCCTCTCCTCGTAGATGACGATCTTCCCATCGCCTCCTGTCGAGACTACTCTGCCAGTCTTCTTGCCCCAGCTCACGGAGTAGATTGGTAGATCATGCGCTGTCGGTAGCGTTGCTGTGCATTCCCAGGTCTCATCTGCGGGCGGAGGCCGCATTGTGGAGGGGATGCCCGAGTTGAAGTACGAAGGTTTGTTTGGAGGAGGTGGTGAAGGGACTTTGGACCAGACTCGGATTGTACAATCTGCCGAAGAAGAGAGCAGGCGTGGTATCCTCGGGCTATAGTCCTTTTCTTGCGAAGCTGGCTCTGGTGATTTCGTCTCATCATCGAACTGCTTCTGGCTGACCTCCGGCTCCCAGTCCAAGCTCCAAACAGTACCTGCGTGACCTTCTAGTGTAGAAATACAGCTCCATTCTCCCTCGTCATCCCCCTTGAAGAATCGTATTGTGTCGTCGTAAGAGCCGCTCGCCAGGATTTCCCCATTGCCATCGTCCTTGCGCCAGGAAACGCATTTGACATCCGCCGTATGCTCTTGCAGTACTGCAACCGTCTCAAACTCATCATCGCCTTCGTCCCCAATTTCTTCCCAGATCCATATGCTCTTATCCCGCGAGCAGCTCGCTAGCCATTGCCCCGAAGGTGAGTACGCAACATTCTTAACCTCCGAATCATGTCCCTCGAGCACAATTGCAAACTCCCAATCATCATCATTATCAGAATCCTCGTTCTGTATCCTCGGTGCCGGCTTAGCTACCCCATCGCTCGTGATCTCCACTTCCAAACCATCATCGTCTCCCGCTTGCTCGGTATGTATCTCCTTTTCCGCAACATCGGCGAATCTCTCTTCCCGCCGCCTCCAGATCCCCATCGTCGCATCAAAGCTTCCCGTCGCAAGACACAAGGTCCCCGTGTTCTTGACTGCAGGTTGCCATGCCACCGATCGCACCGATCGCGAATGCCCGCCTTCTAGCATCGAGTGCAGCGTGAAGTTCCGCAAGGAGTACACGCGCACTGTCTTGTCTGAGGTGGCGGTTGCGATGAGGGGCAAGCCATTGGGATTGGGGATCGACACCCAAGCTCGGGATGCAGCGGCGGGCTTGAATTCTGCGAGGGGTAGGATCCGTATCTGGGTGGGAGAGGCCATCTTGGCTGGTCGTGTGAGAAAATTTGTTGTTAAACCGCCGATCAGGGAGGAAAGGCGAGTTTGTTGATGTGGAGGGGCAGTTTCTTTTTTTGGTCAGGGTGCTGATAAGATTGTCCGAAGTCGCGTGCACGGACCCACCTTGGCCTTTTAAAGAGAGACGACGCGGGCTATCAATGTCCTCCTTTGGTTCTTCCCATCACATATGGGCTGAGGCCAACCACGGTTCTAGTCCTGCGGGAGCAGCTGCAGTGCTTTTGTCTGATAGAACTTGGGTCTAGCATGGCAATTTTGGAAACATGACGGAGAAAGTTCTCACCAGGCCTTTGAGGACTGGGCCCCAACTGAAGCACATTGCTGGAACTGCCTTTCAAAAATTACAAGTTTGCAAAGTTGCAGAAACTACAGCTCCCCCATCGTTTACCGTTCATTATTCGACAGTCGATATTTGTCCCTCATCAATGCTCTTCTCTCATCTTTGCGCTTTTCACTCTTTATATATCGTCAGGGGTACAATGCGATGATGGGGAGACCGCAATTCATCTCTGCTGAGGAAGCTTTACGGAGGGCTGTTGGCACTGCAAGATTCAGATCTGCTTTATCGCCAGCTACGCCTAATAACACTCCAATTCAGACACAAGAGCTCATTGGCAGGGTAGCACCTATTCCACGCCCCAGAGCCTCTGCGGGAGGAGATAATGCAGAACGAACAATGGCTCAACAAGTCGAGGAGGTCCGACGACAGCACTTACCAAGATACTACGATCTCATCCGGGAATATGCAGTGGTTATAATTCGATCCTGGTGCATTCATGTCTATGAAGTGCTCCATGCGTGCAACAATGGCCCGGGCCATCCAGCAGCCAGGCCTTGTCCATTGAGCTTTCTCGATTCCATGGCAGAGACCATCGACTCTCGCAATGCAGAAAACATCGCCACCGCAGTCGAAGACCTCAGATCTTGTATTCTTGGTGATATTCTCCAGTTAAACCGCTTCCAGCAAATAGTTTACCACCAAAGGCCCGAGCAGCTCGCTGTAATGGCCGATTTCCAGCAAACGATTTACCAAAGGCCCGAGGAGCTCGCTATAATGGCAGAGCTTGCTCAACTCTTGTTGCAACTGGGAATGGAGCAGGAGAGACGTATCTGGGAGCCTTTGATGAGGATACATGCTGGTATTAGCTTAGAGATTATTATTCAGGAGAACACCAGAGTTGGTCTCGGCTTACAGGTCCAGGAAGCAGAGCCGAAGTATGGCGAAGCTGGAAGCTTGATGGATCAACTGGATGAAGTGGGTGTGTAAGAATAATCTAAGGAGAAAGTCTTCACAAGGTGCTAGCTGCTCAAACGATTTCCAATCTTCGATTTAGTGTAGTGATATCAAAAGGCTCTACGTTCACTTTGACTCGAATAAGTCTCGTTGTGCAATTTCCAGAACTCGAAGCACTGAAAATGGGCAGCCTTCCACCCAAACTTGCGAGGACAAGCAATCTACTCAAGGCTGCCACACATCATCTATTTAAGGTAGAGGTCTGAGCGGTTCTGTTTTCCGCCACTTTAAAAGAACCAAACGATCTCAGTCTAATGAGACCTGAAAAGAGGTCGATGGATCACTCTGCTATCCACATTCAACGCTTCGCAATGGCTATGGTGAACATCTCGTCAATGTAAGTTTGCTTTTCCTCGCCTTCCTTCACCTTTGCCCCGGCACCATGCTGCTTTGAGTCAACCTGAGCAGGCTTCTCAGAATTCCCCAATGTCCGGGGACTGGTTGAACTTATTTGTCTACATGTAGCTTCAGGTTTGGCCCCCGCATATTTGCCATCGACCAAGGCCTGCCCGCCGTCGTGGAACTTCACATCTACGAGAGTTGCTTCAGATGATTTCTCAACCATGATTCTGGAATAACGGCGCTGCTTAAAAGCCACGGCGTTCCTCCTGGAGCCGGCCTTTCCTGCCTCAACCTCGTTCCACCGCTCTTTGTTGAACGGATCAGCATCGAAAGTGGGCTCAACCTCCGGCTGAGAATCTTCGAGGTCTAGCATGGGTGCAAATTCTCGATGTGTCTTTCTTGCAAAGATGTCATGGTCGGGAGAATTCTTGTAGACCTGCTGCTGCATCTTGAAGAAGTTCAAGGGAATGAACATCAGCTTTTGTCCCGGTGCTCGACTATGAACGGGCAGAATGAGTCTGAACGTGATGAGAGTAGCGAAACCAGGAGGGGAGTCTTCCGTAACTCCACGGCAAGGCGCTTGAATTGGAGTTGCAATCAGCTTGGAATCGCTGAAGACAGGATCATCACCCTCTTCTTTGATTGCCTCGATGGTATCAAAAATATGCTTCGCGAGCTGCCTCTCTCTTGCAGAAGGGTTGAGTCTCAAAGCTGCCACTAATTTCTTCCCGACTTGTGCCATGGTCATACCATCCATGGTTTTCAAATACTCGAGTTTCCAATCCTCAAGAGCGTCGAAAGGGAACTGCATAGTCGGCAGCTGATTTTGTGCATCCTTTCGAGCAAGAACATCGAAGCCGTGCCGACCAGCACCAAGAGACGCACGAATCGCGAAGATGGCAACGTGCACGCCTGGTTTAAGCATTCGATCCCCTGCAGCATAGTAACGCAATGCGTCGATGCGATGAGTGAGTTGCTTTGGGCCAACGTGTAAAGTCGCAGCCAGAAGAGGGACCACATTTGCAGGTTCGGCGAATAAAAATCCAGCATGCTGTAGATGCTCGGCTGCGTGTCTGTTGACAAGTCTTACAAGAAAGAGGATCTGCCCCTTTCCGCTGCCAGACAAGCCTTCAAGATCTGCATCTGGGCTATATTTTTTCCTGCCTTTCTTATTGACTTCCTGTTGGCCGGTAATGGTAATTTCATCATATAGAACGCCAATTTGGTCAAGTGGTTCATGCAAGTCTCGGGCGAGCTCCCCGGCTGCAAGACAGAACAGTTCTCGAAATACTAAAGAGTAGTCTTCAATCGGAGAACCAGACTCTTTCAAAAGATTGCCCTCAAACTTGGATCCCACCCAGCGTTGGAGTCCAACACGATGAACATGATTACGCATGGCAGGAAGCAGTTTCACAACGCTCGTCCAATTTCGACTTGTTCTAAACATCCAAAGGAAGACGGGATGAGAAACACTGAACACATCATCAAGGGACTAGCAATAAGTTAGCTGGAATTCAAAGGGAATGCGAGTCTGCAAACCCGCTCAACCCACGCATCCGTGATCGTCTTATGTGGCAGAAATCCTTCAGGTGAGACCAGAATTCTTTCCTCATAGTCAAATATTGCTGCGGTGAGCACCACCTGATGAGCTCTCTTGGCAAGTTTTGCCAGGCGCCACTGCGCACTCAACATAGTAAGGAGAAGAACTATGCAGCAACAGAGTGACTGAGGTCGTCAGAAAGTTCGTAGGAACCAGAATAGATTCAACTTACCAAAACCAACGCGACGATAACTGGAAGTATCCTGGAAACGATCTTTGCCAGGCTTGGGTCTAAATATTTTAACCGGTATTGTGTCCCGACCGAAGCAAGCCAATGCATTCCAGAAACTGCACTTGCCAGGACAGATGCACAAATGGGTCTTTTCCACCACTTCGTATCCCATGTAAGGTGGAACAGAAAAAAAATGCAGAGCGACACAATACTCGCCGCCACCGCGATCAAAATAGCTCCGACCACGAAAGAAACCGGATAGACACAATCATAGTTCGCAATGCCAGCTTGACCCAGGTAATGCATACCGCAGATTGTGAATCCGGTCAATGCCCCTCCTAGCACAACTCGGGTATTGTTTATCGTGGCATTTGAACCGACAGCTGCGAAGACTAAGAACAGTACCGCGACTGGCATGAAAAAAGAAATCACCGTATAGCCGTTACTGTAGACAATCTGCAGCTCTGGTTGATCATCATCAAGAATGATTGCTCGATTTCCAATGTAGTACATAGACCAGATGGCAATTCCACCCATCGAAAACGAGGAACCGGCGAGAAGAAACCTGTGCTGTATTAGATGATTGAATAGAATAAGTATCTCACAATCATACCAGTTGTAACGTCCTCTTATTGCCGTCCTTCGGCTGATGAGCTCTAATGCTGTCCATGCCCCCAGAAAACTAACAAAATATGATGATACAACATATCCAGGGATGAACGACCTTGAAATAATTTGGCCCTTCAGTTCTGCATACCTTTGTAATGGGATTACAGTTGACGTGTTCGTCGCGTTTGACATTGTTATTGTTCGGCTGGACAGTCAGACAATCTGCCGAGAGAAGGATTGGTAATATATTGAGGCGGAGGTATGGCTGCAGGAAGAGGAGGGCCTATTGATGAGCAGAAGATGTAATGGCTGTGCATAACTAGTTTGAGCACGGCAGTTCTCATGAAAGGCGAATTCAGCATCAGCCAAGCGTGGACTGACATTGCTGGCAGGAGCCATCGAAGCACTTGCCTCCTCGATAACACAGTGTCGAAGGAAACAAAACCCTGAGTTGATGGGCTAAAGCGTTGTGCGAGCTTTCCCATCGCCGCCCTTCTATCGTTTTCTCTGATTCTCAATTTCTCGGCCCCTGAATGGCAGGCTTTTCCAATTGTTAAGGCTACACACTTTGCTGAGGGCCGTTCGACGCCGCATGGCGTAGCATTACAAGGGAGACTAGGCATGCTGGGGGCCTGCGAGGTGGAAAGGCTGTTGTGTCGTCAAATTAAGGACATGAAGCTCTGCGTGGGGCGTTATCAAGCCACACCTTGGCAGCCTCGGCAATTGTGAGAAAGGGGTTTTTGATTGCGCTCGCTAAGTACAAACGAAACAAAACAGAAAATATAAAATTGGCAAAAGAAACCTCTGGGGCCCTAGAAACTAGCTTGGGTTTAGTTCACTGTGATAGGGGACACCTTCCAACTCTTACACACTGTAACAGTACCCGAATAAAGAATTACCGGGTAGTCAATGATACAAGTATTGTGTTTCAAGTTTGTTCAAACCTGTGACGCATGTTTACGACCAGAGATCTCTGTACAAAACTCCCTTCTAACAACGCAGGAGGGTTAAATTAGGATTGGGGTTCTTTTATCAGGGAGACCTTATGGTAGGGAGCGCCGAGTCACTTTCAAACACCTACGTAGTTCGAAGGGCAACGTTTGATCTAGGCAGGAGGAAATAAATCGTGCGATTGAACTTTCCAACCAATGCCACCGGGAACAAGTGTTGAACTAGAGAGTGACGAAATGGCCAACACCAAGGAGCAGCCTCTTTAACATCTGTAAAGTTTTGTTTCCACGTTTTGCTAATGTACCATCATACAGGTTTGGAGGACCCTTCTCACCAGCTCAGCTCAGATGCCAACATTGATTCCATAAAGTTCTTAGCAAATTGAGCACTTGTTGCCTGAGCCAATACTCAAACACTGTCCGACAGGAGCCATCTCATCCACTTATACAATCATTTTTGCAATACCGCTCCGGTACAGAAATATCTTCTTGTACTCATCTTCGTCTCTATTACGTGTTTTCGTCCTTGCGGATTTTCTTGAGTCCTCCTTCGATGCCTCCGACATCTACCATGTCTCGAAGCCTCTTGAAACGTGCTTGTATGTCGGTCGCGACCTTAGCTTTTTCCTCCGATCCTATTTCAGAGTTTGGCGATAAATGACGTTGAATATTCGGGCTGGAGCAAGTACTGGACAACACTTCGAGAGGACTTCGAGGTATACAAGACGCCCCAAAGACCACAGGTGAGGCCGTCTTCGGCGAAGAGGCCAACGGTGCGACAGAGTATCGGAAGGGCGTGGTGAGACGACTCACACCGACTCCGAAGCTGAATTCTTCCTTTATTGCTGTTGGGAAGGCTGGAGTAGAAATAGCCGGTGACAGAGATAGAGTCTTCTTCTCTGAAATTGAGACATCCACTTTCCCACCGGCTGGCGCAGTTCCGGTTGATTGTGGCTTGCCCTCAGACTCTGCGTTGAGAACAGCCGTGATTTTGCCTTTGCTTACCTCAGGGTGCTCGTTCAACTTGATATTAAAGATAGCTATAGCAGCTGGATTTGAGGTGAATAAGGCTCGAATCTCGGCATCGGACATCTGCGTCTTTGCCGTTTCAATACGTTCTTGAAAGTGAGCCTCTAGCTTCTTCTCTATTTCAACGTGTTTGTTAAGATTGCTGCTGAAGATCTCTTTTAAAAGAGTATTTGATTGCAACATCTCGCGGATCTCGAGATCAGAAAGACTCTTTTTGGCTACATCAAGCTGTTTCTTGAGGGTTTCGTTGAAAATTGCAATTGCCGTTGGATTTGATTGCAACATCTCTTGTATCTCGAATTCTGAAAGCTGCTTCTTGGCCTTGTCGACTCTTTCTTGAAACTGGGCCTCCAGCTTGTTCCTCTCCTCCACATTAGAATCTCGTATTCTCTTATTCATCTTTGCCAATACCACAGGATGCTCTAGAAGATCGAGAACTTGCTCAGGCGAAAGCTCTCTGGACTTCTCTCTCCTCAAGTCATTTTTGATTTGCACCAGCTCAAGTCTATGTTTTGACCTCATTTCGTCTATTAGTGTCTGCAGCGCTTCGTCCGCACTTGCTTGCATTTTCAGCCTCAGTGCTTTCTGGTCTTGATCTGCAGTCTCCTTGTTCCTCCTCAGCTCCATCTCGGCATTCTCAAGCTTTTCCTGCAGCCGTTGGACTGTTGAAAGGTTGATGATGCCATTTGTGACCGTAGGTAGGAGGACCTTTGGTTTGGGGGCGGGTTCGTCGTCCAAGATGTAGTCATGGTGGCCATTTTCAACCTCTCCCCACTCGTTTAAGTCTATTGATGTCGCCATGCAAGTAGGTTCCTCTGCTGCCTCGATCTTCGTTGCTGGCGCCATAAAGGGTGACGCGTTCACCGAAGACATTAGCTCTTTCAGACGTGTTCTTTTCAACGTGGTGTTCTGCCCCGGCTGTATCCTTGTTAGTTGTATGTAATCCGTAAGGCAAAGTTCTTCGAAGAAGTGGTCGTGAGATTGAAGATGGGTGGAGACGGTGACAGAGCGGATAATATTTATCTCTACTCTCGCGTATGTAGTGCTTTCAACAGCGGACTGTGGAAGGAACGGAGGAGCTTTTTTGATTTCCTAATCAAGGGATTGCGGTTCGAGCTGGGGCATGCTATAACCACCGATGGTGGCAGGTCACTGCGGTACTTTGCTGAAGAAGAAAGGCAGCAGCAGGAGACGCCGTATTAGTCAACTTGAAGTCACCCTAAACAGAAAGGACGGCAATGAACGCGTCTAGAAGGAACGAAGAACGTCAGAAATCAGCCGACACAGAATCTGGCGCATCAATCTGTCGGCATGAGAGAAGTAAAGTTGAGGTGCAGCGTGTGAGGTTGTGAGGGCGACTTCGGTAAAGTTTCAACAGTCCGGTGTAGGGTAAAGTAGCAGCGCATCTTCTCTTCCGCAGACGTACTATCAAAAAGTGAACATCAATACTACGCGGACTAACATCGTAAGTCTCGACAGAAGTTCCATTTTTATCCCTACCCTGAACTTTAGCTTATCTCTTCGTTGCTAAATGTACGCCCAAGTCCTTGGAGTTGACATATATCTTCTCTGTTGCCCCCAATCTCTACATCCAATCTCAGTGCCTTCAACCCCAAGTTTTGATTTTTCTCATGCTGCCCTCCAAGTCAAAGGCCTTATGCATATCAAAGCTATTCCACAGCAAGTGGGGTTCATGTCCCCATCCTCTCCTCATACACTCAAACTCAGCTTTCTTGTAGTAGTCTTCCAAGATAGGGCGATATTCTGGATGCGCACATTTCGCAATAATCACTTTTGCTCTCTCCTTGGGGCTCAATCCTCTTACGTCTGCAAGTCCTTGCTCGGTGACGATCACATCAAGATCATGCTCTGTTTGATCAACGTGTGTGCACATGGGCACAATACAACTCACTCCGTGAGGATCCGTTTTCGAAGGTCGAGTGGAAGGTGTATGCATAATGCTGTACTTGGCCGATCGAAGGAAATCCGCAGAGCCACCCAGACCATTCAACATGCGAGATCCCATCACGCAAGTACTGTTCGCATGGGCGTAGATATCGACTTCCACTGGCGTGTTCATCCCAATAACACCTAGTCTTCGAATGATTTCTGGTGAGTTGGACACTTGTTGGGATCTAAGCAGTAATTTGTTGTGGTATTGCTCCCATCCGTCGTAGAAACGTTTGAACCCGTCTGGAGAGAAACGAATAGAAGTTGCGGTTGCAAAGTCGAGACGGCCAGAGTCGAAGAGATCCAAGAAAGTGTCTTGCAAGACCTGCGAGCTGTTAGTAAAATGTTCCACGTTGCCGACTTCTCAGACCAAATTACCTCCGTCCACACTTTCAGATGCTCGAACTTCGATTCTGCAAGCCCGCCAATAACAGCATTTGCAATATTCCCAATTCCAGATTGAAGGGGGAGGAGGTTTTTTGGCAAGCGGTCGTGGCTGACTTCGTGCTCGAAAAACTCGATCAAATGCCGAGCAATGGCTTGAGAGGTTGCATCCGCTGGAGAATTGGCTACTGTCTGATCTTGATAATCAGATTCAATGATTGCTACAATCTTCTCGCTGTCAACGGGAATATATGTTCTAGGTTAACGGAGGAGTTAGCATTCTCTCAAATGGGGGTTTTTGGAAGTGCCTTTTTTGGGAGATTCAGAAGAAAGACCAAAATAGGAAAGGGGATCCCCCCCAACACCTACGTGCCAATGCGGTCTTCTGGAGCCATGATGAGGTATGGTTTTCGATGTGGGGGAAGCTGTGTCATCGTAATATCGTGCAGGCCCCTCATATCAGGGATGGCGGTGTTGACCTCTACAATTATCTATGAAGCCACTCTCAGCATTTGGCATTTGGTTGAGAACCAGACTAATATTTCCAAACCAACCTTGTCTGCCATCTGTATAAGCTCTGGCGAAGCTCCAACAGAAGCACCTGGAATGATTCCCCCATCCTCAGTGATAGCTGAAGCCTCTACAACCACGACATCCAGTTTCTTATTCGGCCGATCCTTGGTGTAAAAGCCCTGGTCATGCATGAGCAATTCGCTGTGACGGGAGTACATCGTGAATTGCTCACATATACTAGATCCACGGGAAACATAGACAAATGTTTATCGAAAAAGTTGATATTCCCATTGTTGATTCCCTTCGCAATAGCCTTCCCCACTTGATGAGGCGCCCTCCTTTCGATCATATTCAAGGCGGCCCATCGGTTCTGGTGTGATCTCTGAGAACTACTTCCAATTGCTTTCAGGAAGAGCAGCGTACCTCGGTTTCAGCCCCCGAGCTTGCACCGACAAATAGAGAATATTTGAGCTTGCCCTGCAAGTTATTCTTTTCGACATGGTCTGCGAGCATTGTTGGGATTTTTCTGTTGCATAATCATCAGTGCCGTTCTCCAGATATTCCAAGCCGAAGGATCCGGGGAGAGCTCAATTGAACATGATCGACCACGAACTTTGGATATCCGACGCCTGTAAATCCACTCCAACCAATATAAGCCCCATGTGGAAACAATGGGATCAGATCTTCAGGATGAGCAAGCTTTTTAAGCAGGGAAGGACGTGCAACGCGGGACTTTAGAGCTGCTGAAGCTGTGACAGCTGCGGAAGACGCCATAATGATGTTATTCAGCTGCAGAGCGCCAATTGCAGTACGAACCAGTCAATATACGAGCCGTGAGGCAAGAAGGATGGTAGAAAAGTTTACATCGTATGATGTTGGAGGAGAGCTCGAGGAGCTTAAGTATCGCAGGGGCCGGGAGAATCTCGGCAACGCTGCACCTGCCCCGCCATTTCATCATCCCGCTTGAGTTTCGGCCCCCGGTTGGTTGAGCGAGGAGCGAATGGCTCGCCGTGATCGCTGCTTTTCGGCTACTCCATGCAATGCTGAGAGGACACCATCTAGCAACTTTGATACCTTCTTCTTCGAGGGCTCCAAGAGCGACTGTGGCATGAGAATACAACCTTACAATATACTTACAGGTGATCGACTTTGTGTTACTCTTCGGTACTTGGCTGCAAGAAATAAATCCCCGAAAGACGGGATTCTCTTTTCAATCTCTAGAAGATCTGTCTACTTTTTCTGCTCCATTTCTGGTCTTGCTGGTGCAGGAGTTGCCGCTTCCCGCGCCAGCCTCATCTCACTCTGACTTAGTCTCAAGTCATCACTGTAATCTCCAAAAGCCTCCACAAGCTCGTTCAGCCCACTCTTCAATGCAGCCAGTATAGTATCCGTTTCCGGACTCTCCTGCTTCTTCTCAACATCAGTCCAGTGGACACCCACACTCTTCTTGAAGCTGTCAAGCTTCATGACGGTGTTCGTGAACGTGCGAATGATCAGCTTGACATCTCTCTGAACGTTTCCGTACTTGTCTTCCTTGAGACTACATACTGCAAATCTGGTTAAGGCATCAATGGCATCGACTATTACGCCAACATCACCGTAAGGCTGACCGAGGACGACGGCTGCCAGCTTTCGCCTGTACTCCTGTCGAAACGGTTTTCCTGCGCTTGTTTGAAGAAACCAACCGATCCAGTCTCGAAAAAGCCCCACCAAGCCCTGGGTAGCCAGAGCCTCTTTTTGTTCCTTTGTCAGGATAACACCCTCTGCTTTGTCGAGGATTTTGCGGGTTCTGGGTGATAGGGAGCTTGGAGGGGATTGACCATGGTCCTTTGCGAACTTGCCGACAGCTTCAATATGAACACCCATAGATCCAGATTTAGGTGGTTGACTGAAAATATCACCTGGTCGATTGAGGCCATCTTTCAAAGGCTGACCTAACCGTGGTAGCGACGATTTGGCATCCGAATTTTGTGAGGCGACGGCTTTCGCTGGGACCACTCGCGGTGCTTGATCCTCAGCAATACGACTGTCAATATTGGTAATGACTTCGAGGCATATTCCTAGGATTTGCGACCAGGTTGATCCCCCTTTACGGTCAATATCTTCGAAAATAGCCTTGCGTCGACCCTCAAATCGCTCTGCGATGTAAACAAGCTCCCAGAACGCGAACGCCTATAAGGCGCACGTTAGTTACGATTTCTGCAAGATGGGAAGTTTCTCATCCTAATCTACCTACCCTCGTCTGTAACTTTTTACCCCTCAAGCCAGTCAACAAACTTCCATTGGGATCTCTCGATTCGTACGTGATGGGCCTCTCATTCTTGAGTGGTTCTTGTGCGACATATGTTGTAAAAGCAGCATTGGCTAATTCCCAGAGCAGGGTCAAGAGAAAGCCTGCGAAGACAGTGTGGGAAAGGACGCTCCAGTGGAAAGGTCGTATAGAAGGAAGCGAGTTTGACTTTGGAAGTGTCCAGAAGACCTTTGCCCAGCCGCGTGTGAAGCTCCAAGCAAATCGCCGAACTGAGTACGGGTAGATTCCGAAGTCGATGGAGTAAATTAAAGGCGAAAGCGTTGCAATGGCCGTAGCACGTTTCAGGGAGGTTATGACTAAATGAGGGAATTTCTCCTTGAGCTTTTGAGTAGGAAGAACGACCAAAGGCGATTTCTGATCCTTAGAGACTTGCAAGCCTGTCTTCGTGACCGGCATATCGAGGCGGTCATAATCATAGAAGAGATGGAAGCCTGCTTGGGCCAAGGCAACGAAAAACAGGAAACTGGTTAGGTAGATTGGTCGTTCGTTTAGTGCTGTGCGATCAGTTTTCGGAATGAGTTTAATCCTGTTCAGATCCGCGTCTTTCGATGCCGACCAAATGTAAATCTCGCTGAAGAGATATGCCGAAAGAAAATACCACCCTACAGTCTGCACAACCTCCCATTTGAGAGCGTACGATCGAAAGGTATACCATGCCGAGTACGACGTTCGTATGCCGACGTGTAGCTGAGCAACTCTGAGAACGAATATCATGAATGCGGGGATGAAGAGAAGTCCTGTTCGGATGCCAGCTCGTCCAAAAGGAAGCCAGGACCAGATGACTGGAATACCGTTAGCTACAACTACTACGTTCGCTTTGAGAACCTACAAGAGTTCCATTCGCCAATTACAACAGACTCTGCATAGCAAAGGCCAAGGAGGATCACCGTCGCCGTCGCAAACCTCCGGTGCAAGGCAGGCGTGAGAAAGTCCTTGTAAGGACGAATTCGAGGGGTCGGAGCCATCGTGAAATGCTGTGGGCGACTGTAAAGACTGTAAAGGAAAGTCCGATTCCAGGCTATGGCATTGGCGATCTCATATCATCGTGGTGGCTCCGGAGGAGGCAGAAGTGTATTTGTGTGTTGACTTTGGTAACCAAAATAAATCCGGCGGAGCTTAGACGCGAGAGAGACATGGACGCCAAGGCGCTAAATTCGAGCAGGGCTGTACGTCAACGCAGGATCACGAGCCAACAATCACCAGGCATCGACTTGTACATTATCTAGAGCTTCATCCCCCACTTCGAGATCGATAATCCATCATTTGCTCCCGCCGCAAATATGTCGTTCGATCAATTATCATCGCTGGAGTCCCAGCCAACAACTACGCGAAGGCAGGATGACCCGCAGTACTCCGACGATCCAGAGTTCCAGCGCCTGTCGCAGCAACTCATGACCAAGCTCTTTACCTTGACCGGCAACATTTCGCGGCTTTCCAATGAGATCGCAAAGCTGGGCACCAATAGAGATACAGATCGGGTACGGGAGAGAGTGCACGACCTATTAGAGGAGTCGAAGGATGCTTTCAAGGACGTTGGTGAAGGGGTCAAGAAGATACAATCATGGGAGGACGTCAGCGTAAGCTTGAACCAACATTGAAACTCTGATATTGGCACGTACTGATTTCTTGAAAGCCGTCTCAGAAATACACTCAACAGAAGCTTGCCCGCGAGTTTCAGAATAACCTACAAGAGTTTCAATCTGTGCAACGACAGGCTCTCGAGAAACAACGGTCGTCGGCATCAGCTGCTCGAACGGCACTGGAGGAGCAGCAGTCGCCTGGAGCAGAGGGAAGCAATTCGTATGGGCAACAGCAGTCACAAGAACAGCTGCGACTCGCCTCGCAGGACGAGGTGGATTTTCAGGATTCGCTGATTGTAGAGCGCGAGGCCGAGATTCGGAATATTGAGCAAGGTGTGACCGAGCTGAATGAGCTCTTCCGAGATGTTGCACACATAGTCAACGAACAAGGGGAACTTCTCGACAACATCCATGAGAACGTGGAGAATACACGAACAGATACGAGAGGTGCAGACCTAGAGCTGAGGGCTGCGGCAAGGTACCAGAGGCAAGCAAGGTCGAAAGCATGCTGCTTGCTATTGATCTTGGCAGTTATTTTGACCGTTATCATTCTTGCTGCCACTCTGGGATGAAGGTCGACACGAGGTCATGATTGGGATATTGAGAGCGTGTACAGTATTGTTCTTTGAAGGCGTTGAGCATTACATTTGAGCCCACTCAAGTGCTGTTGATTTTATACACCGCGCTGCTGCGTCTAGAGCACTTTTTGATGGAAGTTGTCTGGTCGGTTTCAAACGCCTCACAACGGTCAGGAACTAATTATGGAGACTTCGAATTTCTGCTTAGTGTTTCCATAGGCTGAGCCATGTAACTTGATGACTTGTGAGGTTCTCAAGGAGACCATTATACTATACTTCAATAAGCCCAGATTGACAACTCATACTTCAGCTATAACTGAGAATAAGCTGCAGGGGATCGAAATACACCTGCTTTCAGTGACTATGCACAATACAGCTAAGTAAAAGCTTCGTAAGGACTGAAAGCCTCTAGTGAGAAAGCCATAATGTACCTTTAGCCTGTGAAGATCATCCGCAAAGTGTAAAGTAAATCGGACTCGCCAGCTTGAGTAGAAGGGGGGCCCCGTGACATCACCACAAGGCTTGAGTTTCACTTGCCGCACGCGTCAGGGATCGCGTCCCTAAGGACAACTTCTTTCTTAAATACAATCCTAAAAAGGCCCAAGGCTCACAGGCCCAGATTTTAGTATGGGCTCCGCATTGGATACAAAGAGTCTCGACAAGGCCTTTGAGGGTCGTCTAGATCTTCAAACAGCGATTCGAAATGCTGCCGCAGGTTAGTTTGAATCTGGACACTCCTCGTTCAAGGCCTCGAAGTTTGGCGCATATGATGTGGGACGAAGAGCAGAACTTTCCCTGCATCTTGTTTCCAGAACTGACCTCATTCTCAAAGCTGGTCCGCATTACATCGAACTTTTCAACCAGATTTCCCTCCACGTCTGCAGCCTCGTCCCCACATCCAACTCGCAGCCTTCGTCGAAAAAACGGCGCCTAGATGAAGAGCTCACAAGTAGACCAGCCTCGAATGGCACGAATGGGCTCACGAAATCTACCCCTCTTACAACGAGGGTAAGCGCAGCGAGCGGCAACGATCCCGTCCTTCTGGAAATCAAGGACATATCTGTGGTTATTCCACAACGAAAGAAGTACACACTCTGCTTCACGGCGTCGCATCTCTACGCCCGCCTCCCGGATTCCAAAGAACCTGTTGCTGGAATAAGTTATGCGTGGAGCGATATTGGTATATATATCGCTGGCTGCCTATGGCAAATGGTACTAACAGGACTCTAGACTACACCTTCTTCCTCCCCGTTCCAGAAAAGACACAGAAACAATACAACTACGTTCTCTTCCCCAAGAACTCAATAATTACACCTACACGCCCTGCAGCAGGGACTCCACCGACTCCCGAGCCCATAGTCTTCACCATTCCCGATAGCGCGCCAAAGCCAGGAACAATTAGTGGTCTAGAAGCAGCCGCCGCCGCAGCAGTATCCGATGACTTCAAGACGCTATTGGACTGGCAGATCACTGCTAGACTGAAAGCTGCTGGAAAGAGCAACTTGAAAATTGTTGAGGCAGATGCGAAGCTATTTGCGTCTGAGCAGAAGCAAGCCCATAGACCAGGAGAGAAGGCAGTGTTCGTCAAGGCATTCAGAGGGTCGAAAGATGGATATCTGTTTTTCTTGCCCACTGGAATACTGTGGGGTTTCAAGAAGCCGATGATGTTTTTGCCGCACGAGCGAATTGCCGCCGTGTCGTACACGAGTGTTCTGCAGCGGACTTTCAACCTTTCCATAGAGGTGGATATGAGCGTCGCCGGCGGAGATGAAGTCAAGGAAGAGTTTGAGTTCTCAATGCTGGATCAGGAGGACTTTGGCGGAATCGATGGGTTTGTGAAGAGGCATGGACTGCAAGATAAGAGTATGGCTGAGCAAAGGAAAGCAAAGAGGCTGAATGTTAATGTCGTGAAAGACGAGGATGGGAATGTTATTGGTAATGCTGAGGCTGGAGAGCTGGAGAAGGCTGCTATCGAAGCTGAGCAAGAAGCTGTTGATCTAGAGGATGAAGACGAGGAGGACTACGATCCTGGTAGTGAGGGCGAGAGTGAAGGCTCTGGTAGCGATAGCGAAGAAGAAGACTCAGATGGGGAAGGTGGCGGCGAGGCAGAGGATGACGAGGACGGTGATGGAGAAGAAGATGAGCTATAAATGAAGGTTCTGAGTGACTGGAATATATTTCCCAAAGGCCGTTTCCTGTGTTTGGTCATCCAGGAAAGATGCTCTAGTCTACATCAAGCATTAGACTTCTGCTTTTTGATATTGAGAGAGTAGCATGATGACATTGAATAGGAATGAACAACACACGATCCGCGTTATGGCCTTGCTGCCAATCTTCTTGGCGAGTGACAACTCTTCCGTATCGCTTACATTGAGGACTTATTCTGGCATCATTGATCCTGCCGGTTGCGGAAAGATACTCAATTGTTTCAATTGTGAAGCACAATTCCATGGGTCGGATACATCCGAGGGGTCACATAGATGAACAGTGGTCAGGATAGTTTTAAAGTTTGTGTTTATTCTTCTTGGCTTCTCTGCTTGCCCGCATCACTCAATGTCCACCATGCGCGAACATAAGTCATCTCCCCCACCAAAGACTGCGCTCTCCCAAATGAAGCCTCTGAGGCTCGAAGGTAATAGCCGCCATTTCCACACAAAAGAAAAATCTGGGCATCCACAATCCAGCGCCTGTCTTCTTTCTTCCCACCTATCCTGATCTAAATCTTCGTATGATACACACCCTTTGAAGCCTTCCAAAAGATGCGCCAGCCTTGTATCCGTATATGTTTTATCTGAGCTCTTTACCCAGCCAATCTAGACCAAATCCCAAGCCAGAATCCATACACAATATAATATAAACTTTAATAATAAACAATAGCTTTCATGAACAAGAAGAAAACGCGCTGTGCGAAGGAGTGTAGCTTGCTAAGGAGCGTGGGTATCTAAACAACGAGCAAAGGCGGCCGTTATTGAATCGTAAGAGTTTGTTACAACAGAATCGTCCGCAAAAAGAAGTGTAGAACAGGTCGGCCGTGAGGCATGCTGATCTATGGCCGTAATCCGATAGGGAATTTCTCAGCAATGAATTTGAAGAATTTGGCTTTCTTGCTAGGAGTGCGTTGGAACTGCGCAGCAACTTGCACCATGGGTCCAACGATGTCCTCGTCTCCCAACTGAGGAAATTTGCCCTCGCTTCGAGGATCGTTAAGGGACGGAATTTTGGTCATGATATTGCTGCTGGTGGCGTCACCTAAGGTTTTGTGCTTCAACGTCGCAAAAGCAGCGCTTCCGCTGTCGACGGTTCGGCCAATGGTGATCTCATTGTTTTTCCTCCAAGTTGCATCGATTGAGGCCCATTTTTCTTCGGTAAGCCTGTATGTCTTCGATGTGACACCATAGTGTTCACCCGTTCGAACGAGATGTTTGGTGTAGTTACACCGAGCCAAATCCCAATTAGCACGCAATTGGCGACATGCCTCGAGATCAAAGCTCGAGGGGATATACGGTTCGGGATAGATGGTGAAGTTGGCGTGCCCAAGATCGTTGGCCCAGACATCGTTGGGGTCCGCAATAAGGATAGGCGGAATCTCAGAGGACGGGACGAGGTGACCAGGCCGGTTGATGATGGTATTTCGATGGAAAGATGAAATTGATGGTTTGGTACTAAGTGGAGGCGAGGGCATTCCTGGTAACTGAGGTGTTGTGACTGCATCTATGGGTGTCACTGTACCCGAGAAAGGATCGCTGGCTTCCGCTACTGAAGGCGATTGTAAGGGTGATTGCATAGAGACTTGCTTGGTGTTCGCTGAGGCATCCATCATCAATGGAGGTAGAAGGGGCGTAGTGGCGAAACTCTCCTCGCGCTCTCTACTGTCATTATTGGCTTTCTCAATATCGATTGCAGCGGCCGACGATGCGTCTTCCGCAGTATCGAAAATACTTCTCGTGGGTGTTGGCGGGAGTTGAGGATCAAATGTCTTGTCTATTGTTTGCCGAGCTGAGTTCGAGATCGACGAGGACCGACTGGACGCTTCTCGCGAAGCAGGGACATCTCGCTGCGCATCGGCATTCAGCGAGGCAGAGCTCGCCCCCTTTCTCAATCGCCATTTTCGCGAAAACGAGGGGAACCTGGTCCCAAACCGCGAAGCGAGCCCTGTCAATGGCGATTCAACAGCTCTTCGTTTTCGATGTCGCGGACTCGAGGCGAATTCGCCGTCGCTAAAGAAACCATCTACCAGGTCGTAGTCGAATTCTTGCCGCATAGACAATTGCACAGAGCTCTGCGCCATAGGGGGATCTCTGTGCAAGCATTGCTGGCCGTCGCCTAGTGTTTATTACAAGCATTAGCTATATGTCCCGCAATCTTGGTTCAGACCCCGCATTCCAGAGCTACTCACAGAGACATTCATAGACTTCCTGGCCATTATCGAACATGTCGAAATCCTCATCGCGTTCCTGCGGTTCTTCCTGTACGTCGGGGAGTGATCGTTTGCTAGTTTTGGACACAATGAAGGTAGGAGACGATGGACTGTCTGCCACAGATGTGTGGTATGACGAGTCGATCGACGAAGCCGAGCTTGGATATCGCAAGTGGCCGCGAGTGGAAAATGTAGGTGTTACGGGCGAGGGCATGTCTGATGGGGAGGAGTTTTGGGTATATATCGACGAGGAAAGGTCCATCTCCGAGTCCGCCATGCTCTCCCTCTTCCTTCGCTCCTCCACCAATTGCGGGAGCAAAAGTGGCTTGAGTTTGGGAGACATGGTGTTGTGTTCCGCTGAGTTGCGCACTGTTGTTGTTGTGTTTGGTGCGATAGGATCGCGAGTTTATAGAGCGGTAGTCGACATCGCGTGGCGATCCTGGGGAAAAAGCTGGTACTAAAATGAGGGGAACAGCTCGGTCAGACCCATACGTGGCGGAGGTCTGCTGGAGAGGAGATTCGAGGTCTCGAGAACCACGTAGGAGGGAATTGACTGGATGTGAGGCTTGTTGTGATGCTGCGAGTATCTTTTTTTCACACCAATCAATCTCTACTCGCTTGGGCCAGCGTGGGGTGCCCCGTGACAGAAGCCGGTTTGGGAGACGAAGTCGCACGTACAAGATCGGATGAAGTGTTCGGTGCAATGCTGGACGAATGAGGCGAAGATGCGATGGGGGGTACGCGACGCAGGTGGAAACAAGACTGGCAGGAGGGTGGGCAGCAATTAGAGTCGAGGAGAGGTCGGCGGAGGAGGGTTTGGGCGAGGGCGTGGATTTATGTTGACATGCGGGATGCGTGATCCAGCGGCGCTGGGCAGGCACAGGGCAGGGCAGCAGTGAGTGGGCGCTGGGCTGCGCGAGCGCCGTTGAAAAATGGTTTGGCGGGTGCTGGGGCCCGGGGGGAGCATCGCAGCATGCGCTAGGCTGCTGGGCTGCTGGGCTGCTGGGCCGCTCGCACTGGCTTTTTCACTCTCAGGATCACGGGCTTAGGTTGAGGCCTGAGGGGAAGCATTCACAGCTCCCGTCCTCGCTTGAAGCTTGGGTCGCTTGAGCCTTGAATGCTTCCCAGCTGCCGCTTCGCTCGCGCGCTCGGAAGCCGCACGGCGGCGTCTAGCTGCTAGTAGCATCTCAAACAGGCATCGGCCGGCGGGCATACTCGTAGTCAAAGTCGACCCTGAACTCTGGGCCTGTGGCACCTAAAGTAGCGTCCACGGGCCGTCTGCCAAGTTCCCCTTCCACGATGCGATGAGATGAGAGCGCCATGTTGGGAGACTGGGAAGTGGGAGCTTGGGAACCTGGGAACCACGAAGACCGTTCGTTGTTGGCGCAAATGGCTTGCCTTGCAGTTCCCTTGGCCCAATCGTCGCCCAGCGACGAGCTGGGAAACCTGGACGAAGCAGCTCCATTGCTCCAACCGTCCAACGTCCAGGGACCAGAAGAAGGTCCAGCGCAGCGGGGAACAAGGTTCCAGCGATATTGGATAGCGTGGAGGGTGGGTCACCCATGCCGCCATCAATAGTGACCGTGAAGCGATATCCGGCCGTTGATGGCTGAATTCTCTGCGAGTCTAGCGCCTAAAGCTTCCCTTGCAAGCTGTCCATGCTGTGCGATGATGGCTCATGGGCTTAAGGGCCGGGGGGGTTGAAGAGTGAAGACCAGACCGAAAACTGACGAGCGCACTGGACATGGGTCGGACGACTCTGTGAAGCCATGGGCCATCTGTTGCCATGGTCCGCGAAGAGAGGGGTGCATCTTCCAAAGTCGCTGTATGGAGCCAGCGTGGAGCCGTGTTGCCAGCAACTCATACCCTCATACCTCGGAACGAGTGTTCGCCGTTACAAACGGAGAGTCGCGGGCACGCGACTCCCATGGCAGAATCATTTGGGGGTTTGCTTTGGGGGTTCAGTTGTGAGACATTAATCCGGGTACCTGCGCCTCGGGTGCTGTGCTTCCTTCGAATCCGCTGACCGGAATTTGCCCCCCCAAGATCATGGCTGCTCTGTCTCTTTCTGGCTGTTTCGATGCTCAAGCGCCACGGACGTTGTCAAAGCCCTCCCGCCCCGCCTCCCGCCCGGCGTTGTCACATCTCGCGATTCTCACAGCGATGAGATTGTTGCAGTCTGGCAGTCTGGGATTATGGGATCCTGGGAGTGCGTGTGGTTGGGAGCTCGATACAGCGCGCATGACTTCATCGCACGTTGGGAGGGTGGACCAGAGGGTGTGCTGGATGGCTTCCATCTGGTCAACGACGTTGCGGAACATGCAGCTGTCCCTCTCCCTGGAAGCTGCTGATTTGGCTGTACCTTTTTGTCCAACGCCCTATGCCAGGGCCAGGGACCAGTCAGGGGGATGGGGCACGTCCCACCCTGCACTTGCAGCAAACAAATCACGCCGACCGAAAAATCCGCCCTTCTCCCGCATCGCGAGCTTTGCCGACGAGGAAGCGATTTGTGTCATGACAACGATATCATGAGGAAGCGTTCGCTCGTCAGAGTATGAATCATGCGCTCATAGAGTGCGGAATAGATGCAGTAGCCTTCACAATTAGTGTGTTTGGGGTTGCCAGTCCGTTGTTTCTGCACAGCAGAAAGTGAAAGGTGTAAACACTCCGAGAAAATATAATTCCCAGCTCGGAAATCCTCCCTGTCTATCACTTGAGTACTCCACACCGATGACAGGTTATGGCAGATCACGGGGTCTAGAACGCTTGGGTGGGCCGCCTCCACCTGCGCAGTCTGGGATCATCCAGAGGGCCAAAGCGATGTAAAAACTTTTGTCATGAGGAATCTGCCGACGGTGTGACGTTTGGAGAATTCAGTCCACTTCGAGTGAACGTTGATATTTTGGAATTTTCATTCAGCCTCAGCTAAAATAGACACAGTTTACTTGTGTCCGCTGCATCACTGGATGCATACTCACGGGCTTTGATATGCAGTTCGATTTGGGGCTGCATAGCTCTGTGGGTCAATGCCTTCAGGATGCTATTGCATGTCACCTTTGCAGTCCCGTATCCTCTCCACAATAACGTGCCGTCTGCTACTCGTACTGCGCGTTCAAGTCTGGGAAGATGGCAAGATGTGTATCTGCTAAGCAGGGAAAGGGGTAATGCTGCTGCATAACTATCCTCTAGCTCAACAAAAGTTTTTCGAGGCACAGCCCCAACATCATCGTTTGGACGCTGATACTTCGTAGACAAAATGGTGTCAAATATTCTGTCCTAGCCCATCATGCAGTTCATCGCCATTTTCGCTCTCCTCCCGGATTAGCTTAGTAAGTGTGACGACCATGGATAATACCCGTGATTATGTGGTGTCTAGTCATCACTGTACGAATCCACAACGGCATTCATGCAAGTCATCAATTCATTTCGTGATCTTCAGGTCCAGTGCCGAGCCCATATTTGACGTTCCTCTTCGGATCCATCGAACTGCATGCATCATGGACAATCAGCTCTGTGATTATGTTGGATGCATGTGACAGACATACCCTGAAAGCCACTTCCGTGATATCCTGGAAGCCCTCGTTCAGCTCTGGTCGTTTGTATCGTGCAGCAAAGCCCCTGAACGCCATGCTGGGAAGGACGGTTCGTTTTTCAGGGTTCATCTGTGATGTGGATCAGAATAATGAGCTTCACATGCTAGGCTGTACCGTGTTGATGCATGCATCGGCGTCCGTTGAGATGAAACGGAGAATTGGTTGGGAAGAAGAGGTTACTCACGCGATTATTCAGAGCTCGTACAGCATCATTATGCTCGCAAAGTGCTGGACTTGCTGTGAACAGTACACAACGGATGGGGACTGAATATTTGGCGGCGAGTTCTATCCATCTGCCTCGCACTTCCGCATCGGCATTCGTATTGTCTAGTGAGATACTGTCAGAGTGTGCAGTACGAAACCCATAGAGAATCCTGGCGTGTACTTACCTATTGCTACTGACTTGCCTTGCTCTAGGTTGTCTCCGGCAACCTTGATACATTTATCTCGCTGTTCATATATGAGACTCGCTCTCCCAGACGGGACGTGTCACGTACCGTTTTTAAGAGATCTTGATTGATTCTTGCGTACCCGAGAGGCTCCAATACTTTCCAATAGAAAGTTGATTTTCCCGCGGCTGGACTTCCACAAAATAGAACGATATCAAGGTCGTTATTTTTGGCAAACAGTTTGGGTACTAACAAAAGTCATTCGTCTGTAGTTCGCCGGGTGGATAAGCATTCCTTACACTTATTGGAGAGATTCGGGAGATATTCGGAATGTTCAAATGAACGGGTGAATGCACGGGGTGCTTCTCCGAGAAAGTATTCCTCTGGGGTGTGAAATTTAATGCCGACATTTTCAGCGAAATTCCTATATCGAATTAGCATTCTGTAGGTGTAGCGTAGCTATGGCGTGGTACCTGTCTGAGCACGAAAAGTCTTTTGGTTTTCCTTCACCAGCATTACGACCACCCGCGTCACCAACGAATATAGAGTTCTCAAGATCTAGGTCACCGGGCACATGAAGGTCATAGTCTTCTAGTAGTTCTGACCACATTCCGGTTCTTGGCTTCCGATACATATCCTTTTCCGTAGCTGCGTAGATGCTGATGGGGATATCCAGCTGGCTGAATACCGCCGACACTTTGGACTTGAAAGACCCAAGTTTGGATTTCGGAGCCTTGGTGTCTGACTTTAGTGACATTCCACCCTGGTTACTGATCACAACCACTCTGTAGCTATAGCTATATCAGCAATAAGGCTTTATCTTCAAGGTAGTGCTTATACCCATCCTCCAAATATAGTTTTTTCAGTGTACTAGGCACTGTAGGATGCCACCACTTCCAATCTTGCGCATCTGAGGCGAACTTCTTTCCGGAAGAGGTCTGAATAAGAGTAGAGTCCTTCGATAGTAGGTTAGCAGTCGTTCTACTCGGTGTACCGTTGTGGCAATGTGGCCGACCACTTACGAAGTCAAAAGCAGCAACCTTTCGTCTCTTTGCCTCTGTGCCCTCATCTATCAAAGCAAAACTTGACTCGTTGGATGGAACGTACTTGCCAACGAGGAGACTATTGGGAGTGTCATTGTTTGGTGCTCGTTCTTGCCACACCACCTTCTCTGGGGGCTTCTGTGACGTGGGAGTAAAGAACGATGCCACTGCAGTTTCTATGAAGAGGTTGGTGAGGTAGGCTCCGGCTTTTAGAAGTGTACGTACGTGTTGTTGTTGATTGAACCTTGCGTCGGAGGGGAGGTGGAGAGATTGGCGTATTGTGATCTAGCTTGCGCTTGGATGGCCTTGAGGGCGATACCATCTTGAAGATTAGATTTCGAAGCTTTGCCAGAATGATGTTGTAGGTAGGATGTTTGTGGGAGACGTCGATGAATGCCACTTTACACGAGAGACTGCGCTTCGCGATCCCGATGCACTGCCTACAAGGCAGGTACGCTGGCAGTCGTTAACCTTACGCGTGGTCACGTGCATGTTTCGCCAATTCTGTAGAAACAGGTAGATCTTTAGAATCATGCATGAAGAGACGGCTTTCCATTTAATTTTCGGTGAAACAAAGGGCCCTTTATAAATGATTCCTTGCTAACGAAGTCTCTATTGAGCATGTTGACGGTGCTCTGGTGGGAGAAAATTATCAGTCACTCCATATTTCCCTACATCATATATTTACACAAAACCCCCTATGACCCAGTCGCGGCGTTTCTGCGCTGTATCTGCACTCTCAAGAATCTGGCGCAGATTTGACATCACGAACGTCATATCTTCCTCCCCTGGATCCCACTTCCCTCTCAACTCGTCCCAAGCAATAAGGGTTCTTGACTTTCCCGAGCACTTCGCAAAAGCCCTGAGCGCCCAGGTGGCCATCCACTTCGAAACGTACAAGTCTTCCACCCCATCGTCCAACGCTTCAAGCAATGATCTCCACACACTTTCAAGTCGTTGTTCAGTCCAGTGAGTATAGCGGACACCCCCATGTAAAGCAAATCCCTTCAAAAGCGTGCTGAACAATGCGCCATGCAGTGGCAACCGGAACCATTGCATTTCTGCCAAGAACCTGGCCGTTTTATCCAAATCCCCGGCTTCGATCGCGAAGTGATTTACCAAAATTCGAAAAGTATGAAGATCAGGAGCGATGATAGACCGACTCTGGTACTCCTGCCTCCTATCTGGATGCATCTTCGCGATCCATGCCCATTGCTTCAATATACGGGTGATGAACCGCCGGTCTTTGAAATTTCTGGGCTGTAGCTTTGATCCTGAACGCTCTGAATGAGCCTTTTTCATACGTTCGTAAACGTTCTCTGCGGCAGTAGGCTCATGAGCTCGGAACAAAGCAGATATCATAGCATTCAACACCACAGTATCCACGATTTCTCCAGCTTCAACAAGTGATTTGTACGCTGCCCGAGCACCATCGCCATTCTTTTGGAGTCCATAGAAGAATATCATACTGACATGATGGTACCTATTGAACTCGAGACCTCGCGATTCCATCTCTTTATAGATCATTTCAGCCAGGGTGAACTTGCCGGCCTTGCAGGCAACGTCGAATAGAACATTGAATGTGGCATCGCTTGCACGCACTCCAGCTACGTGTTCCATCTCCCTCCACATGTGAAGGGCAGCTTCGACCTCCACTTCTGTTGACCAGGAAACATATCGGGCGACAAACGAAACCGCACTTGTCCACTCTGCAGAACTCAATGGTATCGCAGATCTCTTCACATCATCGATGACAGAGAGATAGCGGAGCATCGAACGCTCATCTTTGCGTTCCACAACTGCTAAATGCCGAAGCATTTTGTGCCGCGTTTTAGACTCAAGATACGGGGCTCGAGGTTCAGGAAGTGCTCTGTAAAGCTGATATATATCCTCAGGATGCTTCGAAAAGTCCTGTAAGGCTCGCACAAGATCTTGAATTTTGATCTTAGTATCTGAATCAGCCGGCCATGCATGATGAGGAGGAGGCCACTCGTCTTCAGGCTTATCGGAAACTCTAAGGTGCGGTCCATCGCTTGGCTGATAGAGCTTTGGAGGATCAATAAGAGGCAGTTGATCTGTGAACGAATCTCCGCTGTACTGATCCACGAGTTCCATAAGCTCCTCTCGAGTACGATTTTCGGGAAATTCGAAGTCTTGCACAGTCTTAGGCCCAGCATGCTGATATCGATCGAGCCCTGGAATGTATCCAGGCCGTCTCTTTGTTGGGACACAGTGCCTTTGTAATGGGAGCTGGACCTGTGCAGATCTTGTGCTGTGTTTGCGACAATTGCCAGCACTGGCCAGAGAATTTATGAACCATGCTTCCAATCCTGTTGTACTCGTAACCATCGGCGCTTTAGCTTGACGTCCGCGGCTCGTTCTCCTGGATAGTGTGTGTGCAAAAGAGAGCACTTGGAGAGGAGCTATCTTGGAGAGAAGAAGGCCGCTCGTGTGGGAGGAGGTAGAAAATAAGGACATGAGCCGTCTGACATTGTTGATTCTAACGGAACCATTTCTGCATAGACATTGAGCCTGCGAGCCACGTATAATTAGACTCTGGAAATGTTGAAGTGATGGTGAGGGTCGATTAAGCTAGAAGTGGAATTTCGCGAAACCGCGAAATCGAGGAACGAACTATTTTCGGCAAGTTCCATCTTCAACCACCTCCCATCTCGAAGGCTCCATAACAGCGGCAGTGCTCACGCAGCCGGTCGATTTTCGTGTGAGCAATGGTCAATACCTTCTGGAAGAAAGTAGCTAACCAAAGACTACAGTAATAAGGGCCGCAGCAATGAGAGGTCTCAATCTGAAGCCCTCACGGGTGTACCAAACGGCATCTCTCCTCTTAGAGTCGCAAAGCATCAGTCAAGCGCCACCTTGGTTCAAGACTATTGGATCAATCCCACCCGGAGAGATAATGACTCGAACCCAGCCTGTCCAGCATCGAGATGCCAAGCACGGTTCTCGAACACGCAAGCCGAGCAAGATGTTCAAGCCACAATTAATTGAGTACGAAGAAGACAGATTACGGCGGGACTTCTATCGCGATCACCCCTGGGAACTGGCAAGACCCAGGATAGTATTGGAGAATGATGGGAAGGATGCCCATAGTTGTGATTGGAGTAGGATGCAACAACCGGGCCGACCATTAAGTGGTGAGAGGTACGGCTCCTAGATCCATCTTCCGAACAGTATTAACCTAGTAGCAGTGTTATCCAAAGACAGCTTTGGTTACTCAACAATGTGCCTGATATGAGCAATGCCCAAGCATACGATGTTGCACGGAAGGAATTTTATGCATTGAGGCACGAGGAGGAGGTTGAACGGCGAGTAGCGCGGGAGGAGGCTTTATGGACGGGAGCATACTTTGGGAAAAGTGCCTTGGAAGTTGGTATGGAGTTGGAAGATAAGACGTATGAATCTTGGAAGGCTTGGGCTATGAGGGAAGCAGAGACGATTGACTTGCAGAGGAACGCTGCCTATACAGGCCTAGGACCTACTACCGAGGAAGTAGAGGTAGAGGTAGAGGTAGAAGAGGTCGTCACCGAAGAGCCAGCGGTATCATGACATATAGTCAAAATGTAGAAGAGTAGTGTACAATACAGTGTACTTGTAAGGTGTACCTGTTGTTGCTGGGTATTGGGTATTAATAGCGGTGTTGCCATCAATTATTAACACTTAACGCAAAGGTCTTTTTACAGGTATTATCAGAGAGCATGCCAAGGCAACTGGTCCGAATCACTCTGGATACACACGACAACATATTGAAGCTATCACTAGGTCAATGAAACCGCAAAGGGTCGACTTGGGTCTAAGGTAGCAAATAAGGCATTGGTTATTCGACGAGAAAGCCTTTCCAGTCCACCTGCCGTCGAGATCCAGTCCCGTTAATCTTCTTTGCCAGCGACTCCCATTGAACAAGAAATGTGTCACATATCCCAGTCCACAACAGAATTTTACCACTCAAGCTGAGAGTCTTCACTCTAGCCCAACTCTCCACGTAGATTACTTTCATTTTGTGTGCTGGTGCCATTGCGAACAGTTTCAGAATCACTGCTGCTAAAATCACCATGACAGCTGTAGCCGGTCCGTTTGTGATAATTACATCGGGGTATTCATGCGGCGCGACCGTAGATGTTCTGGAGATGGTATATAAAGCCCGCAAGCATCCAATCAAGCACCACAAGGACGAGAGAGGTGTACTGTAGAGAGGTTGGTGTATCTTCCGTGCTCGTGGTACGATCATGAGCTCCCACGTTCCTGTAATAGGATGCGTAATTCCTGCCTTTGTTGGTTCAGAGAAGAACTGTACGTGCTTCGACTGGACGTTCCTCTCAATTTCCGCCGCTTTGCCGGAAGAAAAGCTATCGCCAGAAGAAACGATGTATGTTCGATGTGCATATCTCCTCGGATCAATATTTCGTAGAAGCGACATCATTTCCGCCGTGTGTCCTCCTGAACCAAGGACTACAACCATATGCGAGAGCTCGTTCCTCGCATGCTTGATGTTCCATCCTGGAGAACTGAAAGGGAGGACATACAGGATACGAAGCTGATACTCACAGTAAGTAGAAGCCAAAACATTGAGATTGGGGATCCTTACAAACGCGGTGGTGATCACGAGGAGTGTTGCTGCAACCACAAGGCTGATAGGTGAAATGTCCATATTTAAGGACACGAGGCTGATGCCCGTTGACGCAATTTTGGATTTGTTGGAAACGCGGGGCCAAAAGTCGTCACATGTAGATTCAAGGATGCATGCTGCAAGCCAGCCCCACGGGCAGACGAGATTCTCAAGAGAAGGGAGTGAGTGCGAAGGCGAGGTCGAGGGAACCCATAAGTTGTGAAGAGTCGCAGAAAGGGAACCTCATGGTCCTCGCCTAACTTTTATTTTGAGGTGACATACAGTGCTGCAAAATGCGAACATAGCCAGAAAGGCGAATGGTTTGATGGCATTGCTCATTATTGTTACCTTTCCTCATCGATATTCTAAAGTGAATCTCCTACGGTGCACATGGCTGGCTGCAGACCAAGTCGTATGGACAATGTAGCGCACTTTCAGATTGGAGACAATAGGAAGGCTTCCGAATCATCCACAATTGGACCCTCCTGGTGAAGCAAATTTATAAATGATCTGCATTCTTCCTCTATCTCTCAAGTTCCTTCGCTGTTGTTCTCCACTTCGTCGAAGTTCCAAAGATTTACTGTAGTTATCCAAAGCCACCCCTGCACACGGCCGCGGCAGACAGGGTTAAGATGACGCTGCAAGGCCGAGTGCTGGCATCAACAACAATCCGCCACAACACTTCTTTGCTCTTCAGCAAGACCAAAAACCATGGACCTATGGCTCCTTCGCTTCGTCGGAAGAATCTCGTGTGCTTCTATTGCAACAAGAGGTCCGACATCAAATACGATGGCTTTCTTACGCAATGGGAGTGTGCAAACTGCGATTCCGTGAACTTTTTGGATGAGGTACGTCCATCCCGAGCCCGAGTTTCTTATGATTCTAATCTCCTACAGTATGGCGAGATTACCGATCCTCCAGTTGCTACCGAGATCGCAGCTCCTATCGACTTGAAGTATGCCATACCACGACCGGATTCGCCATCGTCTCAGGGCTCCGATTCCATGCTTTTCTGCACAACATGTCTGAAGAATCAACACCTCTACACGGCATCTCTTGCCCAATACCACATCGAGATAGATCCGGATCCTGCTCAGCATAAGGAGCTTGAACGGAAATACTTCGCCTATAGAAAGAGCTTGGAGAAAAGATATCCCCAAGTCTGCGAGGACTGCGAGCCCCGGGTTCTGGAACGAATGCGAGAAGCTGGCCGAACTGCAAAAGCAGATCATCTTCGGAGACTGATGGACAGGTCTCGAGCCAGGAAATCTGCAGCAGTCACACCGCTATCATTTTCTCGATTCATCGTTTCTTCAGGGAAGCGGTTGTGGTATCTAGGCCTTTTAGGCCAAATACTGTGGAATATTATGGCATTGGCAGCAGTTGCCCAGCATGAGAACTATGAGGTGCTCAAAAGTGTCCTTGAACCGCAATTGGTTTCTCATTTCGAAGGCGCCATTCAAATATCGACCTCCAGGGCTTGGGCTCGCGCCAGTTTACTTTGCACTGTATGCTCCATCTGGTGGAACCCCATGTTCAAGCAAATGAACAGCGGCTTCATGAACCACATCAAGGGATTTCGTGATTGGTACAAGCTTCAGTTCTTGTTAGTTGTGATTCGGTCTCTATTCTACTACACCATGGGAACCGGCCTTTTTGCAGACCCCTACTCTCCCGTGTCGACTGCTGCACATATATTCTTTCCCTGTTTTGTTCTGCTGGTACGTACTTCTCGAGTTCATAAGCTAAATTGCTGACATCAATTAGCTCGCTTTCAGGGCAAACCGGTCTTTGAGGATTGATATGAGTCCACTCTGGGCAACTACTCCAGAAAAATTACCCAACGTAGGGCCACGCTCGAGCAGCCCCAACCATGTTGTTGACAGTATGGCCGATGCACTGGACCAGCTCTCGGCAACTCCATCGAGGAAATCCCGTCAGCCATCACCGCAATCATCTCCTTCGCCTCTGACATACGGTCTCCAGGGGAACTCGAAGGAAATCCGGCCCCAACAAGCGTCTACCATGAAAAGTTTTCCAGCGAGCAGTCTGCTCCCACAGAGGAGAACAAGTCCATCCTTGTTAGAGATGACGCAAGCGGAATCTGTTCGTTATCTGGCTACTGGAGAAGTGCCAGTACATCTCCAACATCGATACAATGTGGATGAGGTGGAAGAGATGGAATGGTCGCCTTCCCAAAGCCAATCTCAACATCGTGCATTTAATCCCCCTCGATCTTTGCAACGTCAGACGCAGCTCTTCAACGAGGCACCTACTGGCGACCAACCGTCTCCCTTCTGGTACAAAGTTCCACCAGCACCAATCACACCAGCACAAAGACTACGAAATCCTCCGAATCAGCCAAGGCTGCGTGTATCTTCACAAGAGACCAAAGAGAACTTCTTTAACAGTATCACTAATAGAGTTCTTGAAGACAGAACAGAACTCGCAAAAATAACTGTTCCTACCAAGGAAAGTCCGCGCCAGGGTGTGAAGTTTGCGCAACAAAGATTCTTCCCTCCCCAACCACCGAGCGAAGCTGGAAACACACTAGCAGACCTCTTAACGTCTTTCTCTCTCGGAAATTCCGAACCGGAACCCATCTCGCCGGCTCAAGCTGGCTCGACTACCCGTCATACATTCCAGAGTGTTGCACTGTTTCTATGTCTCGTTTTCTGGAATCATACCCTGTCTCACCCGACTGAACATTCCAGAAACGTCATGATGACGGTTATGATTGCTTGCTTTCTCATGGGTATTCGCACAATACTGGATAACACTACGCTCAAAGGAGCAGGAACTAAGATGACGCCAACGGAAGGCATCTGGGCTTGTCTTGGTGGACTTGAGGCTGCTGCCGCGCTATATGAAATCTCTGAAATGCTTTCAGAAAGTGGATGCTCTGGGAATTGTGCGTCGATAGGTACTATACTTACAGGTGGAATGATGGTACATGAGATCTGGCTTGCGTTTTTCGGCCACTGAACTGCGATGTGGGTTGTTGGTCTCACGAGCAGCTTGGCAAGGAGCTTGATACATGTAAATATGACAGGGCGTGGCCTATATGATCTATGGCATTGATGGGAAATACAAACATGAAGTCTGCTCCTTGACAGCGAATATTGACAGCAGCAGGCACATGTGGTGCCTCTCATGGTAGTGCTGTAGAGCACACACGTGATGCATGACGCGGTTTAGAAAGATAATGGACAGCAGTAATCTGGAATGTCATGGTGAATTTGCAACTGTAAATCTAAACCTTAAAGTGTGCACCGCATTTCCACTAATTGGCCCAGAAAAAACTTTCGCTCCGTTTCACCTGACAACAAATCTGAAGAGATCGGCTGCCATGAGATCAAGGCAAACAAACATCTTACCACTTCTTCAACAGCAATAACAGCAGATACCTGCTATCTTCGCCCACAATTGACCACATACCGAAGAGCTTGCATGAGTCAAATTGAGTTTCTGATATTCACAAAGCCGGTCATGGCAATTCGCAGGTGTAAATCTTAGTCTACACACTAAGACGCGAACGACGTCCGTCCCACCCCGCCACTTCTACAGCTCCACGTCTGCAGCTGGGACCGAAAATGAAGCTACACAGTGAGCTCACATTCAAATCTTAAAACGGGCTTGTGCCTGCGTGAAATTTCTTGTTCTTTTGAACAAAATTTGCGACAGGACGGACCCACGGATTGAGAAGAGAAGACATCGCAACCATGGCTTCATCGCAAAAAAAAAAAAAAAGCAACGCGTTTGTTGTGGCCTTCTTTAATGGTTTGAAGAAACCTGCACTGTAGGATTTGGCACCCGGGGACAGCGTCCTCAACGGTTGCAACCACCTGAAGGGTGGCCATTTGCGATATTGGGGCAGATTTGGAGCTTTATGGGGACGAAGAACAACAAGATGTCGGAGAAGATGAACGCCATTACAATATCAAGGAGATCAAATAGGCTCTTCGTCGAAGAACAGCAGCTTCTGGAAGCGGGCAAGGCGGGAGGACATGAATCGAGGCAAATTTCTGGTGATGAGAAGGAAAGAGACAGACCTCAACGAGAGACAGTGAGTACGTCGAGCAGCATCAAAGTTCTCCAGATGCCAGTTGTGGAGCTTGGAATGGCGTTGTGTCCCATATTTCCGACCACATCGGAGGATATAGGAAAACAAGGTACGTTGCTTTTGACATTGAGCGTGGATTACGCATTTTCACGCACAATCTGCCAAAATCTCTTCATCCACTCGCTATGTGAGACACGTTGCTGATGGTAATCAGTAATAAAGAGCCTTCAAGTTGCAAAAGCGTCTGCCAAGGTGAAGACGGACGCTCGGCCTATCAACTTTGGTGTCGTTCTACCTGGATCTATCTTCCGTAGCAGTTACCCTTCAGAGGAAGATTACGAATATCTCGACACTCTCGGCTTGAAGACCATTCTGTGAGTGGTCTCAGCCGTTTGACGGTTTTCTTGTGGTAATTCGCTGATTCCACACAGTTCCCTCGTGAAAAAGGACCCATTCCCGGACCATTTTTCATCCTTCATGCAACGCAATGACATTCGGCGTAAGTTCTTTTCCTTCGGCAATCCTCCCCAATTTACATTGTTGAAGGCCATGCTAAAACTCGGTTTGTGTGCTTAGACTGCGTCATTAACATGCAAGGAACAAAAAAAGTTGAGATTCCTGAAGTCATTATGCGTTCTATCATGACGGTTGCCCTGGACGACTCTAATTATCCCATTTTGATACACTGTAACCATGGAAAGGTGTGTATTCTGCACCGCGATACCCCCTTTCAGGCACTAATGGCACATAGCATCGGACCGGTTGTGCTGTAGCTGTATTGAGGCATGTCACTGGCTGGAATCTCGATTCGGTCTTGGAGGAGTACAGAGCCTATGCAGAGCCTAAAGTTCGAGAATGTGATGTTACATACATCAAGGAGTATCAAGTATCGAACTTGCAGGGTCTTTTCGCGGACGGCATCCACCGATTTGTTGATACAGTTCTTGCGGGGCCGAGAATGGCACAAATGTTCATGTTCACCGCCATGATGATGGTGATTCTGCTGGCCACGGCGTTATTTTGGTGAAAAGGTACTTGGAGTTGGCGACAAGGCGGCAATAGAAATGACTTTGGAGTTTGGATGGAATTGCTCGAATCCTTGCATGGATACTGCATCGACATCTAGGACAGGCCTCCTGTGGGTGGCACTCGTTCTTTCAGCGAACGCTTCGAGCTTAATGGAGTTTTGGCGAAAACTTAGCATATGGCGCGGTATTCGCATGGCGCCTCTTCAATTGAAGGACTATCTTGTACTTTTAGAGCTCCTCTGTACAGTACGACCCTTTCAGCCCCGCAGGCTGCCAGAGTAATCTTGAACCTGTGGTCGGCTATTTTACACTTGCGCTCTTCTCTGAGCCATACTCCCTTGTAGTCCCAATTACACCCTACACCCAGAACGATACTTTACACACTTCCCTCGTCCTCGTCCTTCTTTCTCCGACCGAAAGCATAAGTAACTCCGCCACCAATGAGATTGGTACCAGCAAGGATCATAGCAGCACCTCTCGTCAGCCCTCTCGCTCCGAACTTGTTTCCTATGCGCGACCCGAAATTTGCCCCAGCAACCCTCCTCCTCCGTGCAAGCAATAAGTAGAGCCCGGACCAGGCAGCAGTAAGTCCTGCAGAGTCCACGGTGAAATCGGATAGATTCAAGTAGGTGCTGAAGAGGAGGACGGGTGGGAAAATCATGGGTAGCGGTCGAAAGGGCCTCGCATGGAGCGCTGTTATGAGAGTTGCGAGAAGCATTGGAGGCAGAGGAGAGCCTAGTAAATCAGCAAAAGTTTATGGGAGTGGAAGGAAACATGGAAGAGGTGAAAGTAGCAAATGTAAGATGCATGTGTTCAACTTACTGCCCCAATCTGTTGCATATGAAATCGCTGTTTTTTTGGCATCTTGAACGTCTGGGTCCTCAGACGGCATAATTACGGTACCGCGAGTGGTGTTCGATACACTTCTTAAACGTGTACAAGCACACTATGTCAGTCGAGGAGGATTGACTTGGTCAGAGTTCAGTTTAGTCGAATATGTCATCGATGATGTTAAAGAAGAAGTTCTCATCACGTGCCGTAGATATGGCAGATTACGCTAACGTCCAAACCTGGAAGGTGCAGGGTTCCAACTACGGACAAAAAGCATCGCTGTAAACAGCAACCTTCAGAGACCATCTACAAGCACCGTGTCCAGAGGATCCTCACAACCAGGCACCCCGCACCTTCATCGACCACGAGATCCACTTAATAAAGGCTCTCCCTTTGACTTGCGAGCCTCACTATCTTCGCAAACGACAGCAAGGCGGCGGCGCAATGCCTTCAGCAACCGCATCTGGTGCGGATGCGAAGCCAAATGGCACGGCCAAATCGCGGGAGCACAATCAGGGAAACCAAGATAGGAAATACACGGTCGAGCAAAAGAGTGCCGTTCTAAGGGTGCGGAGGTGTTCGCCGACCGCGTTTTACGACATCCTGGGCCTTGAAGAGGTGAAGACCACTGTCACAGATACAGAGATAAAGAAGGCATATAGAAAACTAAGTCTGCTCACGCATCCGGACAAGAATGGCCATGAGCATGCGGACGAGGCTTTTAAAATGGTGAGCAGGGCTTTCGGAATCTTGGGGGACGCGGAGAAGCGGGCGAAGTTTGACAAGTATGGAGGGGATCCTGATAGCCGATTTGGCGGTGGAGCGCCGCAGCAGAGTCCATTCTCTGGCTTCGGTGGACGAACGCCTAGCTCAAGAGGTGGTGGGGGCGGTTCAATGTGGGAGGAGGAGATTAGTCCTGAAGAGATGTTTAATAGATTTTTTGGTGGAGGAGGTGGAGGCTTTGGCCCTTTCGGTGGTAAGCGACTGTCCCATGGAAACCCGAATACTTGAAAAGACACTAAATGCCATTTGCAGGTGGTGGGATGTTCGACGCTGGGCCACAATTTGTTTTCAATATGGGAGGGGGGCCCGGAATCAGAGTGCACCAGTTTGGTGGAGCCAGACCTCGAAGAAGACCACGAGATCCAAATGCACCACCAGAACCTCCGGCATCTCTACAGACGAGGCTGATGGGGTTGCTACCCTTGCTATTTATTTTGATATTGCCTATACTCTCATCACTGTTCTCTGGATCTGGATCTGCAGCGACTGGCCCGTCGATGCGATTTGATCGCGCTGTTCCACCACACACTCTTCACCGGCACACATCGAGGTTGAAAGTCGACTATTACATCAACCCCACCGAAGTAGAGAGCTATTCGGCTTCCCAATTTGCGAAACTCGACCAAAGAGCAGAAATCAATTTCGTGCAACGCCTGGGCGAAGAATGTCATCAAGAAGAGGTTGCGAAGCAGCAACTATACAGTGAAGCACAAGGATGGTTTTTCCAGGACCCAGAAAAATTGCAACGAGCAAGAAACATGGAAATGAAGAGCTGCAGGAGGCTAGATAGTATGGGGGTCTCCAGAAATGCCTATTAAAGGAACATGAGCATATATTCGTTGTACATTCTGAGGGTTTGTCTTTGATAGAGCATGGAGTTTGGGACTGCAGCATTCTGGGACGAGCTAATGAATGACTTGGATTTCCAAGGTTGCATTGTGCCATAATAGAGAGATTGCCCCACCGCTATCAATCAGCCGCCTTGGGGCGAACCCGCCTTGAATATACTGAGAAACTCGCAATCGACCAACCCGTGCATGTTCCGGCGCCTTTGGTGAGACGAGGCTGAATGAGTAGTAGCTGCTGCTGCTCCGGTCTATTAATAAAATAGTATGGCCAAATTCGTTGCAGGAAATAAGTCGGAAATTTTCAGCAAGTCCCATCGGTCACACTCATCCACGATGCCATGCGCGCCAGCATATTTCTCTCTCCATAGATTTCCCCCAAAGGATCTACATATACCAGTACCTTTCCTTCCGCTCTCGCAAAAATTCAAGCGTGCGGGAGAAGCTTCGAGAGCTTCCTTCAACGCCCCTGCAGCAGCCACTGATTACCAACGTGGAGTCGCGGACCCTCAACCTTATCGCTTAGCAACGTCACATCCACGAGGCTACCACTCCATCATCCATGCCCTTTGGCATTTGTCCCCAAATATCTGCTTGACGACTGCATAACCATCATGGATGATGATCAGCAGCCTCCCCCGGCGCCTCCAGAGGCTCCAGATGCGGAGAAGATGGATCAGGTTGGACTCCAGCTATTGCGATTCAACTCGAAGTGGCTAACTGTACGCCTTGTAGATTCGCCGTCGACGACTCGAGAAGCTGTCCGGACCGTCAACTCCTAAGATCACAAAGCCGACAGAAGCATCTGCAGGGGTTTCTTCATCTCCATCTCCTTCAGCGCCCATTACCGCCGAAACTGTTGAGCCTGCGGTGAAAACCAAGCTCAATATCACCAAAGCCCCCAGTACGCACATAGCGCTCTCCAGCAAAGCCAGTAGCGAACCCTCAGACGGAGGGGTTGGGCCCACCGTAAGAAATACACTTGAGGAAGGACACTTGAAACGACAACGAGCTAAATCAGACGGGCAGGCTTCTCCGCAACCCAACCCCTCGAAGAAACAGGCTCCGGCCTCGGTTGGTGAGTCGATCGAGGCTTATGAGCATACGACACTGGGGAGCATCTTCCGTATTACATTAGACCCAAATCGAACAGTCGACTCCTCGAACCATAAACTCATATATTTGCGGAATCTTCGTCAAGAGTTGGAGGATGAGCAAGCTCCTATCATGTTGACGAAGGAAAGGCTAGATTCTGCCATCCTTGAGGCAGCCTCAGCAATTCCGCATAACAAAGGCGTCTTGGACTACCTAATACCTTGTTGGAAGCGGGTTATGAGAGCTTTGAAGTCACTCCGGGGTTATGCCAGTGGGAAAGATGTCATCTTGAAAGAAGCTAAACGCCTCTGCATGAGCAATTGTGTATTTGCTGTGGAAATGCCGGAATTTTTCGGGTCAGTGATTGTCGTAGTTATGCAAAGATATGGCTGATTCTCTCTAGGCGTGAACCCAACTCGGCATTAGACACCTTGACATCGTACTTGTTGTTAGAGCCAACAGAGGAGAGGGGCATCAGTCCCGACTTTCTCGCTGAAATGGAGGCTCGCATCGAGGAGGATGAGTCCATCAAACCAATGCTGAGAAAAGCTGTTGTTGGCTTAAGCCAGCAACTCGCGATGATGACAATGAATGACAACTATAAGCCATATATTCATGTGAGTTGACGTGAAATCCACAGCCACAACGATCGGCGCTGATTAGCATCTCAGGCACTGAAGGCGTTATGTCAGTCCTCCAAATTTGTGGCCGCTATCGCAGAAGATCCATTATTTCAAATGGCAACATCTGCACCAAGAATTGAAATGGACACTATTCTTGGCCCTTTCTTCCGAATCTCACCACTCCAGGCAGAAGTCACAAAGGAGTATTTCGCCTCACCTAAGACTATGGACAAGGGCAAAATCCGCACGTCCCAAGAAGCTTTGAGATTGACTTTACAGACCCACCAAAACGACCTCCTTGAAATCACGAACTTGTTTGTCAGGACCGGCCCAATATCAAGAAACAAAATTCTTGATTGGTTTGCCTACATTGTGAATTCGAATCACAAGCGGCGAGCACTACGCTCAAACCCAGCAGAATTGTCTTCTGATGGATTTTTGATGAATGTTACAGTGATCCTAGATGGTCTTTGTGGACCTTTCTTAGATACTACATTCTCGAAAGTGGGTAAAATTGACGTTGAATACCTGAGACGCAACCCACGAGTAGACATCAAAGATGAAACCAAGCTCAATGCGGATGAAAGCGCTTCAACGGAATACTACAAGACTGTGGCTTCGGGGACGTCAAACTTCATTTCCGAAGTCTTTTTCTTGACGCTTGCTGCACATCACTATGGAAGTGAGGCTACAAACACCATGCTCAAGTCGCTGGACAGAGAGATAAAGTACATGACGGATAAGGTAAAAGAAATGGAGGCAGAACGCCCCAAGTTTGCAAATGTAATTTCCCCACAATCTTCTAATAAAATAAAAAGGCCTTTACTGAGAGTGTATAGTCTCCCCATCAATTAGCGGTGCTCGAGGGCAACCTGAAGAAGTACAACGATATTCTTGAAAAGTATATGTCCTTCAAGTTTGCAGCAGAGGGTGTTTTATTTGACAAGGTGATGCAAGCGAAATCGCTCAGCTTCATGAGGGTGGTCACCGTTTGGCTTTTGAGAATTGCAACCCAATCAGACTATACCCCTGACAAGACTGTCAAGTAAGCATGATTCTACCATTGTGTATTGCCCTTCTGACTCATTTCTAGCTTACCTCTTTCAGCACAGCAACCAGATGCCTTCAGATGCTTGCCTGAGTATGTCCTAGAAGACATTGTTGGTAATTTTAACTTCATCTTCCGGTAAGAGCGCTTGATTATACTTGCTGGTGCTTACAGCTGCTAAACTAAAGCTAGATTCATACCTGATGTCATGCTCTCGGCTGTCGGTGATGAGATTATTGCGTTATGCATCACGTTCTTGACCAACTCTGAATACATCAAGAATCCTTACCTAAAGGCTAAGCTGGTATCTCTCTTATTCCATGGCACCTGGCCTGTTTATCACCGCACGAAGGGGGTTTTGGGAGATTCTTTGGTGGGAACAAAATTCGCGAATGACCATTTGCTTCATGCACTCATGAAATTCTACATTGGTACGGCTTCAATAGATCCTGAATGCGGGGTTTTGCTAACTGTATGCCAAGAGGTGGAATCGACAGGAGCACACACCCAATTCTACGATAAGTTCAATATCAGATATGAGATATTCCAGGTCATCAAATGCATTTGGACGAATACTGTCTACCAAGAGCGATTGACTCAAGAGAGCAAGTAGGTCTTTGCAAATACATATCTGTACTTTGACGCAAATGCTAACTTTTCAGGACAAATACGGAGTTTTTCCTCCGATTTGTAAATCTACTCCTGAACGACGCCACTTATGTGTTGGATGAAGCATTGACGAAATTCCCAAAAATCCATGACCTCCAAGCAGAGTTGCGGCCACCGAACACACTAACGCCGCAAGAACGCGCAGCGAGAGAAGAAGAACTTGCTACTGCAGAAGGCCAAGCCCAATCATACATGCAATTGACTAATGAAACGGTATCGATGATGAAGCTTTTCACTAAGACCTTGAGCGCTTCGTTCACAATGCCGGAGATTGTCGAAAGAGTGGCTGCCATGGTCGATTATACGCTTGACACTCTCGTTGGACCGAAGTCCCTCAATCTGAAGGTTGACGATCCCAAAAAGTATCAATTTGATCCGAGAACCTTGCTCAGCGAATTTATCGAGATATACCTCAATTTAGGAGTCTCGGAAAATTTTATTGAAGCTGTAGCCGGAGATGGACGCTCTTACAAACCAGAAAATTTTGATCGGGCAACTCGCATTCTAAACCGGCATAGCCTCAGATCCGCTGAAGACATGGCAGCATGGGAAAAGCTCAAGGGTCGCTTCAAAGTAGCCAAGGAACTTGAAGACCAGAATGAAGAGGACTTGGGGGACATTCCTGATGAGTAAGTTATGCATTCTTGTTATGTCTTTCGACATCCAGAGCCGCCATCTACAGGTCTGCAAGAGATTACCCGTCGTTCACTACCGTTAGGCAAGATTGCTTTGCCCTGCTCGTGGAGAGTATAGGCTTCATGGATATCGACTGTCATCGTGTGAATGTTGGAAGCTAATTTTTACCAGATATTTGGACCCTATCATGGCAACCTTGATGAAGGATCCAGTCGTACTGCCGCTAAGCAAAATCGTGATCGACCGAAGTACCATTCGAAGTCATTTACTCAGCGACCCTCATGATCCATTCAACCGATCTCCGTTAAAGATTGAGGATGTTGTCGATGCTACAGAGTTGAAGGCCGAAATTGTTGCTTGGAGAGCGGAGATGATGCAAAAGGCCAAGCAAGCACGTGATGACGACACAATGGATACTGCGGAGGGCTAGACGTTACGTTGCATTTTTGGGAACCGGATTGGGATTGGCGTTGAAGCATGCATAGCCAAACGTGTGTGGCGTTGTCGGAAAATCACGAGTTTGCTTCCATAGAGAAAGGGTGAATGAATGTATCCCAGGTGGCTTTCTCCACTTTCTTCGTGATATCAGCTTAGGAATTCTCCTTCTACTCCACCAAAACTGGCAATCCTGCATCATGCTTTTCACAAGGGACAAAATATCTCAGTGAAATTGAGTTCTGGCCTTGGGGTGACGGTTCATGGGAGGCTCGGCAAAGGTACTAGCTAACCTCCTCCTTCCCCTTCCAGCGCCCATGCGAGGCCCTGCCTGCTTTTGACGTGCTAGTAGTCTAGCGCGTTTACAAGACCATTTTTTTTCTTTTCTCCTTGCATCTTGCCTTCTCCAGGTTCAACCTCACGTTCTCCGGAACATAGACCACAGTCTCTAAACTTCTCGCTGTCCACGGACGTTGAACTTCACCCAAGACGCCTCGTCTTTAAACTTCGAAGCAGGCCTGGGCATCTCTGACTGCTGGTCTTCAAACATTATTGATCAGTACTCAGCATTCATTGTCGACTATGAATGCCATGTTGGAGGTGTGTGCGTTAAGTGCGGAAGGGAGGGGCACGCCAGATTCCGTACAGAGAGCTGGGAGCATTTGCTTGGAGATTTATCGGGGCTCCTCTGCCAGATGAGATTGGGATATATTGCGAGGGAATGACTGTGACAGGGGGAAGTTTCCAGGGAAAGAGTCATCTCTCAGAGAAACAAAGACCACATATGACGCCACCGCCGGCGGACGGAGAGGGTGTGAAGGGTGGACGTGTCAGCGGAGGACGGTTGAGAACAGAGCAGCTGATTTCACGAGGAGGATGAACCGCCTGATTGCAAGCACTGTAGGAGTTGGAGGCACTGGAAAGGTTGGGTGTGGTGCTGATTGTGAGAATTGCGTGTACGACAGGTATGGCCTGAATTTTCTTCGAGGTCTTCTTCACTGCATTGGCCTACACGTTCGGTTTGAATGCATTCCATGTGTTTTCCCTTTGGTTCAACGTTTATTATGCAGCTCTCGTTGCCTTATCAACTCTTGCACATGGCTGCGCTTGGGGTCTGCCTCTGGAGAGGCGGCATCTCTTCAAGCTTAATCACCAAGTGTTAAACTTTCATCCGGTACTTAGAAGTTCTTGAGCACCAGAAAATGGTACAACCTTTCGAACTTGTTTTGTTCACTGAACGCGAAATTCTTGAAGATTCTGCAACAGTACAAGTCTAACATATCCTAGATCCAACTTTCCTATGCCTCAAGTCTTCCAGCCAGACGAATACTTCGCTGGATAATTCAGGGGTATTAGCCGAGAGAAATGATTGAAGTGATTCGTCACTCAAAGGTGGGGTCGTGAGGAGGGGCAAGCACACAGGACGCCAGTTGCTATGCACAACTCAGATAACTCTCGGCGATACGCACCTCTAGCCAGAAACTTTGACATCTTTTAAAGAGCTTGAAATTCGTTCATTTCATACCTCTCGACCATCTATTCACCATGTACTGTCCAACTTGGAAGACTTAGCAAAGATGCAATCAGAATGTGCAAACCCCGAAGGGGTAGAAGCGGCAGTTAAAGCAATTCGCTATGATGTTTCGATCTATGATAACTCCATTTTCTAAGTTGCCTGACCCAAAACGAGTTTGGTTGGGGTCTCCATTATCAGCGCTTGAAGGGCTCGGTTTGCGCTCTCGGGCGATACATCTGACCGAAACTGATGGATGCCAGGTCGATTATCCCTCCTTACCCCAGAGGTTGTCTCCGCGGCGGCTGCTTCAGAATTCAAGACCGGCAGAAGAGTTGGAATGAACTGAAATATGAAAAAGCTTGAGTATCCGCAGTTTGGGCGTCAGTCTTGCTCACACAAAGTTATTCCTGTACGAACGATTCTCAAGCATATCGTTTGGAGGTATCAAATAGCCTGCGGGGGCATTTGGGATACCAAACCCCTGACTCCTCCTATAATTGGGATATTTAAGTTGGGGAACAACTGACGGAATTTATCCAGATGCCTGGGCCAGGCGGCATTGGCGTTGGAGCATATTTTGACGATGTGTATGAAATGAATCCTCGTATGTTTGATCCAATACCCATCTGAATATGTCTTGGCGTGTTTACCTTCAGACTAGGTTTGAAAAGTAGCTTGAATGATTGCCTAATGAGAATGCAGAACAGAGCAGTCAATGGGATGGGTTTCGACATTACTCACAACCACTCAAAACAAGTGAGCCTTCCAGCTCCAAAGACCGAATTTTCTATGGTGGAACTACCAAGGGAGATATAATGGATTCGTCAAATGACCGCATTGGAATACAGCACTGGGCGTCAGAAGGCATCGCTGGTCAGTACTGATCTCTTCATTTTCGTGTCCTTCAAATAAGCTTCCCGCAAGTACACAAGTCAACTGATTTATTGCTCGAGGCCGCGGGATTCTTCTGGACTATCACCTCTGGGCTTCCACCCAATCGCCGGCAATCAAGTACTCTTGCTTCTCGGCCCATGCAATCACTTTCCAAAGCATTCTCGCCATGTGCGAAGCCGAAAACGTGGTTCCTCGCAAAGGAGACATCCTCTTCATCCGCACGGGCATGATGCCAGAATGGGAGACCTTCACCGAACAGCAAAAGAAGGAGTACGCTGCACAACCAGAAGCGGAGCACGCTGGCATGGAAGCATCCATCTGCCTTCTGGAATGGCTCTGGGATAGCGGCATTGCTGCGGTGGCTGGCGATGCAATCGCCTGGGAAGTGAGTTTAAGATGTGACTGAGCTCTTGGCATTTCTCGTGTATGCGGTCGTTAAGTGCTACTGGCTAATATCATATTCCCAATCAGGTCGACACCACACCAGGCGAGGTTTCCATGCATGAGTATTTACTAGGTGGATGGGGTATGCCTATCGGTGCGTCTCAGGTGTTTAAGTTCGATCCCGTGCTTGCCTCTTTGGATCTACTTGTCGATCGCTAACTTTCGACATTCGAAAGGGGAAATGTTCGACCTTGAAGCTTTGTCCAGAACCTGTGCCGGCCTCAAGCGCTACTCGTTCTTTTTGACTTCTATGCCGTTGAACATGCCCGGAGGAGTTAGCTCACCACCAAACGCGATGGCTATTTTCTGATCTTTGATCTCAACCATTTACATGGTCACGAGAGATAAGTGTTACAGATTGCCCCAATATAAAGGGAAACTTAATTCAGCCTTTCGTATCCAAGTACATTGCACCCGAAAGAATACTGCGGGGTGACATGTTTGTTTTATGTCAAACTAGTAGGCTGCAGATCAACGGCTTAATTACTTCATACCAACAGCTGCGAAAACTAGTTCTTACTTTCCTGCTGATTCCGTAAGGCGCATTTGCTTTCCACATCTGGCGATGACTGCCAGCTCAATGGCATCGAACGTGATCATCATGTCTTTCATGTGAGAGTCGACGTATCTCGTATTGGTGGGTTTGCTACAATCGCTGGCAACAAAGACAAAAGAGCGAATCGACAGCTACAATGCGGAGAATTTCATACTCGAGCACTAGCTCGCTCGGCAATTAATGGGCATCCAGTTCCATTGTTATGAGTCTTAGGACTTAGTTCTGATCATATCTCATTATTTTACGTCAGGTTCGATCAGCGTGGATAGCTATGCTAAAGTGCAACTCCGCCTGCAGGAAGTATTTGTGTGAGTTGTAATTACCCAGCAGCGGTTGTTGGATAATGGAGCACACGACTGAACCACTCTCCTCCCTCCCCAAGCGTACCAATATCCCAAAGTCACAGTCCCCCAGATGCCCTGAATCCATGGCAAGTCATCCGACAAGTGTTGCCATGGGATGAAATTCGAAGTCCAGACGCCAATGCAGTGCCATGTGCGACCAACTATCCATCCACCATTGGGGGACATATATAAAATTTGTAAAACAAGATATGCGCTTGTTGGTCGACCACGGAAGCCGCCAAGTTGATCATACGAATATGCAAGCAATGCATGGAAGTAGCGAACCGGGTATCTTTTATATGGCCGTTAATGATTTTCTTTTCGTCTCCTTCTTCTTAATGTCTCCATTTTTCATTCCTGGCTCGAGTTTGGTGTCCGAAGGAAACTTTTGCTTCAAAGAATTTCCATTTCCTCCTCTTCACTAATTCTCCCCACTCTTGCACCTCCAGGACTGACTCTTTCAGGCCCTCGAATCACTTCGGGCATTGGCTCATCCTTTTGGCATGCGTTTTCCAGCATGTTGGTCCATTTACCGCTTGTCCCAGCATGACTGTGTTTCAAGTGCTGCCTAAAGTGATCTGCCCGGAAGAATTTTTTAGCATGGTTGCACTCGCCAAATTTGTGCATTTCCTGAAGATGCGCTATCCGCACTTCCCAGTCTTGTTCTGTTGCTATAGCCATCGGAGGACCAGAAACAGAAGGGGACGAAATCCCCGAGCGGGGGAAGTCTTCACCGCAATAGCCGCACGTGTCAGCTTCGTTTGGCCGCGTTGGAGAATTGTGGAACGCAGCCGGATAGCCTGAGAGGGCAGCACAGGACCATGAATGGCGGCGAAGGTGCAGCGAATTCTGGTGGCGTTCCGCTTCGTTCTTGTTTTTGAAACGATTGCGGCAATACGCACATTCATATTGCTTTTCTTGTTCATGAGCACTATGAAGTGATTAGTACAGACTTCCTACCCATCTCGAGGGACTTACTTGAGCTCTTCTTGCGAATCGAACTTTTTGGGCTTCTTAGGACAACACTCGCACATGAATACGCCTTGCATTTTGGGGGCTCCATGGTGTTTTCCATGGCCTAGACTGTCTGACAGCTTGCGAGAGGTCATAAGCGGCCTTGTCTCTGATATCGTGCGGTTATGATTTGTCCTAGAAAGAGTCCCACGTGGGCTAGGGTTCAGAGACAGAGATGTGACATAAGGGGAGTCCGAAATATCTGAACCCCCTGGGGAGAGACCCCCCGGAGATAATCTTCCATAAGAGTTCAGACTGGTTATGCTGCTACCACCAGCTGATAGAGCGGACACATATGAACCACTCCTTGGGGCAGAAGCAGTCGATGACACCGATCCCGAGTTCGAGTGAAATCGAGGGGCTGGTGAGGTTCTGGACGCGGACTCCCGTCGACGATAGAGATCGCTGGCGCTGCCCACCGTATGCAGCGAGGGTCCTTCATCACCTGGTGGCGACGAGGCCCGCCTTTTCTGACCGGCAGTTGAACCCGGAGAGTACGCTTCTGAACGGGTCGAGTAGTCGTCAAGATGTAAACGTCTTAGGCCTGCTTCTTCCATGTGAAAATCTACATCATGATCTGGAGAAATTCTCTGGTCGTAACTTTCACGGGATCTGCCTGTGACACTGGAGGCATCGTCGCCGATGCTCATCACAGAGCTACTACCAGATCGTCTGATGTATGGGACAGGTGATCTATCGGATTCTGCGGTATCACTGGGCGATCTGTGGTCGAATTGGGTTTGGCCCCCAAACCTCTGGTAGGGATAAGAGTGCCCGGGAGAGATACCTGAGAGTGGGGTATCTGCCCACTGACTTAGCGGACTTTCGACAAGCCCTGGTCTGCTGGTGATGATTGGCAAGGACAGTGGCTTCATGGCGTTGGGGTATCGGTGTTCCAAAGCAATTCGTGAAGTCGGAGAAGAATCACTGGCTGAAGTGCTAAAAGCAGACTTCGAATAGCCTCGGGGCGGTGTGGTATTGTCACTCCCTCTTCGGGCATCTAACTTTTGCAGTAAAGACTTGTCGTATGCCTGGGCGTTGCTCTGATATTTCTCGTGAACTGAACTTTGGAAACCAGATCTGGCGGCAGAGGAATCTTGGTATTTAGACCTGCTAGGGAGAAGTGTTAGCACTGACAAAACAGATAAAGAGGCGTCATATAAATCAAACAAAATGCAAGGAATATCCCAAAGATAGTCCATAGCTCATCATGGAGGGCAACACAAGGTGCCTGTATTCTTCGAACGGTGTGTGGACACCTATTTCTTGCGGTGAATTGGCGAAAACTCACTGGCTTGATCCAATACTTGTCCCAGAAAGACTCGCATAGCCTTCATCAATTCGCGGATATGTATTATCTCGGCTCTCGGTGCGACCCATTGACTTGATAGTCGAGGTAGAGCTCCCACGTCGCGAATTGTCAAGCCTCTCATCCATTGCGCTCTTCCTACTGTGAAAACTGCCATACAGACTCGACCCAGGATGGACAGACGCTACTGATCTGCTCCAATCGCTTTCGTGAGATGGCGAGTTCCCCCATTGCCATGCAATATCCGGTCCATTGTTCCCATTATCTACAATGTCTGCAAGGTATCGTGGAGGAGGGAGTGGAGGAGGAACAGGGTCCTGTGAGTGCGGTATTGACATTGGAATGGAGGACGTCGAAGGAGAGGAAGTCGAATTATACGAACTCGACGAGCTCGAGGTGCGAAATCGATCAGAGAGGTTCGGGTCGTGGACATAAATCTCCGGCAAGGCCACCGGCCTCGCACCACGGTGTGGGATCTCCATGACGAATTTCGAGAGATGGGACCGCCACGAGCTGAAAGAACGAATTCTCAGGGACGGCGCAGGTCTTCCGGCCACTACTTGCTAGGAAGTCTCAGTGTGTTGGTGGCAAAGGTCTTCGGAAGAGCCGACTGGGACAAATAAATGGAGGCGAAACATGAATCTCTATTCCAACAACAAATATACAATAAAGAAAGAAAGAAGACCTCCGAGATATGCAGAAATCGTTATGTCATCGAAGAATTAGGAGAGGTCGAGGGCGCTTCGGACCCGGTATATGAGTGTGTGGGAAACGTGAGACCTCGAAGGGTGTAAGATGGTGGAGGAGGATGTGTGAGCATCAAGATTCGGACTTTAGATTGAGGATGTCTGGGACTGGGACAGGGCGGCTGACGGGGCGACTAGGAGCCAGCTGGCTGGGCTGGTACGGCGGGGTGGATGTAGTAGAGCACCGTATACAGAGGGGCTACATAGAATGGCGCGAGTACTTGTGGAGTGACCAGAGGGGGAGGTCGCAGCTCGTAGTTGCAGTTACAGTCTCGCAGTCGCAGTTAGGACGACGGGCCAGGACTCCAGGATGGTCAGCACTCAGAGGCGGATGGACAGGCAGGCGGCGTTTCTGGTAGGTGGGAGCGTAGCACGGGCGCGTTCTGGCGGGCGAGGCGGAAGTGCAGCACAGCGCAGTGCTGGGTGCTGGGTGCTGGGTACGAGTAAGGGGACTCAGGGAGAGCCAGAGATGGGCTCGGGAGCGCGATGGTAGTGCAGCAGCGGCAGAGGGCCGGGCTGGGCTGGCTGGCTGGGCTTAGTGCGCGATGGGCGGAGGTCGGTGGGGCATGGAATGATGAAGGAACAATCGTTAGCTAGGACGGGCCCGAGTCTATCTAGTCACTCTAGTGTCTAGTGTCTAGTGTCTCTACCGGTGGTGTTTAGCCTGCGTTGTGATGTCGCTCATTAGTCGCTGGCGTAAGGTAGTGAGTGTGGCAGGTGTGTGGTGACTGGCGAGGCGCCTGGCCGGGCTTTGGGGAGCAACGCAAGTGCGCGGGTGGTGGCTCAAGTGGGTAAAGGGCCTCGTAGGGCAGGCCAGGCTGAGCAGCGGGCGGACATCGACCAAGAGCCAAATGTCCGAGGCTGCGAGTACGAGTCGGTCGGTATATTGGGTAGCTGCCAGGACCAGCAATTATTATAAAGTAATAGTCCCTGGGGACGAGACTATCGTTGATCATGGATTGCGCAAGTGTGCCGCCTGGGTTGCTGACGCTTGCCAGTGAGAGACTCGGATGTGTTGCTGCTGCTACTGCTTCTGCTGTTGCTGCAACGAGACTGAAGGCTAGGGCATGTGCTGGCGGGGAGCACCTCGTTTTCGACTACTTAAGTCTTGAATCCTGATGGGAACTGTACGCCAGGGGCGTAGAAGATGAGGGCAGCAGTGGGGTTGTGCTTCGTGCCTTGAGCAAGGTCTCGAGGGCACAGTACGGCAGCAAAGTGCGACCAGGCATGGGACTGAGGGGAGCAGAAGAAGGCGAGGCTCTCGCCGTCTCTTGTCTACTTCATCAGACGACAGTGACTTGACACCGCTCTTGCACTTGCTGACACTCTTTGCACTTCGGCCTCGTCCTCGTCCTCGTCCTCTCGACCGTCTTACTCTCTAGACAACCATTTGACGACGGCTTATGTTCTTGTTGTTACGAGCACGTCTGAGGAGAGCAGCCCTGCGGATTGAACTTGACTTTGCCTCGAGTGGGCCAATCCGCCTTGACCCCGTCCTGAGCTCTCGTGAGAAAAAGGGTCTGGTATCATCTCATCATCGTGCTTGTCTATCTAGTGGGCTTCAAACCAGGCCCACGTTCTCACTCACACGCGCCCCTCGGCTCGCTCGCTCACTCGCTGCAAGTTGGCGGTGATGCGAGTGTTCTCTTGCGCTCTGCTCTGACATACATGCAGTCCACGGCGGCCACCCACGGCCACGGTTCATCCACTCACGCGTCCCACTGCATCATCGGCTGCTTGCTTGAGCTGGTGCAGTAGCATTTTGGGCACTTTTGTCAGGCTTCGGAAGGCGGCACCCAAGAGCCAGCAGCCAGTGGGGGGTGATTCTCAAGGTCTGAAGTTCTGGCAGGACGCCAGCCTTTCCTGTGCTGCAGCGGGGTTTCGACGTTCGAGTCGTCGACTCGTCGTCCCTCCGGACAGGGAGAGCGGGCGACGCAGGGTTCCGCCAGGGAAGGCTAGAGAAGGGAGGGAAGGCTGCTGCGGGCAAGCACAGGGATGCGCCAGTGCAAGGCCTGGAGAGCATGGGTGCCCTGGGAGCCCTCCCTTGCACTCCCTCACCGTCCGCTCAGGCCTCTGGCGTTTCGGTGCATCGGCGCTCCATCGATATCAGCCCTACGAGGGTTGCCGTTGCGCTGCGTGACTGCACCACTGTGACTGCACATTCACACTGGCACCGCTGCACCGCTGCACCAACGCACACTCACTTGCCACTTCGGTCCCTCTCCTCCACTCCTCGCCCAAGCCCCAGCCACGCCTGGCACTCCCGCCACCCCTCAGACGGGAGCCTGCCTCTCGTTGGCTGGCCTCTGAATCGTGAAATGAGTGGGCTCATATTCATCTCGAATGCGCGTGGCGGCCCCGCTGGCTGCTCTCTCCATGTGAGATGGTGGTGAACTCTGGGCGACGACTGGAACTTCGTTTTGTCGTAGGGCCAGCTGAACGACGAGTCGACGACACCACCAGCGGCTAATTAGTCAAATGTCCTCGTGCGCCTTGCGTGGCCTCGCCTCTCGGGATAACATCTTCCAAGACATCACTCCCTCGTTCTCACTGGTATCTAGGTACGATTCAATATCACACAATACTCCTCTGGTCTCGACTGGAAAAGAAATCTGGAAAGTACGAGAGCCACCAACCATCCTACTGTATTCTCGATTCCTGAAAGACGGCCCTCCAGACCGCCTCCGTAAAAGCTCCTAGTCCCAGCAACTTGCTGGCTGAAATGGGGACCTCTCGATCCGCCAATCATCGCAGGATAGCAGTTTACCATGCCCTGCTGCATCCGCAGAGTGTAACTCCGCACTTCTGCAGCCTCTTGGAAATTCTGGAGACTCGAAGGATGTAGCCAACCCGCGATCGTTTCAACCTCTTGCTGCGCCACCACCCGCCGCGCCAGGGTAAATGATCTTAAATACACCAGATCTGAGGAACAAGATCGACGTTACAAGTCAATGGTGAAGTATCGGATGACCCTAGAGTGATTGGCAGAAGCTTGGTATGCCATCAAGGTCGTTTCCATGCTCCTTTCCACAATCCGTAGGGCGGGGTCGAGATGTCCACGGACGTACGCGCAGATATGCACTAGTGAAATCATTCTACCATCTCTAGCCGCAAAAACTACCCTCGAAAGAGTAGCCACCTGCGAGTCATGCCCCTTAAAACCTAATGTGCGGTGAAAATAGCATACCACTTTTACATCGAAAATCTCAAACAGAGAGGGCAAGGCTCGAATGGCAAGTGCAGACCATGCCGAAGGTTCTACTTACCATGACCTTAGTCAGTTGCTTTGTTGGAAGGGCTTTGGAGGGGCTTGAATCGAGTGGTCCTCAGAAGTCAAACCCTTTTGAGCACAGCAGGAAGCATCCTTGGAGCACCTACCTGCAGGAGGAACTTTTTAGATGCCGATCGACAAGCTCGCAGAGATCGAATGGACAGAGATCTGATGCACTGATGTTTTTTATAACTCTACTCACCTTCTAGATTGTGCAAAGATCGATGGCAGCCCGTCTGGCGGCAGCACTGCCGGGCGAGATCGTCATGGATGCCGCGAATAAACTGGTGTTAACGTGGAAGTAGGTTCACACCCTCCCACCAGGAAGCATGCGAGGCGTGGGATTGGCTGCCCCGCGCCCGGAAATCCTGCGCAGATGCATGTCAAACGTTTGTGGCTGAGATGCTCTGGTCCAATGGCGATGATGTTGCAGACTCTGCACTCTTGTCCAGGCCTTCGTGTTCCAAAACTCAGGTCATGAATTACGAATGTGAGGCACAAGGGAGGTGGCTGGGCTTCCGTCCTGCTACCAAGATCGCTTTCCGGTGCCGACGCCAGCAGCTCAGCGAGCTCACAAAGGCAAACGATCAAATCACTAACAACCAAGCCCACTGTCGCCCATCTCTGTTCGGACCATAGGGCTCCCGAGATGCGCTATGTGAATTATGTCGGGCGCAGCAGCATTCATAATTCTGTCGACACGCAGCCGCCTTCGCAGCTAGACATACTTCTGATGACATTGATTCGGCGAAGGCGCAGGGAAGGGACAGCAAGGAGGGGCAGCGAGGGGCACCGTGGGAAGAAATCTTGGCACGGATACGGTAGGCCACGGAATGAGCGGGTTCGGGAGGTTGCTTGCATGATGAGCAGCAACCGAGCGCCCCTGACGAGGCGAGGATCATCGCTTTCAGCCCTGGGAGACGGACGGACGAACGACCAAGGCCGCTCAGCCTTTCGCACAAAAGCCCTTAGCCTCGTGTGCTGATTATTTGCACACGAGGGACACTCCGCGCACCTCGCACCTCGCACCGCGCACCCACACCCACGCCCATACCCACACTCGCACTCACACCCGCACGCACGCTCACACAGCACCTCGGCCTCCACATTCGATCTCGTCGGTCCTCATTGAGCCATCCCTCCTCGCACCCACTGCCCTAAAGCAGGTCCAGCCCCCCCAGCCATGTGTCACTCGTGGCTTCGCTCTGAGCGCTTGTGGTTTCTCCAAGATTATGTGAAGCTTGGACATCGACAGATTGGTCGCGGGCGCGGGCGCGGCTCGGGTGGCTTCGAATATGAAAATAGCATTTATTGATATATAGTTGCTCCGAGTCCGAGGCACCCAGTCCTTCCGATAATGGAGCTGATAGGCAGAGAAAAGCAACAAGGCCATGAACCACTGAACAGTGTCCATTCCTAGAATAAGTCTCGATTGAGACGCACAGCTGAATGTTTCGGCCCGTAAGACGCAGCGCAACACTTAAAACCAAACCAATTGCGTGCCTACCCTCTCTGTCTGCATGCAGCACATGTGGGGTGGAAGTCGTCTTCCTATACTGTGCCAACGGTCCAGTCTTGCCTGACAAAGCAGAATCTATCATTGTGATCCAATCATCAATAACGCCGTTCAGAAGCTGGGAACAAGCTACTGCACAACTGCACAACTGCACATGGCAAATTTTTTTTTTTCAAGGCTGTGGTGCAGCCGGAAGGTATCCCTGTGCTGCTTGTGCTGCTTGTGCTGGCATGGCAAGCGTTCGTGTGAAATAGGAAGGAAAAGGTACCCCTCCTCAGCTGATGAGGGGCAAGCGCTATGAAGGTAGGTGAGGTTCAGCTTCGAAGATGGCCCCCAATGTCAATTCGATCGACCGGCCGAGACGACGTCCCAGCACAATGGTAAGAGTTAAACGCATCCAATCAATAGCGCAGAGTAGACAAGGCTAGAGCGCAGGCTTGAATTTCAGCTCCCAGAAATGCATGGCCAGCATGGTGGAAGTGGTAGTTGTGACGAGGTTTCCTGTGCCACGAGCCATCACCTCGATGCAAAGCGCGGGCTGTGCCAAGCCAAATTCGCCCATTGCGAAATCCCGAGTCTTGTTTGAACCTCACAGCTAGATCATCTCTCGGTGTGGGGGCATTGCAACTTGTAAGCTTCGTAGAAAACTTGCTAAACATGTTTGAAAGTTGTGGCGGTTACTAAATCGAGGCTCTTCGACTAGGCAGCGAGCGAGGCAGTCGGCCAGGCCGCCGACCCGCGCCATGGGAAGCAATACGGACAGAGGATCTTCCGTCCGAAAGATTGTCTGGTGCGGTTAGCAACCGCAGTCTCTGTTGGTTGGTGGTGGTGACGCTGCGCCTGAAGCCTGAGCAAATGGAGTAAGAAAGCTCGCGACGAACGGGCCTATCATATTGCTCTTCCTCACGTTCTTGCAGGGCTGCTGCATCCGCCAGCCTAGTACTCTTGGGTGCAAGTCTGTGGGGCGAAGTTACTAAACTGAGCGGTCCGTTGGCGGAACCAAGATTTTGTTCCATGAACGTTCGAACGCCGTTCGAAGCCGGAGCATGCAAGGATCAACCTTAGCCGTTTGTGCCTCGTAAGGTTCAGCAGAGAGTGCCGAGGCAGTCCGAATGTTCACGGCCCTAACTCCAATCTTCTCGCCGGGGCAAGGTTGAACATCTCGAGCTCCGTAAGGGGATTTCCTGGAGGCGTGAGGAGTGGATCAAAAAGTAAGCAAGGTTGCGCAGAACGGCAGGCACCACCAAACGCAAGTATACTACGATGACAGCCCGGAGACAGATTCGTCCCAAGCCACCCGTTCGTTCATCGAGCAGATGACACCGAAACCCCTCTTCATAGGAGGAGGATGCGTCTCCGAGTCACATGCTGCCGACCTTTCGCATTGTAATCAACCTTCACCGACAGAGAGGCAAAACGCCATTCTGTCGACCCAGCGAGTAAGGTGCCTGGAGACAAGAAACCTTGACGAGGCTGATTCCTCGTGTATGTTTATTAAGCTCCTGAGCTCCGAGCCGTGTTTCGTCTTCAGTAGTGGAGGAGGGAGTGCGGGCCCTGACGGCATTAAGGCCAGACTCGGTAAGTATATCCAGGTACCTGGGTTTGATGCTCAGATGTCAGATGAGGCAGGTCGCCGACCAGGTTGATCTGCCAGATCGACCGTCAGCCCGTCAGTAGCTTCGGAGAAAATTGAAACCTGTTCGAGCGGAGTATCATGGAGCAAGCGCGTCAGCCCTGCCAACAATCATGCCTCCTCCCGAGGCTCCCGTACCAGTATATCCCCTCCATTTCGTATTCGAGAATTGCTCGTCTGCAAACCAAGAGATAAAGTAAGGATCGAGCTGAACGCGCTGTTCTTGCTGGTGACTATTATTGATGGCGTTTCAACGCCACACCCACAAACGACAGGTTGGAGAAGGGGTTGGGGATGAACACGAGGTGGCGTAATTCCGAAGGGGTGTCTGTGTAACGGCGGTCCCCCTATTCCAAAGAGGAAGTCTGAACCGCGGCAACCAAGGAAATCACTCAGCAAAAGAAAAGATAGTCGATTACTGTGGAGTGCGTTGCGTCAGCCTTGTGAATCGTGCTTTTAGTGAACAATTGAGGTGGGAGTAGGAGCCGACAGCAGGGGAACTGGTACAAAGCTAAGAAGTACCGTCGGTGTATCTTCCCCAAGAGGCTTTCCAAACTCGAGAAGATCCACCAAATCCACCAAATGTCAAGCTCGGAACAAATCATGGATGATAGCGCAACGTAGCATAGGGGAGAGGCCCTTCTCCGCGATCTAGTCGGAGATTTCCCATTCATTATTTCGCCGAGGCTGCGACCCCGAACGGGGATTGAACAGTTAAGGCTCAATCAATGCTTTCATCGCGTGGTGCTTGGCAGGGAAGGGCACAAACGACAAGGAGGGGAGGTGGATTCCGCGACGAGACTCTCTAGATAAAGACACGCTTGGGGACGCTGCGGCAGTTGACGGGGCGGCAAGTCTCTGTTTCAGGGCTGGAGGCTAGGCTGAGAGAGATGAAGAGTGCGTAATAGAGTGCGCAAAATGCAAATACTCAACACGGCAGCTAAGTATGGGGTAGTCTGTAGGGGGTCCTTTTAGTCGGAGAATTTGATCTACAAACCTTATGAGATCTGCGTGCCTTAGGCAGAAGGGCTGCAGCCTCGGCAGCCAAACTGGAGTCAAGGAATTTTGAAACCTATGAAACTTGCCATCTGAAATCCGTCAACTGCCCTGTCCAAGACATTTAGAGATCACCTGACTACTGGGTCTCGTTCACCCCTATTCTGCCGTTGTTTACTTCCTTCCAGTCGTGAGTGTGGTCGAGGGCGTTGCAGTGTACTGGTATCATCGACTCGCCCTGAAAACAATCGATCAGGGCAGGGTATAGACTTGATTCTAGATTGACAGGAAGACGGTTCTCTGCAATCCTGGATTTCAGGCCCGCCCCGTCAAACATGGCACTGTCGCGGGTGCCTGGGGAGGAGAATCTGTACGTGGGAGGGTATGTGGCTTTTCATTTCTGCTTTATTGGCTTTCCACTGCCGATCACCTTCACTATCACGAATGCAAGTGGACAATGTGATGCCCCTTCATCACGCACTCGTGATTCTGTTCTTGTCTTTTTGCTTCGCTTTCATTTGTTGATATTCATCCTTGATTCTCCTCCTGGTTTGCCCTAAGTCTCTGGTTGATTGTTTGAACAGGATATTCACCCTGCGCCGGAAAACCACTCTTGAAAAGACCGGAATTACTCATATCGTTTCGGTCCTCAGGTATGACTTCAAAGATTTTGAGGACTGGGAAAAGTATGACCATCTGAACATTGAAGTTGACGATGTGGAGGATGAAAATTTGTTGGGAGAATTCGAAAATACTGGAAAGTGGATTGAGGAGGGGTTGAAGAATGGAAAGGATGGCAAGAAGGGAAGTGTATTAGTTCATTGGTGAGTCACTGAGGTTCTCGTGTCATATATCTTTCTTTCTGTCCTTTATATTCACATCTCGGGCTTCTTTCATTTGGAGGACATGGGATATGCGCTTGAAATATGATGTCTTGACTCTCGGGAACATCAGAGACGATCCATGAGCATCGCTTGGATCGCAGAGTTATCTGCTCTCAAATTTCATTTCATGACCCTTCAGGAATCAGTCCCCTCCTTTATTTTTATTTTTATTTTTAAAGGAATCCACATATATCACACTTTGGAGCTCTGTGCAACTTGGCTGTCTATCCAAACTAACTCCCTTTCCAGTGCAATGGGCAAATCACGCTCAGTAACCATAATAATTGCTTACCTTCTTCGACAATACTCCCAACACACCGTATCTTCAGCATTATCACTGGTCCGAGAATCACGGCCTATGGCTGAGCCTAACGATGGCTTCATGGCACAGCTGGAACTCTATAAAGAGATGGGCTGTCCACGTGATATCGATGGTCATCCGAAGTACCAGAGGTGGCTGTATCAAAGAGAAGTCGATCTTGCTCTGGCTGCTGGGATGGCACCAGAAAGGGTGAGGTTCGAGGATGAGGAAGTGCAAGATGAGACCGAAGGATCGGGACGGGATGTTGAATTAAGGTGTCGTAAATGCCGGTATGTGCCACTCACCTCTCTCAACTCCCGCACTGCAATGTGCACTAGTTCAATCCTGGTCAGATCAAGCTATAGACAAGGAATATAAGGAGGCGCTTCGGTCCGTCAGGTTGTAAACAATAAGGCTAACAAACTTGGGTTCATAGGCGAACTCTAGCAACTGCCCTTTATCTGGTGAAACATCTTCCAACCCCTCCCAAAACAGAATCATTACCTACGACAGAGCCAATATCCTCACTTACCGACTCTCTGCCCCCATCACCACTTCACACCGCTTGTACGCACCATTTCCTCCACCCCCTATCATGGATGCGACCTGCTCTAGAACAAGGGCTCCTGGATGGCCGTCTCGAGTGTCCAAACCCCAGATGCCACGCTCAGATAGGGCGGTATGCATGGCAAGGCATGAAATGCAGTTGCGGAATATGGGTTTGTCCCGCTTTCAGTCTGCAAAAGGGCCGAGTCGACGAAATGGTGAAAAGGGGGGAGAATCACCAGGGTCAGGGACCAGATGGAGTTAACGTTGCGAGTGGGGTAGACAAGGGCGCTGCTTCTGGCATTAGGCTACCCCCGGGTATGCGAGGCAAGGGAAACTTGTAAGATGGAAAGGACGGTGTAGAAAGACTGTGAAGCATTGCGGAAGGTCTAGCCTTAGTGGTAGCCTCTATACGCCTCTATTAAGAATACGGTTGAGGCGTCGATGAAGATTTGATAACCCCCAAGATCTCGTCAGCACATGGGCCGGAAACACCGAGCTCTCTCCCAATGGACTTTCACGGCTGTAAGAACGAATAGAGCGCGTTGCCTGAACATCTCGGGCAACCATTGTGAAAGAAAGAAAGGATGTGGTCGTCATGGCGCTTATGCACGAGTACGACCAACGCAGATATGCATATGGCAGAAAATTCAATTGACAAAAAGACTATGCAGCCTACTGCTCAATTAAAGCCCCAAGCAATTCTATTCGGCAGCAGATACGCCGGAATCCTTCTTCCAATTGAAGCATGCGAATCATGTCGCAAGGTATGAGCAAGAAAGCAGCCATAATTGTAACGTAGCCTACCTGCGCATGAACAAAAGGCGGATGGACCAGCCTACCGGTAACTGGTTCATAAGCACAGTGTCGTCGTCGGTTAAGGAGGAAGGAAGATGGAGTATGGCCGAAGGATGTGATTAGATATCCTGCAGCAGGCCGAAGATTGATTCGAGCTCGCACTTCCGTCCTATGAAGCATTGACACCGACAGAAAGACATCAAATTGCTCCACCGAATGAGGTCTCAGATCTGCTTCAACATTCAGACGAGCGGATGTTTCGACTTTCCTTCATGCTTATATCCCACAAATGATGCAATCGCAGCTGCAAGTGCTGTGCCGCGCAACGCCGTTAACCATGGAGAAAACCTTCTTCAGATCACCGCGGATAGCATTCCGGATTTTCTCATGGGCTTGCCCGCTGCCGAGTCCGTGCTATCGAAGATGTTGCGGGCGATTGGCGTTGGAGGCTTGCCTAGCTTCCGGATGGAGGAAGTAATTTCAAGCCCGTTGCTGGCTGACAGGTGGGGTAATCCTGTAATTTTTTGCGGTAATGAGGGGCTGGAAATGATAGCCTCGAGTCAAGATGAAGTGGCTGATGTCCAGGGTGAAGAGCGTCAGCACTAGCACACCTGCTCGGATCGCTTCATTGAGTCATTGAGCAAGGCTGGAAAACATCGACGAAACGCAGTGATTGCCCGAAGAGTGGGGTCTACTTAAGAGATGATAAAAGAAGGTTTCGCTCCCTCGGTGCTTCTCCAAAGTGTAGTGGAAGCGGGCGGGGCGCCGTCTTCGTCAACGTCGGCCGCGTGCAAGGGAGAACGGTCAGCCTGGTGGCTCCCACACAAGATGATCGGTGATCACTGAGCGGTAGCATTTGATCACCAGGATGCCATCCGGGGTACAAAGTCAAGAGCTGGCCGTTGCCAATACATCCATGTCCAAAAACAGACTCGTGGGCGCGGAAAGCCGATTTCGAACGGGTCGATCACCAGGGGAGCCATGCAGTCAGCAACGGGAGGCCTCGTGAACGTATGATTTCTGGCCTCAGGACATTGTGACGTGTCTCAGAGAAACCCATGTTTTCCGTGAAGCGCAATTAGCAGCGAATGGGCATAGATGGACACACGACGCCCCGCTCGAGGTCGAAGAGGGAACCATATGCGGTATATTGACGCTTACTGTATCTCACAAGGGTTGTCTGCAGCCAAATGCTCCAGTAAGTCGGCATCGCCGAAGGCAGGAAGAAGAATCCTTGCTGTGGATCATGTGGCCTGGTGAGGGGGGTTCTTGTCTTTACAAAGTGAGAAGTCCTTGTCACGTGGCCGGCCTGGATAGATGATTTGAGCCTTCCGTAGCACAAGCACCCGCTGACTTGTTTGGTGGATTAGGGAAGTCCCCGGGGGACTTGGGGGAATAGGTTGGGGTTTTGCAGACGCTCTCGGTTTCGCTTAGCGATCTCTGCGTTCCGCTTCTTGTCGATGCGCTGTTGATAGAAGGTCTTCTGAAGGGCGAAGACTCGTGGTTCTTCATCCACTGCTGGGGCTACACCCTCTTCAGACTTCTAGAGAAAGGGTTAGTGCATAGATGAGCGTACAACACCTAGTGACATTCACCTTATCCTCGGGCTTCTTTTCGTCCTTCTTCTCATCCTTTTTGTCTTTATCCTTCTCCTTTTCTTTCTCTTTCTCCTTGTCTTTCTTTTTCTTCTGCTTCTCCTCGAATTCCTTCTTCACTCGCTCAATTTCGGCATCCATCTCCTTCTTCTTCTTGGCGGCCACCGCAGCCTCGTCAATAATTGGATTGCAGAAGCCTTTGTCTTTGAGGTGTGCCGGACAGACGTAGAAGAAATCCTGGCCCTATATTAACATCCATCCATACAGGAAGGCTCGGTGTGCCGGCGATGTACCTTATTGTCGGCTGTCACAAGCACGCTCGTGCTTGGCTTGTAGCATATTTCGCAGGCCTTCGAGGCCGTATCGGCGACCTTGCGATGGGTGTAGATGTTGGGGAAGGAAGCCATGAGGAGCGACAGGATAAATGCTTTCCTTCTGAGGAACCTCCTAACCAGTTTGAGGCGGAAAGCTCAGCGCGGTGATTTTTACTGCGAGGCGGAGTTGAGTTGACGTTGAGGTGTTGTTGGTCGCTGGACCCACAAGGCTGGAGCTAAAAGGCCAAGGCGGGACGATCCCTGCAATCGATCCAACCACTACCCTACAGTACGATCGACCGTAATTATGCAGAGTACATTGTCCATTTCATTTATTGCTGCAGATCGAGTTTGCACCGCCCACGGACTGGTATGAAAACTTTAAGCGTCTTTAATTCCTGATTGGAGCACACTCCCTTTGAGTGTAAGATCTTTCTGCCGTTTTCGATTGATCGCGTCCGTGAGAAGGTCCACAAAAGACCTTTTACCACAGCACTTTCACTTACCAAAAGCTTCTCACGTCGGACAGAGTCTGCGTGTTGAACCAATTCGTGGTATTGTACGGCATCTCGTTCTCCTTTGGTCGAGTACCTTCCATTTTGTCTAGGCAGCATTCTATCAAGCACAAAGTTAGAAACCTCACGCATCTGCCAACATAACGAATGCAGTTCATCATTTTGAGTCATGTGGTTGGTGTCTATCTTTTAGCTTTGCTCAGGATCTGATGACATTTGGAGGCGTCCGTGTCGGGGCGAAATTGAGTGATTTCATCATAGAAACGCGCGTTCGCCGTTATAACTATTACTGATCCAGCACATTTACTGCGAATGTAGGAAAGATGCTCCCTTCTCTTGAGTAATTGAAAGCAGCACAGGAAAGTGGGTTCTAGCAATCATTACTTGCATCCCGGCTCGGTGCTTGTATCAGCTACCCATGTTGCCAATTACTTGTAATACTTAGACAAGCCCGATGAAGGGATGTCTTTTCATGAAATTCATCACATCAAAGGGCACTGAGCAGCAGACTCTGGAAATTAGAAGTGCACATTCTCGAAGCTTTGGCTCTGGTCTAGATCAAGCACTTGACTCAGGTTGAAATAGAGAAGCTGGACTGGGCATGACTTGGCATAAAACTCAATGTCTTGTGCTGCAGTTGATAACAGATCATCTCAACGATGTATCTTTGTCTCCCTACAAAGTAAGTCCCAGGTTCTCAATTCCATTATTATGAGCATGAGCAGGTCGGCGAATAGGTCATTAGGTATCAGGTTTGTTCTCAACCATATCACCATCACGTGCTTCACACGGAAGCAAGACTAAAGCAGAGTGATGACTTAGCGGAAGCTGAAACTTATTGCTATCGTCGAAATAGAGGTCAAGGAGGTTTACAAGTTTGCAACTGGCATTCTATTACATTGCTGCAAAGCCCACAAAGTTGCCCGGTTTACTCACGGATCACATGCCCAATATTGTGGAGGGAATCAAAGAATGTTCAAAGTCGATCCAAGAGTTGTCAAAAGTAAAGGATGAAGTCATAAAGAAGAATGAAAAACTGCCCAAGAATCTCGTTGCGAAGGAGAGCTTTTTGACCAAAAAGGAGGGGGCCCTTGTACTTGCTGTTAATATAAACTACAAGCGAGAAGCAGAATTGAAGGCAAATATTTCCCAAGACACAAGCTGAGCTAGAGTTCGCATAGTGCGAACTCGAAAATTCTCGCAAAGACCCTTTGAGATCCAGAGAAGAATTCTTTGCCAAGATCCAGAAACTGCATGACAAGGTCGGCCGTTTGGAGAAAGAACTAAACGCAAGAGACGAGGCAAGCTCTATTGTTAAGCTCAACAATGAAGCAACAATTGCAGCTCCTGGGGATAACAAGGGGAGAGTTGGACGGAGGAATGCAAAGCTGCGGCTGTTCGAGAGCAACTACGAGACACCAAAGGAAGAACGCGATAAGTTGCGGTCCCTCGACACACCTGGAGACCCCAAGCTCGAAAGCCAGGTATGAGAGAGCAGAAAGAGTGGGGAAGATGCACGAGCCAAAACCATCCAACTCAAGAGGGACATGGAAAAGCTGGAGGACAATCGATTGAATAATGGGAAGGCAATATCGTGCCTAGAGAAGGACTTGGCTGTCGCGCGTGAGAAGTCCAAGCGGTAGGAAGAGAAGTTGAGGGTGTTCCCCATGGCAGCTACGACTGTAGCCTCAATGTGAACTGAAATATCGCCCATTGTTGTATTTGCTGCCTGTGCATTGGACAATTCTCAGAGGATACTTCCTTCTCAGCCGAGATGACGGAACAGCTGAACAGTATAGCAGCCTCCACAATATAGATATGCAAGAATACGAGAATAATGATGAACAAAATGAATATGAAAAACAGTTCTTGTGACATAGCTAAGAGCAAATTTTGCATCAGGGATATCTTTCTACAAACAACGATGCAACTTTTCTTACTTCTTCAGAGGCTCACCATTCGCAGCAATCAATGACTCTTCGGTCTTGATAGGACCTTCACCTACAGATGTCAGGATGACTCTGCTCACTCCAGCTTTCAGTACCTCCACCGCCCGAGCGTCTACATCTGCTGCTTCCTGAGCCTGAATGTCTCGTCCTTGCCAGCCATCCAAATTACCGAGGACACCTTTCAACAGACCAGCCACCAAGGCCGAGTTCTGCTCTTCGAAATAGATCACAGCATTCGGTCCAGCATCGAACGTATACGCCGCCACAATCTTTCCTGCCTTCCGATTGATGTCCTCAACAACCCTGATAGCTGCCCGACTAACATCATTCAAGTAGAAAATGGGAGGGAAAGTGTCCAAACATGTAGCATGGAAGCTATTACTCTCCATCATTGTGACCCTCCCAAACGTCTCAAAGTCCTTCTCCTGGATCGCCTTGGTCATTAACTCCATATGCTTTGGTACCACAACCTCTGCTCTTCTTTGGAAAAGCTCGGATGTCGCCACGGTGATTTGCATTCCTGATGTACTGCTAACACCTTTCTTTTCCGCAGATACGACAAGAATGAGGGCACGCATCGTGGGCCAGTGTGATGCGGGAGCGACCTCGACAGCCACACTGTCCGAACCGTCGGCTTTGCTGCCCATCTGCCATGCTACGTAGCCACCGAATAGAGACCGACATGCACTGCCACTGCCTTGTCGAGCAATGCGTGATAGGTCGGTTGGGGAGGAGCTAAGCTCGTAGAGGTTGGCAATTGCTCGTACAAGTGCAGCGAATCCCGCAGCAGAGCTGGCCAGGCCGGCGGCGGTAGGGAAGTTGTTCTCAGAGACGATTCGAAGTGGTAGAGTCGACAGCTTTGGGAGAGATGAATTCGATGATTCGAGTGCAGCCCGTAGAGAACGAAGCTCGCGGAAACACGCCTGGGTTCGAGCACCGCTCACATCTTGGGGTGAGGAGTTCAGGAGGAGAGTATCTTCGGTGAAGGAGGAGGAGCAAGCAGCTGTAGTATGCGTTCGCAAATCGGCTTGGGAAAGGGTGACTGAGACGGAAGAATTGGTTGGGAGGTTAAGTTTTGGGTCGCGTTTTCCCCAGTACCTGGTCTTGTCAATATTGTTTGAGGTGTGGGGGAAGGGAGGGGTTATTTACTTGACAACTGCGATGTTGACTGGGGCAGTCGTGCTTGCTTGGTATATTTCTGCCATTGTCAGATCAATGACTGTCTGTGTTGTGATTTGAATATTTGAGACAGTAATTGACCTGGAGGAGACAATTGTCAAGTGAAGATTGTTGACTCTATTTCTATTTTGTTTTTTGGGTGGTCTCGAGCTCCAAGGCGGTCAGGGTCAGCCAATCGGCGAATTGATTCACCGGTGTCCTTTCAGGGGGCCAAAAAGATTCATGCATGAAGGCATCATTACATCCTCCTCGACGCGTTCTCGTTCAACAATACAATGGCAAAAGATACAGAAACTCCAGCAGAAGTGTGCCCAGTTGACCCAGCTACGCGTGCGGCATGGCTCAAATCCAATCCCTCGAGAACGTCAGCTTTTCCAGGTGCGACCAAAGACGCAAGTTTGGCAAGTCAAGGAAATAGCTGCGACTCTAGTACAATCGACCAGACACCTCCTGCTCCATCTCCGAAGGGGTTTTTCTCAAGATTTTCCTCACCCCCGCCTCCATCAGAAGCCCCCAAGACCCTAGGTGTCGAGCGCGAAATTTCTACGATTCCACGCGCTTCACCCGTGAACCAAGATGCCGGAGTCAAACCTGCGAACAGCGAGAAGGAAAGCGGTGTTAGTGAGAGTGGGAATTGGATATACCCTTCTGAGAAGATGTTCTTTGAAGCGATGAAGAGAAAGGGGTATAGCAGTGATACGAATGATATGAAGACGATTGTGCCGATCCACAATGCGGTCAACGAAAGAGCTTGGAAAGAGATCAAAGAATGGGAACGGCCGTGGGGGAGTGAGGAAAAGTATAGATCATCTCAGCAAAGGCAAGTTTTGGTGCTAATGAGAATAGGTGTGGTGGTCCGCGGTTACACTCCTTCCTTGGATTGTCCACAACAATGAGTCCCAAAGCAAGATTCAACACATTACTGGGATATACTCCTCCTTTCGATCGACATGACTGGGTGGTGGACAGGTGTGGAACGAGAGTAGAGTATGTGATTGATTTCTATGCGGGAAGAGATGAAGGAAAGGGTAACGGAAAACTCAACTTTTTCTTGGACGTGAGACCGAAGTTGAATACTTGGGAAGGCTGGAAAATGCGGGGAGCAAGAACCTTGGGCTTGGCTTGAGTGCGTCAAGTGGCCTTGTGGCCTTCCTTAGTATGAACAGGAGGCTTCGGATTACTCTTCTGGCCAGCTATAGACCGCTGTGGTCAATCGACACTCTTCACTCAAAAGTCACAAGACGTTTGCCATAAGAAATTTTCACAGGCCTGATATGTTGCAAGACACCTACTTCAAGAGTGTTCGGTGGCACTGGGAAAGACAACCCAAAAGTGGAGTTGGTGGCAAATCAGGAAGTTATGAAGACAAACATCGACTCAAAAGAAGGCTCGGGATCATTTCTCACAACATTCGTCGAGAAATGGGTTGAAGCTCAACCCGAAGAGGTCTTCAGTAGAGAAAACCAGGAGCCTTAAAAAGTGACATCAATTCTTTCTGAGCTTCAGAGCTATCGCTTATCGTTTCTCATCCTGATTCTCGTCCCAGAATGAGTCTCCATAGCTGAGACTTCCAAGTCCCATTGCTTTGCAACTTGCTGTATTATATCATCCTCAACTCGTGCTAAGTGCGATCTTGTACGCTCCAGCACCTCAATCACAGATCCACCATCTTTGATCTTGCCGTACTTTGCGAAGTGAAGAGCAAACATCCAGGCCTTTAACATCGTGACTGGACCTGCGCCCTCTTCCAGCACAACCAGAAATGTGCTCCGCCACTGATCATACCACACAATGTATCCCCCATCCTTGAAAATATGTAGTAGCTTCGACAATTCGTCAAGTTGAGGTCCCTTGTGGCTGCCAGTTGCGCTATCCGCACGACCGAAGCAATCAAGTACAGTCTTAAGCTCAACTCCCAGCTTACAGTAGCCAAGTTTTTCTCCTTTCCACCTCAAGACACCATCTCTTTCAAATACCCTTTCTTGAAGACGTACGTCTTCCGGAGAAGGACAGACGAATCGAGGAAGATCGTCTCTGCTTAGGTTCCTGTCATTGTTATAGTTCGTCTCATCATTGTCAAGTTGTTCTAGTAAACTCGAGAATACGAGGTTGGCTCGCTGCCTATTGAGCGTTTGCATGCAGACAGCTCTGACGGCAAGGTAGTTGGTCCCGAGGTGGATAGCGAGAAGGAAGACCATTGCTGTCCACGTTGCCCACTTTGTTGAGATGTATGAGACTACAAGACTTCCTGCCAACATGCCCATCAGGGAGATGATTGTTTCTTGGCTCGAGTCTTTCTTTCGAGATATTAACACCCTCCAATCCACACATCGCACTGAATGGACTTACAGCGTTCAACTCCCCTAAATTCCCCTGTGTTGCAAAATGGGCACTTAGTGAAGCCTTGGAACTTCCAGCAGCAACCCCACAAAGTGAACGAAGTACGCTTGAGACACTCAACAATGCTACCCTCGAAGCCTTAGGAAGGGCAGGAGAAAGACAGTCCAGGAGCATTGCAGCATCATTGAAGATATCTGCAGCTAAACGGTACATCTTGCATTCAGGTTCGAGGGATGTGCCGAGTCTATGAGCGAACAGAATCGTGGCGATTCGCCCCATGCTCTCTTGCAGGACCGTGAGAAGAAGTGCGGCTGTCGGAGATGCATGTGAGTCCCCCACGCCAATTCCTATAAAGTTATGAGCGTCCTGCTTCTGGGTTTCAAGGGGTCCAGACCTTCAAGCACAGCTCTGGAGGATAGCATGCCAGCGATTGAGCTTGAGAAAGCTTGTAGTGAATCCTGATTTCGGATCAGCCTTTCGTCTGACCTGGGTCTTAACAATACGCACAAATATTTGATATCTGTTTATGGGTTCGCTAGGAAGTTTTCAGATATTACAATGGCAGAAAACTCACTCAAGGTAATCACTCGTTACACTGTTGGGGTACCCCGCCGGCAAGAACGCATTCAAGATACTCCTGGCATAGCTATCTGAATACTTGGGAACCTGTAATAATTAATCATTATTCGTATCAATTTAAACAGGCTAGAAGCTTTACAATGACATCGATCCTGCTTCCCGAGCCCGTGGATGGGCTTTCAATATAGGTAGCCACGAGGTTATTTGCTTGGTCGAACTCCTCAATCTCCAAGGCTCCGCCATTGAGAGGTTTCTGTGCCATGATGACTGAGCGGTATTGGTGACCAAATTACATTTTCTGATGGCTTTGACTGGAGATGTCGCTATTCTCTCTATTACTGGTGGGTTTCCTGTAGATGTGAAGGCAAGAAAGGCTACGTTTCGGGTTCGTGAAAGAAGCGAGGTGTGAAGCTGATTGGAGGAGGCCATGCGAACAGCCCTTCCGACATTGCTAGATTTTTGATTTGATGAGTAGAAATCGAGTGTTAGCAATTGCTTCATAATAGAGCTGCAATCATACTATGGACATTTAATTATCGCGATGGAGACTTGTTTGCAGGTGGTAAAAGCATGAACACACGTGGTGGACGTCATATAAGTATGAGAGGAGCATCGGTCTTTTATTGAAAGCCGGAGCTAGTTCAGAAACCACTGACTGCTAGGAAGTAAGAATCTTGAATATAATTCCAAGTCGCAAGCGCGCAAAGCCTCAAGTGTCAATCAATTGTCCTTCTAATGCAAGTTTTCATTCCCTTCCCATTGCCTTCCCCGTTCCATTGCCCAATACCCGCTCTGCTCACAAATCCAGAATTACTTGGCTATTTCTATTCTTATCTATTCCCACACTTCGTAATTGTCCTCATCCCGTCATCCCATGACATCAGAAAGCAATTCGGGCTTCCATTGGGTATATTTGTTTGTCGCCGCATAATTTGTACAGTTCTAATCCTCCTTGTATGATCTGTTCAGCAGACCAATGTTGCTCCTCCAGTCTCAATCGCATCGATCTCTGCCAGGTCGATTGGGGACCGTCTGAAACGTGCTGGAAGCTCGTTCCGGTCGAAGTATTGGCCTTTTGCCGGAGCTACCGGCCCAAGAGAGTGGCCCGACAAGGAGCCCAGGCTGCCATCTCCGCTGTTCTTGGCACGCCCGAGGGGGCCATGTTGCTGTGCTTGTTGTCGGTAGGAGGAGAATGAGGAGGAAGGCTTTGGGGAGGTGGTCCAATCTGCTGGGAGCTCGTGGGAAGGAGATGCTGGGTGGGCGTGGGCAGAGTGGTCGACGGATGCTATGTTCTCGTCAGTTACGCCCTTCGATAAGCAATCCAGACAGTTGCCTTCTTACCTGGAATTGTGCGCTTGCCAATGAACTTAATCATGGGGACACGCTCAGCAGCAGCGGAAGCACGGAGAACCTTAGTCGCAAACATCTTGGGGGTGGATTTGGAGTGAAGTTCAGATCGATGAAGCTGACAGAGGTTTCCAGAACGCTGCTGGCGAACTTTGGAGTTGTCTGGGCTCGCTGATAGTGGGTGTTGATTGTTCTGTGTAAAGTTGGGCGAGAGCTCCGTTTAAGACGTGATTTGGAGCTCGCTAAAGAATGGGTCAAGCTCAAGATGCATGCATGCAGATGCGAAATCGGGGGCCTTCGTGGGTGGGCGGGCGCTGCAAAATCAAACTTCACATGGAGAACTTTTCACTCCACACCCTCCTCGAGCTGTTTCGCAGCCACGTCAGACTTCGACCCCAGACTTTTCTTGCTACAGCTGCTGGGCACAGCGGATGATTTGTCGCGAGGGAGGGAGATGCAAGCAAAAATCGACTGATAACGGCGGTCTCCGGGAGCTTTCTCCATCGACAGTCCCCCCACTCATAGGCCATCTCCTCCATGTCTCCGTAGAATAAGACCACCTTCGGCGCATGCACAATCGCGGGTTGATCGGTTATACGGTGCTGCAGGAAGTCCCCACGGTTCCTGCACTCTGCAATCAGCCCTTAGCTCGGTAGTGTGAAAAGCACAGCATGTGGGGGAAATCGAGAGGCTGTTTCAAGTGGCCGAAGCTCTCGAGCCTCATGAGCAAATCAGAGTTAAGACCGAGGCCCAAGCTTGATCTCATATAGGCTTTACTCGAATGTTCGTTCATTTCTTCTAGGCGACAGCACATGGATAGCTAGTGCTACTCGACATGTGAACGTCCCAATGCTTCTGCAACCAATGTCAGGATCATTGTTTCATAAGCTGTGGAGATTTATGTTATGAATTTCTCTGTCGCTTTCATCTTTCAGTGAAGTTGTTCTCTGGCACGTAGGAAGTTCTTGTGGTCTAATATAAGAGTTCACTGACCTGCAAGAAGGTTGCAATTAATTTTTAGCCATTGTTGGTGGACTTTCGCTTCACATCAACTCACTAGCTTCACGTGTCTATTTCGCACATCTCTGTTTCCTCCTCCCAAAGTTCTCAAGTCAATTTCATTGCCACTGACTATTTGTGTACCCACACAAAAAGCACACTAGTGTTAACCGTTGATCACTGTTTGAAAGTAGCCATCAATGGTGGCCACTTCTGAGTTGATCTGATCTCTGGAATCAGCCAAGGTGATTTGGGTTGGGAAGTCAGGCCTGCTTCTCTCAAATGGGTAGTAACCTCAAAGAGAATCCCCATGAAGTCCCCATGAAGTCCCTACAGCAATCAAAGCGTTCGAAAAGGCATCCGTGTCAGATTTCGGGCTAGCTAAGTCACTTTGGACCGTGGAGGTGATGCTATCAACTGCATAGTGGAATTTCTTGCTCTGAATATCCTGGAGAGAGATCTGATTGTCTGGGGTCAAATCTTGAATGACAGCAATGATAGAATCCTAATTGGCCGACGGAGGCTGAGATATTGCTTGAGAATCACTGGTTCTTTATTGGATGGACTTTGTCGAGCGTGCCTTCAGCACTGGCTATTGGGATGGGGCTTAAAATACCACCGCTAGAACCGTTCAGAGAGGAGGTGAAACTTTTAACGTTAGAATCAATGGTGGATATATCGCTGAGGATAGTGCTCGAATCTCTCTTGGGGGTGGTGAAAGCCGTAGTGGCAAACACGAAATGGAGAATGCTCTTGAATGCAACTCTTTTGTGTGTTTTGTAGTAAAAAACGATTGTGGAGAGTGAGGCAGTATGTCGAGGAGAAGAGAGGATGGGGATGCAGCGAGGATAAAAATATGTACCGCTGAAACTTTGATTGTAAATCTCTTGGCTGCGGAAGTCTAATCAAAGTTGTCTTGCAAAGGTAGGCAATATCTTGCTGTAAACTTTAGCGCGATGTCAAACCAGAACTCCAGTAAGGAAGTATCACAAATTTCGATAGAGGTTCAAAAAATAACCAGCATAGCCAAAGAAAACTAGAACCTGTCATTGCGAAGATCTACACTTGCAGTCTCAAAATGCTATTCAAGCCCACCAAGAACCTGCGCTCGCAGATTTTAAAGCGATCGTGGAGCCTCTCTCTCTCCATAAGGCTATTGAGCCTCTACAATTTCGACTTCCCAAGTCCCCTTCTGGTATGGGAATTGGAATGCAACGAGTCCAACTATGTGGCTCCAATGACGTATGCTGCACAGAATCTTGGCGAGGGATAGTTCACGGATCTGCGACCCTCTCTTGACAATCTAAGGGAAGTTCTGTTGTGGGGAAGCGCGAGTTCAGAAAGTCAAAACGAGTCTTGTATCCTCACATCTCAAAAATCCTGAATGTCCCCAGACCCTTGCCTGCGAAGGTCTTCCAAGGATCCCATATACGAACATCCATATCGAGGATATCGAATGCCCTGAGCCATCAGGAGAATAAACAGCTCCTCTTTGGAGGCGGAACTAGTTGGTGGGAGGCCGAGGCGGACGACGTAGATTTGTGCTCCAATGCCGGTGCGAACCTGTAGGACGCATAGAATTTTTCTCCTCGCACAAATACTAAAAGTTGGCCAGAGATGGCTCCGAGCAACTCAAGTTTTGTGGCTGACAATATAGTCTGCAGCAATTTTCGGACTTGGGGCCTGCGAGGGTAGGTAATCTCGCTCTTTGAATGGGAGAAATTAGTTCCCTCTATTAGATCACGCTGTAAAGAGTGAAAATTGGGACTGGGAAGCCATCCATATCGAGACTGGATGGTAACATCTGGCCAGAGGGACCGAGTTGTAAATGCAGAAATGGACTGTTTTGGCGAACAGAAGTGAACAGGAGGCCGGAATTTGAAGTTGAAATGGCGGGGAGCCAGGAATGAGTTTGATTGGCTGAGGGGACCTCACATCTCTTCACTCTCAACTGTCTATCGACTTCCTCCTCCAGCCTCAAATCAGCACAACTTCGGACAGCCTTACCAGGATTTATGAATTGGTATTAACAGCCACATGTATGGGGTTCTATGCCCTCGCTATCTCTAAAATTGTATGTGGCAGTCCATATTTTGTGGTGAATTTTTGTTAACTAATTTAGAAGGAGTCATTCTTGGTCAAACCCACCTCTACTTTTTGAAAATCGCCGCCCAAATAATTTAACTGGTCCGACAGCTTTCATGTCTTTGATTACTCTCCGTTCTTGACCGTTCCACCAATATCTAAGAGCAGCCAGCAAGAGAGATTCTACATCAGCAAGGCTTGGAAATCCCTCCAAAACCGCCACAATGCATGAGCTCTTCCTCTCCACTCAAGTTGCCAACGAAGATCTTCAGAGAGCTTTGCGCATACTACAGGGATACTGTGGCATGAAGCCGGTCACCTTTCTTCGTCGTCGATTGATCTGGGAGGGTCCCCGAATGCGGAACGGGCTCAAGGGAATCGATGCAGGGTTCCTCAAGAGACAATCGCAACCAATCTGGCGAAGCCTACACGAGCAGCTGATTCGACAGTCATATATCATCACCCTCTTATATGATGTTAAAAGAGAGCAATTCGGTGAAGGTGAGAAGGCCGGAGTCCAGGACGGCGATGAAGGCCAGAAAGAAGAAGACCCGTAAGACTCTATTTTGAAATTTCGAGGGGGAGATTAATCTAGCTAACGAGACTTATAGAGTAATAGACTGTGATCAGCTCTTAGGCATCCTTCGATGGACTGATCTGCCAGATCCAGCCGGCGGGAGACCAGTCAACAGTCGTCTTCTGGTCAACATCGAGAACGAGAGAGGCCTATGCACACTTCTAAAGTCAATGAACCACAGGTACTTATAAGAATAGTATTCCAAGCTCAATAGTTGATTTGTTGTAGGCTTACCCAGGAGATGATTCAAGAGTGCCATCGATTCGTCCTCGGCAATGTAGTCTTCGACTTTAGTCGTTACCTACAGCTTCCTCCAAGCGACACGGAGCCAGTGTCAAGTATCAGGAGCAAGCTGCCGGCTTATGAGTCTCTCGTACCTTTTGACGCGGAGAATAAATGGGTCTTGACTGCCAGTGCATTGGTCTTCAATGGGAGCGTCCCTGATCACATGCAGAAGGGAATTGATGAATTGATGACTGTCAAGACGGACTTTGAGGGCTGCTTTGATTTCCAAGCACTCGATAGACACATATTTGACACAAGAGTAAAAATTTGAGCATTATGGGATTGGGCTGATTGGGCTATATGAACTGGACGGCTCTGGGGCTTTGGCGATATGGCGATAGTATCAAAATTGATGTCAGTCTCCACAACAGCCCTCATTCTGCCAAGTCCTCTCATCATGAGAGCACCCTCTCGCCGCTAGCCGAAAATCATGACAATGCAATCCCGAGGTGTGTGTGGACTGAGAGAATTCTTCAAGTCGGGGTCTCAGGACGATGCATTTGTAGGCACTCTCCCTATTGAACTCTTCTAATATTCTACAACCATGAGAACCTCCTTCACCAGAATGAACGACCTTCCATCTATTTGTTCTTGTATGTCTGCCAAACTGCGACGCCAAACGGGGCCCCTATCGTATGTTAGTTGTTGCTTGCTGGAGGGCTGCTTTGCGGATAGCTCACCGAATCCAACAGCCATAAAGCTCCAGTATCTCAGAGCAAACCACTTTGTCAATGGGTTGAATGGAATGTTGCTTCGTGGCCCCTCAGGGTAATGGTATGGTGATGACATTTGGGCACGGGTAGAGTGGAAGCCTCGGCGGGCGACCATCGAGGTCGTAGAAGACGCGCGGACTGCTGCTCGAGATAGCATCTACTCTTCGTTAGCTTCGATTGGTATCAATTGGCGTCGTAGATGGCATACTTTGCGGATCTGGTTGACTGAATTGTCTGATTGAGGATGAAGAGCGAATGTCGTTCCACTTCCCTCCTCGCAGGAGCTTGTTCAGAAACCCGCGCTAGCAGGGGGCCCTTGCGCTTGGCCCAAAAAGTTGCAATATTTTGTTCTTGAACACCGCGAACATCTTCACACACCTACGGAGCTACACCTTAATACTCTTCTCAATGAGTGAAACTTGCAGCAAGGTCACGCAACTGCCCCAATATTAAGCAAGATGGACGAACTATTTGATGTATTCGACGATAAGCCCCAGAGCGAGATTCCTCAGAAGCCCAAGAAGGCAAAGAAAGACAAGAAGGACAAGAGCAAGAAGCGAACCGCGAACGGCGATGTGAAAAAGGATCAAGATGGAGACGAGGAGATGGTAGACACAGAACAGTTGGCAGAAGCTGCGGACGAAGAAAGCAATGCCCTCGTGGAGAAGAAAGATACTAAGAGACGGCGGAGAGAGGAGGAAGCGGAGCCAGTTGTGACGGATACTTTTCAAACCGAACAGTCGCGAGAAGTTGCAGCTTCAGCAGGTCTACAAGGCAAGGATGATGGGGCCCTAGTGATTCAGCACAACATCCAGCATCAGGTTTCCCTACCTCCAGACTACGACTATGTTCCGATTTCTCAGCATAAACCTCCCGAAAAGCCAGCTCGGGTTTGGCCATTCGAGCTCGACCCTTTCCAGAAGGTCTCGATTGCTTCGATAGAGCGGGGAGAGAGTGTACTTGTCTCGGCGCATACCAGTGCGGGGAAGACTGTTGTAGCAGAGTATGCCATTGCGCAGAGCTTGAAGAACAACCAAAGAGTCATTTACACTAGTCCGATCAAAGCTTTGAGCAATCAGAAGTATAGAGAGTTTGCTGCGGAGTTTGGAGACGTCGGACTTATGACTGGAGATGTTACTATTAATCCTACAGCCACATGCCTTGTCATGACCACCGAGATTCTGCGATCTATGTTGTATCGAGGTTCGGAGATCATGCGCGAGGTTGCGTGGGTAGTCTTCGACGAGATCCATTACATGAGAGACAAGGCTCGAGGTGTTGTATGGGAAGAGACAATCATCTTGTTGCCAGACAAGGTCAGATATGTCTTCTTGTCTGCCACCATTCCCAATGCCATGCAGTTCGCGGAGTGGATCACAAAAACACATCAGCAGCCGTGCCATATTGTCTATACAGATTTCCGACCTACTCCACTTCAACACTACTTCTTCCCCGCAGGCGCCGATGGTATCCATTTGATCGTCGATGAGAAGGGAAATTTCCGAGAAGACAACTTCCAGAAGGCTATGGCAACTATCGAAGACAAGAAAGGAGCAGACCCGGCAGATATCGATGCTAAGCGAAAAGGCCGTGGTAGGGACAAGAAAACCAACAAGGGTGGCAACAAAGATGGTAACGGTGATATCTACAAGATCGTCCGCATGATTATGTTGAAGCACTACAATCCTGTTATTGTTTTCAGCTTCAGCAAACGTGAGTGTGAGGCATATGCATTACAAATGAGCTCTATGGCGTTCAACGACGATTCAGAAAAAGCTATGGTCACGAAGGTGTTTGAGAGCGCTATCGAGTCCTTGTCCGACGAAGATAAGACTCTGCCACAGATCCAACATATTTTGCCTCTTCTGCGTCGAGGAATTGGAGTCCACCATTCTGGATTGCTACCAATATTGAAGGAGACCATTGAAATTCTCTTTCAGGAGAACTTGATCAAAGTCTTGTTCGCTACAGAAACATTCTCTATCGGTCTGAACATGCCGGCAAAGACGGTTGTTTTCACCAGCGTTGAGAAATATGATGGAGTCAGTATGCGACATTTAACACCATCAGAATTTGTGCAAATGTCCGGGCGAGCCGGGAGAAGAGGTCTTGATGACAGAGGTATTGTCATTATGATGATCAACAGCAAGATGGAGCCGGCCACAGCCAAGGAAATTGTTCGAGGCGAACAAGATAAGCTTAATTCGGCTTTTTATCTTGGGTATAACATGATCCTCAATCTAATGCGGGTTGAAGGTATCTCTCCCGAGTTTATGCTCGAGCATTGCTTCTATCAATTCCAGAATACATCCAGCGTGTCTGGATTGGAAAAGGAACTTCAACAACTGCAACTAGAGCGAGACAGTGTCGAAATTCCCGATGAGGCTACAGTTAAGGAGTACTATGACTTGCGACAACAATTGACAACCTACACGAAAGACATGCGAGATGTGATCAACCATCCAAACTACTGCTTGCAATTTATGCAACCTGGCCGTGTTGTACACATAAAGTATTTTGATCAAGACTTTGGATGGGGTGCAGTTGTCAAATTTACGCCTCGTCGACCAGCCAAGGGCCAGACTGGCGAAGAATACACCCCACAGCAGGCTTACGTTCTTGATGTATTGTTGTCGGTATCCGACGGCTCCTCCGTTGGTACGCAAGCTCAGGGTGAAGTTCCTGTTGGCATTCGACCTCCCCCTGAAGGCGAGAAGGGCAAGATGGAGGTTGTCCCAGTTTTGCTTTCGTGTATCGAGGCCATTGGTCATGTCCGTATATTTTTGCCAACAGATCTCCATCCCGCCGACCAACGCAACAACGTCAGAAAATCGTTGGAGGAAGTCAAGCGTCGATTCCCAGATGGAATTGCAGTTTTAGATCCAATCGAAAACATGGGCATCACTGATGAATCGTTCAAAAAGCTTCTTCGCAAGATCGAGGTCCTCGAGTCTCGCCTGCTGTCAAATCCTCTTCATAATTCTCCTCGACTGCCGGAGTTATACAATCAATATGCCACCAAAATGGAAATCGGACGCAAGATCAAAGAGAAGAAGAAGTCGATCACCGCGGCATTGAGCATCATGCAATTAGACGAACTCAAGTCGAGGAAGCGTGTTCTGCGCCGACTCGGCTTCATCAATGATCAAGAGGTCGTTCAATTGAAGGCTCGTGTTGCGTGCGAGATCTCGTCGACAGGCGATGGTCATGAACTTCTTCTATCGGAACTTCTCTTCAATCGATTCTTCAATGAACTTAGTCCAGAAGTTTGTGCTGCAGTACTTTCCTGCTTCATTTTCGAGGAGAAGAGTCAGCAAACCCCGCCTTTAAAAGAAGAGCTCGCCAAACATTTTAGAGAAATTCAGCAGCAAGCAAGAACTATCGCCAAGGTGAGCCAGGAGAGCAAGTTAGAGGTCAATGAGCAAGAATACGTCGCCAGTTTCAAATCTGAGCTTATGGAAGTTGTCTTTGCTTGGGCTCATGGCAAGTCTTTCGCAGAGATCTGGTACGTCACTCCCTGGTCCTAAGCAAGAAAGCAGCAATGACTGACGCTCTGAACAGCAAGATGACAGATGTCTACGAAGGATCGCTCATTCGTCTTTTCCGTCGTCTCGAAGAACTGCTTAGACAAATGGCCCAGGCCGGTAAAGTTATGGGTTCTGATGAACTCTCTCTCAAGTTCGAAGAATCGCTCTCGAAAATCAGGAGAGATATCGTTGCTGCTCAAAGTCTGTACCTGTAAGTCGTTGGCCATTTTGCTCTTGACTTCTGGAACGCCTCTGGAAATGATTCGCGGCCTTGGGAAACGGGTATTTATGCATGGATTGATGGCGCCTTTGAGAGTGGAGTTATTGGTGTATTGTTCATTTCCGGGTCTTTTAAACGCATCCTTCGATCTATCCAGGCGCTCATGCCTGGATCTCGGATCGGTAGATAATCGGCATCAACTAGACATGTATCTCTGCCCTGACTTTCAGCTACGATTGTCAATATCAGAGGTGCAAGGATAGCACATGCTCTCTTGACTTAAGTTGCGAGATCTCGATCTTTATTTAAGTCTCGGATTCCACAATCTACCAATACAACGGGAGAGTTTCGACTTGCTCGCCTCCCCGCAATCGTTCCATAGCTACCGTGATTGTTGTATCTGACTGTGGTCAACGCTCAAACCACATTTGGGTTAACTTCAAGATTTTGCATGCCCTGCAATGATTGACGTCTGATGCAAGTCGCCCAGAGTACCCTCCCCTTTAGCATTTCATCATACATACAACTTTGTATGGAACTCGTCATCGATTTACACTTGCGAAAAGAAGTCTTTTATATGTATCACTGCTTGATTAACTCACTTTGTCCCACTCTGTTTCTTATTTTTGCACCTCTTCCCACTCGGTCAGACTGTCCCAGGTCCCCAATTTGTCATTGTAAACTTTCACATCCATCTCCCTCTGCTCATCGAGGCTTGGACTCGGACTCTCCTCGAACCGCACAACATCAGTCCCAGCTCTCCTCGGCCAAAGCCTATTCCGATTCCTATTCACCCTCAACCAATCTCTCCCAAAATTTGCCCCAATCTTTCTTACTGCATCAAGAAATACCATAATCCAACCTCTCGCCCCGATCTCCTGCTCCTTTGTTCTCCCTAACAGTCTGCATATCAGGGCTTTGAGCTCGGCATCGCGCCCGCGACGGTTTCGTCTGACGAAGCGGAAGGCTCGGGAGTGTACTTGGAGTTTTCCTCGTGCGAGCTTTTTGGCGTTCTTTCTTACTCTTTTGTATCTGTGCCATAGTCTGTGGGTGATTCGTAGGGTGCGAGCGTGGTTGGGGATGGTAGTGGGAGTGGACGATGTTGATGTTTGTGGTGTTTTCGAAGTAGGGGGACCTGGTGAGTTTCGCGCGGTTTGGTATCCAATATCGATCTAAGTGTACTCAGTTCTCTGTCTGTAGATGAGGAAACATTCATTGTCAAAGAATGAGAAGGAGAGACGTCTGAGTACCTGCGTAATTTCGGAAGCGACTTCGTCGAGGGAGTGCCTCGACATGATGTCTGTCACCCTGGCTGCCCCGTCTAAGTGAAGATTGCCTTTGATCTGGACTGGGTCATCTGGGCCCGAAAAGGTTGAGCAAGAGAGCAAGGGTAAATATGTTGGTCTCCAGAAATGATGGCTGATGAGCACAAATATAAGAGGGGCTTGAGTTCTGCCATAAACCTTTACAGTAGGTTCTCGAGCATGCTCTTTCCTTGTGTTGGAGGTAAGCGTGCCTCCCACGAATAGTGGAAATCGCCATTGTGCCAACTCATCAGATTAGACAACAATGTTTGATCAGATCTTGCTGAATGTATGAAATAGCAGAGAATTCCAAGGTTAATCGAAACATGCTTCAATTCCATGGACATTTCTACCTTGTTGCCCATTCTGGATTGATTTATCCCTTTCCAAAAAAATCCCGTCGAAGTCTTTCAACACCTTGACCGTTAGTTTCAAAGGCAGAAATTATCACAGTCTTCAGTCGGCTTTTGTAAATCATTAGATTCTTCCACGCTGATCTCGAACCTGCGCAGGAGGCCACCTGTGTTGACATGCTGACATACAGACCTCGCTTAGCCCCTATTCTTGAACCCCGCACAGGGTAGGTAAATCACGAAGAGGTATATCCGTCCGGGTGTTTGATACGGTTTAGTGTCTTTCCGAAGCGAAGCGCAGACGGCAACGGCAGCAATTTTGAGGTCCTTGAGCAGAACGAACAAGCCACTCTGAAAGGAGGAAGTTTATTTGTCCTTTAAAGACAGTCCCATGATTTTTCCGAAGGCTATGCACGAAATTGGAATAATTCAACACCTCATTAAGGCCAGACAGCCAAGCTGAAAATAGCACACCCGCAGTTGTGGTATTCCCGCACAGGGGTACGTGTCAATGGAATACTGGCCTCCATCCCGCTACTCTCGAAAGTCTTCAAGGCGGTCCTTAATTAATGTCTTGCAACAGTCAACAAAGCAAACAATGGCCCTTTCCCAACTTTCGTTTGATCTGGTCTAGTTTCATCCAATGATTTGACCACTCTATCTCCCCCAGGATCAACCCCGCGTCGTGCTCCATCGCGGGCCAGAGACGCCAACTTCGGCGTATTTCTCTGCTGCCGCACAGTAGGGCCTTCCTCTGCAGATGGCCGCGAAATGGTGCCTACGCCCTGTACAGGAGCCGAAAGCGTCGTGAAACATGGCTCTGTGCTCTTCCGGCATGGTGAGATCGACAGTGGCTGCTAAGCCAGTGCTAGCAAACGGAAGGCTATTGCTCGCGGTGACGACGCAGCCCCTGAGTGGACAGCGCGACCTGGCGATGTGCCTGAGCCGGTAGGTAGGGCTAAAGCTAGGCGTGTTATGGAACTTATGGGTGGATGGGGGTGGTTGAAGGCGTCGTGTATCGTGCATGCATACATGGCTGCAGCTGGCTGGATCTGGATCGCAGCTCACTACTCACCACACCACTAAATTCGAAAGAATTACTGCGGCGCATCAGAGGCAGGAAGATGCGGTCTGACTAGAGGAGGGGAGAGGAGAACGTGAGATAGAGGCGGGAGCTGCAATATGGGCTCTCCTTTATCCTGACTGTCTTTGCGCCCCCCTTTTCAACTGAAAACGTGCCTGCAAACCGTATTCTGCCAACGTTTAATAACCTTGACGGCCGCTGCCTTGTGTCCTCAGAATCTCGGCGAGTGCGACACCTTCAGCGCGCAATTACTTTTTTTTGACGCGTTCCCCTCAGTAATTGCTTCTACTTCATCCCAGGCAAAGATCTTCGCCCGGATCTCCTACAGCTGCAGCGCGATCGTCCTCGTCGACGTAGCCCGATAAGAAGGTTCGGTGATAGTGAGTGAATCTGCAGAGGAAGCCAGCCCATTGCCACGACGCTGTTCCGCTCCAGCTCCTGCTATTTCGAAATCAGCACACTCGGCCCTCCCACGCGGTTCAGTTCCACCTGTGGCACTGCTGCCCCGAACTTGCAAAAACGTTGGAAACTAACGACGTCGACCCAGCTCTTGAGCCGTCGATCATTGCTCTCTGAGAAGTGGAGACAGACCCTCGAAAAGACCTCCTTTAGGTCCCATACGAATACCCCCCGGACCTGCCCCACACAGACGACAGCAGACGAATTCCAGCTAAGACTTTCCTCCTCTTGGAGGCCCCCTCTTGGAAACCTTCTGCCTTGTGAATTTGGGGTGTATTCACTCATTCCAGAGCAGCAGACGGCTACCGAGTCCTTTCGAGATCGACCTCAGGTGAAGCGCTGCAGGTCTTCAATGTCCCCCTAAGACAGCAGCAAAGCCCTCGACGCACTGGCAGGTCCACCACTTCAACACCGCACGGCTCGAGTGCCATGGCCTCCACTTCAGCTCCCCTAGCCGACTACTTCTGGATCGCAGGCATCGACTCCCTCTCCTACAGCGACCCGGTCTTCTCACCCCCGAACCCTTGGGAAAAGAGCAATGGCGCAGGTACCCCTTCACCGCAGGTTGACACGACGATAGAGGAAGGCAGTGAAGGAGAGACGCCCATTTCACTGTCGAGTGGGACGCCCCGAGCAACGGCGCGGCATTCAAGGGACAATTCGTGGAACAGGCTCAGCAAGCTGTCCAACGATGTACGGACCTCGATCCAGGGGCTGGACGAGCTTGAGAAGACCGAGAGCAACAGGAGCAGCGTCACAATTAAGGCCCCGACTACAAATGGCAATGGCAATGGTGGAGGCTTGCTGGGCGATTTTGACTTTGATAAGGCGCTTATGAAGTTTGCGAGTGAGAGGGAGAATTTTCTGGACGATCTAAGCTTCAGTGCTGGAGCTCCTATTCAGAAACCTCCTCCGATGACGAACCCGCGGACAGACAGGCTGAGGCATGAGGAAGGACAGAGTAATGGAGCTGGACCAGCTAAAAGAAGTCCGTTGCGGAGTGTGGGAGGCAGCATTCGACGGCGGATCAGCTTCAAGGACATGAACAGTATGAAGAGACAACCGTCAATGATCTCAAGAACGAGTAAGTTTACCCCTTTACGAAGCTCCATTTAAAATCTGGCGCCCTTGGGATCATGCCTTCTCAGGAGCATCTTGTTAACATTCTGAAAAAATAGCTTCCGTCCGAACTTCGAAACGGCTGAGCAATTACAACTCAGTAATTCCCCCGCCAGAACCTTTAAATGCAGACCCGGCAATGCATCCCTTGAAACGACGCTTCGAACCTGTCTTGCTAGACAGATACCCACCGAAGTCTGCTACAGATGAGTTGCAGCGGAGAGGAAAGTTTCCTGACTATGTTCCTATGTTCGCCTTTCCGAATGATATCAACATCGTATCTGCAGATGAGCGGCCGCGATCGACTTGGCATGGATTCGCTATGACTTCGGAGGACAACTCGAAGATATATGGGATCACGGTCATAGTATGGATGCCCTTGAACCAAGATGCTGCAGCAAATGTGGAGAGGAGATGTGAGCAATGGAGACAAGCTCATATGACGAACGAAGAGCGAGAGCTTGCTGCAAGTTTAGGGGAGAGATTAGCGTCTGAACGAGCGCATCTGTCGCAGTTACTTGCTAAGTTACCTGGTGTTGCATCTGGGTCGGCAGCTAGAGAAGCCTTGGAAGAGCAAATCAGTACCGTGGAGGAGAAGATTGGTTTGATGACTGATATGCTTCGACCTGTACGGCATGGTGCGGCAGCAAAGATCGATGGCTTGACGGATGGTGAGACTGGGCTGTGGACCCCAAGAGCTTACGGAATCCTTGGCCGTGATCCCAGTTTGACCAGCTTCTGGAAAGAATGGCTGAGAGCGGTTGTTGTACCAATGAGCGACGGAGGAGTACTCAGGATCCCACCCAGTTCTCCAAAGGTTGGAAGATGGCAGCCGCTGGAACGTTATGTGGTAAATCTCTGCACAGAAGCACTAAGCCCGATATCCTCCAAAACCCAAGTTGAGCTGGCTGTCAGAGAGTTACGCCTATTCGCGAGAAAAGAAGCAGCAAATGAGTTACCGGAATCTCGAAACACCGACCTATATGCTTTGTTCAGGGCTCTTACTATTCCGAATATTGTTTCGCTATTGGAGTTCGCCCTGTCAGAATCCAGGATTATTCTACTGTCATCACATACCGCTATGTTGCATCTCGCAAGTAAAGCATTGGCCAGTCTGCTATACCCGCTAAAGTGGGCAAGCATTTTCATCCCTGTGCTACCTGCAAGATTGATCTCTGCGCTCGAGGCACCTTGTCCATATATTGTTGGTATTGAGAGGAGATACGAACGAATAGAGCTTCCAGAAGACGATTATGTCCTCGTGGACCTGGATCAGGATACGATCGAGTCATCGGCTGCACCCACGTCTTTGCCTCGACAACAGCGCCGAAAGCTTATTGCACTGCTTCAGCTGGCAGCTCTTCACCATAACCGGTGCGGTGTTCCAGTCGGCCCACCTCCTTATGCAATCGAGACATTCCCCTATGATGCATTTTCGTCCGAGAATGAGGCCATCTTCACACAAAATGCACCCCTGAGTTCATTGGCAAAATATGTTAGTCAAAACTCAGCCACGTTTGGTGAACCTGATCCCGGAGCAACGAGGAGGCCTTCCGTTTTCAATGCATTCTTGCAGTCTAAGAACGATCATAGCCGAGTCGAAAGACCCTCAACAAGCCGATCGAATAAGACGAGCCCCCCTAGTTCAGTTTCGCCCGTCTCGGGCAGCTTTCCAGCTTTGCCAACCACGCCAGTGTCACGCAACGACTCTGGATTTGCTCTGACAGCTACGCTGAGAGAAAAGAGATCAGGTCACTTTGATACCAGTTCAAGGCGAAGCGGCTCCTTTGGCATTGAACGACAACCAACTCTTCGCCGACCGAGCATCCCCTTCAGCAATGGCCACTCGGCCAGCCTTTCTACCTCCGCCCTATCGATGGATTCCAAGTCTACTTACGGCTATGCTCCTTCAACATACGCGGCATCCACTCTTGCAGCTTCGACTATCATGCCAAATATGTTGATGCAGCCTGTACGAAATACTGATACTACGATCTGGGTCGAAGGGCATTGCTTCGTCTCGCAGAGCAACGATAACTCTTCGGTCTGCTCTATTTGCGACGAGAAGCCAGATGGGGATGGCTCATACAAGTGCATGAGCTGCAGCACTGTTTCTCACGGTCGTTGCCTGGGTCAAGTCTCGCTGGTCTGCCCTTCTGCATTCTATCCAGATAGGGTACGAGCAGCTTTTGTACGATGCTTTGCAAGTTTGTTCTTCACCTATAGGAAGTACTTGAACAGGCCGACAAGAGAGCAGAAGAACAGTGGGCAGGTCTATGGATTTGATATGGATGGTTTTTTGAGAAGTTTGCCGCACGAACAGCAAGAGTATGCTACAATGCTGAAGCAGACGCAAGGTAAGAAGACGCGGATCACCGTTAAACTTTCCGATACTAACCAATATGGTGACAGCTTTCAACGAGTTTATCCACGAGCGCGAAACCACGCCTTCGGATAATCCAAGCATCCAACTCTTCGACAGCGTTATTCTCGCAAAGAAATCTCGAGGCCGCACATCTTTCTTCTCCAAGTCCACGAAATCCGCCTCGTTCTTGGAAGATAGATCCGACCATCTTTGGGTAAGCGCCGCAGTACCGACACCGAGTGCGAAGTTCCCTGGCGACTATAGGACTGTCGTGTCGAGAATCCCGGCTCAGCTGGATGTGTCGTTGATGAAGGAGCCTAGAACGATCGGCGGTGTACCGCGAGTTGACATGCCTGGGAAGAGAGTGGGCAGGAAGGCAGTTCCAAGTCTGCTTGGTGGTGGAGGTGGCAGAGGCATTTCGTCTATACGACTCGAATGAAGGTGTCCATGCGGACGGAAAAAAGAAAGAACCATGGAGGAATATTGAGCAAAGAGCATGCGGGAAAATGTAAGATACCAGGCTATCGCAAGGCCATGCGCCGGAGTACATAGGTGTTTTCCATTTCCTTTCGGCACGGTGGGATGCATAGAATGGGCGCGAAAGGGATATTGTCGGTGATCAGCGACGCATTTTCTGTTTGGATTTTCTGCATGCATGGAGAAGGCATTCCGGGTCATCTGTGATGGAGATCGTAGTAACGCGGAGATTGGAGTAGACTAATGTATATTTGGAGCCCAATACTCTACTACTTTGCCAAAGAAGTTCGTTCTGGCATGATTGTCCTCTTCCTGATCTTACTCTCGAATTTGGCAGTGCTCTATGCCTGCTCTGCAAGAAGCGACGCAGCCAAGTCCATCCCTTCACGAATTCACCTCCCAGAGCCTTCGACCTTAATAACCTTAAATAAGCTGCTTTCTCATCATAAGCGCCCTCGGTTCAGCGTTCGTGGGCATCTCCCCCCTCAAAAGGAGCTAGAACCCCGAACTAACAACTTGAGGAGGAGTAATGCTTACGAACACGGTTCCTTAATCGAAATGATATTCCTGGTCCATTCTCACCGGCGTCTCCCCAGGGCGTTCAGCGTAGCATTGAGATGTTCCATGGCAATTGATCCCCGGTTCGTGGGCTCTTCGCGAACCCCGGCGATCTGTAAGTCCCTTCCCTTCCTTCCTTAGATAATCTACTAACTTTTTGGATTTTTTTCTTGCTTTTGTTAAAGTGGCGGGGAACCCTTGACGAATTTTTGGTGCTTGTTGTACCCATAGTTAGGTGGAATTGAAGAGTTTTTTTTTGATTTTTTTGAAGACGCTTTTGCAATTTTTCTTATATTCGCTAAAGGGGGTTTGTTGACTTTCTCTAGTCTCGCTCGGTAAGCGACTTGGAGGTACCGAATATCCATTCTTCGATTGCGAGACGTGAGAGGCTGTAATTTGTCATCGCCGCTATTGTGACTTCTATAGGTCAAGACATCCTGCTATCAGTGCAACTGCTAACGAACACGTTCTTCTAGATACATTCCTCTCTGCCTAATGTCCATAAGCGTTGTTTTATGTTCAAAGGCACTCGTGAGGCAATGTCTTTTTGCCCACGTTCTCGTCATTGTAGACCGGTGCAAGCAATACCTGCATACCATATTTCGGCTGCGTTTCTTCTCGATTGCTGTTGAGCATGCTTCATGGTCCAACCCACGAGGGCCACCAGAGTTTCCAACAGGAATGGCTTCAGCATTTGGCTCATCTAGTCGCCGTGAAACTCTCACTTCAGCCTAGCACCCAACGCTCCTGTGCTTAAGAACCCTCTATTCCCCATGGTGCCCTTCCATGCTAGGCTCAAGATCCCGAATATCAATCTCCCCTCTGCAGTAGGTTCCGGTCTCTTCCCCTCCCCATCAATCAGCTCCTCAACCAGAAAGCAAACCTGCTGCACATCACCCGGCATCAACACCGGTTTCTCCATCCTCTGCCGCTCACTTAAAATCTCCCAATTAACCCCCTGACTTCTGAATCCCTCTCTCGTCTCAAGAATGACCATATCAAGTGTAATTGTCTCCTCTCCACAATTCTCCAACTGAGCTTCCAAAGCCCACTTCCTCCCCTTCTCTCCTGACGAAGGCAATGGCCCAGTCTTAGTCCGAACAACCATGCAGCCCTTACACACAAACTGATACAACTTCCTAAATGTCCGCACCCGTCCACTCGTCGGCGTTGTCTCCGAATACGTCACCGTAACAGCCAGAACGTGGCTCCCCTCCTCTTTCAAATCAAAATTGACTACCTTCTGTAGACTCTTGCCAGGCTCGAGATACACACCTTCTTCCTTGTCCCCAGCTTTCTCCTTCTGTTCATTTTCAGCTTCTGTGGAAGGTATCTCAGGCCCGAGCTGCAAAGGGAGCGGGATCCCCGAGCTTGGGATCTTCATCTCAGCTTCGATGCGCACATTGCTGATCGTCTTGGCGGGACTGGAGCCAGGCAGCACTTCATTGTTTGCGCAGAGGGTGCAGGAGAAGGTTTCTCCTACGTAAGCCGAGCCAAAGGCGGGTGGGAGGGTGAGGAGGGGCGAGAGGATGAAGGCGTCGTTTTTGGTGGAGGGATAGGCTAGGGACGCGGATGGAGAGGGGAAGCTGGAGGGCGAGTTCGTTGGTGAGGGAGAGGGTGTGGGGAGAGGGAGGGGGTGTTGGACAGAGAGGCTGGGGCGGGAGAGTCTATGAGGTTGTTAGAATGACCTGGGTTAACGAAGGTTGGGCTACCTGAGGACTTTGAGGGAGACTGAGTGAGGTTCCTTGACCGAGTCAACAGTAGAGGAGGTGCGCTGATGCGCCATTGTATGTGTATTTCTCACGCCATATGTTGCTGTATTCGTTTGATGAGGTTGGTGATATCACTGAGGTTATCTTGAGGTCCGATTCTGCCCCGCACTGCATACACCGCCTTCCCACATTTTTAAAAGCATAAACGGAACCTCCTCCGCGCAGCACAAGACACAAGATGACAACCAAGGAAGAAGGTACTAATGGTTCTGAGAACGTGGGAGGAATTCCTTTAAAGAGGGCAGATGGATTGTTACTCGTCATGAACACACCAAAAGGTGCAGTCTAAGTGACCTTCCCTGCTCATTGACCAGTCCACTGGATTGAAGTACACAAACACGAGATATCCACTGACGCGAGTCTTTCCAGGAAGAGGCGTTTTTGCAGGTAGGGACATTCCAGGTAGAACTGTTCTTGAGGTCTCTCCCGTCCTAGTACTAGACCCAACGGAGAACGAGGAGCACATCAAAAAAACGGATCTCTACAATTATACATAGTTTGTGTCACATGATTACCCCTACTTCAGCTCAAGGCTCACCTTTCACAGCAACTGGCCTTACACACCTCCAAACACAACTGAAAGCAACGACGCCAAGGCACCGCCTATTCAAACACAAGCGCTCATTCTCGGCCTTGGAAGCATGTTCAACCACTCCTCACTCTACCAGAACGTCGGCTGGGAACGTGACATCAAGAACCTGCTCATCACGTACACAACACTGCGAGATATCAAGGAGGGAGAGGAGCTGTGCATCTCATATGGGCCACGGTTGACATTCAAGGATGTAGAGGAAGAGCCATTGGACACGGGACCCGAAGATTGGACAGAGGTGCTCAACATAATTGACTTGATTGATTGAATTCGTTGGCCACATTCATTGATGTGCGATGCTGCCTGAATACTTTACAAGAGAGAGGTATCCTGCGAATTTTGCCCACCCAGCCCCGAATACCAAGCAAATGCAGGAACGAATTGTGAACGGGAAGTGAGAAGAGAGATCCATTGTGCATTAAATGCCAGGCGGGGGAGGAACCTTTTCATGTTAGACTCATCGAAAGGGCAAATCTCTGTTCTGACTTACAGCATTATACCCACCAGAACCTGAAGGCGGCGGCGGAGGTGCTTCACTCGGAGGTGGAGGAGGAGCAGAGCCCGGGGCAGAGCCTGGTGGGGGAGATTGTTGAGCTGCTGCTGCTGCCGCAGCCATGTACTGCTGGTAATATTGGACGTATGCTGCATAGCCGCCATAAGCTGCGTAGGGGTCTTGGCCAGCTGCACCATAGTATTGGGCGTATTGAGCAGCGTAATCAGCTCCAGCTGCTGGACTTCCTGCACCGGGTGCTGAAGGAGTGGTAGGGCTCAAGATACCGCCTGGAGTTGCAGGTGCAGGAGAGTTGCTGTAACCACCATAACCACCAGATCCATAGGAGTTTGACCGATCTGGAGCACGATCACCGTATCCACGCTCGCCACCATAACCAGTGCTTTGAGCTCCGTAGCCACGCTGTGGAGGTGGTCGACTCTTGAATTCCTCATACTGCTCTCGAACATTCTTCAGCAGGTCCTCGCAGAGCTCCTTTGCCTTCTGGACCTCAGCTGGATCTGGGCCGCTGAACGAAAGTCAGTTAATATCCAAAGGGGACGTCTTTAATACTTACGCAACGTGAAGGTACATATCCTCATCACTCTCCTGACCAGTACCATGCTCCATGAATCCGGAACCACGGCCTTTGATCTGGACACGACATCTGGTCTCTTGTTGGATGTGTTTAACGTAAGCACCACCATGACCAACAACTTGAGCGCGAAGGTTGAATCCAGGAATCGGCTCAAAGTTGATTGGGATCTTCTCTTCAGGCCATTTACGCTGACAGCAGGTTAGCAATGCAGACTCCGTGGTCTTGCCAATACATACTCTGCCAAACTCATCCCTCTCAACTGCATCAGGCTCTCGTCGACGGAAACGTCTCTCGTCCACCAAGTTCGGGAGTTCCTGCTTCATTAGTTCCTCGATCTTCTGAACCGCTTGCTCAAGGCCGCGCTTGGACGTGCTCGTCACGTGTAGGTACAGTGGGGGATTCTGTTCATTTATCAGCAAGCTCTCAGAACAGAAACGGTTGACTTACAGCAGCCGTGGCCATACTCTTATCGGGGTAGTAGTTTCCACGCGTGGTGACATCTTCAAAAGTCAACATGAAAGTTCTATAAACAAAACGTAAGTTGTAGGTAATAGCGTACCAGCTCCGGTTTCTTCTTTGATCTAGATGTCACGCAGCGGGAGTCAGCAGATGCCAATGAGGGAGTTGTAGTGAATGCTATAGCGCTTCGAGTAAGCTTTAAACTCTCCACACAAAAATGTTTATCTTATGTAGATTGAAAGGAAAGAGATTTCAGAATATTTCTGAGGAAAGCCTGATGTATCAGTGGAGTATTGACACAAGGAGTATTTACCATCTTTTGTGTAGAACCTTTGGTCAGTGTGTAACGGTTGCGCAGGTCATTGACCTCAATATCTCGAATGTAGTCGCCATCTGCTATGTACATCTCACCATTGACCAAGCTGGCGCTGTTGCCTGCGCCCGAGCCACCTGGAGAGGCTGACTGGCCGGTAGACGGGCTCAAGGTAGATCGGATGGGGGGAACGTCGACGTGTTGGATACCCTTCTTTGCTTGGATTTGGGCATTGATTCGGGCAGCGGCAGCAGCTATGAAAGTGTCAGCCTGATGCTGAGAATAAATATTCCGAAGCCTACCTGCAGCAGCAGCGGGATCGCTGGAGCCCAGATTTGCAGAAGCTGGCGCTGGGCTACCAGAAGCTCGTCCTAGTGGACTCCTGCTACGACGCGGCTCCTTGACTGCGGGGGGAGATCGAGAGCGGCGGTCGAATCTGGATGTGCGCTTTGGCTCAGGCTCCTTCTGGTCAAAGCGGGAGCGCTTGACTGCGCGTCGCTCGGTGTCGTCCATGTTGGGGTTCAAGACAGAATGTGAAAGGGTGGATGTGCAAATGAAAATGCGGGATGCGACAGATTGTCGAGGAAGACGGTGACAAGGCAATCGAGGCCCTGACTGGAAGTGAAATTTCCAGCTGGGGCAAAGTTAATCCGCTCCGTTCACCCCCAGATTTTGAACAGCCGAGAAATTTCCAGGAGCCCTTGTTTGGCGACATCGGCCTCATTCTGGCTTTGACTCACAACCTCAATTGCTGTGGGAGGAGTGAGGCACCCTCACATCCATTTGCAAGGAGTCTTAATTGACTTCTTACCCATCATCATGGCTTCACGAAAAGCCATTCTGGCACTCCCAACGCGAGCAATTCGAGCTCGCACGCCGACCTTCACCGCACTTCTCCAACACCTCCGCGCAGAATCAACAGCTTCTTCTACCTCAGCGCTCGCGTACAAAGCTCTCCACAGACGCATCTACCCTCTGCCAACCTCTGATTCCCCTCCATCATGGTCAGCTCAAGCAGCAGTCTCCAATATCCTCTACGAAACCCCGACGCCTTCAACTCTTCCGCCCAAACGTCATATCTTGAACTGTCTTGTGCAGAACGAGCCTGGTGTACTGTCTCGTGTCTCTGGTATCCTTGCAGCTCGCGGCTTCAACATTGATTCCCTGGTTGTTTGCCACACAGAAATCGAAGACCTGTCTCGAATGACAATAGTACTCTCTGGTCAAGATGGAGTAGTCGAGCAAGCACGTCGACAACTTGAGGATCTGGTACCTGTTTGGGCAGTGTTGGACTATACGGCTGCTCCCTTGGTGCAACGAGAGCTTCTGCTGGCCAAGATCAACATTCTTGGACCGGAGTACTTTGAGGAGTTACAAGCTCATCATAAGGAGATTACGGCTAGTGATGTAGAGGAGGGACAAGGAGGTGAGGAGTGGGCAGAGAAGCGACTGGAGCAGCTGAGAGAATCGAATGATTTCCACCCCAGCAAACTGGCGCTCAGTCAGGCGATGAGACACAAACATGAGCATTTGAAGAGCATTACGTACTTCACGCATCAGTTTGGTGGTAAGGTGCTGGATATCAGCACGAATAGCTGTATTGTTGAAGTGTAAGCACTACATTTGGTAATAGATGCTTGGACGGTTATCTAACGTGTTGCAGGTCCGCAAAGCCCACCCGGATCGACTCCTTCATGAAGCTCATCGCACCCTTTGGAATCCTCGAATCAGCACGGACAGGTCTCATGGCACTCCCCCGCTCACCGCTTTATGGCCCGAATGAGCAAGAGATACTGAAGGAAGCAGACGATATTGTGGACGCAAGCACATTGCCCCCGGGATAGATAGGATCTCACTCACGTGGAAAAACTGATCTTTGAATATGGAGTCGGCGTCATTCAATCAATAAGAAACTTGCAATGTGGAAGAGTGCAAATCTGGTTCTCTGCCTATCATGTGCTTCTATTCAGATTCCGTTTCTCGTATAACGCCGCGCCCGTCCATTACGCCTGCATGAACACCATATTTACGTGTGCCATCTTATCATTAATCACAGGTAGCCTTCTGAGTTCTCATATCCTGACGCTCGCACCAATACCAGACCCCACATACCAAACCTCCTCGCTCCATTGTCCAAGCCTTACTACAACTGTTCCCTGTGCATCGAGTTTCAATTCGCCGCCAAGTGCCTTCTCAAGTTTCTCGTAGCCAATCGAGTCGAGCGACCAGTCCACAGGCAGTTTCGGACTTTGACTCAATCCGGGTGGAACCTTGAATGGAAGGTCATAGTCGATATGACCAACGGGCTCAGTATGATTGTAGAAAGCAGTTGCATTTATATTATCGATATAGATCGTGCTGTACTGAAGAGGCGAGAGCAAAGTGAAGACGGCTGTAGAGGAGAATAGGTGGAAAACTGCATTGGTGATGAAGTGTGGTTTGCTGTCTCCATCATCATCATCACCACCACTAGGTGCTGATAACCTTGGCGCCGGTATCTCGATTGCGAATTTACTAAGAGCTTTGCCCAGTCCCGGCTGATTTGGAATTGATCCCTCGTGAGTTTGAAATGTTAGTGTCGTGTTGAAGCCAGAGATATATTGCGACAATAATTCCCGGCCAATCTTTGCCCCTTCCTCGCCACCAAAAGTTGTTGGATCCCACGTCGCCTGGACGAGGATGTTTGTGTTGTTGCCCTGAATCACGTCGACATTTTGAAGTGTTGCATCGCCGATGATAGAGCCATTGTTGAGAATGTGGATATTGATGAATGGGATGTGTGCTGTGTATTCTGTTGGATTGGTGAAATTGACGTGTGCTTGGAGGTTGATAGAAGTCTTGCTTGTGCTCGAGACTCTCAGCTCGCCAACCCTTGGCTTCAGATTGCCAAAGCCACCGCCCGGAGAGATCGCTGCAATCTCGTCAGCTTCGGTGCGGTCGATCTGAACAAGTAAAACGGCTGTCTAACGTTTCACGGGAACGATTCCCTCTGCAGGCATATCTTTGATGACCAACTCTCCAAGAACCGTGGACAGCTTGACGTCGACAAGAGCGTCGATCTTAAGCATGACCGTCTTGCCACCAAACATGAGTGCTGAAAGAACATCGGTAAACACGTCATCGTCTGTAATATCCAAGGGGACATCCTCAATCTTAGATGTGATTCTAAGCTGGGGCTCGTCGACTGACTCGATTCGTTCGGACTTGGCAGCTTGCCATTTTTTCAGGTTGAGCTCACAAAGCTTTTTCCCCTTGTAGGACACTTCGGAAGTAGCGTTAACTGCAGTCACGTTGATTCCAAAATTCATCTCTTTTGGCAAACCAGCAATAACAACAATGTTAGCAGAAATTTGAGGGTTGGACTCATCGGTTCCTGGCTCGGCCCATGGATCCGGAAGGGAGAAGTGTGTATCTGTCAAGGAGAAGTTTCTGATGAGTCCATCGAACGTATGGCCTGGAAACGGAACAGGGACAATAACGCTTGAGATAATCTTCGTGATCCAGTCAGGAGTGTCACCATCCGGTGGGTTGGACCCTTGTACGAAGATCGTGGTATCATTGCCATGTATGTAGTCCCCAAGTAAAATGTCAAGGGGTGAAGATTTAGAATGAGGACAAGTCTGCAGAAGATCTTGAGGGAGTTCTCGGACAATGCCGCCAACATTGACCACTACATCCGAATAAGGCTGGACCTCGACAGGCCCCGTTGTAGCGTCAGCCAGTCGAATGTAGGGATCATCGTCGCCGCAATTAGGAACAAGGATATTAAACCCAAGAGGCGGTATTTTGAGTTCAATTGGGTAGCTATTTACCACGGATAATGATACATCTGCAGCCATACCACGGCGTCCCGAAGTTGAGATAGGCACTTCCCGGAAATTAAGGCGGGTAATATTGTACTGGGGGATGGCCGGAATTTGGTTGCCTGAATACAATGTTAGCTTGTAATTCAGTGATAGATCTTAAAAGTGACTGGATATTGCAGAGGGATATTTTGAATCCCCAAATATCAGACTAGACCGTGAAGGAAGAATCAACTTTGATTGTAACCACCAATTTCTAAACCAGCGATTTTTCTCCGAGGTACAAAGATGCAAAGGAACGGTAGAGTGATTGACCTTCGAATACCAGAGATTCCGAGATGCTTTGAGTTCCGAGAGGAATCAAGCCCGATTTCAAACCAACATCCGCCTTCCCCAGTACTCTGATTTGATCCAAACGACCCTCCAGCCAGTCATTAGCAATCTGTCGAATACCCTCCACGTCTCCAGGCTCCAGGTCGGTGTAAAAATCGATGGTGGTCGTGTGCCCATTTTGAATGTTTACAACAACCCGCGGTACAGCAGCCGTCCCAACGAGAATATTGCCATATTCTGGTAGATACACCTCCACTTTCGATTCTTGACTCTCAACCTCACGAGCAAGCCAAGTACCAAAGCGTCCAATATTCCTCACATGCTTGTTCTTGACTCTTGACGCATCCATTCTGAATAATGCCTGCACTCTCGCTCTAACACCAGTTGTCGTAAAGGAATGTATCGATAGATTTGTAGGCTCGATGACAAGTGCCTCTTTGGCGTACTCCTCGACGACCGCAGGAGTAAAGAACGCGCCAGCGATGATTCCCAAGACTAATAACCCCAGGACTCCGACTGCAACCACTGTTGGCCACCGTCGCCCGCCTTTGGTAGACTTCGTTGAGCCGTTGCCATTCTGTAACGATCGCAATGATGTCGCTGCTGGCGATGGTATCCTTGCCTCGTGTTCATCATCACCGTCGTATCGAGGAGTATCGTCAGATCGTGATAATAAAGGTGTGTCTTCGTGAGACTCGTCAGAGTGATGTGAGTGATTTGATCGAGGCCTGTCCGTGCTGCCAAGCAGCTGTGATGAAGGGTTGTCTGACATAATGTGAGAACAAGTTGTTGTTCTCGCAACGATAAGTTTGTCGACGACCGGCGCCTATGTTGAGATTATGGTGTTTGGTGGTGATGTAGTTGACCTTGAAACGGGTGAGGATCGAGAGTTGGCATATGCTGAGGCTGGGGTTGATTGCGTCTGCTGCGCGGGGCCTAGCGCCAAAATGGGCGACGATCAGCAATGACGGATGTGCCTTTAGAGGTCTCTTTCTAATATTCGAGAAAGTAATATTAAAACATCTGATACTGGTTGGTTTCTCCGTAAATCATGAAGTTCATGCCTATTGTACGGATTTTCTAAGGACATGATCACCGAGATCGTGACCCATGGCTTGGTCGTGTGGCCAGGCTCATCAGGGCAGTTCCTGAGCTCGGTGCCTGACGCCAAGAAGGCAAGCGCAAGGCAAGGATTTTCTGCATGCGGAGAGCACTTGCACCTTCACCTGACTCACTAAAAATCCCTGGCAGAAAACTTCAAGTAGGTACCTTTCACTCCAGAAGGTAATACGCTTTCAAGACTACCTTGTTGGAGTGAAATACTCTCATTCCTCGTCTTTCATAGTCAACATTTTCAATTGGAGTACAATTGACCAAATTGACCCTCTCAAGATGCCTTCAACAGCCCAGCTTCGCCCCGCAAGAGCAGCTCTCCAACAGCTCTCCAAGGCCTCAAAACGAAACTATTCTTCAACCGCAACACCAATCACCTCTCCCTTCGCACCTCGTCACTTACTATCCATTGCAGACCTCACCCCCGCCGAACTCACAACTCTAGTCCGCAATGCCTCCTCCCACAAGACCGCCATTAAGTCCGGCTCCGTCCCCAAGAACCTCCTTGGTTCCCTCTCTGGCAAAACGGTAGCAATGATGTTCAACAAACGCAGCACTAGAACCCGCGTTTCGACCGAAGCAGCCGTGGCAACAATGGGCGGTCACGCTATGTTTCTGGGCAAAGACGATATCCAGCTCGGCGTCAACGAATCCCTCTACGACACTTCACTGATCATTTCCTCCATGACCTCCTGCATGGTAGCACGCGTAGGCGATCACTCCGAAGTTGCAGACCTAGCCAAGCACTCCTCTGTTCCCGTCATAAACGCCTTGTCCAACGACTACCATCCTCTGCAAACCATCGCGGACTTCCTCACCATCTACGAAGCGTTTCCATCCTCGTCTCGAAGCTTGGGAGGCACGCCGGGTCTGGGATTGGAAGGGTTGAAGATTGCTTGGATAGGGGACTCGAATAATGTGCTCTTCGACCTCGCCATTGGGGCCTTGAAACTAGGCGTTAACATCTCGGTCGCCTCCCCAAAAGGCTTTACTATCCCTCCTGCTATGTTAGAGATCATCAACTCCTCTACCTCAGGCGTCTCTTCCCCAGGCAAACTGACACAAACACATGTACCGGAAGAGGCGATCAAGGATGCGGACATTCTTGTTACGGATACATGGGTGAGCATGGGGCAAGAGGCCGAGAAGGTAAAGAGGATGAAGGCGTTCGACGGGTATCAGATTACGAATGAGTTAGCGAAGAGGGGAGGTGCCAACGAGGGATGGAAGTTCATGCATTGCTTGCCGAGGCATCCTGAGGAGGTCGCTGATGAAGTGTTTTATGGGCCGAGGAGTCTGGTGTTCCAGGAGGGAGAGAATAGATTGTGGGCTGCTATTTGTGAGTTGTATGTTCATTCGAGATACGGGAAGATGCTAACATATGGTAGCTGCATTGGAGGGATTTGTTGTCAACAAGGGCAAGATCGCGTAAAGGACAAGCGTAGGGTAGATTCTTGAAAGCTTATGCGTTTATACCAAGACAAAAGTTCGGCGTTATAGAGGCAGGGAAAGCATATCAAATCAGAGGCAATTATATTTTCATTTTCCGTTGTTGTCCAGTATGTGAGCCACTCATCGAGCAAGTGTTGTGCAATTCTCAAAGAAAATGGGGTATTTCCTCCCGTGCAACGCCGCTGATCCGTTCTGTAAAGCACCAACGCGACCCAGTGATACACTGACCAACCTGGGCCAACGAAGAGTCATTCGGCTTCGCAGCCCTTATTATACACCCCACAGAGCCTCAATAGCCATCATAATCATCATAATCACCACCGTACCGTCCACGTCCTCCACCAAACTCTCGTCGAACCCAATGCTGATGGTAAGAGCTCATATCTCTGTGCCCACTGATACCCAGCTCACCGGCCACATTGACATATCCCTCACGGTTGGCGGTACCAGATTTACTGATCTTCTTGATGGTGTCCTCATCGCCCTTCCACGGGGTACGGCAGTAAACGCACTTTACCTGACCAGGCTTGCTTCGAGCCCATTGCTCAAAGCAGGTTCGGTGGATGTTCTGTCCGCATGCACTTTTGCACCAGAGGATGTCGTCTGGCTTGTCAGACTCATCAAACTCCATAACACAAACAGGGCAGTCTCCTTCAATGGGCTTACGAGAACCGCCTGTGTCAGTCTTTTGGGCTGCTGCTGCATCCAGAGAGAGAGTAGTAACCGGCGCGTTTGCGAAGATCTCAGCAAGCTCAGTGGTGAGAAATGCGATCTGGTAGGCTAGATCTTCACGGACTTTCAAGACATTAACGAGGACCTGTCAAACATCAGTTGCTGACTGTCCAAATAGTAAACCAGGATATACATAGATGATGTGCTTGCACTGGTTTCCCTTTCCGGCATCAGGGCAAGTACATTTCGGCACCTTGCTGACCGTGATCTGGTAAATGTTTCCAGTGCTGCCAGCGAGGTCAAAGACCTCCTCTTCGTGGGTACCGTCTTCACTGGTAGTTCTGTTTCGGTTGATCAGGAACATGCGCTGTGTTTTGACACGTCCCAGTCTGTCTAAATAACTCATTGGGGCCTTTTGGCGGAAACGCTTGAGGCGCTTTTCCTCTGGTTCTTCCCCTTTATTCTTGCGGGGTCGCTTGGGCTTGGCGATATCGATACCTGAGATTTCAATTAGCGGATGTTCGGTTTCAAGTGGGATATTGAGATGAGGCGATTGTTCCAACCAGCACGATTGTACTATCCAATCCATCCTCAAAGCGAGGTGAGTCTCATACCTGCTAGAACAGACTGTGCTAAACTCTCGGCTGCCTCATCATCTTCGTCGTCCTGAGTGAGATCAACTACTTTTCGCTTTTTGAGAGACTGAGAGCCGCTTGTGTACGGCGACATCGTCGTAGCCTCATGAGGTGAAGGGCATTGGGATGGTTTGTAGTGCTTAGAGCGCGGGGTCGTGCCAGGTGTAGTCTTAGATAAGGAGGACGTGAACGATCGTGACGCCATCTCGTTTCGCATGGAGGAACCGGGCAGTGTCGACTTATGAGAGAGTAAAATGAGGTTATTCAGTCAAATCATAAGGATTAATATATTCTCATTGGACTAGGAGTGCAAGTTGAATGGCTCGTTGATGGTGGCAGGAGAAGGTCATGATCGTGATGAGACGGAAGTCACGTTCTGGGCGCCCTATCACGTGCCCAAAATTAAGCTTATCCCGTCCCAATTCGGTCTAGCTTAAGCCCTTACAATGCTGCGAAAATCTCGCTCAACTCTTTCTTCTCTTCAGTCTTTACGGCATTCGATTATACCCCTGTCTTGGCTGCATTGTATCTCGATACAATGGTCGCAGATTCAAAGTCTGTGTTACTGATAGCCTCTTCACATTGAGAATAGCCAAGACCGATAAATGCCTTTTATAATCCTGCTGGTTGCAGAGTCAATCTCCATGAGTGCAGTGGGTTCGCTTAGTGCATACAGATTATGTGGCTGTAAGCCTACTTTGAAAGAAGAGATGGGTAGGTGGCTTCATGGGTTTTGAGGGATTAGTGGAATGCGTCTCGTTAGAAGCGTGGTGCCGGCCATATTTCAGTCGCATTGGTTGGTGAGAACCCAGGGTCCGTCCTCTTATTCTGAGTGCAAGTTGATAACGAGAAAACGATTTCATAATCGGTGCATCATCATGTATATACAGGCTCGTAATTGAGAAAGCTACCTCTTCGATCGATTTCAAGCTTCAAGGATACCACCATCAGGGATCTGATCAATGCTTGTCACATTGATCTCCTTCCTCGCGTTCATCTTGTGGCGGAGTGCAGCGCTGGCTGGGTACACAATCCTTCGAAGCCTGTTCGACGACCCAAGAGGTTGCAAATTCTTCAGTCCATGCCATGGATCAAGTCTGATGTGGTCCTCCCAGGATGCCTTCCGCGCAGGAATAAGCGTTTCTTGCTTCGGAATGACAACTTTGGCCACCGTCTGCCAAGGGTACTTCTCGGCATCCCATTCTTTTCCAGCGTACTCAAAGGGTTGGTCCTGAAGATTCTCGAGAAATTGGACCTGAAAGAGGTACTCCGCCTCGTACTTGGAATAAAAGTCCTTCAACCAATCACCCAGAATGGTGTTTGGATGGAGATCTAGGTCGACTGTCTCCTCGAAAAGCTCCTTCTAGATGTCGGATGATGGAACAAGGCTATATTTGACAACGTAGTCGCCAAACGATACGCAACTTGTGAGTACAGGCGGTGTGACTGTAGAATTCGGCGCATATCCGTCACTGCCATCTGTATCCTTTGGATAATAGGCTTGGGCTTACCTCAAGATGACTATTTCGAACCTCATCTTGCGCTTTCTGGAGATCAATCAGTATCACCTCGAGCTTCAAGACGATTGTACAACGCCTTCTTATCCTCACCATATTTCACACGAAGACCAAGTATTTCTTTTGTTGTTTTTGCGTCTGCAATCTCAAGCGCGGGAGTACTGTTAAACTCAATATCTTGAGTAGGGATGCCCTTTCCAACCTCGAACATGTCGCCCTTGACATTAAATACCTTCATACCAAGACCACGATGCTGAGGAATACGATCATCAATACCAGGGTTTCCCGTTTCGGTGCTGTAGCGCATGGCAATGGGAAACAGGTTTTGGGAAGAGCTCTGTTTGGGCGAGGTGGGGAGGCAAATCGCCCACAATCATTTTCCCTTTCACAATTCCCTGGGTCCTAGGGTGAGTACCTAGGCATAGATCAGATATCTCACTTCGAATATGTCAAATTACCAACCTGAATACATGTGTCTGGTGGTGTTGTAATGTGCCTTCTGGATGGTGTTGATCAGATTTGCAGCTTCTTGGATGTCCTCCTGCTCATTGGGAGGAATTTCCTCCACCCCTTCAGAGTTCCATCGGACGTAATTGCTACTATCTATACCATTTGACCCGCTTCAAGCCATGTTCACAACGAGACGATGTTTTTTCCAAAGGCTCGAAGATCCTTAAGCACAGTCTTGCCGATACCCAATTGCGGGAGAGATGGTTCAAGAAAGGACATGTGAAATCTTTGTCTGAGCTGCTTCATTTGGCCACTTACCATTCTGCCTCCAAACTATGATCTCAGCAACCTTGGTAGCTTGGGGACCGAGGATGACGATTGGCGACCTATACAGTATGGCTCCACCAGTCTATAATAGTTCCCCGCATAAGTGCCAGCCACACCTGAGCGGGGAAGGCAGGCATATGCGATGTCTCAAAGTTCTGAAACAGATGCAAGATGGTTGGTGGACTTCTGAAGCACAAAATCCCGACATATGGAAATATTGACGGTGTTCGAACTTGGCTGGTTGAAGTTGTTCGTGATTTCTGGGGTGATCCGAGGCAGGGCAGGGGTCTGCCACATGCTGCTGGCCGCTAAAACGGCGAAGCGAGGAGCTATTACGAGTAACGGCTTCAACCATTTGACATCCTGTACACAATTGTTCATGGCCGACGGATCAGATTCCCCTTAATAATTCCCTGCCAACATGTCCGCAGTAGCCCCTTCAGATCCATCTCTAGCCTCTCCAACAGGTACGCTACCTTCCACATGATGAGCTGCTGACGCCGAGGATTTCCACCGTATTGACGCATTCCAATAGTACCCAAGAAGAAGAGCAACAAGAAGAAAAAGAGCGGCAAATCAAAGACCAATGGAGATGTCGCCAAAGGCCCAGAGAATGAGAAGGACACCGCGCTAGATAATGGCGAAGCGGAAGGGGAGGTAGAGGATTCAGAACATTCACCTGTGGTAAGAGTGACACCTGTTCAATTCCTGACTGCCAAAATTTGAGCGCATTCTCTGACGATGTGCTCAGGATACGCCGAGAGAATCCGAATTCCCAGAGAAGTTAAAACAGCAGACGAATGGGCATAGCTATGACTCCCCAGATAAAGGACACGCCCTTGATTTGGCACGAACACCTAGAGAAGGGCAGCCGGACAAACCGACCAAGGTGCATGTTACTGCGCCCAGCAAACAGACAGACTCTAGCGATGATGCCAGCATTCGGTTTGAAGCCATGTCACAAGAACGGGAAGCTCTGAGGGTAGAAGTGGAGCGACTACGGAAAGCGCTGGAGGACATCCAAGGGAAGCACACAGAAGAGGTATCCGCGATCAAGAGCCAGCATCTGGACGAACTATCCAATATACGGACGACGCACACGGAAGAAATTGCCACGATTAAAGGGCAGCACTCAGAAGAGTTATCTACCATCAAAACAGATCTACAAGAGAGCGAATCTGCAAAGGTCCATGCGGAAACTCAGTACCAAAACCTACTCGGCCGTCTCAATGCCATAAAATCGAGCCTAGGTGACCGCTTGAAAGCCGACAGAGCGGAGCTTCAGGAAGCCAAGGAGCAAATTGATGAACTCGAATCACAAAATGACACCCTACAACAGCGGATAAAAGGTCTGGACGGAGATGTTAAGCGCTTAGAAGAGGAAGCCCGCGAGTCTTCAAAAGAACTTTCAAGTCTTCGAAATCGACACAATCTTTCACAGCAAAACTGGGTTCATGAGCGGGAGGACTTAATTCAACAGACCCGGCAATTGAAAGAGGAAGCCGAGGCTGCGAAGGAGGCAATGGGGGATTGGGAAGTCCTCGCAATGGAAGAGAGGTCGATGCGCGAAGGTGCAACCGAGAAGATGCACGATTTGGAAGAACAGTTCTCTGCTCAGAAGGAAGCCTATGAAGCAGCGGTTTCAGAGAGAGATAGTCAGTCGCAGGCTCTTGAAGGGTTGCAAAGAGCCCTTCAAGAGGTACAAGAAGCTCGGAAGCGAGAGTTGCGGGAAATGGTCGAGTCTTATGAAGAACAGATCGTTGCTCTGAAGAAGCTCGTCCAAGAATCGGATTCTCGAGCCGTTGAAGCAGAAGCGACCAAAGGGTCCTTGCAAACGGAAGTGGATCGACTGATCCCTTTCGAGAAGGAGATCAAAGAGAAGAATCTTCTGATAGGGAAATTAAGGCATGAAGCAATTGTACTGAATGACCACCTCACGAAAGCCTTGCGATTTCTGAAGAAGGCGAAGCCAGAGGATAATGTTGACAGGTAAGAATTCTCAGCCAATTGGCATGCATATTGCTCACAGTGAATAGGCAAATCGTCACCAACCATTTCTTGCACTTCCTGGCTCTCGACCGCTCGGATCCCAAGAAATTCCAGATCCTGCAATTAATAGCAGCACTACTCAACTGGACGGATGAGCAGAAAGAGCAAGCAGGTCTTGCAAGACCAGGTGCGTCAAACAGCAGTTTACGCTTACCCATGTCGCCATTTCATCGTACACCCAGTACGCCTTCGTTGTCAACGGAGTTCTTTGCTGAGTCTCCAGCGAACAAGGAGTCATTGGCCGAACTGTGGACCGGCTTCCTTGAACGAAGTGCAGAAGAGGGCTCCACAACTGGCAGCCGAAGCGGGAGTGTGAGCAGTGCAGCCCCAAGGCCGGAAACGAGAGGTGGAGATGGCGGTTCTAGAGGGTCATAGATTTGATTCGTGTATTACAACAAACATTGCGGATGGCGTTCGGGAGGAGGGGGCGATTGGCTTTATGCCTCGCAAACATTTTCTGTCAATATTACATTCTATACCAGGAGGTTGGCTACACCTTCGCAATCGATTGCATCAATCTATCGTTACCCAGGATGTCACGCCAGACCTATGACAAATGATTCTCAAGCTCTGTGTAACTGTGCAAGTGCTCGATTCTGATTCTTTCTGGCGTTTGGTACCCGCACCGTTCTCTAATACAGAGCGACCAAATAGGCGAACTCGTGTCACATTTTGTTGACTATCATCCTCAAGAATTCCTACATAGTTTGTGAAAGACACAGGGTCTGGCCCTGTATGTTATACAGGTCTCCAATATCATTCAATTTCCTCACTTCAAGTATTGGATTCAAATCGAACTCCTAAAGTACCCGCCTCCTCAAGTCAAATCTTATTCCAGATCTGGCACATGGTTGAAGTTATCAACCACTTCAAGCCGTCATGGTTTCTACATTCACAACCTCAGATGAGAACTACTTGGATTTGGAGAGAACTGAGGTTTGTTCCACGGGGGGCATCAAAGATGTACCGCCTACAAGGAGAAGAGCCATGCGCAAACAATTGGACGAAGATCCAGCCCCAAACCAGTGCTCCTCTCCCTGCGTTGATGGATTCAGTTCTAATTAGGGAGGTCAGCCAATGAGTGCAGAGTGTATAAGCGAAGAGTCAGAAAAGTTACTTGTCATCATTCGCTGGAACAACTGCACAAATGATTTGGTCTTCGGATATGGGTCTAATTCAGCTCTTGTAGGATAAGAGCAGCCTTGCATACCAATTCTGGTGTCTCTCCTCCATAATTCAGTCTCAACACACACCTCAAGCTTTCCAAATGAAGTCATGTTCGTTATCCACTTTGCTTTTGCTATCTGACGAACGTTCTCTTTTGGAGACCATTTTCTTCAACACGTTCCTGTTTTGATCCTTGCATGAAGATGTCACACCCCGAAATGTGTTCCCAGTCTCGAAGTGGCGAGGACGGCGGTGTGAAGTTCGCGTCAGACTATTCCCACCCCACGGCCAACCTGAGAGGAGGTTCTAACAATCGTAAGAAGTGGTGGAGAAACGCCTTCATGAGTGGAGGTGAGTCTGACGTGTCTGATGACAGCAGTGATTTCGAACGATCTCCTTTCAGACATCTTCGTCGGTATCTCCGTTGTCCGTTGGGGACAGACAGCAACGAAACAAGGGATCTTTCCGACGTCTCTCTCCCTCGTATAGAACCACCCGATCTTCGATCCAGCCGAGACTCTCCTTCAGTTGAGCAGCATGAGCAACCGACAGACGCTAGGATTCCTAGTGAAGTGAAACGTGTCGCCTCGATTGGCTTCAGGAACGGATCACCAAATGATGCTGCTATGGGTCAAAAGATATTAAGCAACAAGAGACGAGCAACTCGTGCCCAGGTTCCATCGAAGCAAATGTATTCATCTAGAACATTTCGAGTCCCATACATCTTCGAATTCGTCCCATTTCCTGGGCACACCTGCAAGGGAAGAGGTACAACGCAACTTGAAACCGTCGTTATAAACGTTGACAGTAATTCTCAGCTCAATCGATCATTCAGGTACGATACATCTTTTCAAACCTTGCTCAACAAGTATAACCTTCAGAACTCAGAATTAGCAGACAGTCCTATCGAGTTTCGTCACGTTACGAAAGTCGAAATGCAAACCATGTTTGAACTCAGGTCCTCGGGGGGTGTTATTAGAAATATGAGAGAGAGATGAGCGCTCGTGGTGACGCTTCTGAAAAGTTATCCGGATTGTCAGGAGTATATGGAGAGGGGAAAAGTGTATGCTAAGCCTTCCTCCTAGCGGGACCATGATTTCAGAACCCGTCATGTCAGAGCTTTCAGCATCGACCTCGCTTAAGAACTGAAGTAATATGAGAGTCGCGATCCGCATAATTGAATTTGTGTGCTTAATCGCTTGCCCAGATCAACATAGTCCCGTTTCTTCTCACAGCTGAAATGAGTTTAGCGAACTAAGCGAGCTTGAAAAGGGGGATTGGACATCTTGCCAGACACTCGCAAAAGATCAAGAGTCGCAAAGCTCGCATCTCATCAATTGTGATAGTGTTCATCAGAAACAGTCCAGGTCTGCTTTGACGTAGGTGTACGCTGCAGCCTGGAAACCACAATGTCAAAACATGTCCTCTTTTGTGTCCTGGAGTATTCCAAGCTCGAGCGAAATTTTGTTTGTGAGGTGCAACGAGACTGCAGCTCATTTCCACAAGAAGAGCTCCTTCTGTTTTGGACTCCGCTCGTTCATGATTCTTGGAAGGGTAGTGTGGAGCTCGAGGAAGGTACGAGTGAGAGTTTCCATTGTTGTATTGCTTCTGGACAAATCAAAGGAAAAAACTAACTCCAACACACATTTTGCATTCTTCACTTGCAACATTCATACTTTACTATGAAAGACTTTTCAGATTCTATACGTCGATTCGGGGCATCTACTCGGAAGAAAGTACGAGACATTTTCGACAGTGATCCCGATGCCGCCGCGCCTGCTCCTCCTCCGGCTACTGCCCTCAATGAACCCGGCCCCGGAGGTTTATCGAGTTCGGACACATTGAAGGGCGACGTTGACCCGAAGGATAGCCTCGAGATTCAACCGACTGCTAGCCCAAAAAACCTGTTTCCCTCTCACGATACACCCGGAGAGCTCAACAACGACACTTGCCCACCCACGAAGGGAGCTCCAGAACCCACACATCACAGACATTTGGCTCCAGCGTCCTCCAGATCTTCAGCAAATTATCAAAATCGCGATTTAGATGGCCAAAAAGATGATGAAGCACGCAAGAACACAGCAAGCAAAAAAGCTTCCCACGCAGCTTCAACTAACGAGAATGAGATGCCACCACCAGCTTTCGACAGCAAGAAGGGCAAAGAGGCACACAAACAGAGCCCACCAAATCAGGATCCCGTCCAGATTGAAGCCAAAAATAAGCGTACGATACAAAAAGCAGCTTCTGATGGTCAGAAAATTAAAGGAATGGTGCTTCCCACGTTACCAGTAAGCAGCTCCATAAGTGTTCTACAGGAGCCTAACCCCTTGAAGCTGCCAACTCCACCACCGTCGACTGCCCGGAATTTGCCTGCCTCCTCGGTCTCGAGCTTCACAGATAATCCCGCTCAACCGGCAGCCGGTTCAGTCGATGCTCCTCCCGTGCCAGCCATTGGAGTGATCCCGCCAACTCCTCCCGCAGCAAACAACTCGGCACGTCAAGGTGATGTTCTATGGAATCCTACGGCATCGTCTGCAAGTTCACGAGCGAGTTCTAGTGATAAGCAAAGGGAGAAAGGGACGCAGCAATCAAAAACCCACGCTCAGGCTGGTGGACCGACCATTCCCGAATTCCCTCCGGCCTCAACAAGAACTTCAGCACATAGACGCGCTTCTTCGAGCTCGGGGGGTGCATCTAAGAATGTGAGCTTTGCAGAAGAATCCAGCTTGCTAGAAGAGATCCCCAATTATTACCAAAGCTCGGCAAGCGACAGACCACCTTCGAGATCGGGGAGCAACGCTGGGAGTCTTCGTGGAATCATCAAGCAACAGCCCAAGCACATGCAAAGTCTGGCTGTTGCTGATACTCCTGTGGTATACCTCGTGATTAGTGAGAGGGCAACGACCGAGGACTGCGGCCCCTGGGAGCAAGTCGTGCACAGGACTGAAGGAGTATACTTCAGCAAAGAGGACGCGAACAATAAAGTCGTTTCCATGTACAACGAAAGATGGGAGGATGTCGCAAAATACGCTACTCTTTCTGCTCCAACGAGGCAGGGTAGCCCATTCTACAGATGGGAGACTCCTAAGATGGTTCAAGGACGGTACATTCGTGTTCTCGTTGAGCAACATAGCGTGAAAGCTGTAAGCAACGAGCCGAAGGTGTGGCCTAAGGTAAGAAGCCTGTTTGATTTCTGAAGGAGGTGTCAGCTAGGGTCTAAAAGCATTGTCTTGCGCGAAACTTGAAACTTGAAAAAGAGGCCTGAAAATCGAAGGTTAGATTGTCCCACGAAGCGATAAACAAAGAGCAAGGGGGCGGAACGGAGATATGAAATGGTCACTGCCTGACCGGTCTATCTGCCAGGAGCATGGAAACGGCGGGAAGATTGAACAACTGGCAAAACCATTCAATAATAGCCTCCTAGGGCTAGACAATGAATAAACACATTCTATTCCGAACTGACTAGATATTGCCATTCATCGAAGGCGACTGTAAAGGTGCAATCACGCTCTGCGCATATGTCTCAGCATCTGCTGTGATGGTCGCCATATTGATCCTTCCGTCCAACGCATTCCTAACCCCATCAACCACCTCTCTCTCCTGCATCAACTCACCCATCACCCTCCCTTCATGAACCCAATACCCCTGACTCCTAGCTCTTAGCTCTTCGTCCCGATTAATGGTGTTCCTGAGTATCCCCATGGCGCTCATCTTACTCCTCACCACATCCAACATCCTCGTCGATGCCTCGATCCTCTCCGCCGTGCTCGGCGGCGTCAAGAACGCCCGATTCGTGCTGGAAAGATATAACAACCAACCAAGCATCCCGTCCACAAACGAAATCCCTATACTGCGCCACACCCGCATCTTCCAGAAGAAGAAATCAATGTCCTCCAGCCTCAATGCGCGGGAATTGACTTTGTAGTCATAGGTAGCGACGAAGTAGACGTCAATGAGAATCAACGCCCCTGCAGCGAGCGTCGCAGGAGTCCGCCATATCGCTGCGTCTTTGCCTGTGAACAGGCCAGAGGTCACCAGTGCCAACACACAGAGGTTGAACAGGTGGGGCGTCAGGAGCGAGGGCAGGCTGTAGTAGAGATATGACTTGGGATCCTCGGCGTTGCAGAATTGGCACTCGGTGAGGACGCTGGGCCCGAATTGGAAATATAGGTATCGGGACTCGAGCGAGGAGATCTTGGAGCGGAGGATCTCGTCGCTGGGGGTGAGGGGTCGGAGGGTGGAGAGCCGGGTAAAGAGGACGTCGGTGGAGATTTGTAGGCGGGAGGAGGTTTGGGTGAAGATGTTAGGCGCGGAGAAGAGGGGGAGTGTTGAGATGAGGAAGAAGACCGTTGCGATAGTGAGGATTAGGAGGGCCCGCGAGATAGGAGGGGGAACAGGTCGAATCGGGGTCCCGTGGATGGAGGGTGCGGCGCGCAATGAGCGGTAATATGCTAGGGCTTTGGGCAGGAGGATGGGGCCGAAAAAGAGCGAAAGGGACTTGATTCTGAATGATCTTAGTGAAAGATATAATTCAGAGGAGGGTAATAACTTACGTTCCCCAAGTTATCGCCATTGTGGATGATGTGGTGCTGCTAACAACGTGTCGAGGTTGGAAGGATTTAACACGATGTTAAAAGGACGAGATGTCGGGCAGAACTTTGGGTACACCGCCTAGCTAGAGCTAAGAAAGGATTAGTTCATGTCTCAATCTCGCGTACCTTTTCGGAAAATTTGAGCTTCGTCTTTCCAAGTTCAAACCACAAAGTCACACATTCTGATCTTTGAGAAGGGCAATTGTATGATTAGCTATGTTATATGTAGCTAATCTGGGTTTGTTTTCCCGCCATCCGGTCAAGTTATAAGCCCTTCTGACGTCCTTATCATGGACCTTCAGTCCAAAATCTCAACCCCAGAATTCCGCCTTCACCGTGGCACTTTCGAAGCTTTGGCGATCCTCTCTCCCATGGTCACTCAGAGTCAAAAAGAATGCCCAGAGCAAGCCAAAGTACTCTGCCAAGAGTCATCTCACTCGTGTTGCAGGGTCTCAGCTTTCCGAAGCAATGAAGACCTTTGCGTCTTTTTGATGAGAGACATTCTCTAGCTCCCAGATAACCCTGCTATATACCATCCTCATGTCAATGATAGACTACAACTCCTCTTTCTCTTTTGAGCCGGCCTTTTCGGAGGGGACTGCAATGGGCTCTTTCTTGGCTTTTTGTGCTGTTCCTGAGCCCAAGCCTGCCACTAATGCTACGATAGCCACGAGAGCGTCGCTGACGAGAATTATGATCGCTGTGCAGGCCAGAAACCAAGCTTGGATGCTGATGCTGCCTAATGGTGCCCGCGGGAAGGAGAGGAGCCATTCGGCGTAATATGGAACCCAGCCTTTCGGAATCCAGAACATAGCTTGTTTAGAGTACCAGAATTGTAGGAACATGCGTAGACCATTCGTGCCCAGCCATCGTAGTGTAGATACCGCACTGTCAAACGTGGCTCTCGTAGAGTCTGTAGAGGCTTCTGTGGTGGCAGTATTAGCTATGTGCCCACCGCTTGCGCCAGCAGCGTCTGGATTCCAAGGACACACTGTTCTTCTCCAGTTGCTCCAAGAGCTTGTCATGTTGTCTCCGTAGCTTCGCCCATTTTGCAAACTCGTCTTGGCTGCTTATAGCATTCATCTCCTTCCGCACCTTCATGTATTGACTCTTCAATTCTCGCTGCTCGGCTGAAGATTCGGATTTCGATATAGGTAAATTGCTGTACAGGTTCCACAGCTGAAATATTATTAGCTACGCTGTAGAAGTAAAAATTCAATGTGTCGTACCAGTGTATTGATTGACGAGGCTCCAAACGTGTTCACGAGATGGATGGCGAGCTGGAGGAGGAAGACGGTGAGGAGTAGAGAAGGCATGTTGGGGACTAAGACTTCAGATATTAGCTTGTGGGATCTATAAACAACGGAAACCAGAAGCTCACACTGCTTGGTTATCTCTTCTCTCAGTGGTGTGGATTTCCAGATGATGATGGCTGTTGGAAGGCCAGAACCTAGTCAAATTTGGCTGACGGTCCGTGCGCAAGGCTACGAAGGGCGAGGCTTTCTTTCATCCCCAACTTCAACCTCACTCAGAATGTCGGAACACTCATGAACGGCTCCACTCTCATCATGTCAAGAGCAGTCGATCCGGAAACAGTTGCGTTGTTGAAAAACAGTGATCCCGAGATTGTTTACGATGACATGGTCAAAGCACTTTCCACAGAAACAGATTCTCTGCTCGACATCGAGTTTCTAGGCAAAAGCCATCCTTTACCAGAAGGCTGCAATGTTCTCATTGATGGCAGCAGCATTGCAATTACCAAAATCAAGCTGGTTCAAGCATTTGTCGTTGCTCGGAAGATTTTCATCCGGTACATTCGAGATTGTCCGGATGAGAAGACCTTGGATTTCCAAAATGCAACAGCAGTTATGCTTTTGATGGATCCTGAGCACCTCACTGCAGCAAACGCACGAAAACGACTTATCCAGAAATCCCAGCAAGATTCCAAGGCAGATCTTGAAGCGCTTTTGAGAAGGGAGATGCATTTCGTTGACAGCTACTTGACATCACGCCTACATCGTCACACGAAATCACCTACTCTTTGGGGTCATCGTCGCTGGGTCCTCGATATCTGCAAGTCTATTCAGATGGAGTACGATATCCACCATGATCTCAAATATGTGGTCTTGATCGCTGCAGAGAGGCACCCGAAGAACTATTATGCTTGGTCTCACCTGAGATGGCTCGTTCAGTCGTCCACGGCGTACTCAGATGTCCAGATGACGAACTCGGACTTCAACAGGCTAGTTTCTGTTGTCAAAGACTGGTGTCTACGACACCCTGCTGACACATCCGGGTTTTCTTTTCTTCTGTTCTGCCTCTCCATGCCTAGATTCTCTGAGCATTCCTCCCAAATGCAATTGAGATCTTCGGCCTGTTCCGACGTCCTTCGGCTGGCTGTGGCTTTCAAATGGACGCATGAAACTATTTGGGTGTTTCTTCGTACTCTTGTTGCATCCGGAGGTGTCTCGAAGGTTCAAGAAAAGGCATTCTTTCAAGCAATTGAAGATATTCAGGCACTCCAAGCAGATGGCCAACGTTTCCTGGTAGCAGCACAAGATTGGTGTCGAGAATATTCGCAGAAAAACGAGTTGATCTGAAATTGTATGACTATGGGAGTACAAAACTTTTCGGAACTGGTGACCGGAAGCCGCTGAACGATTGAAGACTACCTTCCATCAAGCATAGAGATATCGATATTCTGGATACTCTATTCGTCACCGGGAAATATCCAGCCTATTCAAATTGCTGTCGCATGCCAACACCAGAATCCGGTTCTCTTCTCCTATCATTGGAAAGGAGAAACTCCTCCGGAATCGTGAGGCATTTCAACTTCGCCGTTTCAACATACTTCAAGCAGTTAGAGATAAATGCGTTGATCCAAGAAAATATGAGGCTTAATGTCAAGCTTTTGTTCAATAAGAGGACCCTTGTCGGGTATGATTTTGGAAGAATGAACTGGGCAGGGATGCCAAATTGTGCAATGTCGATTGCAGAAGCGAGCGACAGGGGGCTATAAATAATTTCCGGGGTGTGAAGTGAGGAAAGACATCGTCATCGTCGGCGTACACCATTCGGTTTCTAGAAGCATGCTTGGTACCGTGGCATTCTGAACATGAGTGCATCCAAACAGCAGACCACGGTTACGACACCCAACACAGCAAACGTCAGGAAAACATGAGCTGAGACGCGATATTGAGACGAATGTCCACTAAGTTTATTTTTACCTACCATTGCCGAGGTCACGCCTAAGAACTGTATCCATGTCTTTGAGTGATCTTGAATTCCTTGGGGGTTATCGGTGCAAGCATGTGATGGGAATCCGAGTGAGCCAAGTCAGGCTTTGTCGGTAGTGAGGAGGCAAAAGTCTGGAGTCCGGCAAAGCAATTGGACATGTTTCTATTTCCAGATCGTATTCTTGCCCGTGAGTCTCCTCTACAGTAGTTCATTCATGCAAAAGACTGGCTCGTTGGCTCGAAGCATCTCGAAGTCGACATCGAACAAGAAAAGTGTTGAAAAGGAAGAATTCTGGCCGGCAGCGAATGAGAGCCCCTGGAAGACCGGGCGGGGTGGATCGTTCCAAGATAGTTTCCACACCCTCGACGGCAACCAGGCCCTTTTGCATCGCGCTTGGCTGGAAATCGCCCCAATGTGGAACCTGGGCCAGACAGACGTAGAGAGATTGCGCGTGCAGTGCAGCAGTGCAGACGACACGAGTTTGCTGGAGATATCAAATCATACGTGCCCCTCCTCGTAAGTTCGTATCCCGTCCCAGGATGCTACTGTGAGAATCCGGTTGGGTTAGAATTCCATGACCTGATTATTCTGAGAAGCAGGAAGCAGGAAGCAAGTGACTTTTGCAGGAAGGTGCAGCGGCTGGTGCTTTTGGAACTGTTGCTGTTTTCGTGAAAGCTTGGTGGGTGTCTGTAACGCCGCAGCCAAGGTCGTTGTTGAAGTCGGGAGCTGAGTTGGAGGCCGCCTGGCAAATAATGGCTCTTTACCCGCAGATAGCCCTGGTTTCATTATCCGACCCCGGCGCGGATGGGCGCATGAGCTTGCATCTTGATCTTTCTCGATGGCCCGCAACGGACTGCTGCTGCTAACGTGCTTAAGCTGGACTCCTTGAGCATCTGCGGACGCAGAGATGAGATGGAGGGGGTGGACGCGATGCTCGGTGCAACGGTGCAACGGTGCAAGCATGCAGATATAGAATTATAGATAGCTGCAAGCGCGCTGCAGATGGACTGATGGGTCAAGGAGAAGCAGATTAGGAGGAGGCCTCATCTCGGACGTATCCATTTTGCGCAGGCAAAAAATTGCTGAATTGCTGATCTCAGTTTCCCATGTGGGTGTGCCACGCTGTGCTTTGTATCGAAAGGGTGGAAACCTTGGAAAGAATGGCTGGGTTGGGGGCGCTGGTTCGGGGGGCCCAAGGGCTGCTAAGAGTGGCCAGCCAGCCAACCCTTTTCTCCTGAATCCACTCGCTCAATCGCTGGCCCATGCCCCCTGTTGGCCATGGCCCATGGCGCTGCTGCGCTCTAGTAGCGGTCCCTGCTGGCCTGCTAGCTGCCCTCGCTTTTTTTATTGCTGGCCTTCCGCGAAGCCACTTCCACTCCTCTCTCCCCTCGCTTTCTCAATCGTGAAACTGCATCTTCAGCATCTCCTCCAGAAGCTCCGTCGTGTGTGTGCTGCTCCCTCCTTTGCTTCACCACTGTCGTTAAGGTCCATTCCGGTTGATTATCCGTCGCCCGCCTGAGGAAGTCGCGAGAAACGCTTCGGCTCCTGCCTCCTGTCAACAAAACTCGTAAGTTCCGCGTTTTACCTTTCTGCTGTGCTCAACCACAACCACCGCCGCCGCCGCCCTGCCTGCCTTCCCTCTGCAGATCGTCTCGTCAGAAGAAACGAAAGGAAACACTTCCTGGCGATCTTTCACTCCCGACTTCGACCACAGACAGACTTCCACGCGGCTTTACTATTGCATCTATCAATCAACCCTCGACCAGCCTCAACTCGTCCCCTCAACGTCTCCGCAGATACTCTGCCGGCATCGAATCATCCAATTGAGCTGCGCTAACATTGGAAAAGTTACGGAACAGCATACTTTCCGCCACGATGTTCGCTCAAACGATTCTGCTTCCCGCGTTCGCGATCATCACCGCTGTAGCTGGTAAGTTGTCAACTCTCAGCACACAAAATCGCTCCTCTCGTCCCACGATCTCCTCCAGTCTGGTAATAGGGCTGGAGGTGTTGTGGATGGCGCGATACACGGGTCAATTGAATAGAATAGTGCTAATTTGGTCGGGTTTCTAGCTCAAAGTGCTACCATCTGCTCCCAACCCACGGCTACCATCAACTCAAACGCTGATGCCTCCCAATACTCGAGCTGCTCAAGCATCTCTGGCGACGTCGTCATTGGTTCCACAGCTTCTGGTATTATTCAACTCGATGGACCTGAGACCATTGGCGGCGATTTGACCATCCTGAACGCCACGGCCCTCACCTCCTTCAGCAGTTCATCAATCGCTCAGATCAAGGGTACTTTCCATGCGGAAGACCTGACACTGTTGTCGACTCTGTCGATGAGTGTGTTGACCGCTGTCAAGACCATCGAGTTCATTTCTCTCCCCAATCTCGGCAGCCTCACGTTTTCTTCAGTCGTCACAGAGGCCAACAGCGTGACAGTCAGCAACACTTTCTTGAGCAGTCTCGTGGGTCTTAACGTCACCACCGTTCAAACATTGCAGATTGATAACAATCCCCACTTGGTCGAGTTCACCTCTCAAGCCGGAAATATCTCGTCTGCAGCTGTTTTCGATGCCAATGGCGCAGGTCTTGTTGTCTCGTTCCCCTCCTTAACCTGGGCTGCGAACTTGACCTTCCGAGATGTGGGCTCCGTAGCCCTTCCCTCGTTGCAAGTAATTAATGGCTCGCTCGGTTTCTACGAGAACACTTTGTCGAGCATTTCTTGCCCCAACCTGACGTCTGTTGGCGACTTCGCTACGGGAGTAGGAAGCTTGGCATTCGTTGACAACACCCAATTGACCAACATCAGCATGAATGCACTGAAGAGCGTTGGTGGTGCGGACCAGATTGCCAACAACACCATCCTGAACGGCATTTCCTTCCCGGCATTGGTTGATGTCGGTGGTGCCATTGACTTCAGTGGTAACTTCACTACGTAAGCAGCATCCGTGAGATGATTCATGCAAGTCCGAGCTAACTGTGATGACCAGGCCTCAACTTCCTGCTCTTGGCAACGTCAAGGGAGGTTTCAACGTCGAGAGTAAACAGGCCATCGACTGCGATTCATTTAAGGCTGAAGCATCTTCATCCGGCGTCATCCAAGGAAAATTCGTCTGCGCAGGCAGCTTGTCCACTGTCTCATCGCTCGGCTCAGGAACCGCCACTGGATCAGGCGCCACCGCTACCGGAAGCAAGGGTGCAGCAGTTTCCTACGGCATCAACGAGGCTGCTGCAGGTCTCTCTGTGCTCGGTGGTCTTTTACAGATGTTGTTGTAAAGCATTGGGACGTGGCGTTTTCAATTTCTGTTTCCATTACCTTAGACCTAATCTGCAACGTTCTCTTTGCTTCCTTTTCCTTTTTACATCGACCGTCTACGAAAACGAAGGCTGTCACCATTGAGCGGGCTTTCACACACTCCTTAGGACCACGCGTGTGAGTGATGGAGAGGTGGAGGGAAGCGGGGGAAGTGGGGCTTGCTTTACTGCATATTTTCCAGATCGAGGCGAAGGCTTGCCTTGTGCTTGATTTGGAGATTGCAATAATATTGTATGCTGTATAAGTGCCGGGGGGCATGAAGGCGAGGGAATATGTTCTGGCGTGCAGAGGACACCTTAGGACAGGCCAATTCCATAAACTGTACAATGATTAAAAGTTCTGTTCCTGGATCTCACTCGCGTGTCACCGGTGCCTTCATTCCGTCCCAAGAGCAAAAAGGGCCTCGGCCCCTGACTCTGACCCCACCTCTAAACTACACTTCGAACCAAAAACAAATACAGATGATATGTACCTCTCTACGAAATCAAGAAATCTTCAAAAAAGTGAGTACATGCATATGCACGGGCACAACAAATTCCCATGCATGCATTCCTCTTCTCAAATAAAAATTGCATGAGACGTCAGCGGCGTTTTCGCGGGTCCTCGTCTATGCAGCCCTTCGGCTTGGGACTGGGTAGTTGCACGGTCGTGCAGTGCAGCTGAGCTGACGTGCTGGGAATGCGGGTGCTGACTGCTTGCCGAGAGGTTGTGCTATGGTTGTTTTGTTGTGTATTCCGAGGGGATGGGAAGGGATGCAGGATTCAATGGTAAGATGTGGGATTTAGGCTATGGGTTTGGTGCAGACAGGAAGGAAAGAAGGAGGCGGTACGTTCATTCGATTCAAGGGCTAGGTATATGTATGTTATGTACAGTCTAATAGTCTATTCTCGACTTTCATTACTGGATTCATCTTGAGGCATGTCTATAGCTTGGCCTTGGGCTTGTCTTGCTTCAGCATCGCGTCGGCTACGATGCGGCGCTGGATTTTTCCCGTTGCTGTCTTGGGCATGTTGTCTGTGAAGTATACCTGCTCTCGTTAGACTTTACACTTCACAGCGAGGAGTAAGGAGAGGAGAGGGGACATACCTTCTTCGGCACCTTGAAACTCGCCAGCTTGTCCGCAACCCAATCCTTCAACTCTTGCTCCGTGATCTTCTGCCCAGACTTCGGTACCACGGCCACAGCTACCTCCTGCCCGAACATCTCATCCGGAATCGCGAAGCTGACGGCCTCGCCCACCTTCGGGTGTCTCGCTAGCACGTTGTCCAGCTCGATAGGACTGATCTTCTCTCCACCTTTGTTGATCAACTCCTTGATTCTTCCCGTGATGATCACATAGCCATCTTTACCTTTCTTTCCTTGGTCTCCTGTGCGGAAGAAGCCATTGCTGGTAAACGAGCTCTTGTTTGCTTCCGGGTTGTTCAAGTAGCCCTTTGTGACATTCTCCCCGCGGATGCAGATCTCGGCTTCAGAGCCTTGCGGCACTTCTTTGCCTTCTCCGTCTAGAATTGCTACCTCGACGCCTTGCCCGATGCCTACGGATCCAGGTTGCCGTTTTCCTGGCGGCAGAGGATTGGAGGTCATTTGGTGGGCGGCTTCAGTCATGGCATAGGCTTCTAGGACGGGGGCGCCGTATGTCTCTTCGAGCTGGTGGAAGGTTGTTGGTGATAATGGAGACGAACATGATCTGATGAACCTGATCTTGGGCTTGGTGTGAGGCGGTGGGTTTTTCAGCAGGATTTGGTGGATTGTAGGGACTGCCGTGTACCAATTCGCCTTGTAAGTAATGAAGTCGTCCCAGAATTCTGACGCCGAGAACTTGGGTGGCACGATCACGGAGCCGCCTGAGTACAGTGGTGCTAGGAAGCCGGCCAGCAGGCCGTGCACGTGGAAGAGGGGCATGACGAGCATGGTGCGGTCCGCGGGGCTCAGGTCGTACGTGGCCTTGATGTTTTTCATTGTCCTCGTCAGGTTCCGGTGTGTCAATGGCACTGCCTTCGGCCGTCCAGTAGTACCGCTCGTGTGTAGCACCAGAGCAACATTATCTGGCTGTGCTTTCTCAATTTTCTGGTTCCCCTTGCCCTTGAGCTTCCCTTCGTCTTTCACATCCAGCACTACCTCTCGCCCGTTCCAGTAGCATTCTGCAATAGCAGCTTTGTATTTCCTCGCTGCTCGGACGGCAGCTCCATCTTTTGCAAAGGAGCCTTTTGGCACAAGAGCAACAGCCGATTTCAGATCGTCAATATAGAATTCGAATTCCTCTTGCTTGTATGCCGAGTTTAGGGGAGCAGCAATGCCTCGTTGCCACGCAGCGGCGAGGAACGCAACGATGAATTCGTAGGTATTGGGGAGAGCGATCGACACTGCAGCTTGAGGTGTGACACCGAGCTTGGCAAGCTTCTTTTGGAAGGAGAGAACTTCGGCGGAGAGTTGCTTGTAAGATACTGTGAGAGCTTGGGGCTTGCTTGGTATTATGATCGCCGTGGAATTGTCTCCTGCCGAGAAGGAGTTCGAGAGTGTGGTTGCTGCCATTTTGAAGAGTGGGTGGTGCTTGCAAAATGTAGATGGAGATAACGAATTGAGCTGTCCAGCAGGTCAATTGCTAATTGACTTAAATAAAATTTAATCGAGAGGTGTTTTTTTTAATTCTGCCACGAAGATGACTGTAAATAAACTAATTCTCTTGGTCTGGTGATGTTTGTCTAATCTTCGCTTCCCTACCGCCGAGATAGGAGCTTTATCGCCAGGGGAGCATCAGAACTGGTGGAAAGTTTGATCCTTGCTGACTAATCAGCCTTGTGTGGTGTGAGCACCATGAGGCTGTGTAATGTGCAGGACGTCAAAATCCCCTCTACATTCATTGAAAAGCAGCATCCACACATTATGTCGAATTCTTCCAATCCAAACCCCCCAGCAAGAGGTGGTGGTCTTTCTTTATACGCCAATTTACTCGATCCTGACGGTGTAACCTCCTCCGCGACTGTGTCCAAAGGACCAGTTGTATTCAAACCCGCCGAGTCGACAGATGAAGCTGCTAAGAAACCCCAGATAGACTCCGGTATTTGCTATCCAAATAGACCGGTGATTTATCACCTTGCTAATCTGTCCCTATAGCTGCTTTGCGGTTCCAGCCTACCAAAAGACCTCAATTGTCACAAAAGCCGAAACCAAAAACCAATTTCCCAAAGGCCGCTCCCTTCGAGAACACAGCTCAGGAGAAGATCGCAGCCCCTCCAAGCACGGCTAGACCGCCAGCCAAGACTACGTTGGCGGATTGGACTGGGATAGAAGACGATGACGTGAACGGCTTCTACGGAGGGGAGAAGAGGCAGCGAGGGGGACGGAAACGAAAGAGAAAGCCCAAAGAAGAGCAAGTTGCTGTGCAAGACTGGGATGACATTTATGATCCAACGCGACCAAACAGTTATGAAGAGTACAAGCACAGTGACGAGAAAGTTAGGGAGGTGAGGGAATGGAAGGATAGGCTTTATGCTCATAGGATGGCTCGAAAGTCTTCCAGTGATAAAGACAGCGAAGAGGATGACTACCGGCCAACAATGGGCAGTAAGTATCTCGAAGTCTTCTTGGTGTACTAAGCTAACAATGGCAGAACAATTTGCGCCTCCTAACTACTCATTTGCACCTCCACCTATCAACTCACCTCCTCGAAAACCTGCGGATGACACTGCAGATTCGGATAGCTATAGTCCGGCTCCCCCATCAGACCAAGCTCCACCCCCACCGCCTCCACCCCAAGATCCTCCACCACCATCAGCACCTCCGGAACCTTTACCCGCAGGAGCAATATCTCGAGCCCCAGTCCGATACAATCTCCCACCAGCTCCAAGCGAGATCCCAAGCTCAGAAGCAGAGCTAGAGAAGGCGCTCGATGCAGAGGAAGATGACGAAGAAGAAGAACAGCCAGATGCTGAACAAGCGCCAAGATCTCTTCGGCCAGGCCAACGAGGATTTGCGGAAAGACTTATGTCCAAGTATGGATGGAGCAAAGGAAAGGGACTAGGAGCTGATGGATCTGGAATTGTCAATCCATTGAGAGTGCAGATTGAGAAGCGGAAAAAGAAGTCAGATGCTGAAGGTGGTGGATTCAGGGACCCAGGTGGTCGAGGAAAGATTATTGGTGGCAAGAAAAATGTGCCAGAGAAGGAGAATGATGTCGGCAAGTTCGGGCCGATGTCTGAAGTCATCGTTCTCAGGGGCATGGTGGATAATATGGATCTTGATTCTGAATTGGAGGGAGATGGAGATGGAGGGCTGATGCAAGAGATTGGCGACGAATGCGGGGAGAAGGTAAGTTGGCTCTTTGAAACTTGCCTGGCAGAGCTGATGTCTGTTGCAGTATGGACGAGTAGAAAGGGTCTATATTGATCGTCATAGAGCCCCACCGAAGGTCTTCGTGAAATTCACAAGCCAGTTGTCGGCTTTGAGGGTAGGTCAATTCGTCCTTGGATATGCTGATAACTGACGCGTATCTAGGCTGTCAATGCCCTTGAGGGGCGGATATTTAATGGAAACACCATCTCTGCTCTCTTCTATGACACGGAGAGATTTGAGGAAGGTATCTATGAATAGCTAAAGTCTTCATGACAATGTAAAATGCTTCTCATATGTTGTGGAATCCGTTCTTGTGACATAAATTTTTGGTTTCGGCGAAGTTTCGCTTCGGATGGGAGTGGATGTGGCAGCTGATATTACCAATAGCCAGAAGTTCACGGGCATGAACCGTAATTCTTTTACTTGCTTCAAGAAGATGAACCCAGGTTTTGAGAAGGAGTATAGAGCAAGAGCAGGCAATGAAGTCGTTGCAGTGATTGCATATATCCTTAGCGTTAATTATGTTTCGAAACAGGATTCTCTATACTATTAGGAGTCTTTGCAATCAGTCTCCCCCCTTTATTATTTTATTGTTGGCAGCTTTTTATATTCATCTGATTTTCCAAAGTCATGCTCTCAGCCCGAGAGACATGTGAAATATGATCCCGGCCTGCCTTCAAATCTTAGATCAGTTCTCATCCAAAGGTTCTGCTTGGACATCACGTGCTCACCTCTTGTTCCTTATCCTACAGCAAGCTGCTTTTGCTCTTCATTCTGCTCCCTCGTCTTCCTCCTCAGAGTCTCTCTCCTCTCCATAGTCCTCACCAGACCCCAAGTCATCAACTCCTCCGTTTTCCCATTCCCTTTCCGGCTCACATCCAGGAGGCTTGACCTCCAATACTCGAATATACACCTCTACACGCTCACCCTCTCCCGCATCATCTGATGACCAATAAATACGTCCATCATCTTCACATCCCTGTTTAGTCTCTTCGGCTCCGTTGTATTCACTATTAACGATGCCTTTCACCGCGTTATTGGCGTCCTTGATAGTTGCATAGATGGCATGAATGTCTGAAAGCGGTTCCGTGTATTGCGGGTTTGAATCTACCATGACCACATAAACATAGTGAGGGTCATGATCAGCAACCTTAGACTTCAGGGTGAAGGCTGGATTTGCAGCATCTGAAGCTTGGCGCTTGACTTGAGGCTCTTCTGCGGTGTTGCCTGCAGCACTGCTTGATCTTTTGTGAGACACCGGAATCGTCTTTGGCGAAGTTGACATTTTGAGTGAGAGCTTGGCGTTGAAAGTCGTTTGTAAGTTTCAACGAGAGCTCAACTCGACAGACGAATAGATTTTGATAGTGATCACGATTCGAATCGAGAAAGCGAGCTTCGTAGTTTCAATCGAGATATCAAATAGATGAGAGGAAACGAGGCTAAGGGAGATCTCAAGCAAGAAGTATGTCTGGAATGAATGGATCATCGCGTTGATTTGTAGAGTAAGTGAGAATGTATATTAAGGGGGAGTAGGAGGGAGGTTGCAGCGGCAGGGGTGCAAAACGCTTCTGTCGCACGTTGCTCTGAAGAACCACAGACATCAAGAAAGTATTTTCAGAACACACTCAAACGCGACAGACACCGGATAATTCACACGGACCGGCCGCAGGATGGAAAAGCGAAAGGTCTTGGGAGTGAGTAAGGAGAGTCATCAAGGGGTCTCGTCTCCTGAGAAGTGGGCATACGGTCATCCACGTCCGCTTGGGAGAATGATCGCATGAACGCCGTGAGTCTCAACTCACCCCTTCTTGATCTGTGATAAGAAATCTTTAGCCTGAATAGCTGAGCTTCGCGAGGGAAACACAGTCGCGGCCATCGTACGTGTTCAAAACGAGAGCATTCGGGTTTAGAAGTTCGCGGTCAGCATTCTCGATGCCGAATGCACGTTCCTCTCCTGGCATCTCTGTCCGGTAACCATGTACCAATGACAGCAGGTCTTATGCAGTTCAAGGATATTTCGGGTCACCGCAAGATCGTGCATCGGAGAGAACTTCGAATCTAGATCTTGAGCCGCTTGGGTAATATGGTGAACATCTGCTGTGAAAGTCCACTTAGCTCTCGGTCCATTTTCCCTTATTTTCTAGCATTTCCTTTGCGCCCCAAAGAGTTTTTGGGTAGACTTCCCCGAAACCTGCGTCTACCCACCCTGACTAAGTGTGGATCAATCATCTTAATATCATACTTTGCAACTCACACATCTTCTATGGTTTGAAGTTGACCTGAGAAAATATCCAACAATTTCTCGCTGAGGAATCAATTGGGACGCAAATGAAAACTGCAAAGCTTCTCAGAATTAAGTTATGTTTTGCGTATTTTAGAAGATAGGACTTCCGGGTTCCTTTCGGTGAATCTTCTCAGCTTGGTAGTGCTAAAGCTAGGGTCATTACCGGCAGTCGTTTATGTTCAACTCTGCAGGTGATGAGATATTGCGGGGAAGAGCTGCATGCAGCGGTTGCTCTTTGCATTCGAGCACACAATTTGTCTTTCTTGCCGACTAAAAGAGCCACCTATCACAGTGCAGTTTCCGACCTCATGGGCCGAATCGAGATTGACACCTTCCTTTCGTGGTCTCTTCTATGGTATACCGACGCTCTGATTAAGACCCCCACCGTTCTCTTCGATGAAACCTTGCGGTGCAGTGACTACTCAGGTACATCTCCGATGTATGTCGACATTCAGACAGGTCCACGTGAGAAGACTCAATCAGGGATTGGCGATGAACTCTGCTCTTCACTTGGCATTTCCTGTGAATGAGATGTGGCATCCTCGGTGGAAGTGTCTTGACATGTGCTCATTTCAAGCACGGATACGTTTCCATCACGTAATTGAAGCTCGACTCTACCTACTGTCAAGGTTTCCAGCTGTGACAAAAATGGAGGAGAACGTATTTGTCGGTATTATTCGTGCGCCTAGAGGAACTACCGCAGAGTCGTTGATCAGAAGCCTTGAAGTCAATGGTCAAGCTGCTGAACGCCTCGGTCCAACAGTTTTGACTTTTTGCATCTCCTGCACGTTCCTAGATCTGTCAAAGTGTGATTCATCACGCGAACATTTACGTCTGATGGAGAGAATTTGAAGTGTATAAAATCCCGAAAGACAACCTCAAAAATTCCAAGATTTGAAAGCAACAGCGACGATCAATTTCTGTTTCAGTACTCTTCCCAAGGATCCAAAAACCATACTTCTCAGATCAACACCATACCAAATCCAAAATGCAACTCATCAGCAGCCTTCTTCCTCTTCTTGTCGTCACCTCCTTCACAACCGCACTCCCAGTCACCAAGACTAAGAGAAGCGCTACCACGGTGCTCTCAGACATCGCGAGCATCAGCTCAGATGTAGCCACTCTCACCAGTGATGCCGTAGCATATACCGGCGGTCTCTTTCAATCATTGGCTCTTGCCATCACAGTCGATTCTCTCGAGTCTGCAATCACCACTGCAACATCTGACACGACTTCGTCTGGAACCTTCAGCTCCACAGACTCTGACAGCATTCTGGCTGCTGTCAATACTCTCACCCCGAAAATTATCACACTTTTGGGTGATTTGGATGCTAAGGTAAGTCTTGGTGATGAAGTGTTGTAATACTTGTCCTATTTGCTGACGGCTCCGACCAGGCTTCGACTATCTCCTCAGCAGGCTATACGTCAACCGTGGCTAGTGCCCTGGAAACATTGACTACCGATACAAATGCTCTATTTGCCGCTCTTGAGGCTGCTTTGGACACAGCTGATTCTACTTCCCTTGCCGCATTGCAAGCTTCCGTGGATGCTGCGTTCGCCACCGCTTCTGCCACATTCTAGTTGGATTGTTGAACGATCCGAAGTTTGTCTATGATTTGGCATGAATGTTGTCGTTCTAAATTTTTAAGCTAAAGTATGAAGTCAATGTTGCCTTCGTACTCTGATGGATAGTTAGTGGCAAGGGTGCTTTCTGAAAAGAAGAACCTCGAACAATTTAGCTTTGTCTTAGCATTAAAAGAAGAATTAGTTTCACAAATGAACGTGGAAATACAGACTCAGTCACTCTTCTGGGCAACGCTCTTTTATCTGAATAGTCTCAAGGGGAGGAGCAGTGCTTGTGTCATGTGAAGCTCCGGATAAAAGACACCTCAGGGTGCAGCCTAAAGGTCACATCTTGTATATATTGATATCTTCCCAGCCTGTCTTCATCAGCATATCTTGTCAATTCCTCCTACACCAAAAATCCCCACATCTCACCTCTTTACACTGTCCGCCGAAGTTTTCTCCGAGATTTTAAAATACTTTATCAACGAGAAACCGCGCTTATGTAGACTCGCACTTCAATCCCGGCATCTCAGCGAGGTTATTCACTGCTGTTTCGATATGTCTGCCTGAATCAAAGCCTGTACGGAGAAGCATTCGATCTCTTCCTACGGAGTATTACTGAGCGTCAAGATCTCGCATTCATGGTATATGAGATGAAGCTGAATAGAGTGACGCAAAAGAGCAAGCATACGAATCCATCGAGTGTTTACTTGGTAGGCTTGGCTGCTTGAAAGGACTCGGCCTCTCAAGGCCTTCGAGCTTCGATCAACCACCTGAATTTCGGCATGACTTTCTCTCTACTGGCGCTATGAATTCTCTATCAAGTGAGAATCCCGATATCGCCGATTTCACCTCCGAGAATCTGATTCGGTATATTTTTCTGCCTCGTCTAGAGAGTATGTGCGTCCTTCTTGCACTGAGACACCACACCTCAAGGTTATTTTAAATGCCTGACGTCTTTCAAGCCTCAAACTTCGAGAGCTCAAGTTCTTCAGTCACTTATCAATATCTTCGTTGAACGGCTTGCTCGCTTTGTTCCCTAATCTCACCTCTCTCACGACTTATCTTCCGGGAAATCACGCAGAGCACCGTTACTACCACATATTGTCTACAGCTCTATCTCCATGCTCGATCTCTCGGTTATCAGATCAGATCAAATCTACATTGACGGATCTCGCCTTGATAGACGAAAACTTTCAGTGGCCAGATCGCGACGGTTCACGGACGGACTTGAGCAATTCCACGTCTTTGAAGAGATTGGAAGTTCCATCGCTCTGCTACTTTCTATCAGATTAGACAGGGCCATCCGAGAGGAATGAGGTGGCGCATCTGCTTCCGTCGTCTTTGGAAGCGCTCACGGTCTGATGCGTTTTCATCCTATTTTTTAAGCTCCTTGCTGACCCTTTCTTATAGATTATGTATGGATTGGAAACGGCAATAAGGCCTTGGTTCTGGCCTCCTGAGATTTATAACGCAACTAATCCCCGAAGCAACCTCACGGAAGATCGCGTCTCTTGCTCCGACTTCGCCATGACCACAGGCAAAACATGGCTCACACAACTTGCCCAGGCAAAGCGAAATGGCACTCTCCCCAAGCTGAGAAAATTATCTTTGATCGAACGCACTTCCACCACAAATGGCACCACTCGTGGCTTTGGACCAGAGGAAGAATACTCTCGGATGCCAACCTATCCGCCTGACAAAAGCCTTGAGCGGGCCGGCCTTGAGTTTTACGCTACAATTCGAGAATTGCCGCTCAAGTCAAGTCGATGGCCTGATTTGCCACATGGATGGTCACATAGGGTTCAACATGTAAACTACATATGAGCAGTATTCTTTTGTTGCACTCTACTTTTCCTCTGTACTTCCGACCTCGATCTTCTCTACAAACCCCACGTCAAAGTAATTTAACAGAAATCCCGTCCTGTCAGATACCAGCACAGTACTCGTCCCCGGAACGCGGCCAACTACTCTTCTCAACATGGGGACCACAATACCATTCACCACCTTATGATCAAAACAATAATGCGCTGCGATACCCCCTGCAACTTCTGCCACATAATCCATCCGCCGAACCCACAACTTCTCGCGGTCAAAGTACATCTTTTGAACCCTCGAATGCGCATCATAGTTTTCGGGAAAATGGACTTCCAACACCCTCCAAGACTCTGCCTCGCCGCTGCTGTTCAGATACCCTGGTTCCCAATGCTCCTCCACCTCCTTCGTCTCAAACCCAGGGCCCGTGAGCGCGAACGGAATGGTTGTGTAGTTCCACAACGCGTACCCGGCAAAGTACAAAAGGTTCAGCTGATCCCATTTGGAGAGGAGCTCGCGGCTTTGAAACCCTTCGCGAGGTGAAGTGCGGCTTTGTTTGATGATTCCGTCAGCGCTCTGAGTCCAGACGCGGTCGTGGGTGAAGATCCATGTGTCAGTCGGGTGCTCGAGATCGAGACCTTGGATCTCGGTGCGGGGGATTGTCGTGTTGGTGCTGACATGGACCGTCAGCTGGTACTAGTCTGGCATTCCTTTGATTGCGAGCATGGCGCCTGTGAAGTTGAATTTGAAAGTCGAGGCTCGGAACTTGGACCAGGTTTCTTGACCGCCATGAGAAGCGATGACTTGATTAAGGAGGGAAATGCTGAGAAAGTTGGTTTATGCAGAATGGTAAGAGTGGCATGTTGATATTCACTCTTCTTGATTTGATGCCGCCATAGTTCTGACGATTAAGAGATTATAAAGTTCAAGAGTTTCGAGCCTGGTCTTGGATGACTGTTATTAGAAGATCTTTTGAGCTTCTAAGAGTCAACAATTTGTTGAGCGATATGAGAACCGCAGTGCATGGAAGGTTGAAAGTGTTGGGAGATGTGGATAGATGGGAGGGGCGTTTGTTGATAGGCAGACGGAGAGAAAGACTTCCGAAGGTTACCCTTGTCATAAGTAGTTGCAATTTAAGATGACCACCCATGTGCAGATGTGTTTCTTGTGCAAAGCCCGCTCCTGCGGTGAACTTTGAATGTTCAAGAAGTTCAGTAATCACCCCTGAGCGAACTTGCTAATTACCCTGATTGTCTCAAGTTGAAATGGGGCTTTCAGTAATCAGTTTTGTATCTCTGGCTGCAATGAAGTAGCCAAAAATTATGTCATGAATTTGGGCGGATACTCGGTCATAAATCCTCTCAACCATGTGTGTCCAAATCTTGCTTTTCGGTTAGCAAAGAAAAGGGGGGAGCTACAAAGTAAACAGTCTAAGCGAGACCAGAACATTTGTGGGAGTAGCTACCAAATGCGCAGCAGATTCTCTATCGGGATTCTGGTCATGGCCATTGCTTTCAATATACAATTGAGCATACGAAGCTTGTTGAAATGTCTTTGCAATGAGAATATAACATATTTGGTGTCATTTTCGAACGAATCGTAAGATCAATTCATTCTTGCCATCAGTCTTCACGAATAATTAGAGTTTGCAAACTGTTTTGAATACTTAAAAAGGGAGAAAGCTGTCAGTGGGTGAACATGGAACTTGCTAAGCTAGGAGTGTGTACTGATTCCTGAAGATCCTGGGCGTAATGCACCAACCTGCTGAACAGCTTATGTAGCTTGACCGTAGATGTGGTCACGTATGTAAGCATACACTCATTACCGCAAGTTTATTGGAGAATAGAGTCTTTTGAATCAAATCAAATCAAATCATTGAATGCAGTTCCTTCTGGTCCACTAAGCTCGTTCAGCTGCAAGATTTTGGAAGGGATGCAGCAAAGAAAAGTGGCAAAAGTAGTGGAGTGGTTAAGCGAGGTTCTATTTTGGTCACCGATACTCGAAGCACTAGAAATAAAGTAGAAACGAACGTTGTTAGCAATGGTTTTGTCCTCATTTCATCGAAAACAATACAGACTACTGCCACTGGTATAGGTATTGGTACCATCTTAGAGCAAATACTTTCAGACCTCATCTTTTATCGTAGATTATTCGTACGCAAATACCCTTCCCCTAGAATAAATTTCCGAGAGTGAGACGGTATATCCTCTCAATCTTTGTCTCGGGCCCGCCTTTCTTCTCTGCCTCCCGAGCCAAGAACTCCGCCTCTTCAGCGTCAATTCTCGCCTTGCCACCATAGAGATCTGCATCCTCAGGCTTGATAAGCTTGCTCTTCATAACAATCTTGTAGCCGAAGTAGAGGATTATGTAGAGAGGCAGCCCCAAATACGTCGTAACGAACGTATTCGTGTCGAACTTGGAGTGGGTCCCTTTGGCTGCCGTCTTCTTGTAGGCAAACAGAGCAAAACCTTTAAAGAACAGGATGAGAATACTGAATATAAGTGCTCCGACAGAGCCCCATATGCCGAGAGGTGCTACGTAAGCTAGAGCGGAGTCTGGGATGTTTTGTGCTTTGCGAGCACGGACGAAGAAGATGTGCGAGATGAGGATTGAGATCCAGGTTAACAGCCCGAACATAGTTACGAGGTTTACGAAATACCCAAAGACGGTGTAAGATGAGGTGTTCACTCCAAGGTAAGCCAAGAGGCAGAAAAGCACAGAGAGTGCAAGTGCTGGAACAGGAACTCCACGACCATCTGTCCACTTGAAGATTTTTGGTGCCTTTCCTTCGTGTGCGAGGCCGAAAAGAGTGCGGGATGCGATATAGAGATCTGAGTTTGCAGCTGAAAAGACGAAGATGAGGATTGCTGCATTGAGTATCGCTGGCAGTGCGGGAATGCCACTAATAATGATGGCAACAACGAAAGGAGAGGCAGCGGCGGTAGTGCCACCATTCTTGTTACCATCAAGCAGTCTTTGGGAGTTGTATGGAACGAGCATTCCAAGGAGGAAGACGAGAACCACATAGAAAAGGAGGATACGATAGAAGGTAAGCTTGATGGCTCTGGGGATATTTCGGCGGGGGTTAGATGCCTCCCCAGCTAGTGTATATTAGTGCTGTGGCTTTATCTACGACGTTGAGGAAATTAGAACCGTCTCTACGATCACATACCAGTTACACCAACCAATTCAGTCCCCAAATATGCAAAGACAGCAGTGGTGAAAGTTGACCATACGGCTAAGAATCTGCCTGCGCTGCCAGCTGAAGATTCTGTTAGCTCATTTGCGATCCATTCAGCTGTGGTGATGCTTTAATTACTTAAGATATACTCATGAAAAGCACCAGGACTCTTCCAATACTGAAAACCAGTGGCGTGGTGATCTGGACCCCCTCCACACACAAGAATCAAACTCAGGAGAATCAAGCCAATGATGACAACCACTTTGATGGACGACAGCCAGAACTCGAATTCGCCAAAGAATTTGATGCCAAAGTAGTTGATGAGAACGATCGCGACAAGGAATATCGTGATGAAGGCCCCGGGGTTGACCTTAGTGCGAGGAACCCAATATTGGATAACCAAAGACGCAGCGGTCAAGTTATTCGGAGTGACGATGATGTACTGGCACTTTGTTAGCCAGAAATCTGACATGGGGCATTGTGGGAGAAGTGAGAGGTAGTTGAGCATCAAAGGTACGCTTCTTTGGAGGCACCGTCTTCTTAAACCAGTGTTTATCACGAACCTTGAACCAGTAGTTCCATCCCAGAGTAAATCCCAAGGCGGGGTCCTAAAATATGATTAGTGTCGTGAATCCATGATGGAAGGAATGAGCCGAAAGCTTGTGAGGAGGTTGATCCCGAAGGTATCAGAGCATGAAAGCCATGATGAGCCTATAATCAAGTGCTTCGCTCTCCGTAGCTTCGGAGAAGAAATGCCATAGGGGCGAAAAGTGACATACCACAAAACGAGTTGCATAACCCGTGAAACCAGAAGGAAGAGGTAGCCAAGCAGCCATCTAGATCACATGATCAGCCATTTTGTATTGCAAGATATATGTCTTCGAGAATTGGAGAAACACTGTTTACCTCTCCTAGAGCAGCCATAACCAGGAAGCACAGGAACCCAACAAGCGTATATCCTATGAAGAGCGGAGCCGGGCCTGCTTGGGCAAGAGACTTTCCGCTGGATTGCAGTGAGCAGACTGCGGCAGAAAGCATCATCTGCCAAGACGACAACAAAACTCACGTTCCGATGATGAGACCTGTACCAATCGCACCTCCAATTGCGATCATGGTAATCTGTCTGGCTTTCAAACCTCGGTGAAGATGGTGATGATCATCTTCCTCGAAGTTTTGAGGACTGGAGATGTTCACGTCGCCAAGCTCGTCTCTCTTCTCGCGGTCACTACCTCGGAATTCGTCAGACGACTGGTAATTGTGATTGACAGCCGCCATTGTGGTGGATTGTCCCGCTGACCAGGAGCGTGGACGAATTAGAAGGCGGGTTGTGAGAGTGAAAAGGCAGAAAAAGAGAATTTCAATTCAGGAAAAGGTGATTGTTTATAGGAGGCAAGCTAGCGCTGTATTGGTGTCATAGAGCAGCGCGGTCCCAAGCTTTGAGCTGAACCCCAGAGATAGCTTTCCCCACCAAGATTGCATCCTTCCACCTTCCGTATCTGGTCAGCGCTCGTCGATGGTGTGGTTTATCTCACGGCGCCTTTAGCCAAGATACTTGGCAGACAGGCATCTTGCCTGACCGCGCTGATTTTGCCCAGTGCCAGTAAGGTCTTTTATCTCGACAGCACGCCTTCGCAATTGCCCAGGAGTAGCCCAAGGCGCTAGAACGAAAGAAACGGACAGTGAAGCCTATTGAGGCTACGGGGCCGAAGACACGCGGAGAGAGATGCTGTACTAAGTACTCCACCTTGACATAGCCCCAAAAGGCGCGATAATCCGCGGGAAACGGCGACTGCACTCGAACAGTGACCGCAATTCATCGCCAGAGCCTCATAGATAGGCATTTATCGCACTGATCGCAGCCGGGTCGACCGATCGATAGCATCCATCCACACTTTCGTAAGAGACGTCCGGAGGAAGAAGAAGAAATTCGTGAAGACAAAAGAGGATGAGGTGGGGTTGTTTGGGGGCGGGGCGGGGCGGGGTGGGGGAAGTGTTGGTGAGCACGTGATCTACCCCTAAAATAGTGCTCGTGTTGTTTTTCTTCTCTCGTCATCAGTTTCGTCTTCCTCCTCCCTTGTCAACATCGCGCGCTCATCCTTCTCGAGTGGAAGCCTAACCTCGCAGCTATGCGGGCAATGGAGAAAACCACGATTTCTTCCTGTTCTAGTTGTTGGTGGTGCCGCCTGGCCGTCTTGCAGATTGGTTCATGTATCAACAGCTGGCATTTTCAAGCCATGCGGCCACCCCTGCTTTGAGTATCGCAGCTACGAAGAGCTCCACCAACCAACCTCCATAGCTCCTATCACCTGAACCATTCAAAGGAGCGAGAGCCAGAGAATGACACAAGAAAAGCGATTGAGAATATTTGGTTGAGCAGCATATCACGTGATAAACTATCTCTGGAGGGTTTCGTCCTCTCAACCTCGCCGACCATTGTTACTCCCAGCCCGTCAAGTGAGGGTGGGCGTCGGGAGAATCGTTTGACATGCATCATTGTGCTCGAAGGGATCTGACGTGTCTCTCTTCCTCTCTCGTTGTTGGCGGATTGCATCTTCACTTCCATTCGATTGAGTCTTTCCGAATATTGAAAGTTGCAGGCTCGTAGCTGTACGGGAGACCAAGCACATATCGCCCTTAGCTTTGAACGCACATCTTTATCTTTCCCATTTCCTCTTTCCGTGCCCTGGCTGCGCGATCGATGCCCTCAGATTCTCTTCGAAGCTGTGTCGTTTCTCAAGTTAGTGTAGGAATTGCGGGCCGTGGGCACTCACTTCTGTGTGACGGGAATCTCCCAGAACAGAGGTGTGCTCGTTTCTATGCAAGTAATCATGGTTCTTCGTTCAGTTTCGATGAACGGGAGATTCCCGGAGTCATATCAGACATCAATGGATCGAGTGTTTGTGAGTGGATGACCTTCTCCTAATATCGCGGCACGCACGACCTTGGGCGCTGGTATCGGCTGGTGCTATGGTATTTGATGTCAAATTCATACCTTGTGTCACCTTCTTGGGTAGGTCCTTGGCTCATAGCCTACGGGCAAGAGTGCGCTTGATACATATTGAATGCTGCAATGCTGCATGTAATTGAGGTAACGCTTGCATATGTGCTCTCACCTTCTTAAGTTGGGCCTTGCTGCATGGCCACCCGCGCAAGATTGCTTCTACTCACACCGAGTTCTGCATGCAACTGGGGTGGGCGCCCTGCATATGCGTTCTTGGATGTCTTCTAGACGCCTTCTAGAAGCACCTTCTATGCATATAGCTGACTACTTGCCAACATATCAACGTATCAGGAACCCGCTCTCCGGATGATCCGCTTGGCGTAGATTCATGGTTGCCACGTGGATAAACAAGACTTTCTCTATTTGGATTGCATGCTCAGATTGCATCATCATGCATGACTGTGGTGAGAGCGTTTTGAAGGCACAAGACATGACTTCCGCAGGGACCGAGGAATTAATAGCATGCTGATATATTTTACCTACAGGAGAACGCACAATTTGACTCAAGCGATTGGATATATATGAGGAAAGGGAGGGCAAGGCTGCCACGCTGATGGTGCAGATCATTACGATTGATGCAGATGCAAAGGCGGACAGTTCCGGGAGGCCGGGATCTCAGAACGTGGCAGAACGTGGCAGCCGGGAATCTGGGAACTTCGCCGTGATTTGCAGAACGGAAGTAGCCAAGGAAGCGGGATCGGATACACTTCTAACCTGTTGAGCAAACAATTGGCCATTTTAGCAAGAGGCTTGTCACGGGATCTCGTGTTTCGAGCTCAAATCCCGGATACCCCTGAATGCCTCGCTTCGGGCTTGTCACGGGATTTGCCCGTCCACTCAAATCCCGAAGGATTTGATGTATCGGGATTTGTAACGTCGGTATCGTACGATTTGCAAAGAAAATCCCTGGATTGGGAACATGCGCTATGCAGTCAGCCCCATGTTTACGGGCTCTGGATTCTGTTATATCTGCGCGAGTACCCCCTTCTCGACAAAGTGGCGATTGTGGCGATCCAAAACATCCTTCCATCAACCAAGTGTAACACAAGATGGCTTATTACACTAGTGGCCAATGGCCTGCTGTACAAACGTCGTCCTGGTCTGATCCATCCCTTCAGAATGACTGGCAAAACTCAGCAATGACCGGGGGTTCGCCTGAGTCTAGCTCAGTAAGTCGTTCCCAAGGTTACACATCTGAGCAAAACCGGTCTAACATGGAGAAGTCTAGTATGATCGGCTCTCCATCGCAGGGTTATTATGAGCCCATGGACATGGCCAACACAACATCATACTCCGCTTCCTCATACTCGCAGGGAGCTGCATCAAACTCTGCATATTACTCGCATCATTCTGAGGCGCCATCCACGTCCTACCTCCCAACAACCGGTGACGACGTCCCATACTATTATTCCGGGGACACGACCTCCTACGACCCGTCACAACTCTCACCTTCCGCCTATTCGGCCGATCCTGCTTATCAATATCAGGATAACGACGCCAATTATGACCTGCCACCAGAAACCGATTCCTCGGGACGGCGCAAATCATCAGCCTCATCCTCAAAACAGAAACGCCAGCTGCAGAACCGCCTCGCGCAACGTGCGTTCCGAGAGAGGCAGGCGAAGCAGCAAGAGGAGCTGCATCGAAAAGTCAGGCATTTGAAGGAGCAGTATGAAGATCTCGAGGGGAAGTACGAGCAGTTGAGAGGGGAGCACGAACGGTGTGGGCGGGCTGAACATCGCCGAGATTGTAATTGTGGCAGGTCGTAAAGGATTTAAGTTTCCTTGTCTTCATATTTGATGTCTGATTATATGTTTCAAGAAAGCGAGTTTGGGAGGGACGACCATCTAGAGATGTGTTGATTGAACAAGCGGGAGTCTGGGACGAAGTCATGGGAAAATGATCTACGCAGCTATACTTACTTGCGCAAGCGAAATGACTTAACGATGTCACGAAGCATTTAGCGGGCGAGTTGGTATCGGCGCACATTTGGTTTACTTTATATCTTAGAAGCTCTTAATTTGAGACATGAATGATATTGCTGTTTGTAGACAGTCGGAGTAGTTCCGAATGCACTTCCCTGAAACCTTGATATCGTTTTGGCAAATTCCAAGCTGTTCCCAGAATTTGCATTTATCGTACTTTCAATAATTTATGTCGTTCGAATAGTCTCTTTTCAAACTCTTGTTGTCGTTTTTGAGTACCTGCTCTCGTTGTCATGTGAAAGAATTTGCCACTCGCTGTTAACGTTACCCCTTTTTGGCACTCACGTGATCCAAGTAGTTCTTCTTTAATCACCATCATTGGTTATGCACTGCTGGCCCTTGTTTCGCAAAGCTTATTGGAAAGTGAGGGCTCTCAGCCATGCGGTTCCTGGTGTGGTAATCACATTATATCTGTCTGCTCTAAGCTGTAAGGCTTTGCGTTGCTTCTTTGCCGAGGAAGACAACGGTGGTGATAAATGCTGTGGCGCGTCGTCTTGTTCTTGTATCTTGCAACTCTCATAAACGGCTAAGAATATCGTTATCTCAATACGCATGGACTGGTAGTTTGTTCGATACCGCGACTCTCGCCATTAGGGAGAAGAAAAATTTGAGGGTCCGGATTACTCAACCGCAGGTCTGCGAACTGGATAGTTCACATGTGTGTGCGCTTTGCCAGCTTTCCCCATTTGCGGCGAGCAATGCATCATTAGCCGTTAGCTGAGCTGGAGACACCCCTTAGAAGGGCCGAAAATTACTCCTATCAAGTGATTCAGCCCTTCCTACTATTTGGCTTCTGCCTATCGTTCGACCCGCCTTCTCATGCGAGCCACGACTTCATTGCATCCACGATCAACGGGCTGAAAGGACTGGATCAGGCCGATTGCTCTTCGTCGGTTTCCTTGCCAGCGCATCTGTTTGCCGCGTTTCAACCAGGTATTGCGCTGAGCCGAGAAATCAGACCTAGGAGCGGTGCAGTGCAAGTCACAGATATCGGAGTTTCGGAGTTGCCTAGGCACAATCACGCCGACTTTTTTGCCTGTTTCTACTCACAATCGGCTCCCAAGCTGGTCATGCCTCCCGGTTTGAGTGCCGAGAGCTGCTCCAGGCCGATAAAAGTCACTAAGCTCATGCAAAGCAGAGCCTCAAGGAAACTCTTGGGGAACACATACTCACCTATTCCTCGTATCATGCCGAAGAAATGAAAACCAATGTCGAGATCTTCGTCGGAGGAAGTCGTGCATCAAAGACCCTGCGTCCGAGCATCACGTGCAAACTAGGGTACCATCTGCACGAGCATTATTCAGCCGGGGAACAAGAAAGGTATTGGCCCCGCAGTCGCTTCCTGGACCTATCGTCCGGGTAGTTTTCCCTATTCCACTTCCGAGATGTTCCCTTCGCCTCCAAAAGTGACTTGGTGATTCGGATGGCTTTATTGATGATGTCCTCGCAACACTTCTCAACCCCCTTTTCAAATCATAAATCTCGGGTCCTGATGGGTACGCCATGGAAGGGGCACGCAGAAAGTTCAGCAAGCCTCCTGTTAAGCTGGCCTGCTTAGGCTGGTAAGCTGCTTGTGGCTCGCAGTCCAAAAGTCTCGAAGTACCCCTCTAATACACCAACAGTCGAGCGTCGAGAATTCGCTGCGATGGCAGACAAGACTGCAAGAACGTACGACACATCACAGGGCTCGACTAATATATGGACACTGACTTGACTGACTCCAGTGCCTCGACAAAGGCAGAGAGTGCGTCTATACAAAGAGTAATCGTGGGGGAGCTCGCCCTCATCGTGCAAAAGCCGAATCGGTTGCAACATCGAGTTCGAGAACTAGTCCGACGCTTCCTTCAAATACTAATCCATTCAACCTCGACGAAGGTAATTCCGTATCTCCGACACCCGCTATCAGCAGTCTTACCAAAACTCAAGGTCTCTATTACCATAGCATCTTTCAACCCGATGGTTCTGGTCTTGAGAATATCGACGGGTTGATGGACCCAGGAATAATACAATCAGATGGCAGTTTTATTGGCATGGATATGGGCCTCGACTTAAGCACAATATCTACAGACGAGCAATCGAGCAATGTGTATCACTTCGACGACCCCAGTGTTGGTCAACCACTTCTATCTAATTCAACGTCGTTCACGCCGGAAAAACTCGAGACAACCCAATCATTGAAAGGAAAGGAGCTAGACAGTTCCTCGAACATGGGTAATATGTCGACTGCGGATATGTTCAGAGCGATATCGGATCTAGAGCAACTAAAGAGACCTCTATCAGGAACTCGACATTACGGAAGCGATGCTGCGATGCAAGTTCCCTCAAGAATCATGTTGGCATTTGCATTCTGCGCCAGCAGCTGACCAAGATCTCGCAGATTGAACGCATATTACATACACATACACCCAGTCTTTCCCATTCTGCCACCTCCAGTATGGGAAGTCGTGGCCGACAACCCCTTATCCGAAGCTCAGAGTCTAAAATCCGACTACAGACCCTATTCTCCAATCTGCCTCGCCATATCCGCAACCCTTGCGCTCATCCCACTCTCGCCCGGCCCAGCCTCAAAATCACCTGAAGCGAAAACTGCGCGGAGGAATCAGGCTCATGATTATGCGACCTCATGTCTGAACAGCATAGACGTCGAAACAGAGCTCATCGAATCTATGATCTCGCCTCAAGACGCGCTGCAAAAACACTTCGTCGAGCATGGGCGAGCTCAATTCCATCCTCGTGTTCCGCTAAGCCTTGAGAGTATTCTTGCTTTGTTGGTTCTCACGGTATATGAGTATGCACAACGAGGGAATATGACAAAAATGAGAGCTAGGGCTGGTCAGGCGCTGGTCATGGCGTTAGATATGGGGCTTTGTGACAAGGAGGATGGGAGAGAGCGCTATGCAGAAACGAGGAGACGAGCGTGGTGGATGACAGTATGCTTGTTCCTCGTGTTTTTGAACAACGGAGAGCTAATTTTTTGTAGTATGCTTGTGTATGTCATGGTGCCATTGTCAAAAATGCTGTCAGTTTCAAACCCGTATTTCTTTGTCCGCCACTAACCTGTCATTTAGCCGTTGAAATCCCTTGTTATAGATCTCTACGATTCCCGATTTCAGATTGGCTACCCAGTTATCGCTGCTGATCCAGGTGTAAGTGGTACCCTAACGTCTTTTGGATGGCATTAAGTTTCAATTCTAGGTATTCGAGTTCTTCATCAAAGCTCAACAAGCCATCATTGTTGCGAATCAATTCACAAACGATCTGAAAGTCTGTCTAGAGGACAACATAGCTCTATCAGAAAGGAACATCTACGAACGCCAAACTGATCTTGAAAATCTCTTCGAGACGTTATGCCACGAAGCAGATCAATACGCGGAGACCAATCCATCGAATTTACTAGCTGATGCCGACGAAGCAGTTGTTGGGAAGGGTCTCCGAGCTATCAGTCGAATTAGACTAAACAGGCAAGACTTCTTGTGCCCTTCGAACCAGCAAAACAAGCGGTGCTGATTGCTACTCGTAGTGCGAGAATCAAAATTCATCGATACACAGCATTCAGGAACATACCAATCTTCTTGCAAAAGCACTGCGATCTCCCCACCAGTCTACAGCCTTTGAAGAAACAAGAAATTGCCATAGGTAAACTCGACTGTTGCGACACAACTTTGAACTCCACGTCCAGCACTTCAGCTCCTCCCAGTGAGGCCATTACTCAACTTGACTGCTGCTCCAACGACACACCAACGCCCTCAGCACCCAACATTTCCCCTCCAAAAGACGACTCAGGACCAATGATTCTCTCCTGCTGCACCCCCGAACAACCCACCACCACGCACTCACCCAGGCATGTGGAAGACCCAAACACGCCCTTCACACGCGCCAAATCGACAAAGATCTGCCACACAGCAGGCCTAAGCATAGTTCAATCCTTCTACACGCTCCCCTACCCCTCCCCCCTCGTCTCCCCTCCCTCCTCTTACCTGCTTCCGCGGTCAATGCCCGTCTTCGCCTGCTGCGCCATGCAGTCTGCCTACGCTCTTCTCATGCTCTGCCATAAAACCTACTTAAATCGTGAGAACGCCGATGACGATATCGTGGTGCAGGGATTTATGAGCCATTTACGACAAGCCTTAGGCGTGATCTTGGAAAGTTTGGACAATTATGCTGCCGCGTATGAGGCGCTGGATGGGATGCGAGGTTTGTTGTCCGCTTAGTGAGTGAGGCGGTGTGCTTGCTGACTGAGAATAGCGCAGATCCAGGAGTCGCTGGATTCGGATATGTTTCTTTGAGGGGGATGATAAGGGAGAAGAGATGCTCGAAGGACTTGGAGGTTATTGTATTCTTATTTGTGTTTTGGTTTGCAGTGAAGCTCTCATAGCGAAGGCGTTTATACGGGCAACGGCGCAAGCCAAGATGTTTCATTCTCATTTCTATAATGGGGAAGTTCTGCATTTTAGCGTGTGTTATGATAAGAAGTCGGGCCAGGATTTACTATGGGTATGAAGCAGAGACTGCTTAAGTCGAGAGAAGAGCAACGCATTTGGCAGTAGCAAGAGAATTTCAGCTGTTGAGGGAAAGCTCGTCCTTTGACAGAAATAGAGAGATTCCACATCCAACTCGATCGGGGAAAACTAGCTTTAAGTGTTCCTCTGATGGTGACTTTCATCATGATTCGACACTTCGAAGGGATGAAAAGACAAAATTTCGAGGTAACTGCAGACTTCTTCATACGCACGCATTGGCAGAAACATGGTGTCTCAGTGTAGATGAAATCTGTCGCTTTCATTCAGAAGAGCTCAAACGCAACAAGCGAAAGACAATATGTTGCTTTTGGGCATATGCAGACTCCGTATCCCAAATATGCAGATCCTCAATAGTCATCTCCTCGACTGATCACCTCCTTCACATTCGGTCGGAGCAGGATGGTCTGGTAAAGTCAGTGGTGCTACAAAGTGAAGCTTCTGATTTCAACTCACGTGTTCAAATTGAGCAGTGTATGAGCCCTTCTTGTCAACTAAAGGCGGATATGCCTCCACAATTCCATTTGAGACCAAGCTGTTCAACTGCATCTTGTTAGTACTGAGCTAGTTTGAGAAAGGGGTTAAATGCCTACTCCGAGCAGGTACTTCTCCTGACCCAGGCGATCCAGATATCTCCGACAGAAGGGCAGTGTCCCAAAGTTTTTGTTGATCACATTCAACAATTTCTTTGCAGATCCAATGCCTAATCCTACTTTAGGAGCATCTGCTCGCTTTGCGTAGTGGGATGTTTCATACTGGATGTACATAAGCATTATATGGAGGGACGAATCGCCAGAGACTTACATCATCCTGAACGTAACCATTTCCAGTACTCCCAAAAGTCTCGATAGCGAAGACTTCACCCTCCTCCATCTTCGTCTGATCATTACTCTTGACAATGGGCACACTCTTGCCACCATGAATCTGCCACTGTCGGATATCATGTCCGTTCAAGTTTCGAATGCACTTGATTGGGTACGTTTTGCCGTTTATCTCACACTCATAACTTTCCATAGTTTCTTGGATCGCTGCTCCAATCTCTCCCATTCTGGCGTCGATTCCAGCTTCCTTGATACCGGTGTTCGTGCCTTGCTTCACCGCCTCGAGCAGATTGTCATACATCGGATCGAACGACATTGTGAAAGCACTATCGACAATTCTGCCGTTGATATGGACTCCAAAATCGACTTTCATAACATTGTCCTTGCTGAGAATCGTCTTGTTCCCCGCATTTGGGCTGTAATGTGCTGCAATGTGATCCAGGTTGAGACCCGTCGGGAAAGCAATACCGCCTTTGATATTGTCTCCCTCTTCCAGACCGGGATGCCCAGTCAGAGCTCGTACGCCGTCTTCAATGCCTTCCGCGATCTCGGTCAAGCTCTGTCCAGGCTTGATGTTCTTCTGCGCCCATTGACGAACTTGTCTGTGGATTTCGGCACCCTGTCTATATTCTTGCAGAAAATCATTATTCATTCGGTCAAGCGCTCTCTTCTCCTCATTCGTAGTCCGGTATAAATTCTCATCTTTGTAATCCACTTCCTGGCCAACAGGATATTCTCCGCTCGGGAAGAGATTCGATAGCAGAACTCGTGGTGGATCTGACTGCTTCGTAGGGGTTGCTGCAGCTCCACCAGCCTTCTTGGGCTTCCTCTTCCGCTTCCTCTTCTTCTTCGCTGCCCCGTCCGTTGCGCCTTCGCCAGTGGCTCCCTTCTCATCTTCTTCGTCGTCCGAGTCGTCAGCTTCGTGGGCGTTGCCATTTCCATTGGCTTTTGCCGCTGCTGCTGAGGCTATAACGGCTTCTGAGTCCTTCACTGTACAGAATCTCAGTATATACTACAAAGATGGTTGTCCGAGACCAAAGAAACCCACCTTTGAGGTTCGCAAGCGCATCAGCGGCTTGCGCAGCCATCTCGTCTTGCACAGACCCAAGCTCTGATATGTTCTCTTCTAGATTTTTGAACTGGCTACCCTTCTAAACTTATCAAAGTTCCCAGATCGTCAACTCGCGTCGTACAATACTGCAGTTGAAAAAGAAAATTCTCGAGATCGCGGGGTGTTGAAGTGCGGAAGCAAGCGGGGCGACGCCTTTTTCCTCTTTGGCTGGCAAAAGATACTGCCTGTTTAGGACTAGACCAGATTTCACTATAATGCCGTCACTGAATATCATCTTGGTCTTCCTCCATTGAACAACAACTCCCTTGTACAATTTGCATTTACTTCAAGTTCTGGAAATCATCATTCGGGATGAGGAATGCCACTCCGTCCATTCTCCTCCCCTCTTGTATGGAAAAGATTCCCGCGACTCTTCCACACCAGTACTCCTCGAAGAGATAATACCCCGAAGCAGAATCACTATGAGACTCTCCAGATACCTACCAATGCGACGCCGGCCGAGGTGAAGAAGTGCGTCCCATACCCTCTAGTCTCCTCATCCTCTATCCATCTTTCTTACCCCTAATTCCCTCTTCCTTCCAACATTTGAAGCTAATATCCCACTTCTCCAGATCCTTTTACGCCCTCTCCAAAACCCACCACCCAGACCGCAATCCCTCCGACCCTCATGCCTCAAAACGCTTCGTCCAGATCTCCGAAGCCTACGCCACGCTCTCAACACCCGCAAAGCGGCAACAATACGACCGAGACCTACATCTGCACGCCCAGCACTCACATTCGCACCACCGACCCCACGGCTCCTACCACTCTTCCGGGCCGGTGGGCGGACGTCCCGCCTCGGGTTTGAGCAGGCGAAGGACGCAGTTCCGCGGTCCTCCACCGAGTTTCTACAGGAGTGGAGGATGGGGCGAGCATTCCACCAAGCGGCGCGCTGCGCAGGATTCTGGGGCTCCCGGGGCAGAGGCACCGCCGAATACTTCGAGTGGTGGGGGAATGGGACCAGGACAGACGCCGTTTGGACAAGGAGAGGAGAATGATGTGCCGCATTTTGATAGGGAGGGGCATTTGAATACGCAGCGTAGACACAGTGAACGCTGGAGAAGGAGGAAGGAGGGGGAGTGGGTCCCGAGTGGGGAGACTCCGCGGTCGACGCTGGCGAACTTTTTGTTCGTCGGGGGTATTATAAGCCTAGGGATCTTTGTGCCGAGTTTTGTGTTTGAGAGGATGGCTAGGAGGAAAGGGAAGGATGAGAGGTAGTGTAGATGGAAACGAAGAGCTCGCGCTCTAGGATTTACGAATCATGATAATGGATTCCAGAGGGATCGTGGAAGGGGGGAGAATCATTCCTGGCATTTTTATTCTACATACAAGCCCAGCCGTCCCTTCGCAAAGAATGCTCGCATGCAAACGCCCAGGAAATTAGTCTGAGAATCAGTCTGTCTCGTCTTCGCTCTATATCGTACCATCTGCCAATCATGCCCTGGGGCTATGCTGCGTCTTGTACTCTATGCTTCGAAGGTGAAGGAGGTGCCGACCTTGTGGGTAGCTTGATCGAGCTTTTGGGTATCAAAGGAGGCGCCGAGGCCGAGGGTCACACCGGGGCGGAGGAGGACGTTGTAGGCGACGGCTGCGACACCGCGGTCGTTGATCTTGACCTGTATTCACATCAGTATATGCCCGTGTATACCAATCAATTGCAATTCCTACCTTGGCGAATGAAACAGGATCCAGTCTGTACTTGGCAGCAACCTCAAGACCGACCTGGTTACCAGCCTTGGAGTCCCAGGTAGACTTGGCACCAGCCTCAACCTGTTGGTTGACCTTGTGATAATAGGCAGCGGAGAAGACGCTCAAATTGTTGGTAGCAATGATAGACGCAGTGTACAGAGGTGCCGAATATCCGACAGCAAGTGAGGAGGTTGTGACAGCTGCTTTCTGAACATCGTAGCCAGCAGATCCACCAAGCAAGAAGCCATCCTGGCCAATAACAATATCGACGTTGGCAGTAGGGCCCTTAATGAGGTCGAAGAAAGCACGGCCGTGGAAGTTGGATTGCTTGAAGTGGAAGTTTGCCTTTGCGCCATAGGCCTTGGTGGCAGGAAGGAAGTTGCCCAAGAACTCGGCCTTCAGACCCTTGGCAATGGTGTCGTTCAGCTCAAGCTTGGTATCAAGAATGTTGGCAGTATTCCATGATTGAGTGATTGTTGTGCCTGCGCGGCGATAGAACATTAGTAAATGTGCTTGTCCCTGACTATAGTCCAGCAAGAAATCGATAGGACTGTAAGAGCCCGAGGGGAAACCCGAATGGATTGATAACCGCTTGAAATATATACCGGAAGATTTGTCCGTGTATTTGCCCTCCAGCTGTACACATTGTTCGGGTCAGTCTCCAATCGCATGTTCGAATCGTCTCCTCAGCGAGAGGAATTTCGTACCAAACCGCTTGTTGCGCCGTCGTGGGTGCTCTTGCCGGTCACCTTGAAGGCAACATTGTTGGGGGTGGTATTCTTGAGCTCGAGAGCTGCGGCAGACAGGTGCTTGTGCGATGTCAGTCATATCCATCAGGTGGGAAGACTGGCCCTACGTAGAAGTCCTTGCTCAACAACTATGGAACGTTAGCACAAACAGTTACAGATTGCAGCTCAGGTCCGGAGAATTCCTTACGTCGTTGGAAGACTTTGCGATATCGGAGAACGCTGGGATGGACATTTTGACGGGATGAGAGGTGGTGGTAGAATGAATTGAGAGTTGTGGATATTTTGCTGAGGTTGCGAAGGTGTCACTCCAGAAAAGGTTGTCAACAAGGCCGAAGGGAAATTCCCGTCTCGGCCAGTACCGGGAGATGAACGAGCTCGTGGCGGATGATTGGCTCAAAAATTCGCGCGGCCGGCTGACCAGGAAAGGGGTATCGTGATCGAGCTTCAAAATTGCTCAATTCATGCGGCAGCTGGTTTCACGTAATGATAGCTTTGTTCTTTCCTCGTTAAAGATGATCGAAGTCTATTACGGGAGAACAAGTCTATATACACGTATTCGCACCCATCTATGCAACGCCACGTTTCGAGAAAAAGCGACCAACAACGGACGAATCAAAGTAAGAAGCCCCAACATATGACTGAAAGCTGATAGGTCCATGCCGAATTTTCTAACTATTCTGTGTGCTCGTATTTCTGGGCGTGGATGGCGATGGCTCTGGTTTGTAGTCAGAGGAGAGTCATTAACAAAATAGAAAAAGCATGCTTACCTTCCACTGGGGTCAGTCTGCTTCGACCATGTCGGGGTCCATCGCATCACAGTGTCCGCACAGTATGGTGGGAAATGCTCGTCAAACATCAATCGGTACCAGTACCTGCGATTGGTTAGCCATTGGAAGTTCCGAAACCACTGCATCACTCACGCTTCCTTGGTATCTGGAATATCAGTCCCCCATTCCGCCTTAGGGTTCTTCATCATCTCATCAGTCACATGCAGCTCAGCGTTATCCTTCAGTGCATCAATCCACCCATAGCCAACACCATCACTAAACTGCTCCTTTTGTCGGTAAAGAATGTTATCTGGCAGATACGGCTTCGCTCCCGGCTCATCTGAGGTGTCGAAAGCCTTGCGGAGAATATATTTCTCAATCCTCTCCTTGGTGATCAACTTGTCAGCTGGATCAATGTTCATTGCAACATCCAAGAACTGCCTTCCGAGTTAGTCTTGGACCGCTGTTTCGGTTTCCAGAGTACGTACCTCCTTGTCCAAAAATGGAACACGCGCCTCAAGTCCCCAAGCCGAAGTCGACTTGTTCGCTCTCAAACAATCAGACAAGTGCAAGTTCTTGACTCTGCGAACGCACTCAGCGTGGAATGCCTCCTTGTCAGGCGCCGCATGGAAGTAGAGGTACCCGCCGAAGATCTCGTCACTTCCCTCACCAGACAAAACCATCTTCACCCCCATAGCCTTGATCTTTCTCGAGAGCAAGAACATAGGAGTCGAGGCACGGATAGTTGTCACATCAAAAGTTTCCAAGTGATAGATGACATCCGTCAAGGCATTCAAGCCCTCCTCAATGGTGAAAGTCATATCGTGGTGCTTGGTACCTAGGAACTTCGCAACTTCCTTAGCCGCCTTGGTATCCGGCGCGTTGGGCAGGCCAATAGAAAATGAGTTGAGTTGAGGCAAATACGTCAAAGTTGACAGCTGGTTTTCGTCGTCGATTCCAACAAGACCCTCTCCCTTATCTTCATTTTCTTCTTCTGGTGTTTTCGTCCCTCCATTGGTGCTGTTCATCTGAGCCAACGCAGCAGCCTTCAAACGCAAGGTCTCCCGTTGCGCAATTGAGGCAACCAAACTCGAGTCCAAACCTCCAGACAAAAGTACTCCATAAGGAACCTCGGCCATCAACCGCTTGCGGACCGACTTCTCAAAAGTTTCCCGCAGAAGCTTGTAGTCAACGGGGGCGGTGGGTACGTTGGTAGGATCCCACCACTTTGGCTGGTAATATCTCGTTGTCTTGTCCGTTTTTGAGTCATAGATATGACCCGGAGGGAACGAAATTATCTTATCACAGACCGCGTGCAGACACTTCAACTCCGAGGCAAAGAAGACGGCTCCTGGCATCTTGCTCGACCATCCTTGGTAAAAACTTGTGATTCCAATTGGGTCGCGTGCTGCAATCGTTCGATCTTGCGCCTTGTCGTAGAGAACGAAGGAGAACATGCCGTCGAGGTACTTTGGCGCATCGGTGTCGTATTCCATGTACTAAAAGCAGATCAATACATTGCCCATTGGCTATGAAAGAGTCCTCTTACCAGTGGTATTATGACCTCACAATCAGAGTGAGTCTTGAAGTGGTACGGTGTCTTCAGCGTTTTTCGAATGACTCTGTGGTTGTAGATTTCGCCATTGACAGCAAGAGCAATGCTCTCATCCTTGTTGGTAAGAGGTTGAGCTCCACTGTCGACACCAACAATACTCAGACGTTCATGGGCAAGAACTGGGAAGTGTTAGTCACATTCCCCCATGACCGTCCTCTTGACGATGCCTTACTTGTGCTGTTGGCCGTATAGCTCCCAGACCAATCTGGACCACGATGTCTGCATTGCTTCACCATCTTCAAAGCCGTAGGCTTGAATGCCTTTGCATCTGGGACATGGCTGTGGAGAAAATGAGTCAGTTCATGGACCGGGAAAGGGTTGGAGAATTTCTGGGATATTGTCTGAAGGACTCCTGGGGCATTGAAGTTTATGAACACTAGCTTACTGGCATCCTACAATCCCGCACATCTTGCCGACTTTAAAAGCGTGAGTTAGGGTGGTTTAAAGCCGTCCCTGTGCAAAAGATGTTGACGGTGCGGTGAGTGTTAAGAGGCGGATTGGGATTTTGGACTGTTGCTTTGGAATGCACTAAGGCTAAGGAATGACCGGCAGGCCAGTAAAGAAGAAGTGCAAGACCGTATAGAGCAATTGAAGACTTTGGAGTGCAACAGGTTGGTTGTTTATGTAGTTTCAAGAAGTGTGACTCCTGCCAGAAATTTTGGCTGTGCTTGGTGGGGTTGCCAAACTTCCCATGCCGATCCCGGACTAATGCAGGTGCAGGCTAAGTGGGCGGCGATTTGGGCGATAAGCTGCAACTCCTCGAGATGGTTATCAGAAAGGGAATGTCATCCGTACCACTGCTGCGACCTTGGAGGGGCCATACGGAGGCATGAAAACTCAGATTTCGAAATCCAGCAGCTTCTATTTGCCCCCGCGCGCCCCTCGACGCCCCCTCCAGTGTGGGGTATCGTGGGCGAATATCAGGTGAGATGCTCCGGCGGCACGCGTGCCCAGGCCCAGCTCAGAAGTCACACTCCCAAGTGTAAATGCAGCATCACTGCCGTATCACAAGCCCATTACGTTCCAGATTGATGTTCTTTTTGCATTCAATAGCTCATCTAGCCCATATGAAAATCCGACTGCAGACTTATTGCCCGCGTAACCCTTAAAGCCCCAAAGCAAATCCTGCCAACGCCGTGCTCAATGCCACCCAACAGTATGCAGTCCAACACAAAAAGAGCCTAGGGCGCCGGGTTCTCCCTTACGATTTTCTTGATCTTGCTCTCATACGCTGCTCGATCTTTCTTGAAGAGGTTGTAAGCGTCGGCCTGGGCTGGGGAGTCGGGGTTTGGCTCGTCGAGCAGGTCTTGGACACCGAGGAGAATCTGCTTAATGGTGATCGCTGGCTTCCATGCATCTTCTTCATTCAGGATAGACAAGCAGACCGTGCCGGAGGGGTAGACGTTGGGGTGGAAGAGCGGTGGGACGAATTTGCCTATCTAGGTCAGCTCTCACAGACGCAACATGAAGATAGGGCTCGTACACTTGGGTGGTTTTGTTGGGTACTCTGCAACGCCTGTCAGGTTATCTATCTAATGTATAGCTGTGTTGTGCGACTCACCATCAGGGAAAATAACGCTCAGCTTGAACAATCCACCCTCCCACAAGGTCTTCTCCTTGCCGGGTATGCCACACTCCCAGATCTTCAGATCCAGGACGCCGGTTTGGGGGTTCCGTTGGGGCTTTGCGTAGAAACCGAACGGGTGATCACGTCGCCATTGCTTTCTCTCCTCCTGGAGGCGCATCTGACACAGAGCCATGTTGAGCTGTTGCGCAGAGCGTTGTTGGTATCGCGACTTGAAAGAGGCTGAGTGGAATGTTGCGAGCAAGAAGATGTGGTTTTCACAAGGAAACACTTGCATAAGGAAGAAATAGCCTTTAAATTTCCGAGCCTTGCGCGAGTGCACGCTGGAGCCTGATTCTGGTTCGCTTTTCTTTCGAGGATGAGGCTGAAGTTGGAGAGTTGAATCGCGAGGGAGATTTTGTATCGCGGAAAATGGAGCTGAGCTGTGATTGGTTGGAGGAAGTGGCGAACAGGGGTCCTTGATTGCCTCGGCCAGGCTTTCTCAGCAGTGATTTTGTTCCGCAAGACAGAAGTGCGCAAATTTATCCTTCCATTTAAAAGGTCTGTCTGAAAAATGATAAGACACTTGAATGTTCCTCTGGAATCTAGAGCAACCTATTTCGCAGCCAGCCTCCTCGGTGAATACGCATAGAACGCTAGATACCTGTTGTCACAAGCCAGCTTCCTGCTCAACACAACAAAGAGGACATCCACGTTCTCCGGAGTTGGAGCGCAGATATGGAGAGCAAACCAGGGGACTTAGAAGGTCTGGCAGAGGCCTCTGGGAAAGCAATGGAGAAAGACACAACTGCAGTACCAATCCCAAAAGACCCCGCATCAACAGAAACACCAAAGCCCAATGCCCCTGTGCCTAAGGAAGATGTCCCAGATCCAGAGGAAGATGATCTGGATGATCTAGATGGTCAGCCCTCCTGATGCTTTACAATATATGTATTAACAAGCCATAGATATGCTCGATGAATTTACACCCTCCCCCTCCACCGCAAAGCCAACTCTTCCCACAGGCCCAGGCAGACCCAGTGCTCCTATTCCAGACCTTCCAATAGAAGAAGGGATTTCCGATGAAGAATTCGCCAAACAACTACAATCTGGGATGGCTGAGCTTCTTGGGGAATTAGAGACATCACCCGACATGCAAGCTCAGTTTGAGAACATGTTGAAGGAGTTAGGTGGTGCAGCAGCTCTTGGAGAAGTTGCAGGATTGGGCGCGCCAGGTCCAGCTGGGTCAACATCAAAGGATCCTACAACAAAATCGGCACCAACTGCAGCAAAATCAGGACCAGCTGCAGCTACCCCAGCAACAGAGGAGTCATTTCAAGAAACGATCAAGAAGACAATGGAACGGATGCGGGAAAGCGGGGATCAAGCTACAGCAGCTGCTACGTCGGATAACACAGATGATTTACTGGCAGAGATGATGAAAGCAATGGGAGCAGGTGGTCTAGATGGTGAAGGCGGAGAAGAAGATTTCTCCAAAATGTTACTGGGGATGATGGAACAGTTGACCAACAAGGAGATCCTGTACGAGCCTATGAAGGAGTTGGATGATAAGTTCCCGGATTGGATGAAGAAAAATACTGGGAAGGTTGATGAGGCGGATATGAAGAGGTATAAGGAGCAACAGATCTACGTGAGGGAGATTGTGAAGAGGTTTGAGTTGAAGACTTACACGGATGATAATGCGGCCGATAGAGAATACATCGTAGACAGGATGCAGAAGGTTGGTACTGACTTTATTTGATTTGATTCTGTACTAATGTTTTACAGATGCAAGCAGCTGGCTCTCCTCCTGCTGATCTCGTGGGAGATATGGCAGCAGCACAAGAAGCTTTTGGGGCTCCAGAAGAAGGCTGCCCTACGCAATGAATAATTATTGACAGCAAATACTCTCAGTGGCTCAATCCGTTGGCTCCCAAGGCATGACCATAACGCCATCTTATCCTTCCGTTGATGCCCCAAACCATAACGCCTACGCTGAACAAATAATCCCGACAGGTAACAAATGATGATCAACCCTAGCTCATATCCATCATCTCCGAATCCGTGTCCAGATATCCGGGAACTTGCTGATGCTGGTGAATCGCCATCCTATTCTCCTCCTCAATGACGTCCATGAAGATATGGTCATACTCCTCATCGTCACTTCCATACGGCGTATCCTGAGTCTGTTGATCCCTCAGTCCCTGCATCGTTTGATTTCCCCAGAGCATCTCCTCCATCCCCACATCCTGGCTCAAGCTGCCCAGCAAAGCCTCCAACTCTTCTTCCTCATTCATCGCAACCTCTTCAACCACGCCCTCATCTTCCACCATACCCTGCCCATCAATCATCTCCTCCTCCAAGTCAGCCTCGACTTCAATCCCTAGCACACTCGCCTCCCACCTCCGTTCCTCCTCCCGTCTCCGCTCCTCCGCAACCCAAATCGCCCTCAACACCTCATCCTCCCCATCACTCATCCCCGAATTCCGATCTCGCCATCTCTTCTCCTCGCTCCCCTCCCTAACCTTTTTCAGAAACAGCTTCCTCCTTGCCTCCCGGCCCTCATCTGCGTTCCGGCTCATAAGGGGATTGGCCTTCGTGACGCGCTTGCTGTAAACGCTCTCTCTTCCTCTCGAAGGCGGCGGCGATGGAAGCGCGCCCTTTATCGGTACTTCGCGAAATTCGACATCAGGACTTGCTCGCGATTTCGCCTTGGATTTTAATGTCGATTTTGATTGTGGTTTCAGGCTGGGTAGTGTCTTCGACGCAGGCGTCGGACTCGACATTATGCTCTCCGAGTCGCGAGCAGGCAGGTTCGCATCGCGAGGCGAGAGCGGGGACGGCGAGTTGCGGAGCGGAGATGAGGAGAGCGGTGACGAGACGTGAGGTGTGTAGGTTGTGAATGCGTGAGCATGTGGTGGGAAGGCGCTGAACATTTTTGTGGTTGTTGTTCAGTTGGGGTTCTGGAGAGATGGAGCTTAAGGTCGAAGGGCGGACGCGCTTGGAGACGCGATCCGTGTAAATGGGCCTTGGCCGGATTGGGACGGCTTTCTGCAACAATACCCATTGATCAAGACAGCTCAATGTTGAGATGATATTGACTTGAAGCTTGGTACATTATAGGCCTTCATTGGTTTGGCATAATAATCGGCTCGAATTCTCACTACTATAGCAATTTTTGCCGCGCCGGGTTCGAAAACTTGCCCCGACGTCTAAGGTCCGTGAGACCATTATCCATCACTCTCTCCTCAGATCCAATCACTAGTCCACGGATATCTTACAGCTATGCTAAAGCTATAGCAAATCCAAACAAGAAGCTTCCACAACGCCTCCGGTGTGGGAGTGTAACGCCGCCTCAGCAATCCAAAAGCTACCCTAGGTTTCTGGTTCATTTTCTGTCTCGGCAGCTACTCGAAGATCATAACTGAGTTCAAAGCATTCCGCTAGTAGATCGTTCACGCTGCCTTGTCCTTCTGGAATATCGCCTCCCACCATGAACTTACCATCGACTCTCATGTTATCGATCGAGTTGAGCTAGACATCCATTAGAAAATACTCCCCATTTGATTGAATTAGAGGCATACCTTCATGCTGTAAGGGTATAATTCTCTTGGTGAAGTAACCCCTCCTGAGTTTTTGACCTCGATAAGACATCGTCTCAGTGTCTGGAGTTGGTTGTATACAGGAAGAAGTGCTTCCGAAACAGGCTCTGAGGAGACCATGAGGTAGTAAATGTAAGCATAACTTCGTCTGATCAGGTACAGCAGCGTCTGTGAAAGGTCAGCAATGCCAAGCCTCTACCTCTTGTCCTGGATTTCTCACTCTTTGGACGTAAAGCTCTGCAAACTTTCCCTCTGCATCAACAAAATTGCCGTCAACTCGGCTTTCGTCAATTCTATCCAGTTGTCTTTGATAATCATAAAGATCAGTCTCTCGTAACGACCAAGCCTGCGTCAGAGAAAGCTTCTCAAGCTTATTTCTAATCTCAACAAGTACTTGGTATTTCTCTCGGAACGCCTCTGGCATTTCTCCTTTGCTGGTAGGTGTCAACATCAGCTACGGCAAAGAAGAGTACAAGATTCCTACCGTTCAAGAACAATCCCCGACCACAGCAAGCACTTGTTGAGGAGCTCACAGACTTCGTCGTTACCAGCTGGCACTTCCCCAGCCGCTGTCACGAACTTTCCACCAACTCTTTGTGCGTCGACTTCTTTTGCTTGCGTTTGCAACTTCTGAACTTCTGACGAGGAAAACTATAACTAGATTTAGTGTTACATGACCAACATACGATGCTTTCGACACGTACCTTCGTTCTCGTATTTGCCAAGGATATAGACCGGAGAATGGAAATCAGCTTCTCATGTATTGCTGGTAAATCCCCGCCCAGCCGATCAAGTCTGCTTTGCAGATTCGACAACAATTCTTGACATACTTCGATTCTGTTCGAGAGGAGAGTGATGAGCTTCGGCGAGTATGTTCGTTCGGCGTGCTTGACGTTAGCTCTAAGGGTGTCGAGTGTAGACGCAAGGTGAACGAGATCTTTGGCAGAATATAGATCAACCTCGGTCAAGTGGTCTAGTAGTCGCTTTATCGTGGAACTTAAGGCGTAAGCAGCGGGAGCTTCATTATTTCGTCCAATGGTCATGAAGAAGAGAGAAAGCAACTGGAAACACCCGTCCAGGACTCTGTCGACTGCAGACATTCGAGTTAGTGGCGCTGTAGAATTCACATGGCTTAACTTTGCCCAACCTTGGTTTGTTTCTTGCGGCTTATCGATCCGAATCTCGTTGAGTAACTTGACTTGGTCAACCACTTTGTCGTAGAGAGGGAGCACATCTGACGACTTGACGTATGTCGTCCTGTCAGTCTTCAGTAGGGTCAATTCATCTCGTATGCGCTGCAAACTTTCGAGGATTGGCCTCTCGCGCGGATCGAGGGGTGGTGGCAGCGTTGGAGTATCGGCCATGTTGCCGAGGTTATGGGGTTTTCTGTTTGGAAATCGTCTGTGATTGCGCAGTATTTGGGAGACTAATAAGTGCGTATTCCAGGAGCAGTCAACGCAAAAAGCGTACTGTGAAATTTGCTGCAGGTTCAGCTCGATATCAAGTCACAGTTACAATGACATCTTGAGCGCGGGGAAACCGCGATAAACGCTTATCTAAGGCTTCTAAGCAAGATGCGTCCTCGCCTCTGTAGCCAATCATGTGGCGCGTAACTCCCTGCCGGCACACCACCAACAATTTTCAAATTCCAGCCGAACTTCTTGCCAATTCGCGACGACCCACGATCAAGATTCTTCACGAGAAAACCAACACACCGACAACAACTCTTTGTCGGTGAGTTGCCCTTCGCAATAATTGACGTAGAAGAGATTCAAATACTGATATCAGCTGGCAATTTACAGATCTTCACAATGTCGAACGCCGAGCTCGCAACCTCCTACGCGGCTTTGATCCTCGCCGATGACGGTGTCGAGATCACTGTACGATACTCCTCCTACGGGACCCTGTGGATTGGTCGAGATAATAGCGGGATAGGTTACTGATTGTACATAGGCCGACAAATTACAGACTCTCATCAAGGCCGCCAAGATTGAAGATGTTGAACCCATCTGGAGCTCACTTTTCGCCAAGGTACGAGGGCCAGTGCAGTGGATATCGTACAACAGAGGACAGTGCTGATACAAGGAATTACAGGCTCTCGAGGGCAAGGATGTCAAGGACCTTCTGTTGAACGTCGGATCAGGTGGTGGAGCCGCTGCTGCGCCAACATCTGGAGGTGCCGCTGCAGGAGGAGCCGGCGCTGTTGAGGAGACCAAGGAAGAAGAAAAGGAAGAGGGTACGATTTGCCCCTTATCATACAGCCATCGAGACAACCAGACTAATGTTTTCTACAGCAAAGGAGGAGTCAGACGAGGATATGGGTTTCGGTCTTTTCGACTAGAGCGGTTCCTTTCTTTCCTGTCTGTACTTACAAATGCATGGCCACGGTCTTCTCTCGGTGCAACATTTGGCTGGTCGAGTAGCTTTCCATAGATAAGCAAGCTCATGAGGAATTTCTGAATCCTGGAGTAAATTCGGTCTATGAATGAATGCAGAAACTCATATGATGCCTGGAACCTTTCGTTTGCACCGGGTTCCCATTCCGGAGTCTCAGCGTTCTCCTGCCTGGCCCGCCTGGAATTCATGGTACTTCTAAGCACCATCTGGAACTTTTTTCTCATTGTCCAAACAGTTGCAAACGGGCTACACCGCCGGAGGGCTGCATTTCAGTCACTTCAGCCTCGTCCCCTTCCCACGGATACAATTCTGAATCAAGCACGTTTCTTGGTTCATTGACCACAGTGTTTCTGCAGAGGTGCACAGCCTTTAGTTTGGACATACCCCAGAACCTTCCCTGCATAAACATATTCCAAGCTATCCCGATTGCTCCCTCACAAGGCACGGCCCATGGAAGGTCTCAAATCGTGCACAGCTCAATATTTCCAGGCTCAAGAGAAGCACTCCTTTGCATGGCAAGCGCCTGGCAAGTGTGCTTCTTTGGAATTCTAGTGAAGCTTGCTGTCCGGTCTACAGTAAATCATTCTGTTTGTACTGTCTCAAAGAACTTTTTCATGGGAAGTCATTTAATTGCTCTCACTTTCCCTCATGTTCAACTTCCAGATCTCCAAGCCACTTCTCTTGGCATTTCAAATCTTCTCCTCTCATCAGTTGAATCTTCATCATACTATTCAACTGCGCAGCCATGCATTCTTCATTCGCAATCCTCCTCAGTGCCTTAGCAATTGCTACCGCATCACCCACTCTCGCCCCTCGTGCTTGCGCCACAAGCTTCCCCAACTCTCTCTACACCCTCAACAGCGCACATCCTGATGAGAGCCTCTACATGCCATTCAGCGGTCCCTTCGAACTGCCCCAACTCAGTCTATCCCACCAAGACGATGCAGCCAGCAATGCTCAGGACAACCTCCAATACATCGACTTCACGATTCCACCTGGATCCTACGGCTGCGAGCTCAAGATCACCGATCAAGCCAACCAGCTCTCCTTCGATTATAATGGCGACACCAGTGCCTCCCCTCCAGCACTAAACGTCCAGGCTCTCTTCCCGAACGCTATGCTCGGAGACGCAACCTACAACAACATCATGAATGCCACCCCACCAGTCATTGCGGCTTCCCAATGGGGTGCTCTCACGCTAGCCCGCGGAGCTCCACCTATGGCCATCAACAGCATGCCCTGCCCAGTTGCTATGGCTGATGGGGAGCACGGCCATGCCCAATTTGTTCTCCAGTTCGCTCAGACAGGTGCTGGAAACAGTACGTGGGTTCTGCCGCAGTGGACTGAGGATGCTGCAGGTGTTCAGACGTGCAATGGCATCTACATGACCTACAACTGTTAAGTAAACATGCAAAAGTGTGGCTTCAGGATGAGGATAAGAGGCGGCAAGAGGCGATGGTTTCACGAAAGATCGAAATGGGTATGCGTTGTCATTATTGCATATGGAAAGATGCATTAGATTACGAGTTTCAACTACTCGATGGAATTTGATTTGGATTTTCTTGCAGGTTGCGTTGAAAAGCTAGATTGCGGGTTTCAACAACTCGGGCTGGATTTATTTTGAAGTGCTTAGAAATTGATTGCTTTGACGGAAGCCAAATCTGCAAGTTCCGTGCCAAATGTAACTTTACAAGCCCCCCTCTTCCCATCAATTTCGCTACGTAGACTTCCTCCATTTTCACTTAAAGTCCTCCGCCTCATGAAGATGCGACCCGGAATGCACACTTGAAGGGATAGATCTGGATCTGTACCATACCAATTAGCGACACTTCTGGCACCCCTCTCTTTTTCTTTCCTTCAAGATCCAATCAAAAACTCACCTTCTCCAAATCCCAAACTCCACTCTTAGTGTAGATATCATTCTTCAAGATCTCAAGAACCTCCTCCTTAGAACTCGCACTCGCAACCATCGCGCTGCCACGGAACTTCAGCTGCTCTCCCTCCTTCGGGACATCATCAAGTATGGCACCTATCCTCATCAGCCTTTCTCCTCTTCGATTCCGATCAAGTCATTCGAAAGAAAGCAAGGAAGGAAGGGGACAGCTTACCACCCATCTGCCAAAACCCATTCTCCTTGTTCGGCGCCAAGCCCTCAAAATGCTTTCTTCACACCCCACACGTCAGGTCTCCAATCTACATCAATTGACTCAAATCAAGATAAGAGTCATGAAAAGTGTGCTTACGGTCTCACCTCTAACCTCTGAGCCAGCGCACCCGGGTGATCTGGCACGACGACCAGCCATTCGAATTTCTCTGCCGCTGTCGAAGCCATTGTTCTTTTCGCTGCTGTTCTCGTGATGCGTGACAGGGAGGATGAATTGAGTTGGTGACGGAGAGTGCGTGTGAGAACGGACATGTCAGCAAGTGAGAAGGTAGAGGAGAGCGAGGTAAGAAATAAGAGAGGGAAGTGGGGTGAACTGAGGTGGGGTCTTTCCACGGCGGGGTGCTCAAGTCAGGTGACGCGCCTTTGGATGATTAGTTATAGAGACACCCTCTTGGTGTTTGCTTGTCTGGGAGGTGCTGGCGAATAAGGGAGGTTTCAATTGATGGTTTTAGGCAGGAGAGTGTACAGGAAAGAAGGTTGTGTTACTTTGTGGAAGGGCGTATGGCTTGGTGAGTTTTATCTGGTGATAATCTCACCCCCTAAAATGAGAGTCAATACCAGTCGCGTCTTCCTATTCCTCAACCATTTACCAACTTCGAGAATAGAACGCAATGGCTGGGAAAAGATCATCTCCAAGGAAACGAGCCATCAGCGAAGTCGAAAATGTATCACCAGCAAGAAAACGGGTCAACATCGAAGCCAAGTCGCCGAAAACTGCGATCCGAGACGCGTCCGAAGCTCTGATCGAAGCTATCAAGCAGGCTGAAGAAGTACATTTACACCTAGCAAAGGATGGTCTGATTACTTCGCAGACCAAAAATCCCAAGGGAGCTGCGAGGAAAGGTGGAAAGGCCATTGCGGCCGTTCCAGAAAGCGGAGACTTTGAATTCGAGAAAGACGACAGCTCTGGCTTGCCGTATGTTTATATCGTACTAGAGAAGAGCCTCCTCAACAGCACCGAAGAAGTCGGCGACGAGGTCCTCAAAACTTTTGCCTCGCTTGATGATGCCAACAACTTCGTGCGTAACCATTGTGCCGACAACGCGGAACGCGACGATCCGGATGCCATCTTCGACGAGGCAATGAGTCCTGATGGCCGGATATCGTGGAGCTATGAGGATGAAAGTGGATATGGGACGCAGCTGAGGATCGAGAAGTGCAAAGTCAATAGACCGGGATCCGTACCTGCACGGAATTGGGGCAGGCCCATTGGAGAACCTTGCCCAGAGAAAGAGGAATCTGAGGAGGAAAGCTCGTCGGAAGATGATGAATTTCGCCGGTACGAGAAAGAGATCGAATTCCGAACCCATCGATACCGATACTGAAAGCCAGCAAGTCGTCCCCCGTACTATGCTTGTCCTATTGATCAGAAGATCTAGAAAGGTTTTGGATTATTTATCGCTCGCATCTCCACCTCAGAAGATTGTGATTATTTGATATTGCTCCGTACGAGATTGGTTTCTCTCCAAGAGAGTTTCCGTTATAGCACATGGCGCTACAAATGTCGCCATTGTTCAGCTGATGCATATTCTTTGCGATGTCAGCATCTTTTGCCCAGATCGACTCAGCCATGGCAAGTGCAATGGAGCCATCTACGAGATACCGGCCCTAGGCGTATGCCCAACGCTTGCGAATGTACTAGTCTCAAAGTTTTCTTGCATTTTACATCGTTTATTTCAAGCATTTGCCTTTTTCTTTTTGTTCTTTGATACCTTCCTACGCGCTATGATGTCCCCGTCTTGTTCCTGTCAATTAATCCGAAGAAAAAGGGCTGGTGGCAAGTGAACCCAAGTCGCTCCAGTTCTTGAAACTCAATGCGGTACTTCTTGCCTCTATAACCCCACCAACCTCTTTCAGAAGGAATTTTACGTGTTATGGATGTCCCTATCGGGCTTAATCGTACCCCTGAATGATATGTACATGGAAACTCGCTTGAAATCTCCATGAGACCCCTTTTTTCTTAGCCTCGAAAGTCACCGTATATCTATATCTACCTCCGCTTGCTGCGGCCTGAAGTGGCACCGTTCTCGGAAACGGCGGGGCCAATCTGGCCGCTTTTCAAGTTGGCATGGGTTACATCACGTGTAAATAACAAAACCAACATTGACAAGTCACAAGGATAAACAGGATACGCAGGTCGATTGAGCCATTCTTGCTGGAGGATTTTCCTCGCAACTTCCATTCTTCTGCGAGGAACTGATACGAACAGAGACGCTACTCGAGCATGAGCTATTGGAATCGCCAATACAGTACATGCAGGAGATCAAAGAGATGATCAATGACTCAATTTACTGGCGGCTCAACAAAGATTGGGTAGATGGCTCGTTGCCGGCAAATCAAGAGGACTCGAAAACCTTGGATCTTACCTGCAGATCCGACATGTGGTCATACTTCTACAATCTGAGCGGTTATCAATCGGCTCGCGATTTCTTCTTTATCTCACCGATACAGTTACCTTACTCGAATATGTGGGTCAGCAGCGAGACTTCACTTTAAACAAAGGTTGAGATATACTGTACTCTGCAAGTAGAAGGCCCCCGAGGTATTCATACAAGTGTCAGATAAGTTCCCACACGATTTCCTTTATCACTCGTAAAGTGAACTTTCCTACTCTAGGACCTTGGGCTTGACTGGCAGACCCAACTCCACCCTCGATTTGTATACACCTTCTACCCACTGGTTGTACGCCTCTCTCTTTTGATCGTCCGACCACCGAGAAGTTTTCCAATCTCCCCAGTACCCTCTATACTCCATTTTGGCGAGGACATCAGCCACGTCCCATTCTGAAACCACAACTTCTTCCCACGCCGAGTCGGTGAAAGGCTCGCCATCCACTAACACCTTGACACTGCCAACCCTCTCGAACATAATGCCTCCGTTCACACCATAATCACCAATCATCTCCATGATAAATTTCAAATCCCGGGCGATGTAGATAGCAATGCCCTTCGGGTGGCGCATGAGCGGCGTTTCTGAAGCTGATTTCTCACGGCTCCCATAGGCCCCGAAATCACGTCTTCCCGAACCCATAGCAGGGGTACGCTCTGGTGCTATCAGTTCTGGGTCAACATCCGGGGTACGGACGTCAATGATGAGTTCCTTAATGCTGAACTGCTTGTCCTTTATCTCTGCTTGTCGACCCACGGGGCCAACATTGAGAAAGCGCTCGATGAGATTGAAGAGTGCCCATGTCATTGCTGGTGGGCCACCACAACCGCCGCTGAAAAGACCCCTCTTATGTGTTGGGAAACCAATGCTTCGGATCTGGCAATACACTCTGTCTACTCTTGTCGTGAGAGCAGGCGCATAGAGCCAGGTGGGCCACAAGTTGTGCTCTTCGGCAATCATGAGGTCTAGGATATATGAATGCTTAGTTGGGAGAATGTGGATTGCGTCAAGAGTTTCTGTGTGCAGCTGGCGGTTGACGAGAAGAAGTGAAGCCGTGTCTGTCTGTTTAGGGTGCTCGATGTACAAGACGTTATCTCCATGAAAGTATGGGCTGACGGACTGGAAGTCATCAAGAATCGCTCGATTGCTGGAGTCCGAGATATCCTGAGGATCAGGAACATATGGCGATACGATCAGGCTGAGGATTTTATCGCGAAGCTCGCGAGGTATGGTAAGGAGAGTAGGCATCGTTGAGATGAACAAAAACGAGTGAGCTAGGAAGTGGCAGAAATACAGAATACAACTAAATGCATAAATTCGATTGCGAAGAAGGCAACTTCATGCAGAACTACGTGGATGGTGCTGGAAGAGCTCTGCAGGATCAGTATCCTGACCACTTGGAAGCGACAACTGATTGCTACCTACTTGTCTGCAGGATCATTCTGATTCGCTATCGGAAAAAATTGACCAATCAAGAAGGGGGATCTGTAATCTTTGACATAAGGAGTATTCAACTTTGGATCCATCTCCAGGTAGTAATGCTGCTTGCGTACCAAGAAATCCAACAGGCAGCAGCACACCCTAAGCGAGACCAGGCAGTCTTGACCTATTATCTGCTACCTCCAATTCCTCATTGCTGAAAGTCCTCACGAGGCTGAGGGCATCATCTTCAGTTCCTTCCTGCTCATAATCTCAAAAAATCTCTTACAAAAGATCTTGGCGTCTGTGTAGCCGAGTTAAATTCTGTCCACGCGTCGAAATGAGAACCAGGAGATCTGGATACGTGTAAACTTAATCACCGATTCCCATTTTCTAATATATATATATATATATATATATATATCCAACATAGCTCCTCGTAACTAGCCAGAAATATGCCCAATGTGACAGTTTAGTTGTTCATCTCTTGTTCATCTTCCTCAGATACTCCATCAACTGCACCTGACCCTCCATTTTCACGCCCGCCTGACAATCCGGACAGTCCTTACAATCGCCAGTCTCCAAATTCTGCAGCCTCTCTCTAAGCAGCTCATAGATGACTGGATCCAGATTCTTGATCTCCGCGAGCGTCTCGTCGAAGCGCGTGGGATCTTTCTTTGGCCGTCCTGATGGCCATCTCCCATAATCATTGCCGTTACTGTTGCCTTTGTCATTTCCCCCCACGAGCTCCTTGCTCGGAGGTTCGATGGAGAAGTCGTTTAGGGTGGCGATCTTTGTGTAGGAAGGGGCTATGGGCTTCCACTCATTCGAGAGAACGGAACCCATTCTTCTGGGGAGCGGGGTGTCCATCTTCTGTCCCGAGAGGTCTTGCTCGACACCTGCGTGTTCCGAGAATGCTTAGGGTTATCCTGAGCAAATTCCAGAGGGCTCCAGATCTGACGAGAAGACCAAGGCTTTTCCGCCCCAGGAAATTAAGATTCGTAGCTCCAATCAAGCTTTTCAGCATCTTTCACGGGCTCACTGTTCTTCACGAAGTTGACCCTCGCCGCTGCGTACGTATTGACAAGGTCGTAAAGCCAGGACATCGTGTACTCAGCGTTCCACTTTCTCAGATGTTCGGGAGTGAACATTGAGCGCTCGGCTTCCGTCGATATGAAGTTTGGATTCCAGTTTATGCCCTTTAGCACAGGACCCGGCCTGCCGTTGCGCTTCTTTCGATACTCTGTGGTAAAAGCGACAAGATCAGCATGGCAATTTAATAGTAATGCTTCTTCTGCCTCCAGCATACGCCGTGCTCACCCATGAATAAGCTGAGTTGATTTTGACTCTTTGGTCTTTGCGTCACCGCCAATAATTTCAGGATTGCCGTTTTGGATGAGGTGATTGGCAATTCCTCGATAGTGGAGGTATGCGGGGTAGTCCATTCCAAGATCATATTCAGCTGTTTTGATCAAGCCGATAGCTAGGTTGCTAAGAGCTCCAGCAATGACAGGCTTCAAAACTCCGCGGCCTACGTCTTTCCAGAGCATGAAGGTGTATCTAAATAATTAGGAAAATGCCTGCAATAGAGGGAAAAGGCTTACCGTCTCAATTCTATGAGATCTTTGATAAAAAAGCAGACGGCAAAGTAAATCTCAGTCTCAGAAGTGATCTTGTAATTCGAAAGCGGCTCTGGCACAGCTTTACGCTTCTTGCCTTTGCCGCGACCTTTTGCAGTCGCCGGACCGTCGCTTGGTAAAGTCGTAGAGGGTCTCGAGCCGGCCACCAATTCCTCAAGCTCTGCTTCGTCGTCCGTCGGCAGATTCTCGACTTCTAAGCTTCCAAACTTGTTCAAGAACTCTAGCGGGCTAGCAGATTCCTTTACAGGCGTGCTTCCATTCGCTGGCTTCGAAGGTTTACTCTTTGGCTCGGACGAACCTTGCGTACTCTGAGCTAGTATGTCTCGGGCATTCTGCAAAGCATCAATGAATGCCCTGTGACTCTCATTACTCCTCTTCAGATCCTCGTCCGGATTGTCTTTCCAGAACTGCTCAAAACATTCCCACGCAGATGTCCTTGCTTGGATGACCTTATCAAACAGCGATAGTATGGCGCTCGGTACATTTTCTTTGGCTCCGGCGATTATGCAAGACAGAGAAATCAGTCCGCTGAGCGTCACCTCTGGGAAGAGAGATTGGCACCTACTGTCCGTCCCTTCGCTGCGGATTTCTTGTTCTTCGAGTTGCTGTTCTTTGGTTTGGATGGTGTATGGGCTGGGACACAGGATTCCGCCGTGGTGACTATCCATCTTATCAGAATGGAAGTATTATGCTTGTATTGGAGGTAGGAGCTTCGATATGGCACGCTAAGTGCCCCGCGGTTGTCCATTTTGCCGTAACTGCAGCCAAAACTTCGGAGAAGAGTGTCGAACACGAAGAATTAGTCATGAGCTTTTTGGTAGCTGGACAGACAGCAGAATTAGCGTGCATGCCCAAGGCCCTGAGGGTACCATTCTTCACCGACGACAAAATTTGGGTGAGATACCTTAGCCAAGGCGGTATGAATGCGGGGGGGGGGGGGATGCTCCAGCACCAAATTGACTTTCTTCTCGGCCTTTCAACGCGAAACCATACATTCAACGGCCTCTAAAGTGATAGAACACAGAATTCTGGAGTACAAGATGTTGTGAATATCAATTCGGAAATTTCATGTTGGCGTTGATATGTCAGGACAGGAAACGCGCTAGGTTTAAAGAGGTCACTCTAGCACGTGACCTTAATTTACCCCTGAAATCGTATTTTTCATCTCTAAGGAGTAGACCTTGTTAGTAAAACCATCAGAGTAAAAGCTAACGAAGCACCCAGACCTTCCTATGTCTCAGGAAAAGAGGTACGAAAGTATTGTCTTGAAAAGCAAATGACAGTCCAAACCCCCGACCCCGCTATCTGCCCCGCGTTCAGCCCTAAATTCAGCCCCGGGATCAATGTTACACAAGCGAAAGCTAAGCCCCCCTTTGCTGCAGCATCTTCAAATCATATCTCATCAATAAAGAAGAATGAGTCAATACTCCATTGTTGCCTGATCATTCCCCAATATTTAATACTTAAACTCTTCTAGCACAATCATGTCGATCATTACCAAGAGAACCAAAAAGCCTACCAAATAAAAATCCTACACACAAATTCAAGTAAGAACCTCTTACTACCCAATAAATGCCAGCACCCGACCACATCATCATAATTGGAGCCGGAGTAACAGGTCTCCAAACCGCAATCTCGCTCCTGACTTCACCATCCACCTCGCACTTCAAAATCACGCTTATCGCCGCGCATCTAACGGGACCGGTCAAACATGGCCTGAACACGTACAGTTCCCCTAGCTGCGGGGGATATTGGCACTCGCAAGCCTCTCTATCTGAAAAAGATGCTAAAATCAGGGAGTGGGATCAAAGGACTTATGAGCACTGGAGCCAGCTTCTGAACGGGGAAGGGGAAGAGAATGGCGAGACGTATGAAGATCGAGTCAAGAAATACGGACTGGGATTCAAGGATAGTCAGTATTACTGGCTGCAAGAAACGCCCGAGACTGAAGGACACGATGGGAGTGGGATATGGTTCAAGGATGTTGTGAAGGATTTCGAGGTTGTGGACTTGATAAACGGGTCCCAGAACGATGACAAACTCAGACCACCGCCGGGAGCAGTGTTTGGCATCAGATACAAGACGATTTGTATCAATACTCCGCGGTACTTGGAGTATTTGATGGAGACGGCCTTGAAGCTTGGAGCAACGACGATCGCAGCCGAACTGAATAACAAGAGGGGGCTTGACGGCATCGTCCTAGATGCGAAAGCGAAGTTGCGAGAAGAAACCAAAGTACGAGAAGAGGACATCTTTGCAGTGATAAACTGCGCTGGTGAAAGGGCTAAGTATTTCTTGGACGAGAATGAGAGTGCGAAGCTGAGATTTATAACGGGGCAGACGCTTCTGGTGAAGGGAGAGACGGAAATGGCTGGAACTGTCGTTGGGTTCCCTGAAGAGTGGGGAATACTTTATATCATTCCGCGCCCGGGAACTGGCATGTCGGTTCTGGGAGGGAGTCGTTTTGACATGAGGGTCCATGATTGGGATCAGAGTGTTGCAGGGAATTGGAACGCAACGATGCAGCAAAGAATGGGCATCTGGGGGTTCGCAAGGGAAATCAGCATACCGAAGGAGAGCTCTAGTAGGCTCAAAAGCTTGCATTTTGATATTGGTGCCATTTCCAAAAGGGTCGGTGGACCGAGGGTGCAGGTTGAAGGGAAGGAGAAGGTTGAGGGTGTTTGGGTTGTCCATTCTTATGGGCACAACGAATCGGGTTTCCAGAATAGTGTGGGGTGTGCAGAGAAGATAGTGAGACTAATCGCAGGTTTATGAATACCTTTGAAGGCTTAGGTAACTTTGCCAGATCAAAAAATCGGGAAGCTCTTTTATTTCTTTGTTCATAATTTTCCATATAAGCAATGAGTCAACAATGCACTTTCTTGAACAGAACCAGCAATGCATGATATTCTCAAATCATAATATTGCAGAGACAACAAGATTTTAGTAGTTACCTCGAGTAAAAACAGTCAAGCTTCGCAATGAGGCAAAGAATACGGAATGGCTGAATATAGCTGGTACACTCAATAACAAGCCAGAGTTCATAGAATTATCTTACTCTTTAGTTACTGAACATGAATATCTTTCGAAATAACGCGTCCACGAGTATCAAGAAGGTTCGATTGCATCTGATCAAGGGGAGGGTCAGAGTTGGTTCGAAAATTTAAGTAGAATATGAAAATGAAATCATGAAATATCCACTCTAGGAGAATTGTTGAGTAGCAGGATATCAACAAAATCTAGGCACGGTGTCATTTGATGAATAGGTCACAGAAATCATAACAAACGAGGAAGTCGTGTTCGATGATATTCCGCAACAAAATGACCATTATGATCTTCTCCTTTGGCACTCCGAAAACAAACATCTTTCTACTAGCTGCCTAGGATGGTTTGATTGCTTGGATAGGTTCAACCCAATCGAAGTGACCAAAGCTTCTAGTCTGAGCTACATTAGCAGGACTTTGAGCATCCCTAGATTTCGAGCCATCAATCAGAGTTCCACTCAAGAATGTATGCGGAAAGCCATGGTCGAATTCGTAAGTTGACTCTATTTTCTCAACTTCGTCATCTGACAAAGAAACCTCTAGGCTAGGGATGATACCCTTGATATGCTCCAGTTTCCGGGCACCGATGAGTGGAAATACATAAGGTGACTTCTGGAGAACATATGCTACTGCGATGCTGAGAAGCGAAACACCTTTTGTGTTTGATAGTTTCTCCAGCACACCTGCAACTTGTTTATCCCGTGCTGATAAGGGAATGAGGTTGCGCCCATAGTTTGACTTCTCACGCGCTTTGTAACCCTCGATGGTTTGGAATCTCCCCTGGTTCAATATTCCATAGGCGCACATTCCCATGTCCTTGCCAAGACACATAGGAATGATGTCTCTTTCGAAGTCCCGCATGGAAGCGTTCCACATGCCGCGGTAAGCTGTAAACTGCCGCAGCCCATGATCATGGGCGTACTGATTGGCCTTTGCCACCATCTAAGCAGGGGTATCTGAGATTCCTAGGTAGATAAATTTTCCTGAAGTAACCAAATCATTCAGGCTCTGCATCATTTCCGGGATCGAAGTAGTATAATCCCACCAGTGAATATAGAATAGATCGATGTATGTTGTCTGGAGGTTTCGAAGTGATGTTTCTAGGGAAGTCCTCATCGATTTGGCTCCGTTACCACCGTAGTTGGCTTTAATAACCCCCTTAACATGGAGTTTGTACGGAGAGGTGTATTTCGTGGCTAGCACGATCTCATCCCCATTTTTGCGAGAGGCTATCCACTCGCCCACCCACACCTCAGATTGCCCATCCTGGTAAGTGTTTGCTGTGTCGATGAAATTGCCGCCGTTGTCATAGAATTAGTCTAGGATTGCCATCGCTTCTTCTTTGTTGCATTCGCCATATTTCTCTCAGTGAGTGCCGCCAAAAGTCATCGTACCCAAGCAGAATGGGGAGACTCAAACCGAAGCTGAAAGGGCTAGTTGACGGTAACGAGCGAGAGGTGCCTTTTCGAATTCCGGTGTTGGGGGGGTGCCATTATGCTGGAGAACAGTGAAGGATAGTGAAGATGAATTGGTATTATGGAATGATGACTTGCTCAGATATCAGAATTATCAGAATTGTGAAAGAGTGTTGGCATAGCCGACACGTATATAGTTTGTTTGGGGGAGTGGAAACTCTCTTCGAACCGGGAGTAAATTCCTGGTTGTGTTCGATAGATCTTGATGAACTAAGGTTGTAACAATTCTGACACATCCGCTAATAAACGGTAGCGTCCCGTAGAGCAAACCCACTTTCTAGCATCAAGGAGCTAATTAACTGAGTGTGTCAGTAACTTGCATGAAGATTGACACAATTTAGACCTCTCCGAAGGATGTGAAGTTAATCACCCTTGTCAACCTTCCCTTGCCGTGCTGTCCCTGGGTTCGTTTGCTTCACCCGCTTCACTTACTCCACTTACTGCAATCGCAATTTTCAGGAAAGACTCCACCTCTCATCGAGTCCGAGCTGGAGCCATACATCTAGTCATGAATCAGAAGACATTGTCCGATACCCCACCCCTGGTTGCAGATTCCATCGATGGGCGTATCCTCATTGCCCCCCAAGAATTGCCATCTGCAGATGACTGGTCGGGTCTGACTGAGCTATTGGAGCGCCGGAAGAGGCAGAATCAAGTCAACCAAAGAGCTCTGCGTGAGTAGCTCCCCCATGCTCGTCTGCCCATTTTTACGTCTCCTTCCCGAAGGCAAAGCATGAATTTGTGCTTCTTTTTGGCTACTGTAATCCAAATAAATTATATCTCTATTTTTGCTTACGTCTTGCCACTTTTGCCACAGGATTTCGCAAGCGTTAGAGAACAGCTCATTATCACACGCCAATCCTGACATGAAGAAATTCTGTTTCTGCTCGGAAAGGTAAGCAGAGCTGCTTTACCGGCAGGTTTGGGTGAGTCGGGGTGAGCAAGGGTAAATGCTTACTTGCGAATTGGCTCCGGGTGAGTTTCCAAGCCTGAATCTCTACCGGAAGCTTCAACGAAAGTAAACAAGGAACTTACAAGCACAGTTCATCTCACTTGAATAGCATGGCTTTATTGAATTCCATTCACCCGCTCTATATTTATAAAGAATCCAAACCAAAACCTCGCAGATTATTTTAAAAATCCACTTAAATCTTCTTCGAGGGATTTTCCAGCCACAACTCTCGGCTCTGCAGCTATCAGCACAAAGAACATTCTCGTCTACTCCGTCGCACTCGGATTTCGCCATGTGTGCATCGTCCCTCTTTGCACGATCATTCCACCGGGACTAATCAGTCTCTTCTCTCCAGAATCGAGGAGGAGCTCAATCGTCCCCTGGATCACCACTCCGTAGTCAATGCTGACAGTCTGATGGGCGACAGAGGTGAAGCCCGGGCTAAAATCCACCATTCGGCAGCAGGTGCCATTCTGAACCACGAGTGGAGGACCGCGTGGGTTCTCAGAAGACATCAATACAAGTCTTCCATGTCACCTATGGTCTTTGCAGGAACTTTGCTGGTGGCAAAGAGGGAGAAAAACTGCTGCTCGTTGTCGATTGGATTATGCCATTTAGTGCACGGATCCGGTGGTGGATTTACAAAGATTGCACGCCCGTTTTCATCGTGTGTGGTATAGAAAGCCGACACTTCAGGTAGATCCATCGCAAATTGGTTTGAGATGGCGTGTGTTGATGCCATCGTGCAGGGTGGAGATAGGATTTGCGCGTATAAGTGGTTTGCTTGAGTGAAGGCTTTCGTCAATATGGGTGCGTAAAAGTCTGAAGGTTGTTGTTGCGATGTATAGCCAGCCCTTGAACTGTTTCTTCTACCTAGGTATGCTTCTCCACCGGTGCTTGGTTAGCCAGTCATGTGGCCGCAGACACCAACATCTCCACATCTCCACCGGAATTAACGTGGTTTTTGGGCGGGGGTACGACCATTCCAGCGAGTTTACTAAATAGCCGCTTTCTCACTACAATTGGTTGGAGCTTGAACTATTGTCTGATCAGGGTCATTGGGCGACCAATCTTTCAGCGAGATAATGATTAACTCGCTTTGCTTTCGGTCCGCATAGTCCTCGCAAAGATACTCTTCATGCATCATTCTGAGCTGTAATGAGATAAAATTCGTGCCTCCTTTATTTCTGAAGGTCGAAAATCTAACTCAATGATGATTGGGGTCGCCACATCCAAATTTGCTCGCCAGATTCAAATGAATCAAAACCCCGGCTCGCGCTATCATAGAACGTTGTGCCAGTACGGGCGGGCATGCCGATGAACGGTTCCGCTATATTCTGATTGAACTGAGTTTCTGCTGGAATTTGAGTGGAGTAGTGAAGATTCGAGGATGGAGTTGCTTCTCCTGTGTCCAAACCTCCATTTGGCAACGTGCCAGAGAAGACTGAATTGAACAGTTAGCGGAAAACCTACAACAGCCAATATCAAAAGTCTGTCCAATCAGACGATGAGCCATACCTTGCTGCAACGACAGGAATGCTGAATCAAAGTCACTATTCGGACTCATGCTCATGAAGTTGTATAATTCGTCGTCTGTGAGTGAGGACAATTCGAGCTCACTGTCAGCTGGCATTAGATTTCTATCGTGTGCTCGCCTGTCAGGATCACGTTCAAAGGAGTTAGGCGGTGATGGCCCTGCGTTGTTGTGTCCAAACGGAAGGTTTTCTGATTTGGAAGTGTTGAAAGAGATGTCTTCGGACCCGCGTCGAGCAAGAAATTGAGGTTCTCTGCGCCGTACAGTCTCTGTTGTCGGTTTGAAGGCCGTGGATCCACTATCATTATCGAGAACACCAGGTACCAATCTTTTCATTTCCTCGGCCAGTACTAGCCGGAGCAACTCTTCCAGTATTCCCGCACTTTGTGTCCACACTGCCGCTTTGTAGCCTGATGTACTACGCACCCGTATTATACGAGCTATTCCACGTTTGGCTTCGTGAACTTGGTTCGACAGTGGGTTCGATAAAGCAAAGATTCCTAACATAACTCCTGCTGTAAAGGAGTGTATGCCAACATGCGCCCCAAATGGAGTTGTCCTTGCAGCTTGCAAAATATCCCAATGCTCTTCACTCATGAGCGACGTTCGCATTGCAGATTGCCAGCACTGCTGCTTGCTCAATCTGGCCATGTCGATTTCAGAAGTACTCTTAGTCGCTACATCCTGTGCAGCTCTCGAGTCTGACCGCATCTGCGGGTTGCTGGGAGAAAAGTGCTTCCCTACACATTCAAGGAGTGGTCGATGCAATAGGAGCTGGATATTGTCATACGATACTTGGAGTGCCATGGCCTGGAGGCGAAAGATTTGGAGAACTCGGTCACTGTCATCAGCACTGTTGATCTTGCGCGGTGGATGTGACTGCAGACGCAGTTCTGGTGGAATTTTGGACTCCCAATTCAAGAGCTGTTGATGGATGTCTCTTACCCGCTTCACTATATCTGATTTTGTCTTCTTTCCGTGCGAGTACAAATCTCGTGTGATTGGAGCCGCTAGCAAATATAGGGCGGCTTTATACCTGTGGTAGGACTGCACGGTGACGGATCTCTTTGAGCCATCTTCCCTTAATTCAACTGAGTTGAATCCAGGGCATCTCTCAGAATTGTCGTCAATGTCAAGCGGAAACTTGACGTGGATATCATCTACACTGATCAACGAAGGTCGCCCATAGATCTGGGCAACAAATCTATTATTTATATATTAGTGAATGTCAAAAAGCGTCTCTAGAGATCTAACCCGTCCGCTGTGTAGAGAGTCCACCATAACCTGCGCCGGGTTTCTCGCTCTAGAGGGTCTACAGTCCCCCAGAAAAATTCGTTGTACAGCCCTATGGCCTGAGCTGCTCTGAGAGCAGCAGCAATCATGATAAAAGCTCGTGATGGGCGGCGGTTGAAGAGGTAATGCGACGAAAGAAGTAATAACACCGTTACAGACTCAGTGGTGTTTGTGTCAAATAACAAGAGAAGTCTCTCTTCAACTGATTTTATCATTTCATCTTGCAGCTGTATCAGGTCGAATGGCAGGGCATGCCGTTCGAGATCCTCAGAATGGAAGTATCTTGCTCCGGTCACGAGAACCATTAGTAGCAAAAGTAGAAATGGCGCTTGTGCGTCAGTTGCCAATCCAGACTGGAGAACCGAATGATGTCGTGACCACATCGTTGGCTCGTGGAAGAGGGACTGATACCAGTGCATCGATGTAATGAAAGTCGACATTAGCAACTGAACAGTCTCTGCAGGTGGCAATTCCATTCCCAGTAATGCTGATACTTGCTTCAAGCTCTCTGTTGAGGACCTGAAGAGCGCTTCTGGACCGCTGCTGTCTGGTATTGCATCCGAGTCTGTCGTTTGACAGGTTTCAGAGAAGTGACTTTTAAAAACCTAACTCATGAGTCAGAAATAGCATATGTGGTTCATTACCAAGATCATACCTGCTTGACTAAATTAAACGTTGAAGTGGGTCCATCCCAAGGCGGCTTCTCCAATTCAGTTGTCCTCGATGGCTCATCTAACGGCGGCGAGATTGATCGACTTAATACATCGATGGGAGCATTAGTTGACTCGATTGTTCGACCAGATTGAGGTGTTAAAGCTCTAGTGGTCGCCCGTCTAGGCTTTCTAGATTCAAGTAAGTTCGCACATCCATTATCGGGCACCATCACCGCAGAGGTACTGAAATTACCTTCCTTTTGCCGCCTGTTCTTCGCAAGTATTTTGTGACCGAATACACAACAAGCATGGTCGTTGATTATCACACTATTATCCATGTGTAAGTTCAATGCTTGACTGAAGCAGGAAGGGCCGCCGTACTCTCAACTTCTGTTTGCGACATCTAGCGCAGGCATGCCGAGCTCTAGACTCGGGCTTACGCTGCTGCGGAATCTGGCCAGGGTTCATTTCGCTAGGATTGACACCTTAATACCTTGAGCAGCACATGTTGGAGTGATACCGCAGACGGATCAGACATTAGGCACGACGAGAGGAGCAGCGGGGAAGTGGGGAAGCACGGGATCTCGGTTACAGTGCATTTATGTTGGTTTTAGGTGCCTGAGGCTATAAGACACAGGAGACTATAGGGCTCAGTAACTAGAAATACAAGCTACCTACCACTGTAGAATAGTAGTCAATTCAGACCCTTTATTCTTGAGTTATAGGTACACATGACCTCCCTATACAGCCTAGTTCCAACAATTTACAGTAACCGAAATTCAAGGTCAATGCACGCCCAAAATTACAGTTACGAGGTCGAACTCCTTTAAGCATCTCTATTACCTATTTACTATAAGCTAGATCAAGCCTTTGATAAATTTAATTCTCCTTTTATATCTGTAATAAATATAGGTCGAGAGTTAACGTTGTTTAGATATAGCTCAGTCGATTGAATCAGAGCAGTTCTCTCGTGGTGCCTTCTTAATTCTACTGGCTAACACACGATATTCAGTATCTCCGAACCTTTTATAGCGATGTACCTATATGACCCTAAGTTACAACTGATTTGATTCGCGAGATTGGCCTGCATTTCACTATACGCTGTAAAAAAACCCCCCCCAATCTCGCAAGTCATTTGTATGGCAGAAGATGGGAGGCCTGGTGGGCTTCTTATTGCTTTAAAGAGCAGACTTCTGGAAGAGGCAGCTAAGCCACTTTAAACCCGATAGTAGAATTTCACTATTTAAGATTCTGCATTAGACATATTGCTCTGCAATATCAATAGCGAAGATCTGATGGGACTATGACATTTACAATTGATGACAATAAGCGGTAGCTCATGAACTACTTTCCCACCTAGCTTGATTCTGCATTGCCCAACATGAAGAAAGCATCATTGAAGAACGACATATCAGGGCAATGTGCCGCATTCGACGCTTCGGCGGATGTTGAAGACGTGAAATCATCCTCGTTGGACAATCGAGATTTGGACAGACTCGACTCAATTATGCCTCCAGCTTCCAGAGAACCTCCCTCAGCGAGTAATTGCAGGTGTTCTTTCTCATCCGTTGAGATGCGGGCAGCGCCAAAGACTTGATTTAGTAGCTCAGGCCCTCCAGAATGGAAGCCGCGGAAGTGCATGATCTTGTTTTTCCTCTCAGACACTCGGCGTGCCCACATATATTCCCAAAACACACTCCTATCGGATAATAACGAGAAAGCATCCTGCGGATTATGGGAGGAGTAAGCTGACGCCAGGTGGCTAATTGCCCAGTGATCTGTATGTCTGCCAGCAATTTTCATGCCTCCACGGCAGGAATGATATCGATGATCCCTCGAAATAACCACATCTCCTCTGTGGCTGCCATGCCTTGGCTGACGACTATGTGACTTTGCCGTCGTACTGGTGAAGAATTTGTTCCTCTGCATGCCTCTGTATGGAAGGACCGGTTAGAGCAATATTCAAGATGATTTTATGAAATAAATGTCATACCACGGCTTTCTCGACTCAAAGAGAGTAAGATTTAGGCAGCGTGTCTAAGCCTTGCTCTCAAGTCGCGAGTTTAACGTTTGTCCCATCAGTATATGTTGAGTTGAAAGTTGGGCATTCTCTGTGGCGGGCCCTGTCAGGTTTATAATGTGCGCTATTCTTATGCAACGGAAGCCAAAACTATGAAGGGCTGGGTACTGGGCATTACCCCCATTGGCCAAGCCCGGCCCGTAGACCGTCCGTTGCCGAAAGCTCCGGTTCCGATTCCGATTCCGATTCCACCGGAAGTTCAGAGCATATGGGCCTCTTCAAACCTCCATCCAAAATTCCATCGGATGTCGGAAAATAAAATTCACATTGGCCAGACAGCGGCCAGAAGGAATCTAGCCATCGCGAGACTCAGTAGGATGCTATCTATTAGATTAGCATCAGCGCTCATCCTCGCTCCCAGATCGTGGCTTAATATGTGGAGTCTGCACCAGCCGTCATGGCCAAATATATCTTCCCCAGATTTCCCCAGATCCTGCAAACATATTCCAAGTGAGAGAGGAAGCCTTTTCCTGAATTCTTGATATACACATCTGAATTTTTTACATACTCCCAAATATGGAGTCATACGGAGACTACAACATTTCCGTACGTCCAATTAGACTCATCCTATCCATTGACAATCCAAGCACTAATTCTTATACAGGTTGTGCTCTTTGCAGCTTTCGGTTCTTGGATGACGGGATACGGTTTAGCTGTAATCATCGCAACGCTTGGTCAACCAACTTTCTACACGAGCATGCATCTTGTCTCAGACCCGACTTCTCTTGGCTATGGTCATACTAGCACAATTATTGCCACCGTGAATGGTGTGTTCTTTGCTGGCGGCTTTCTTGGCTGTCTCTTCGCCGCTTTAGCAGGGTCAGTGTGTCAAAAAAAAATCGATTAGTCAAGGCGAATCATGAATATTCATGATTTGATTTGATTTGATTTTGATTCGTATAATGCTTAGTAAGGGTTGATTTGATTTGATTCGAAGTCATGAATAATCATGATTATCGTGATTTTCCTAACACGTGATTAGAGTAGCTTAAGGTTTGTATTATAGCGGGGTCTATAACTATAAAATGGAGGGAGTATAAAAGTTATGATTTTTGGCTAAAGAGCTAAGTGAGAGCTGCGAACGGAAGCTCGCATTTTATCTAGCTTCATTTAGATCACGTGCCGTACGGCACGTGACAGCGTGTCCTAACTCCCTACTATAATGTTTTATAAGGTAAGTTAAGAGCCTAAGAGTATATCTACTATTTATAATAGGAGTATACTATCCTTATATACGTGCCCTATATAAAATTAAGAACCTTACCTAAGTTAGCTACTATATAAATCACGTGAGGGGGCTAAAGCTAGCGCTATGCTAAGCCTAATTCATCTCTAGCGGTCTCCGGACCGAGTTTTTCCGGGTCACGTGTAAATAATTAACAAAGTCATGACTATTCATGATTATCTTGATTATGATTTGATTTGATTATGATTCGTGCCTATATTTAATGATTTGATTTGATTCGGGCCCCAAAATCAAATCAAATCAAATCATTTGACACACTGAGCAGGGTCAAGCCTTGGTCGACTTCGGGGGTTTCAGGCAGCTGCTATAGTGGGCATTATTGGAAGTACAATTCAAACCGCTGCGGTCAATCCAGCAATGGTAAGTCTTCTGAATTTTTTTTTACCTGAATTACTCTAATATTTATCTTCGTAGTACATTGTTGCAAGATTTATCACGGGTTTCGCTACGGGACAAACCTTCGCTTCGATGCCTATATACTTTTCCGAAGTCGCACCTCCTCATTCGCGAGGACTTATGGCTGGAGCTCACGTGTCTTCATTAACGTCGGATACGCCTCAGCAGGCTGGATTGGCTATGCTTGTTACACGGACCGTACTTCATCATTCGCATGGCGCCTCCCTCAAACAGTATTTGGTCTCGTGGCTCTCTGTCTATTGGCGGGAACACTCTTTGGTAAGCCTTCTTGAAGACTGATCAAGTTCTTTCACCTAGTGAGCTAACATTTCTAAGTCCCTGAAAGTCCCAGGTGGTTAGTCACAAAAAGCCGAGATGAAGAAGCCCTCAAGATCCTGTGTCGCCTTCATCATGACCGAAACGACCCCCAAGATACCTTCGCTCACCAGGAACTCTCTCTCATCCACCGACAAATTGCGGAAGATAAGAGCCAGCAAGAGGTGCACGGAAAGTGGCAAATCTTGACTCTCAAGACATACCGCAAGCGGCTTGAATTGGCCTGCATGATCGTGATCGGTACTCAGAACACTGGCATTTTAGTGATTGCTAGCTTCAATGCTTTGCTATACCAGTCACTCGGCTTGACCAATTCCCAAGCATTGATTGTTTCCGCTGCATATAACACCTGGGGCATGATCGCCAATTTCATCGGCGCACCAATCTCCGACCGCTTCGGTCGTCGCAAACTGCTCCGTATGTTTCTCTTCCGCAAACTACGTAACGGGGTTTGAAAGCTGATTAAAAATAGTGATTGGATTCATTTCCAATACAGTGATGTTCGCCACCGCCACAGGTTTGATTGCCAAGTACACCGAGACCCAGACGAAGAGTTGGGCTGCCGCGGCACAACGTTCCTGTTCCTCTATGTCTTCTGGTCAGTCTATTCGATCGGTGCCACGTTCAGGATAAAGCTGACTTCATCCTAGCTATGCTTGTTTCATAGATGTCAACTGTTGGACCGTCGCCACGGAAATTTTTCCATCCCATCTTCGAGCGCAGGGTTCTGGGATTGCGATCTCGACGCTGATGCTCACCGATATTTTGTGGCTTCAACTTGCCCCCACAGCTAGCACTACTATTGGATGGAAATATTACTTGGTGTTTATGAGGTTGACTATTGTGCACAGCATATATTTGTGGTTCAGGCTCCCTGAGGTGCGTATTTCCCAATTGTTGTTTATTGATATTTCTTCTGACGAAAGCGCCACAGACCAGCGGCCTCGCCTTAGAGGAAATACCACGATCTGAAAAGAGAAGACCATCGGTCACATCATGGGGCAGTCTTTGCGGGACTACACTCGACTTGGATAGTGGAGCGAGATAGTTCTCTTCTTTCGTGTACTATTATATGGACTGATATTAAAGATCATAAATTTTTTTTTTCTATTACGCCTTTGACATTGAAATTTGTAGGTATTTTTATTTTATTTTCTAAAAAAAAATTATGTAAACTTTAATTTTAAGAATTATGTAGTCTCTATCTCTTAGGTAGGCAATCTTAAGGAGTGCGATTATTTATCCTAAGACTAAGTATACGCGAGAGCTAGAGGGGCGGCGCTCACCCTCTCACCTAGTTATTATATATTCCTATGATTGGGACGACGAAGAACTATGTACGGACAACATGGGCTTCTGGGATGGATCTTTGGGCTCCCGCCCGGAAGGCTGGATTCTGTAGAGTGAGCCTTGGGATATATCTAATTGGGAAGTTACGGAGGGGTTTATGAAGAAACGGAGGTGGATTGTTCGAGGGTGTGAAGAGATACGACGTTCGACGAATGATTGGAGGTCCAAACGAGGGGAAAGATCTCTGTTTGCAATCAGATAATGGGCAGGTTTGATCAGCAAAACATAGTTTCACACTGGTCTAGTCCTGGGTCTACCAAATCATGGCTACTTTCGCCCAGCGCCGTAGCCGAGATAGCCCCTGAATTTCTAAGCGAGAGCTCAGCGCCACCAGGCACTGTTTTAGGCGAGGCGCCCCTGTAAATTCACCGACGATGGCTCGAGCGACCTTTCAACCTTCAAAACTCCACAGCACATCTCTGAGAGAAGTGGACACCACAAGCTTTTCAACAATGATTCTCTGCTATCATGGCTCGCAATCTCATCAATTGAGGATGAGCAATCGCACCATCGACTGTGCCTGGTGTCTGCCGGAACATCATCGCGTTCGCAATTGGCAGAGTCCCACATTGTAGGGACACGAAGAACATCTTACTTACGGCAGTCATCCTTTCATATCACTACATTATCAAGTAATGGTTGTTTGTGATCTCAAGTACCGAAGACAATCACAAGCGGATTGTGGGGTCATATCGCATGGCCCAAGTACCCTCAAGACGCTGATGGATCCGATGTAGGCAAAATTACCTTGCCGTCCCACAACCACTCATTATATCTCACAATTACGGGTTTTGCGAATTTTTACTTTTCTACCTTGATTCAAGCTTCACTCATTTGCTTGACGTTGCATTCCCTTCATTATGTTCAGCTCCATTCTTTTGGTGGCGACTGCGCTGGATGCATTGAATGTTTTCACATTTGCACGTGCACAGTTGAGCATCACAATCGACTCATCCCTTCAATATCAGCACGTTGACGGCTTCGGCATCTCCGCATCATTCCAGCGCGCTCAGCAAATCTGCGGAAAGTATGGACTCTCACCAACAAACAGAACCAAGGTCCTAGATCTGCTCTTCAGCAACACAACAGGAGCAAGCCTCACTATCCTCCGCAATGGAATCGGCTCAGCCAACTCCTCTTCTCTCGATTACATGAACAGCATCCAACCACTAAGCCCAGGTTCTCCCGCCGCCGCACCCTTCTACAACTGGGACGGCAGCGACAGCGGACAAGTCTGGCTCTCACAAGTCGCAGCAAGCTACGGAGTGAAGACCTTCGCCGCCGACGCCTGGTCCGCACCCGGCTACATGAAAACCAACAACGACGACACGCAGGGCGGCTCTCTGTGCGGGGTGACCAACACGTTCTGCACCACCGGAGACTGGCGCCAAGCGTACGCAGACTACCTCGTGCAATACCTCTCCTACTACGCTGCTGCCGGGATCAACGTCACGCACGTCGGCTTCGTGAACGAGCCGGAGCTCCATGAGCGGTATGCGAGCATGATATCCAACAGCACGCAATCTGCGGATTTTCTTCGTGTCTTAGCACCGACCCTGAAGGCAGCGGGACTGGACACGAAAATCACGTGCTGTGATGCAGCGGGTTGGAAGTCACAGGCTAGGATGCTAGCTGGGATCCAAGCCGCTGGCGCTGAGAGTTTGATTGGAGTTGTGACTTCGCACGGCTATAGCTCGCCGCTCAATGGGACGTTGAATACCACGCTTCCGGTCTGGCAGACGGAGTGGTCGGATCTCCACGGGAATTGGACGGATGATTGGTACTTTAATCATACAGCTGGAGAAGGACTTACTTGGGCGGTTACTATACAGAAGGCGTTTACGGAGAGTAATATTAGTGCTTTTATTTACTGGCAAGGGGCGGAGATGACGGGGAAGAATACCGCCTTGATTAGACTTGCTGGAGACTCGTACGAGGTCTCGAAGAGGCTGTGGGCTATGGCGCAGTTCAGTCGGTTTGTTAGGCCCGGTGCTGTGAGGATTGACGCTGAGGGCGGGAATGAAGAGGTGCACGTTAGTGCTTTCACCAACTCTGATGGGGTTGTTACAGTACAGGTCATCAATAACTCAACGAACGCCACGGATATTGAGTTGATTTTTGACGGTGGAAAGATCCCTGCGAGTTTGAAGAGTTTTTTGACGGATAATGAGAACGATTTGACAGATTTGGGCCAGGTGACAACTGGAAACAATGGGACTTGGGAGAGTACGCTGCTTGCGAGGTCGATGTTGAGCTTTGTGGGGGTGTAGTTCTTCATGAACGACTGGAAGAGCTGGTAGAAACATGGTCTGTACCAGCTCGAGAGCAGATTTGAAAGCTGATTCTGAGGATTCATCGGACACGTAAGATGCAATTGTAGTAGTACAGTTGGAGTGGTACTTCAATAAAAGTAACTAGACAAAAGTGCAATGCTCCAGAGACATTTGAGTGTGATATGTAACAGCTCTCCACTCGACATTCCCCCCTCTAGAGCCGAACTCGACGTTCCAGAACTTTCCGGACAATCAAGCGATGCGCAACAAGAACCACCGTGGAATTGTCCCGCAATGGGCCAAAATATTGAGAGAATTAAAGCGATTCATAACGAAGTACATTTGATATGTGGAGATTCGCTCGACGATCTTAAATGTACTCGCATTTCCAAAATATTAGAGAAATAGTGCAAAAAACCTTGACTGTTATGTTCTACTCTTCTTTTCCCAGATAACTTGATTGTACCAAACCTTCCGGGATATTGAGTTCATAAGTATAAATGTGTGACACGAGTCATGGGAGAACAACTTCACTTGAACTCGGAGCCGTGCAGATGTTCTCAATGTATCACGGTGACTTCAAACATTGGCACGATATACTTATGGAGGCCTAGTTCTTGTCGCAACTTTTTGGATGAAAATAATCCGCAGATCCAAAAAATCGTTTAGATGAAAGCACCTGATAGATGGGAACATTCCTCAGATGGAAGCACTCCTCAAATGGAAGCACTCCTCAGATGAAAATGCTTCTCAGATGAAAGGTCTCTGCAGATTCAAATGCCACGTCTTCATAAACGATATCCCTTATGGGACAGAGGGTGCCGTAGATGGGAGGATTTCATCTTTTCTTGTCCCTCGAAACTTCTCGCGAGGGGTGCAATATTTAATATTTGTGCTTCATTCAATGTTGCAGAGGCCTCGGAACATTGAGTTGATGAGCGACAACATAAACTGACTCCGGGGATGACTACGGCCGGACAGCCAACATCGATGGCCGAGAAGTTCTGGGATATTGGTTAATGTACTATAGAAACATAATTTCGAAGTACTTCCCCCCGAAAACATCTCAACCGACCTAAATGACGTTAGAATATCACAGCCCTGCATAAGAGATACTGAAAGCCGCACGCCATCGTAAAAGAGACGATCGTTTAGATATCAAGTCGTAAGTAGCGTAGTATCATTATCCGGAAGGTGGAGCTAGGCAGGTGATTTGTTGCCGAGTGAGACTGTCTGGGGCGATATATGAACGGAGTCAGCTGAGTGAGGGTGCCTCTCTCGTGATTGAATTTTTCCGGTTGTTGTACAACTTGAGGCTGTTAAAGCCATTTGTTGCAAATGGCCATCAAAAATTGGTCATATTGTTGGATGAATTCGATGTGGCCGCGATACAGGCCTCCCAGATCCATGGCAACAACAGCTATGACGGCGAAAAGATATCTGGACACTACCAGCTTTTTAATCTCAAAGAGGTGAGAATTAATAGTGAAATATGAGATATGCTAGAGTAGATGACGATGCTGAAGGCTTTGAATCTGTGTTGACATCAAAACGCCGTGTCCTGAGAGGCTTCAAAGGCATTCGTAATCGTCGGATCCAGCCGAATGGGAGGGGATGAGCCGTTGCCACCCGGAATATTCACGATGTGCAGTCAAAGAGTCAACAGGCGTTTGCTGTATGAGTCTCGTTCGGTAATGTGTTCTTATATGAAAGAAAAGCAAGCAAGGGAGACGAGGTGGTAGTGTTTGGGATTGAGAGCTCGTTTATGGGTTTTTTTTTGAGTTGGGTTGTGATTGTTTTGGTGGCTTCGTCTCCACAAAATCCACTAGCCTCGAAGGCAATTTAGCTTCCAGTGCTCTCCCGAATCCTCGCACTCTCTCCCATTGTACCAAGCCGCATCTCGAACAATCTACAGCAACATCACAATACTGCTTTGGATCTCATTGTCCCTTAGCTGGCCTGGACAAGCGACCTCAGCAAGATGAACGTTCTGCTGCCCACGCATCCGTCATCGTTCTCTGAGTACCCACTTCATCATCACGACCACAACCACAACCCTGGTAGGCAGGCACACGACGACGTCGTTGCATTGTACGGTACTGACAGATGTGCAACAGTCTCTCCTCATACACCCAGCTCAAGAATGAGCTCTCGCAAGCGGAAAGCCGACGACGATGGCATCGACGAGAGCATGAGCATTTCACCTCAGAACTCCCCCGCTTTCGCTCCTCGCACTCTTGCTCGACCCTCGAAGAGATCCAGAGCCAACGAAGTCAACGGCCGTCCCCTCGCACTCCCCCGCCTCCTCGAAACACTTGACGCTGAGTCCCTACGATCGGTACTACAAACTATATGCGAGCGACATCCTGAGATCGGGACCGAAGTGGCTAACTCAGCACCGAATCCCTCTGTTGCAGCAACCGTCGACGTCCTCTCCTCATATCAAGAAAAGCTAAGAGAAGCCTTCCCATTCGGTGGTAATGCTGGCTCAGACTATGCCTACAATCGAGTCAAGCAACCGTTGCTTGATCTCATCGAAGCCCTGACCGACTTTACGCCGCATTACCTACCCCCGCACGAAACTCACCCTACCGTATCCCTCAACTACCTCGACAACGCAACCAAAGTCATCCACGATCTTCCCGAATGGGACAGCCAGTCACATAAACACCATAAAGACAATGCATATGATGAGATTTCGAGGGCTTGGGCGTTGGTTATTAATGCGGCATCGAAGCGTGGGGGCGGATTCCAATTACATTCCGGTGGGTGGGACCAGAGGCTGCAGAAGCACAACGAACAGAGTGGTGGTCGAATGCAGGTTGCTATCAACGCTCTAGGATCAGAACTCAGTTGGATGGGTGGCATGGGCGGTATGGATGGCCCGAATGATCCTAACTCGATCCGCAACCAGTTGCTGAACGGCACGTACGGTGCACCTACTGGTAATCTACCTGTCCGCGTTGGACTGTGGTAGAGCAGCGGGTACTGAGAGACATTGAGCAGGACCATGATACCCAGGGCCCGTTTTCACAGGGTACATATGAAGGAGCGAGAGATTGTCACATGGGTTCCGGATGCTATAGAAGGCAGCTGTTCACACATCGGCGTCTATGTTTATTACAGTGCCTGGCCTACGGCGGTACTACGAAGCTAACGATGATTCCCATTTTCTTTTGTCTGGGCTCTTTGAGCATGCTTGGGAGTTCTGGGCTTCTCGGAGGGATTTGGGTTTTCTGCATTTGGGCCTTCATATAAAGGCGGCAAATAATGTCAGGCGTACACTCTTTCCATCATAGCGAATTGGGTCTGGTAGCTTAGACTAAGACCGTGGAGAATGAATACAGCGATGAGAGCAATGTAGCACTGTCTGGGCGTGATGATGCATTGATGAATTTCCCATGAAAGTGCGAAGAAGAGATGCTTGAGCATATTTAACCTTGGATGCCGAGGAAGCAATGATGTATCGGCTTGATTCCATCCCTCTGATACCAAACACGATTTATTGGCTGTTGAACCCTGGAACTGCAACGATCCTATCCAAGGGGGCAATTCATGCGGCTCGAGGCAAGTCACGTGCTGACGCATTTGCTTTGAGTTAGGGCGGCAAGGAAATCGCGACCTCAGCAACTCCCACACGCGACGGCAAGCAATCATCAACAACTCAATCAATGTGACAGCAGACGCTTTGTCTCTTTGCTAAGTCATCACTGCAAGATGCCTGCGTATGCCTTGCCTCCCCTTCAATATAGATGCATTTACTAACTTTAGCAGACCCGGCGAGCAGCATCTCAACACGGGCGGAAAAGCAATAACAAATCCCTTCGAAGACGTCAAGCCACGGATTTCCGAGTACACGGCACAAGAAATCGCAACATTACAAAGCCGGCTCGAAAAGCAGCTTGGTCCGGAATACATATCTTCAAGAGCAGGACCATCGGGACAGAAGGTACACTATCTAGCAGCGGAGAAATGCATTCAACTCGCGAACGAAGTCTTCGGTTTCAACGGCTGGTCCAGCCAAATTATGGACGTACAAGTCGATTTTGTAGACGAGAACCCGCAGACGTTCAAAGTTAGCCTTGGATTGTCCGTTATTGTACGAGTAACGCTTCGAGACGGAACCTTCCATGAGGATGTCGGGTACGGACATATGGAGAACTGCAAGGGGAAGGCGGCGGCGTTTGAGAAGGCTAAGAAGGAGGGCACGACGGATGCATTGAAGCGGGCCCTGAGGAATTTTGGCAACGTGCTCGGTAATTGCATTTATGATAAGGAGTATTTGAAGCAAGTTACGAAGATCAAGGCTCAGCCTACGAAATGGGATGTGGAGAAGTTGCATAGGCATTCGACGTTTATGCCGCCTATCAAGAGGGAGTCAGAGCCAGAGTTCAAGCCATTAGAAGAGAAGTCGCAAAATGGGGTTGCTGGGACGAGCCTTTGTCAGTATACGTACTTGTTGTGTAGGGATTAGCTGACATGTTAAAGCCACCGAGGATACTTTTGATGACGAATTTGGAGGTGAGTGTTGTTTCCCCACTGGGCTTTACATTGTTAACATGTCTTTAGATTTTGATGAAGCAGACTTCAGTGTTGCAGATCCTGAATCCCATCCAGATGAGGTAGTTATTGCTCCAGAGCCACCTGCTGCCTCACATCACTTCAATGGTGGTCGAGGCCGCCAGCCTCCCCCGAACGGAGGCACTCCTGTTGTGAATAGACCACCTGCAAACCGTCCTCAACCAGTGTCTGGCCCAGGAAGAGGTCAGTCCGTAGGCAACAGTAACCAAGCCGTTCAACCTCAAACGCCCAATAGCGGCTTTACCAGGTCGAACAGTGGGGCAGGCCAAGCTATGCGCCCACCAGCAGACACAGGACTCCAAGCTCGGCCCGTCATTGGTGGGCGAGTTCTCAACCAACCAAGTCGGAACGGACCACCGTCAGCACCAGTTTCTCCAGTACGACCGAACAGATCCTCCGACGATGCAGATCCTGGCATGCCACCCCAGGGAGCAGGCTTCTTCTCAGCTCGAGCAGCAGCAATGCTCCCCGAAGGCCAAACCGCCGAAGGAGCTCCAGCACCTATACCCAACCACCTTCCCGCCTTCAACCCGCACGCCGAGTCCCCATCCATCCGCAAAACTGCCGGGATCGACCACAAAACCTCAAAACCGCTCACTCGAGATCTTAAACACGTACCAGCCTCATCCCAAGCTGTGGCTGCTAGCCCTGGCCCAAAGACTACTAATGTTGTGAACCCGCAGTTGGACGCTGCAAGGAGAATCGGTGCACCTGGAGGCTTCAGTCCGATGGCGAATAGAGGCTCATTTAAGCAACCTTTGAAGAGACCTGTTGATGTAGGAGGGAATAGGACGCCGTTGACGGATTTACCTGCGAATGGAACGATCGGGGGTGATGCTGGTGATGTCAAGAGGCAGAGAATCAATGAATGAGGTGTTATATGTCAGGGATGAGACTGTACATCTTCAAACGATGGCGTTCAGGTGCGGCATTGTTACCAGATTTTGCTGGGGCGTTATGGATGGGTGGCATGGGGAAAAGGATACAAAGTCCTCTTCCATGTATAGCTTCAGTTGCCGGGAATTGGGGGTTAGTATGTCGAAAGCATTGCACGAGCTAACGCACTTGATCCTTACTCACAAGAAATGTGCTTGGGCACTTTGCGTCTCAAAAAATCAGGAATCTATTTTTTCCATTCTCATAACTGCTGCACGCTGAATTCTAGCGCCCTACCGAAACTCCATCTTCTGATAGACGGCAGAACCAGCATCACAACCAACGCCACTCATGCAATATGCAAAAAAGCAAGCCCTGAACTCCACCCGCCCATCGTCCCTTCATAAACCTACTTTACGATCAAAACCGCGGAAGGTGTAAGCCCCGCCTCCTTCAACGTCTTCCCGAAATCCACAGAGCCGCTGAACGTCTTCTTCGGATAAGTCATCGTGAAGCTCTCGACCTCCACTCCGCCATTCTCCGCAACCAAGCTCTGCCCGACCTCAAAAAGCGTTGTCTCAACCGGGAAGGTCTTTTGAATCACACCCCCCGCAGTCTGAAGCCGCAGCCTCGCCTCCGTGACCTCCTTCTTCACGCTGCCACTCCCACTACCCACCGAGCTCGCAGCAGCAGCAGCAGCCAACGAAGGATCAGGTGGTGGAGCTCGTCCCTCGCGCTCAGCCTTTTGAGCTTCGGCCTTGAGACGCCGAGCCTCCTTGTCCGCTGCGATCTTCTCTTGGATTCGCTTCTTAGCAGCGATGTCGTTGAGCTTCTCTTGGCGTTTTGCAGCAGCAGCTTTGATCTGCTCTTGTTGAGCGAGCTTCTCCTTGATATCTTGCACCTCTTTCGTGGACTTCATGCGGATCTTCTCGTTCTTCCGCTGCTCTTCCTTGTCGAGAATAGCCTGCTTCGCCTTCTTCTCCGCATTCTTCGCCCGCAACTCCTCGAGTCGAGCCTTCTTCTCTTCTTCGGTCAAGGGGGCGATCTCTTCTGTGGATTCAGCAAAGTCGACATGTTCACTAAGGAAAGAAGCATAAGTCAGTCCACTTTCCTCAAGGATATACCCCATCTACCCCGCCATTCGGGAGCACCACTTACGTCTTGCTGGCATGGAACTCAGCTTGTGCCATGCTTCTGAACTTCCTGCCGCATTCATTGCAGACCATGCTGCGGGCGACTTCACCTTCTTGGAGTGGCGCCGGCTCGATGGAGGGGTTGGTCTCGTCATCTTTCGCGGAGGAGGTGATTTCTTCGAGGGGTTTGTCTTGGTTGTCTTCTAGCCACTGGAGAGCTCCTTGTACTATGGTATTGCGTCAGCTTTGTTGAAAGATAGAGGTAGGGAAGGCAAAGGTGACTTACAACCACCAGTCTTTTTGACTGCGATCTCTGCTCGAGCTTTCTCGAAGCCCATCTCGATGAGCACTTCTAAGTCTGATTGACCCATGGTGATTTACTATTGTAGTGGAATGTATTAGGCTGTGAAGGGTTGTGATTGTGTGTGAAGTCGAGAAAGGTCGCAAGGTTGTGTTCGAAAGGAAGGCTACCAGTCGAAAATGTTTGGTTTTATAATCAAAGCCGCAGCCGTGCAAGTTTACTGGTAAATCTGCAGCATTCGACTGCTCCACAACCGAAGCAGCAATGACGCCAAAATTCGGAACTAGCGAGATCTCACAAGCATGGGCCAGGCATGTCCGAGTAACCACAAGATCACCATCATCCACCACTTCCACATCCCAAACCTTTCGAATTGCCCTACGCGCAGTCACCCTGCACCCCAACCACGCGACCTTTTTTGGTTCCGAATTGCTTCGTCTCCGCCTTCCCACTCTTTGTGCTGTACCAGAGGCGGTTGCGAGGCTAGGTTGCAACACCATTGTTGACTCGAGTCCGAGGTCCTTACAAAGCGAACACCAATACCGAATCGCCTTCTAGACAATACCGCACATATTCGCAATGTCGGTTGAGATTGATCCGCAAGAGCTGGGTTTCCAGCGTAAGTCAATATGCTGTCGGGCAAGGAGCTGTGCTGATCGGAATAGGGCCGTTCACTACTGAGGTCTCGCAAATCCTCAAGATTCGAAATGCCAACCATACTCCTATTGCGTTCAAGGTATGTCTCTTCCAGGCTCTGCAGACATCGGTTGGGAACATGCTGACAAGAAGGAACTCTGCAGGTTAAGACTACTGCCCCGAAACAGTATGCGCCGTCCCGAGTCCCATCCGAGATCTGTTTACTAATGACGATATAGATACTGTGTCCGTCCGAACTCAGGAAGAGTCGAGCCAGGTAAAGAGGTTGAGGTTACTGGTATGTTCATATCTATATGGGGAACAATACGATACCATTCTAACCAGTTTATAGTTCTTCTACAAGCCATGAAACAAGAGCCACCTCTGGAAGCAAAGTGCAGAGACAAGTTCCTAGTCCAATCTGTTGCAGTCACCTCGGATAAAGAGTTCACCAATATCAACGAGATTGTTCGTGCCACGCAACTCCCCCCCCCAATATTCACCTATCTAACAAAATTCAGTGGGAGCATGTTGGCCAGGCTGATAAATCCTCCGTCCAAGAGAAGAAGATTCGCGTTGTCTACCTTCCACAAGGAGGCTCGACTGTTGCAGCAACACCCTTGAGAAATGGCACAAACGGCATAACCAACGGCGCAGTATGTTTCCCCGTCCCCTTTCCATTCTCTAGCACTGCTAAGAAGTCCTAGACCCCCGAAACCGCACCCCCAGCTTACTCAAGCCAGCGCTCCCCATCCCCGGAACAAGCAGCCTACACTCCCAACGCTTCAGCCGCAGTCCGACCAGAAGACAAGCCCTCAAACGCCTCCTCCCTCAGCGACGCCAAGGCCAGCGCCTCCAACCCCGCCATGCCCTCGAACCCCCCACCCGCCGTGCCCCTCTCCTACGATGAGCTTAAGGAGAAGCTAGCCGAAGCCCAAAAGACAATCGCCGCATACGCACAAGAGGGTGGGCTGCGACTCCGGAAAGCTGCCAAGGGCGAGACCAGCAACGAGACCGTCAACCAGGTTGCGCATCGCATCCAAGCTACCCAAGGCGTCCCACTGCAGGTTGTTGCAGCTTTGTGTCTAGTGAGCTTCTTGCTCGCGTACCTCTTCTTCTAACCTCTTTTCCTTTTTTGGGTGAGGACGGAGTTGAGGTGTGTAAGCTAGGCGGCGCATGCATTTGGCGGCCTTTTCAGTTTCAGTCTCGAACATGTGATGGATGGATGGTCTTCCGTTCTCGTGGACTTGTATCTTAGTTCTAGATACAAAGAAACAAGATCAGAAGTAGGAGCTGAATAGATAACAAGTGGGTGGTGGAGGAGGAATGGTTGATATGGCATAGTGTGTTTCCTCACACGTAAACACAAACACAAATGACGATGATGACGGAAGAACGATCTCCCTCTATTCCTCTCGACCTCGGAGAGAGCACCTGTACTCTAGTTGCGTCGCAATGATGGTTTGCCTTTCCATTTTCTTTTCGTTTTAGTGTGTGTGGGGGAGGGGAGGGTAGGGAGAGTGAGGGGAGACGAAGGAGGGATGAACGTACAGTAGAAAGCAAGCAGGCAGGCGAATTGATGAAATCAAACTTCCCCGAATGTCTTGAGGTTTGCTCATGTGATACTGTCTTTTGATGCTCGCGAGGTTGCTTGTCAGGAAAGCGGTGGGCAGATATGGAGCAGAAACATATGATAGCCTGCAGTTTGAACGAATGAAGGTATGAGGAGAGGAGGGTTAGTCAGAATACTGATATTGATCTAGTGATCCAGGTTGGCGTTATGCTATGTACAATCTACCCCCAAACGCCATCATCCCATCCTTTCCTTCATATATACAACTCTCCCCTCCGGCCCTCAAGCCTCTACCTCCTCTTGACTCCATTTACTCGCGCCTCCCACCATGCGTCCCCCCTCCTTCCTCTTAACCCTACACGTCATGCCAACCTTCTCATCCATCACAAAACTCCAAATAACTCCCACCCAACTCCTATGACTCGGCAGCTCCCTATAGAACTCATTCGCCATCCGATTAACCTCCCACAGCCTACTCCACGGCACAGCCGGGAAATCATGATGCTCATTATGCAACCCCACATTATAAGTTAGGTAATTCAGGACCCCGTAATAAGAGAATGTTTCGGGGATAGCGGTGTTGGTGAGCGGGTCTTTTGCGGAGGATGGGACGGGCGTGAAGATGTAGTGCTCTGCGATGAAGTGCCCTGCGCACGGGTGCAGTGAACCGGCGAGGAAACTCGAGAGGATGAGGTAGTAGAGGGAATGCAGGGAAGTGTAGCGGACGAGCAGGTAGTCGAAGAGGGCTTGTGCGAAGATGTTGACGAAGTGGATGCTGGTGAAGGGTACTTTGTAGACGAAGACGGGGCGGATGGCGTAGAAGAGGATTTGGAAGGTGCAGAAGAAGGCTTTTCCGAGGAGGGAATCGAGGAATACGGCTTCGAAGGCGGTGGGGAGATCGGTGTCGAGTCCGTCTACGCCGAGGGATTTGTGGTGCGTTAGGTGGTATGGCTTTTATCCCGTTAGCTCAACATCCCTCAATATAACAATAGATAAGGGAACGTACTCTGAAGCTAGCAGAATACGGAATTCCAATCGGCAGATTCGCAAACACAGCGAGCGCTCGATTCCACTCCGCCTTCCTGAATGCGAGGTTGTGGCTGATCTCGTGGATGGCCAGGAACAGATTCTGGTTTGCGGTCGCACCAATCACGTATGCGGTGCCCCAGAAGCGGAGGGACCAGAATGGTGTGTTTTGTAGGCTGAAGGCGGCCAGCACTTGGATGCTAACTACGAGCAGGACGATGTACTTTGTGAGGGGCTCTGGCCCGCAGAGCTTGGTTACCTGTTGCCACCATTCATTAGTTGTTGGTCAATTGGAAGGATAAGGAGGCAGCATGGGGGAATGTACTTCAGGATGTGCTTTAATAATAGCCATTCGCCGCGTCCGATGCGGCTCCTCCGTATATGTCCAGAAGAAATCATGTTCCTTGACCTCGAGAGGCGGGGCGGTCTCGGTTTCTGGGGAGCTGCGTAACCGTGCTGTCTTCTCACTTTTGGGGATATCAGAGGTGGTGACGGTCGAGGTTGAGGCAGGCATCTTGAACGATTGATATGCCTGCGGCTCAATGGGTGGGATAGGGATGGAGGAGGAAGTGATTCGAGGTTCACGGATGTTCCTCGCATCGTGAACTGACTTTTAGTGGTTTTCAGGGGTCCCGGACAAGCCAATCAGCAGGTAGCGTCCCGCAACGGGGCCTTGGGGGCTTTTCGCTAGAAGCGGATCTGCTCAAGGCACCCTTTGTTTTATATATTGACACTTTCTGGCTTTCACATATCATTATTGAACCTTTTAGATCACGAGGACATTGTTTGCAAAGACATTGCATTTTCTATTTCTAGTCTAAAATAGAGCGGATTTGGCCATCAGCGCAATGCCTGATGTCGTTGTCGAAAGCCTGGTAGTACGTTCTTCTGTATGCATCTCTCATCTCTCATCTCTCTTCAATAGCACAATTGTCCCGACCGGCTGCATAACTGCCTTCCCAGTATCAATCAGGAGTACCAGATTGGTCCAGATTGCAATCACATCAACCAAGACCAAACATCTTGCCAGCCTAAAGAGCAAACATCCGTCACCCCGAAAACAGATCTCGAGCAAACTATTTACGCACCTGGAGATCTGCACGCCAAACTGCTATTGAGACGAGACTGCAGCTTAGCTTGAACATCCTCACCCTGGCGCACAGGAGATAATGCGGCTCGTTCTTGAGGAGATATAGCATTGGAGCCACCACCTCTGGAAGGAGTAAATGGTGTGTTGCTAGGGTTGAGATTGAAATCCGAGCCTGAAGACTTATTGGATCTGTGGCCGTGGTACATATCTGTTGCTAAGGGCATAGCTGGGGAATGCTGTTGAAAGAACGGGACATTTTCCTGTCTATTCGGAGCATCGATCATTGGTTGCATTGGCTGCAATGTTGGAGATTCCTTGCTGATGCCAGTGACTTCCATATAGCACCCAGGTCGCATAGGATCAGGAATAATAACGGTATGTAAAGCTGGAGGATGGTTTGCCATTGTGACATGAACCGGGGGCGGTGATGCAAGAACATTGCCAAATGTCTGCGGCGGACCATATGTGTACGGAGGATAGACCGGGTAGATCGGAGTGGCAGGTATCATTGGTAGCGGCGGTGGTCGTGTGCTGGCAGCCGGGATTTGAAGAGCAGGTGCTTGGAGAGCTTGTGCTTTAGGAACCGGGGCTTGCGGAGCAGACGCATCGCTTGCCCACCTGGAAGCCTTCAGCCCGAGAATGCCCTTGAGATCTTTGTTGGTGACATTTCCCAGCAGAGAAGTCTTCCCAGGCACTTGTGGTACAGATGCTGCGGTTTGCGAAGTCTTTGGAGTCTCGCTCTCCGTCTTTAGTTCTGTGGGTTGTGTGTGTACAAAAGTAGGTGCGTGCTCAAGTTCATCCTTCATAACATTCTTTATCTCAGACACAACCGATGCTGGTGCCGGCTCTACCTTTTCGAGGTATAAGGGAACAGATGATAATTCGACTATCGGACTCTCAAACTTTACCGAGGACACCGTCTGGTCGGAGATGGCAGGAGGCGGAGCCAAAGAAGCGGGTGCCTGGGCTTCTGGTGAGGCAATTATTGACGGTTCAACCTTAAACTCGGAAGATGAATAAGATGCGGTCACGGCCAATGTTGGAGTTGGCGGAATTGAGCCGGTTTCTGACTTGATTATGTTAGCAACAGACTGTGTGGTTGAAGTCATTGACTGGGACCGAGACGATAAGGCGAGCGGCGAGTTAAACAATGATTCCTTGATCCTTTCATACATTGCGGAGAATGATAGTAGTTGAGCTTGGCCCTGAGAAGGAGGCTGAAGATCTGCGCTGCATGTATCAGGGGCCGTGATGTCTTCACACTGCACTGTTGAAGAGTCCTGCTCAGCATTCATCGTTGAAGATTTTTGTTCAGACTTCGTCAGTGGTACATCCTGTTCAGGCTCAGTTGTTGAAGGATCCTCCTTATTTTCCTTACTCAGGTTCAGCCCTTCAAAAGTTTTAGCAAGCCTGTCACACTCGGAATCTGTCGGGATATGTCTACTACCTCTTGATGAAACCAGAGGTGTTTGCAGCTTCCCACTTGACATTGGTCGGAGTTGCTCTTCCTTCTTGTTATCGCGAACAGTGGTAAGCAATGCGCTCCACAGAGCCATGTCAGTCTCCTGTGTCTGGATAGCATTCGCAGGCTTGGGCGGAGCTAACACCAGCTCTTTCTTGTTAGGCGTAGATGTTCTGGAAATTTGGGATGACGAAACGTTTTGGACAACGAGTTTTGACGCTGCTGCTTCCTTCGATTGAACACTAGAAGCTTCGTATTCATCTACTGCCACAATGTTTCGGGGAAGTTCAGCCGACTCTCCGGACTGTGCGACAGAGTAGTCTTGCCAGGCTCCAACAGTTGTGGTTGGTTTGAAAGCAGGACCGCCAGTATTACTACGAGTTCTGGAAAAGTGATCACGGCCAACTACAATCGGAATGCCACTCTTGGTTGTTCCAATAATATTTGCTGGATTAATGGATTTTCCTTCCGCCGGCAATCTGACAACGTAGCCTACAACCTCCTTCGAGATAAGCTCAATCTTAAATCTCGAGGCACTCCGTCGAAGGCTAAGAAGATCTTCAGGAGAATAAGTGATTCGAGGGCCATCTGCCTTCACATAACTGGCCATATCTTCGGTCTTTGACTGCTGCGGTCCCTGTTCCATGACAGATTCCGCGCCATGCTGTGAGATGCTCAGTCCAGTCTCCGGCTGACTGAAAGCTGAAAGTGATTGAGACGCCGTGCCGCGCTCACTCCTATCCTGGAAATCGCGTTGAGCAATGGCCTTTTTGAGAACCTTTCTAGTCTTCTCAGTGGTGTAGCCAATAGTGACGATATCCGGCATCATTGAGAATGTCTCCGAATGGCAGAGACGACTTCCCACTAGGTTTTCTGCAGCTTCTTGGTATTGCGGTGATGATAATATCTCTTCTCCAGTCAAGTCGATTGCAGGTGGAATGTTCCACTTAGCAACCATAACCGAGAGTTGGTCCAAAAAGGAACCTCCGGCATCATGCTCGATGTAATCGAGTGTGCCTTGGATGAGCTGAGTGTCGTCCATGTTCAGAAGAGCTTGGATCATAGGATGGAGTGATCCGGACTCTGGTTCATCATGACCTAATGAGACAAGTGGCTCGAAACCTGCAACCTCGTTCATTTCGCTCCAGGCTTGGCTGCTAATCCTATTGCTGCCACCGGGTTGATATTTATCAAGGAGACCAGCTAACGATGCATCTGCAATTGGCTGGATGAGTGGCCATTCTGAAGAAGCGGTTCGCTGAGGAGAGCTTGGGGTTGCATCGGGTTCCTGTTGAAAAATGAGAGAGCCGTTTGAAATGCTCATCCGATCACTTCCAGCAGACGCTGCAGTGCTTTGAAAATCGGTCTCTACAGCCGGACGAAGCAGTGTGCTTGCATGATCAGCCTGCAAAGTTACAGTATCAGCTGGAGTGCGTTCTGTGGCGTCCGCGGAAGCCGTTTCTTCAGTCTTATGCACCGTATCTAATTCCTCAACTGGCTTGGATGGTTGATCATGTGTGACAGGGGCTGGGTCCGCATCAGAATCTGGATTCGAGATGACATCTGGCTGTTCAAGTCTGTTCCGAGCATTTGGATTGGATGCAACAGGGTTGTAGAATGTCCATGATTGATATGGCATCTGAAATTTGATGGTCCACGTAATCGCAGACTTTGTAGCTGATCCATTTTCGTCTCTATTGGCTCTGTATTTGATGATTGTACTCTCGCAGGTGAAAAGGTCGCTATCACGGACTTCCTCCTTGAGGAAATTTCTGTCACTACCGACGTCAAGTTCGAGAGTGAAGTATCTGTCTCTCTGAGGATTGTTCTTGACAAGTCGAGCGTAACCTCGAATGAGTGAACCACGACCCTTGGCAATTTGGACTAGATTATCCCTCAAGACAGTACGTCCATATGTTGCGAGAGTATTGGGCTTCGGAATGGGTGATCGGGTGGGGGCCGTGGTGGTCAACTGGGGTTGCTCAGCTGCCGGATTGTTACTGGCCCAGCGCGAGCCTTCAAGGCCCACGTCTCCGTTTTGGAGAGTTTGTGGCTGGTTCTCATTAATCAAGGTGCCGTGAAAAGTAACCTTTTTCCGTTTTGAATTTTGGTGCTGATCATTTTGCTGTGCCTTAGAACCCGAAGAGTCTGTTACTTGAGAAGCTTGTGGTGGACAAACTGTTACTCGACCAACAGGTACTTCGTGATCTTCCTTACTTGTCACACCGAGAGAAGGTTGGCGAGAGGGGCTCTGAACCGCAGGAGGCGGGACAGTCTGCTGCGATGGTGCAGAGTTGAAGCCGGCATACGCCAGAAAAGCATCCTGGCTGGCAAGGACAAACGTAGGCCTAGGGATCGGTGCTTGAGGTCTTCTTGAGGGGCCAGCATTGGCCGATGTTCGTCCGCGCTGCTCTGCAGTGACCGTCTCGGCCACCCTCCGGGGGGCTTGGATGGCGACTTCAGCACGAGCACGAAGTGAAGAGATCACGGCGTCGACGCGTGCATTACTACGCACGCCTCGCCGAGCATCATTGAAAAAGATTTTAGGGGATCGACCAGACGTGTGTGGCGGAACATTGGGGCTAATGGCATTAGTCGCTAGCATAGGTACGTGGGGACTCAGAACCCACCTGAGGTTTTCAGACCGACGGTCCGTATATATAGGATCACGTCCGCCTCTACCATGGCTGCCGTGTCCTCCTCTGCTTGATCCACCTCGGCCGCGACCGTTGCCTCGACCACCTCGACTTGAGGAGCCTTGGTGATGTGGGTTGCCCAAAGCCTCCTTCCGCAAGCGGTATAGCTGCCCGTCATACATACTGTCGAGCTCAGCATCTGCCGGATCAACATCGTCAAATTGGATGTCTAAGCATCGTTAGAAATAGATTTGGGGGTAAAGAGGTCAGAATGGCGTACTTCTCCATCGTGCAGTCGGATCATTGGGATCATCAGCAATTTGTTTCTTGACAGGCTTGCGGATATTGACTTGAACGCCTCTGCCTTTGCCTTTATCATCAAGAGGTAGGGTGTCCTTGCGGCCTACTCCAAGCTCCTCCTGTTGCGTGGATTAGCACTGGCAACCTGTGGAGGGGCTGCCGCTGGATAATCACCATCATAGCAGCATGAATCATCTCCAATTCCGCTTCGGACCATTTCCTCTCTATATGATCTTGCTCCGGTGGAGGATCTCCACCAATAGAATTGGCTTCCATGTTGAGAGCGGGCCGCAAATGGTGGGAAGATCGTTTGGTATTGATAAACCTGCTTCAGCTTCTTGGCCTGCGAACTGGCAGATTAGTGGTTGAAAGAATAAAGGTTTTCTGTGCAGAGACAAGAGAATAGATGGGAAGGCAGCGGTGAATGGGAAGCTCGAGGTAGAGGAATGATGTAAAAGCCCGACTACCAACATAAGTTGGCGATCAACTCCGGAGGCAAGTTGGCCAGTGAATGCAGAAAACACGTTATATCTGTGCTGATAGAGGCATAAGGTGAAAACGAAAAAGTGTTTGGGAAGAAGGGAATATAATATCGAGGTGGTTTCTTTACATTGGGAGAGTGTTGGATAGCTGAGAAGCGAATGAACGAACCTGTTGATGGCAAGCTTGTTGCAGGTAGTCGGAACCACACTTGAATGAGCTCTGAGAGCTGGAATATGCAGATCGAATGTTGTTGAAGTTGAGTGGAGGAGGATGTGTAGAGGTGATGGAAGAAGAGGAAAGAGTGATTTGGTTTGTTTGGAAATGGAGATGGATGTGGAGATGGAGACCGAGGGGCTAAGCGAAGAGTGCCTTCCAAAAATTGGGGACGCGGTGATCGGTGGTCGGTGGTCGGCTCTTTTTACCCCGCGGGACAAGTAGGCAACTACTCTGCTATGGAATCTGAAATAAGACGATATTGTCTTGCTGAAGATAAAGTTGAGATGTTTGGGGGAATTCGACTTCTTGTCCTCAGAATTGTTGTCTTACGGCGCTCCTCCATTACTTGCAACACGCCTTTAAAGAATTGGAAATTTTAGCCAAAGAGTGTCGAGCAATAGCTAATAAGCAAGATTCTTTTTGTACGTTTCTCGGGCAGTCGCAGCAAGGAAGAGGATAGCTCTTCCAGCTTTTGATTGCAAATGCAGGCTCCCTTCCTTATATACTAAGACTGGCCAGACTGACGATCTTTGCAGAACTTTTATATGCTAATATCTTTCAGAAACAAGATTAGGCTACTACTGATCGACATCGTTTACGTAGATGAAAGGCCAAAGGAGTAGCTAGTATGCAAGCATATATGGGACAGGTACTGTTCGCTCAATAGCAGTAATAAGACTAGCACAACAACATCCCAACCAGAGTTCAGGGAAACTGCAGAGTTCTTGCTTTTCAAAAAGCAATCAAGCACAAAAATGAAACAGATCCCTCCATAATAGTCGATCTGAGGAACCATCTCGAAATTATTTCTACGACCGCCATTACCATATACATTACTTAATGTGGTTCGAGGCAAAGTAGACATGATGCTTGGTATTTGAGGCCATTTCTTCCGACTAAGCTATTCAGATAGCAAGTTTAGAACCTGGCACCCAAGAACTCAACAAAGTGCATTGAAAAATCAATAAAGTCAGGGGGAACTGCCTGCTCGGGAAGACTATGGAGGCTTTAATTGCCCGTGCTGCGAGCTGCGAGCTACGAGCTACGTATAAGTCACGTTCATCCCAAGCCGGCGGAGGTTGCATCAGGGCTAACCCGCCTTGACTTTCGATTAGCAACGGAGGTGAGCAGCCTTTGTGGATTACATCGCGTGTAACTATAAAGCTTGATGCCTAGCAAACTTGCTCTTCCTTCAAAGGGTCGAGCAACATCCCGCCGGCCTCCATATTTCAGAAAGGTCGTTGCGGGTTGCTACAATGGTAGTATTGGTGTGGTTGTCATTACAGACAAATAGGAAGACGTTCGTAAGGTGCATTTGTTGTCCTTTATGCTGTCTCCCCAGCCCCGGATTTTCGTTTGTCCAGCCAATCGGCTCCGTTCCGTTTCTGATGCCAAAGTTTATTCCGATATCGCGATAAAGAAGTTGATCGTGTAGAGAAGCTCCTTCTGTGACAAAATCCTCACTCTATACTTCCACAGGTAGCCATCATGAGGGGCGGACTTCTGGGTAGTAGCAGGGCTGCTATTAGGGTAAGCGCATCACCAAATCTGCCAGATTTCATCCAATTGACATGCAGATAGAGTTCGACTCCAACAACCCTCCTTAGAGCTCGCTATACACGAAGCCTTGCGACAGTCAATACCAAATCCACCGCCTCCTACAAGCCTGATGTCGAGTCAAGGACCCCGCCATATCCCAAGCTCCTCAAACGATTGCACGAAGTACGTCGGGTTCTAGGTTCTTCGAGACAGCTTACTCTGGCGGAGAAGATCTTGTACTCACATCTGGATAATCCCGAGGAAGCACTGCTATCGAACACGGACAATGGGCTCAATATCAGAGGCAATGCAAATCTCAAGCTCAAGCCCGACCGTGTTGCTATGCAGGACGCGTCCGCGCAAATGGCTTTATTGCAATTTATGACTTGCAACCTTCCTTCAACAGCCGTCCCCGCTAGCATACATTGCGACCACATGATTGTCGGAGAGAGAGGTGCGGATGTTGATCTTCCAGAGTCGATCAAGGGTAATAAGGAAGTCTTCGATTTCTTGGAGTCTGCGGCAAAGAAATATGGCATTGAGTTTTGGCCACCAGGAGCGGGGATTATCCACCAGACAGTTCTGGAAAACTATGCAGCTCCAGGTCTGATGATGCTTGGAACCGATAGCCACACGCCAAATGCTGGTGGACTGGGAGCAATTGCTATTGGCGTTGGTGGTGCTGATGCGGTTGACGCTCTTGTGGATGCCCCTTGGGAATTGAAAGCTCCGAAGATCCTGGGAGTCAGACTTGAGGGCCAATTGAATGGCTGGGTCTCACCGAAGGACGTTATTCTAGCTCTTGCGGGACAATTGACTGTTCGCGGTGGGACTGGTTACATTATCGAGTACCATGGGCCAGGAGTTGACTCTTTGAGCTGTACAGGCATGGCAACTATATGCAATATGGGGTCAGTCTACCATGAATAATTTTTGACTTGATGAATGCTAATATCTAGCGTTATAGAGCGGAGGTGGGGGCTACCACGTCTCTCTTTCCTTTCTCGACACGACATATTCCCTACCTCGAATCCACCCACCGATCATCTATTGCACTGCAAGCACAGACTATTGCTTCGTCTCCTTCCATACACAACCTCCTTAGAGCGGATGAGGGTGCTCAATACGATGAAGATATCACGATCAATCTTTCTACTCTCGAGCCTCACATAAATGGACCTTTTACCCCTGATTTGTCAACTCCATTATCTGTCTTTGCGAAGGCTGTGAAGTCAAATAATTGGCCAGAAACTGTCTCCGCAGGACTTATTGGTAGCTGCACAAATAGCTCCTACCAAGATATGACGCGTGCTGAAGATCTTGTTAAGCAAGCATCGGCAGCTGGGTTGAAACCGGCAACTGACTTTTTCGTCACACCTGGTAGCGAGCAAATTCGAGCGACACTGGATCGAGACTCCACACTATCGACTTTCGAAGATGCAGGAGGTATCGTCCTTGCCAATGCCTGCGGGCCTTGCATCGGACAATGGAAGCGCACAGATAACATCTCAAAAGGAGATAGCAATGCCATCTTCACCTCATACAACCGTAACTTCCGGGGCCGGAATGACGGCAACCCAGAAACTATGAACTTCCTCGCTTCCCCTGAGATCGTTACCGCCATGTCCTACGCTGGCACAACAGCCTTCAACCCATTGACTGACACCATCACCACACCCTCAGGGGATCTCTTCCGCTTCTCACCTCCAACAGGAGCCGAACTACCAGCCTCAGGTTTCGAAGTTGGAAATCCAGATTTCCTCCCTACCTCTGGAGCGCCCTCGCCATCAACTCAAGTCGTCGTCTCCCCGACCTCAGACCGCCTCGCTCTCCTCGAACCCTTCGCTCCCTTCCCAGAACACGACCTCCAAGGTCTCAAAGTTCTCTACAAAGTGACCGGAAAGTGCACAACAGATACTATCTCCGCCGCCGGGCCCTGGCTGAAATACAAAGGCCATCTCCCCAACATCTCAGCCAACACTCTCATCGGCGCCGTCAACGCGGCAACAGGAGAAGTAAATGTCGCTTACGATGTCGATGGCTCCACATCTGGGATCCCAGAGCTGGCGCAGAAGTGGAAGGATCAAGGTCTCGAATGGCTTGTCGTTGCGGAGGATAACTACGGTGAAGGATCAGCGCGAGAACACGCTGCTCTCCAACCTCGGTATCTTGGTGGCCGAGTCATCCTCGCAAAGAGTTTTGCGCGTATCCATGAGACGAATCTGAAGAAGCAGGGTGTTGTTCCGTTGACGTTTGCGAATGGAGAGGATTACGGGAAGGTTGATGCGTGTGATGAGGTAAGCACGGAGGGGTTGTATGATGTGTTGAAGAGTGGAGGGAAGGGAGAGGTGAAGCTTGTGGTTAAGAAGAGGGATGGATCTGAGGTTGTTATCAAGACGAAACACACGCTTAGCGAGGATCAGTGTGGTTTTATATTGGCGGGGAGTGCGCTCAATCTACTGGCGAAGATGAAGAGGTCGTGATGAGAGATGGTTAAATGTAAGGATAGAAAAGTCTACGAATGATACCGCTTTACTGCAGTTCTATTGTTTGACCACGTGGGGATATTAGGGACTTTCTGGGAATACTGGAAACATATTTATGCAATGTTTAAAAACAAAAAATAAGTACGGTTGCAAGGGACACGCCGGGTCACTTGTAAGTAAGTGTTTGATTCTCCAGGACTTCTTTCGCACCAAATTTCAGCAATTTTGGGAGCGAGCTGCCTGAATTGGCAGCACTGTGCTCCGAAAGCCGGACAGAACAGTCAAGGACTCATGACTGGTTACAACAGATTAAAAGCTCGTCGGGTATCCATTCCCATGGTAGGCGGGCCCGAGCATCGAAGCGGCAAGTCCAAATTCGCAAGCTCGAACCGATCGACTTGCAAATTCGTCCTTATTATCTAACCTGTTCCTTATAGTTTAGCTACGACCTTTTTCTTTCATCATTCTCTCCAACATCCTCCTCTATCAATCTTTGAATCATAAAACCATCTCCGGTGCTATCAAAGATCGCCCCAAGCTCCCGCCACAGAGTGTCAATGACAGCCAAGAGTCCTCCCCCAAATCTCCCTTTGTCTCCCTCCGAAATACGTACAACAATAGCAATTATTTGCAGCTTTCTGGGTGCTATTGCTGTGGTGTTCATTGCTGCGATTGTATGGGCGTGGTGCCCAATCTGCAGGTGCGGGAAGGAGTATGCGTTCCTGTAACCACCCTCGAGATGTGGAAGGGAAGGGCGGACGGACACATAGGAGGAAATTGAGGTGTGTGGGTGGTACGGTTTTACAATATTAAGTTGTATGAGTGGATACATGTTGGGAAATATTGCGGAGGACGAAGTTGTGGAAAAATAGATGATGGAAGGTGGAGGAGAGCATTGTTCTGGATGTACTACGATCTCTTAGTACATTGACTCTTTCCTGTGCTCTCATCGCTCCGTCAAAATTTCCCCATCTTCTCCCGGTCCTTCTCCCCCAAATCCACACCTGTCTCCTTATCCCCTTCCTTCTTCCGCTTATGCATATACCACCAGATAACAAAATAAACAAAACGATAACGATCACCAGGTTTGGTTCGCGAAAGAAGGAAGGGATTTTGGCGTTGTTATAGCTCAAATGAAAGGGAGAGGAGGTCAAGTTGGACGAGAGCAGCTTTATTCCATCATGATGATAAGCTCTTCGGATTTGGATTGGTATATGTTGGGCGGCTCTCTAACTTCCTTTCAGCTAACTTCTGCCTCGATCTCCGTCACTCATCTCTAGCTTTTCTCGTTTCTCTAAACACAGTTTGTAACTTCAGGCCTCCCAAACTCCCCCTGTGCTCGCGAAGTCTCCTATCTTGCCATCATCATGCCAAGCCTTAAGCGAGCCCCTTTCACAGCTCTTCCCTTAAACCCCCACCATTCAATGTTCGAGTTCGAGTAGGACATTATCAGAACGACGGACTAATTTTCGTCTTTGGGTGTGAGACGTATGCTATACCAGCAACACCCAGCCAAGCATGGGATCACGACGCATGTACCGACGACCACAAGCGCGATTAGCAGGTTTGGCGCCATTTATGTGAGTTGTGGAATAGAGTATAGATGTACTTGTATGCTAGTGTCTGTTGAATTAGAAGATAGCTTGTAGTACGGATATGCTGTTGAAAATTATGGAATAGAGAAAGGCGAGAGGGAAAAGGAGGCAGGTTTTATGAAGGTATGAAAACTGATGGGGTGTGAATGAGATTATCCTGCTTAGTGATTGTCGGATGCCTTGGTCTGCTTGAGTGAAAATCATAAGAAAGGGCTATGAAAGTTTTGAATGAATGTTCTTATGTGAAGCAAAAGCTACCGTTCACCAGGTTCATTTAATGTCTGAATCATTGACTCCGCATCTTCATCTCCCATTATTGCCCTTCCTCAATGACTGAACGATCCGGGAATCCACTTCCCTTCCCCTCATCCATTCCACAATCACCATCCAACTAGTTCATCTTCCCCCTCCCCTCCTTCCCCTCAAATCTTAACGCAACCTTCTCCGTCACTGGACTTCCCACACGACTAGACTCCGCACTCGAACTCGAGACAGGCGCCCCAGCCGCCACTTCCTACAGCTCGATCTCCTCCTTCACAGCCTCGCTCTCCCCAGCGCCTACTTCAACGCTCGGCGCGCGAGCTCGTTGTATTTGTCATCGCGGAGGACCTCGTCGCGCTCCACAGCCTCCCATTCCAGGACGTGCGGCTCTTTGTGCAGGATTTTGGCAACGCAGAGGCTGCGGAAGATGCTGTAGAGGAGCGCGGCGAGGAGGAGTGCGAAGAAGGGGGCGTTATCTGGGAGGTTGATTGTGGTTGTTGTAGATTCCATATAGAAGAAAATATTTTTGATAAAAGGAACGGATTTGTGGGTTGTTGGCAAGAATGATTGATCGTAAGCTGGTATGCGTATGAAGACCAGAGGCCAGGAAAGGGATTGAAGGTCGAAATATTCTGTGTGAGCGTGGAAATCTTGTACATGACGGAGTCTAAACCGCACACAGCATCGTGAACCACACTTCAACATGGACTTTGAGGGCATGAAGTCTGAGTTAGGTATTAGCATGGTAAGCCAAGACGGGGTGGATGTGTGCAGATATTCAGATTGAAGGTATGGTTCCTCACTAAGAAGGTTTCTTTTGTGTTCTAGAGTTTGCTACTATGGGTATTGACAGTTACAGAGACATTACAAGAATACTCCTCTAGTTCGTCTCCTTTTCTACAACTGATCACGACGTCCGAATATGCTCACGAATAGGAAGCCTATTGACCTCCCATAACTGGGTAGATCTTCGGCTCCCGTCTTTTCTTCCGCCTTCCCGGTCCAGTTTGTGGTTCTTCAGGCTCAAGCTGCTCAATCATCACGAGTCTCCCGTTGCGTATGCCAGGAACACAATTGCCCAAGCCTTCTGTGCCGAAAAGCTCTTCCATACGACGATCCATCTCCCTACACTCTTCCTCCGATCGCCACTCACTCGTCTGGTGTATGTTCCAGCCCTTCTCGGCCCTCTCCTTTCTCACCTGTGCCGTGAGGAGCTTGCCATAATTAGCTTTCTTTCCACCGCGAGCTTCGATTTCCTTGATCTTCTCCTGTCTCTCCTCTTCTGTCATCCTCTTTGGCCAAGCAACACGCGGATCAATGTGACCCCAGATCTGAGTGCTGAGGAGTTCTTTGTTCGTGGGCTGTTCGTCGGACTGGGGCTGAGCCTGCTTAAAGAGGTACGAGTCGAGCTCCGTAGTGTCAAAGTTAGCAGCTCTTTGAGCGCGTATCGCCTCAATCGAGTTGGGCGGCCCTACCGCACCAGAGGACTCTACTGGGGGGTCCCGAACAGAATCGGGTTCTGGAGTTGGATCGGGCTCCCCTCGTGCTTCCTCTGCGTCAGAGGACACATTATCAGAATATGTGGAGGAACTTGGGCGGCGAGCTGGAGGAGACGCGCTCTTGCCAGGTGAGGAGGGATGTTCTGAGGCGAGTCGGTCGATCAGAGCAAGAGAATCTGGATCTAGCATGGCTTCATCTTCGTCCGATTCATCACGAACTTGAGGAGGCTGGTAAGGATGTGCATGCGCCCGGCTGGCAGCGATTTCTTCTTCGATTGAGGGAAGCCCAGCCCTATCAAATCCTAGCGAGCTCTGCTCCATGGAATCTTGCTGGCTGGTTGTTGCTGCTAATTCCTGTGCAATCTGAGAACCCGGGCTGTCGTCTCTATCGTCAACAATACGCGTCCAAATACTATCGTTATCAACCACTTCTGGTGGTGGAGGCGAGTAGTCCGGTGAGTCCTGGGCCAGAGCTTGCGGGGTTGCTCGAGCTGAGTTCGACCTATGTCTTGAAATCAGCGAGTAGCAAATTATGAGTCTGAGAAGTCTTACCTCGAAAACAAATTTCCTTGCCATGTAGAGGGAAGTTCAAGAGGAGACTCCGCCATACTAGCAGACCCCAAAGAACGATTCAGATCTTCCACAGCCTTCTCGACTTCTTCCGGGCTCTTCACCGAACTCTTTCGTGGTCCTTTATGCTCCGGGGTTCGCTTCAACGCTGTTCTAGCCAATGGCCTAGGTGGTGTGGGCGGATTTCGTGGAGCCTCGGGAGCCTTGAATGTGAAATCCAAATTTTCGCCTAGGACTTGGAATGTGAATTCAGGATGTGAGCCCTGTCCTATGTCCTGGTGAGTCGCACTAGTGGGACGCTTCGCAATCGGGCGCTTCCTCTTAATTTCCTTCAAAAATGGTTTGTCATCTGGCTTGATAGTATGCAGCTTGGATTTGTCTATGTTACGGTGAGCTGGTGTTGGCTTCGGTGGTGCTGCTTTGGCTGCTGCATGTTGCTGAAGGATCCTGTGTTTGGGGCACAAAGGACGAGATCCAGATACGAGTGTAAACAGGGGAGTATTGCAACCAGTAACCTCACACTGGAGTCCAGGTTTCATGCTGGGTACCTTCGGCGAAATTTTCGATGGCTCTGAACCAACACTCTTGGGACCAGGATGTGAGTGAGGGTAGGGCGAGTTGTAGGATGTTGCAGTAAACCTTGTCGATGAACTCGAATCCGAGAATGCAGACGTGATATTCTTCTTGCTCTCCTTGAGTGCTTGGTCTTTGATGCATCTTGAACAAATCCATGGTGCACTAAAACATGTCAGCAAATTAAGGAAAAGAAAGAGTTGATAGAAAGGCTACTTGGTGCTCACTCGTGATGGGGAAGCAGCAACAAGTACTCGGAACTTTCATCCTGGATATTGATGGAGCGAAGGTAAACCTACTCGTAATCAACTATGTATGGAAAGGTACAGCCTCCATGGATCTTCCGCTTACAACGCGTACACGGGACCAGTCTTTTGGAGGGTATCTCCCCTTCCTTGCATACCATGCAAAGGGTTGCTTTGCTTGCCGAAGACATCGATGTAACGGAGCTGGAATCATCGAAAGCTCTGGACTTCTATGAATAGTCATTAGTGGCAGAATGTTCCACTTGATGGATGCGAGAAATGACGGAGAGAAGAAATACGCCTCAGGTCTTTTCAGTTTTTGTTAGTCGTCAACCTGCAGACTCGAGCGGCTTCGAATCTCGACTCAGGTCTCAAGTAGATGCCTCCGCTGAACTCAATAATTCCAAGTTTTCAGTTGTGACTTTGGCGTGATGATCGGACATTGAGGCCTTTCTACCGCAGCCTTTGGTTGTGTGTCCTAGAGAGAGACGACACGCAACTCCTGATAGCAGTAGTGCCAAATGGCAAGAATGTATCCCACATATACACCACTCTCACTTTGCTTGCATGAGAACAGTCTTGCTGTTGGATAGTCAAGTGAAGACAAAGGAACTGTTGAGTAAAGCTTCCTCAGCTTCCACCTTTGGCACTGAACCTCGGCCCAGAACCAGAACAAGCTTTGAAGCAGTCGGACCTTTTACCAGAATGTTCATCATAGACGTGGAATTGGAAGTTGAGAATTGAAATGCCACGTACCACTCCTATGAGCAAACTCTCATGGATGCCATGGAGCTTGTTTGTCGTGAGGCTGTCTGCGGGGAGTTGAGGTGAAGACCCTTGATCCATTGCTTTTTCGTAAATAATGACAGATCACGCGTGCCAGCATCGGTACAAATTCGTGACTGGAAGTCGCTTCTCTGCCTCAGCCTGGTGGAGGGAACGGTGGACTGTTGGACAATTATGGGGATTGTGAAGGTGAGAGACGTGACTGCTGGACGGATAGATAGTGCATTGATTAAATTATTATTTCAATGGTGAACTTCTTGGTGTCAAGATCAGAGATAAACACAATCTCTTACGTGAGAGAGACCAAAACAGATTGATGGTTGGTGATGTTGTGATATGATAATATGTGAAGCAATTCACAAGGGTGAATCCACGAGACGCGGACCTAGAAGCGCCCCACCGAAACGCCCGACTCGCCGGCGCTAGCGGCCGCCGAGAGAAGGCTACAACTCACTAATGTGCCAGATGTTCTCGACTTCAACTCCAAAATCACAATCTTTTCGCAATCTTGTGCTTTCTTCGTGCTACCTTCTCTGATGGACTTTCTCAAATCTGCTGTAGCCTCAGCAATATCAAAAGGGCCTCCATTCCCCTACTCGTTTGGCGATCGAGTCGATGTTGACACAAGTATCTGGAATCTCTTCAATGGAACCAGACGTGTAGGACAGCAACCCCGCCAATGCTGAGGGCTGTACTGATCAGGTACTACAGGAAGACGGATCGAACTGCAGTATATTTTCCTTCGATGTCACTGCGAATAAGTCCCGTCTGCCAATGGCAAGGAATGCTGTGAAGAAACTGCGAACGTTACGACATCCCGGAGTTATCAAGGTGCTAGATACGGTGGAGGTAATAGGTCGCAGGAGACATGAAGAGGGGAAGTCGTTGACGATTCGATAGACTGAAACCTACATCTACATTGCGACAGAGAGGCTGGTCCCGTTGCGATGGCATATCAAGAGAAAGAGCATGAGCGCAGAGACTTTGAAATGGGGGTTGTGTGGTGTAGCAGTATGTGTGGTCTTCTCTACAGGAGACGCAAACTACTAATTCTGTATTCTAGCAAACGATCAAGTTTATCAACGACGATGCATCCTCAGTCCATGGCGCCCTGCGAGTTGGATCGATATATACTAGTGAGAGTGGGGAATGGAGAGTTGGAGGATTTGAAGTCCTCAGTAGCATGAAGGACGACGAAGCAATCATATACGTATGCTGTCGATAGCAACCTCAACCTATACACGACTGATAAATTCTAGAATTATGGCAGCCTCGTCCCTGATTCTGGTCGATACACGCCACCTGAGCTGGCAAGATCCGGCTGGGATGCAATCAAGAAGAATCCCTTGACAGCAGTCGATGCGTATAACTTTGGTACATTAATCTTCGAAGTATTTAACGGCGATTTCATGGGACCAGATCAGGCCGGGCAGACGAAGAACATTCCTCCTACCATGCATTCGAGTTACAGACGTCTGGTCAATAGCAACCCCAAGGCCAGAGTTAGCGTTGGAAACTTTCTGGAACAAGGACGGAGGAGTGGAGGTTTCTTCAACACACCACTGATTAAGCTCACAGATGGGGTAGACAATCTTGGTATGAAGAGTGAGGAGGAGCGAGAGGAGTTCTTGAAGTGAGTCTTCACAATAACTCGATGGTGGAATCCTCTAATCTGAATAGTGACTTGGATCAATTATCGGACGATTTTCCGGAAGACTATTTCAAGATGAAGATTCTCCCCGAACTTCTGAAATCCGTCGAATTTGGAGGTGGCGGACCCAAGGTCTTTGGAGTGGTCATGAAGATCAGCAAGAAGTTGACGGATGAGGAATTTGAGATTAAGGTCACTCCTGCTGTTGTTCGACTCTTCAGCAGCCCAGATCGAGCAATTAGAGTCTGTCTTCTGGACAATTTACCCTTAATGATTGATAGGCTGCCCCAAAAAGTCGTCAATGACAAGATATTTCCTCAGATGGTATTACTATTCTTCCAAACCTCAACAATTGCTGATAAGATTAAAGGTTACTGGCTTTACCGATATTGCACCTGTAGTAAGAGAGCAGACTGTCAAGTCTGTACTCACAATCATCGGAAAATTATCGGACAGGACCATCAATGGTGAGCTATTGAAATACCTTGCCAAAACTTCAAACGATGAGCAACCCGGAATTCGAACAAATACGACAATTTGCTTAGGGAAGATCTCAAAAAACCTCAGTACAGGCACAAGATCTAAGGTCTTGATTGCTGCATTTACACGGTCTCTCCGTGACCCTTTCGTCCATGCTAGAAATGCTGCCCTCATGGCCTTGGCTGTAACGTCAGACTCATTTAACGAAGACGACATTGCCAATCGGATACTGCCGTCCTTATGCCCTTCTCTGATCGACAAGGAAAAGCTTATCCGAGACCAATCCAACAAAACAATGGACATTTACCTCCAACGAATACGCAAGTTCGCCTCCACCATGGCGGACACCGTCTTACCACCTCCTGGCGCTGTAGAAGCCTCAGCAGCCGCGCCACGTATGGGCACCCCTCAACCCAGCGAAGCCGCGTCTTGGACTGGCTGGGCCATCTCCTCCTTCACCAACAAAGTCTCCTCTGCCGTCGGTGAAATAACAACAAACCAAAACCCAACCCCCAATGGCTCTGCTAATCCTGCTCGTCCCTCCTCCGCCCCTTTAAGTACCGAGCCCCGCAAGCCTCCAGGAACAGCCTCTGCTTCTGCCCTTCATCGCCAAGCCGTCATCTCACCTCCCCCGACCTCGGCACGCACGTCCACATCCTCAAACGCAAACGACTACTTCCACGACGCAGATGCTGGAGACGTCGAGATCGAGATCGACGACGCGTGGGGCAACATGGAAGAAGACCCCTTCTTCGAGGCCGCCACCGACGCCTCAAAGGCCAAGGACATCGGCACAGCGAACCCGTTCGAAGATGACGGCGAGCCTGATTTCGCTGGCTGGCTCGCAGCACAGGCGGGGAAAAAGGCCGGTGGGAAACCACTTCCTAAGGGGTTGGCGAAGCCAGCGAATGGAAGTACTGCAAGACCTGCTGCTGCGCGAGCCGCGAGTACGGGTGGTGTAGCGGGCTTGGGAGCTGGAGCGAAGAAGGCTGCTACTACGACTGCGTTGAAGCCGAAGCCTGCACCGGCGAAGAAGATCGATACGGCGCCGAAGGAGACGGGAGAGGATGATGGGTGGGGAGATGGGTGGTAATATGACCCAGCTTACGAGGATAACGTAATGGATATGATGAGGTCAAGAGTGAGTCGGGCATTGCGAGGCGTTAGGGATGAGGGATACCAGGAGGCGTACATGTGCAATAATGAATTCCGAATATATTCATAGTCAAGTTATGAGAGATGGAGAGGATAAGAGCTGCTGGCATTGCTCTGCGTACAAGGCAAGTCTAGACAATATTAATGTACAAGAAATTCGAGTACATTAATCAACACCTGCTAGTCCAATGTCCCACGAAATGTTGAACATTCGATTCTGAGTCTTGGGCTAAAGACGCCGCAATGCATGAAATCTGGTTGGATATTCTCGGGCTAGGTAAGTGTACGTAGAGCTATGGCAGGAGCTCTTACATAAATTATAGTTCGAAAAGCTCTGTTCTTCAGCGGTCGTGCTAACCACAGACTCCAGTTCCAGTGGTACCCTATGATACCTAATTCAAGAGTCAAGTGGCTCAGCTTTGTGTCTCAGAACTGGATTGGAGGCCCTGAGGAGGTCGTTTGGAGAGAGCTTAAAGACATCTTTTCGATGTCCCTAAGGAAATTAAGCAAATGACATCAAATCTTCTATGATTGAAATACTAGTCGATCAATTCAAATACCCTTTACATCCAATCATCCTTTCTTATCATGTCAAAATTTGGTACTTGTTGACACATGAAAATACAGCTGTTTATTATGAGCTCGGAGAGCAATATGACGAAAGCCAGATATCTCCAGCACAGAAGCACAAACAATACCTCCACCGCTGCCTCACTTCGCAATATCAAACTTCCGTCTCTCTTCTTCATCCCTCGCAACAGTCTTCACCGTCCAACCCCAAAGCTCCTCCTGCTTCGCCTCCTCATAGCTTACCTTACTACTCTTCCTCTTCTCCCCATGATTCTCAAAATACACCCCATTACTCCCCTTAACCCCCTCGCCCTCACCCAACACCACAAACGCCATATTATCCCCGCTCTCCTTCACCGTATGCACATTCTTCGTCCCGAACAAAAGCCGTATCGGCCCCAGCGCATGCGGCAAAACCCTATGCCACATAAACTGCTCGATGCCTGACGCCTCACGCGCCAGTCCCGTGCCGGGCATCAGCCCGGGATCAAACGTCACCACACTCAGATTCCGTCCGCCTTCGTTCAACTTTGCAAATCGTCGAGCAAGAGCATACGTCCAAAGCACATTACACAGCTTCGCCGTCGTATACCGATTCCGGCCCTTCACAACCCCAACCTCTTTTGCATCCGGCCGCGCGATCAGCTCCGGAGTAGTGAACTTCGCATCCGGCATCCCGGTCTTCTGCTCTGGGTCGTGCGTCCCGCTTGTTGTCACCAACACCCTGGCTTCTTTGGCGAAATGCGGGAAGAGGAGGTGGAAGAGTAGAGCGTGTCCGACGTGTGCAATGCCGAAGGTCGTCTCGAAGCCATCTGTTGTTCTGTGAATGTCTTTGTCTGTGAACTGCAGGATGGCATTGAGAACTAGGTGTGAGATGGGTGGGTAGGGGGAGGAGGAGATGTGTGTGCAGAAGGCGCGGATGTTGGCGAGGGAGGTGAGGTCCAGGGGGTGGAAGGTGACGTTGTCTTGGCTGAGGGTACGATTGATGGATGCGGCGGAGCCATTGTCGGTGCGTGAGGCGATGATGATGAGGTAGGAGGGGTGCTTGCGTGCTATGCTGAGCGCGCATTCGTAGCCTACGCCGGAGGTTGCGCCGGTTATGAGGACGGTGGAGGTGTAGGTGGTGGACATGGTGGGATGTTGCGAGAGGCTATGCAGAAGGAGAGGACTTCTCTCGTGGCGACGTCTTGAGTCTTATATGGCGGATTCGCAAGGCTGGAGGACAGCCTGCTTTTATATCAAAAGCACCTCGGACTTCTCAAGGAAGGAGCAGCCAGCGTTTCCCAGTTAAAGAGTAGATGAGAAAGGCATCAGCGTAGCGACTTCGCCCTCTGGTCCTCTGGAGATAACTCATCTCCGTCCTCTATACTCCTCGTCTGCCGCTTGGCGATCTTTTAAGGTTGAGCAGATCGTATGTTGTGTAACACTCGACCCCACTTCGCGATGTGGTTGTTGGAGCGGGACCGTCGATTTCTGCTGATTGGCCTTCGGAACCCCCCTTCTCGGGTCGACAATTCATCCGACCCATTGAAAATCGACGGTGCTGCTCCAACCTAGGCTATTGATACGAAATTCGAAGATCCTTGTTCGGGCAGTTTGGCTATGGATGGGGCAAATGGGAAAGCTTCGACTGGCCGTGTGGGAATGTTGGAGATAGGTCATCTAGGATACCTGGCGCTGAGATAAGTTTGTGCCTGGAGTGGCATTGTGGAGTGCCCCTTTTTCTCTCAAGCGAGGGTACTGGGGCATGCCCACTTTCAGTAGACTTCCACCTCATCGCGCTTCAGCCTGAGCATCTCCTTCTTTCTAACTCATCACCGAACTTCCTGGCGTTTTCACATGACATCTATATTGACCCGTGATCTGGAATCGACGGTGCAGTTCCAGTCTCTCTAATTCATCTGTTCCCAAATCAAGCCACTCCAAATCGACGGTGCAGTTCCCGTGCTCGCCCCCATGCCCACAACCAAGAATGCCTCCAGCCATCCGCTACCAGCAGACCTACTCCAATACCTCTCTCTGTACCGAGTCGTTATCTGCTCTTCCTGCAAATACGCAATCCAACCGCAAGCCATTGCTCGCCACCTGAAAGAAATCCACCACATAAACCGGGGTCATCGACGACCGTACATGCAATACATCTCCACGCTTTCCCTGGCCCGCGTTGAGGACATACTTGATTGTAAAGTCAAAGAATTCCCTGTCCCTCTACTTCCAGTTCAGGATGGGCTCGCTTGCGAGAGTGAAGACTGTGGCTATCTGTGTATTTCAGCCAAGCGGATGAGGACTCATTGGTTGGATCAACATGGGAGGAGTGGACAGGCTTTCTTGGATTGGCAGCCTGTGAAGCTTCAAACTTTCTTTAGGGGAAATCTTTTGAGATATTTCACGGATCTTAAGTCGAGTTGTTCCGAAGTTAGGAAGGTACCTCATTGTGATCTAAGAAGCAATCCTGAATTCGGGAGGACCAAAGTAAGTTGTCAAAGCCATTTCCAATGCAATTATCATCTCACGAATCATCTAGGCAGGCATCGAGGCTCACGATCTAACTCTCTCATATATTATCGACCCAGCATCCCACCCCTCACTTGACGAGCAAGATGCGCAGCTCTTCTGCCATTACATCAACAATACCTCCTGCAGCATCTCAACCACCACAACCGCCAGCATCTGGCAAGTTCACGTCCCGAAACTCGCAGCCGCACACCCTTTCCTCCTCCACGGCATCCTCGCGCTCTCAGCCCTACACCTTGCACATCTCACTCCCACCTCCCGAACCCCGTTCATAATCACAGCAAACACGCACCAGTCCATCGCCATGCCCCTTTTCCGCACCGCTATCACCTCAGTCACTCTCCAAAACAGCGAAGCCGTGCTCGTATTCTCCCACCTCCTAATCCTCTACTCCTTCGCCTCCGAACCCCAAGACGAACACCTCTTTCTCACGACCTCCACATCTACCCCTCCGTCACCACCTTCCACCCCAGCAGAAAGCGACGAGACTCTGCTCCCACCATGGCTCTACTTCCTCCGCAACGGCTGCGCACTCCTCTGCACCGTCTGGGACTACCTCGAAGCCTCCCCCGTCGCGCCCCTAGCCTCAATGTGGGACATCCCCCTCCTAACGCCCTCCTCGCCCACGCCGCTGCTCACACACGTCCTCTCTCTCATCCCATCCGCAACCTCCTCCTCTCCCTGGTCCCCCGAAGAAACAACCCTCTACACGCAAGCTGCGCATGACCTCGCCGCTGCTTTCCACTCCACCTCACCCTCCCATTCTCCCAACCAGGAATTCACACCCTGGACCGCCCTCCGCATCTGGCCAATGCAACTCTCCCTCCCTTTCCTAGCCATGATCAAAGAAGGGCATCCCGGGGCATTGGTGCTGTTAGCGCATTACTGTATCCTGTTGAAGAAGATCGAGGGCGCGTGGTATTTTGAGGGAAGGAGTAGGCGGTTGATGGGTGTGGTGATGGGACGGCTGGGACGGGAGTGGTGGGGGTTTGTGGAGGGGGTTATGGGGGAGGTGGAGGGATGAATTAGGAGAGTGTACTGGGTTTGTGCGGAAGAGGAGATGTTGCTGATGTGTAAGATGGGTGCGCTTTGGGGGGAGTTCGAGCACCGCCTTGATACTCAGCTTTTTCCAGAGGGAGAAGCGCTAGTTCTGAAGTTCTGAATGGGAGAGCCGAGCTGTCAAAACTCGAAAGACGTGCTGGGGAAGAGAAGACTTGTACTGTACTGTACGATATGTAAGAAGCTCGTTCGCGAGTACGTTCGGAACGACAGGGAGGATGTGGAAGAAGCTTTGCTGTTCTCGCCCATTTGAATATCATGAAAGCTGCGCTTCAAACTTCTGCAATTTCGAGTTACTGAATACAAACCACGCGAGGAAATTTGCACCATATGCATTTCCTAGATTGTAACCAAGGAGGTTGTTCGGTTTTCAACGAGTTAGGAAATCATTAGGTTAGTCATTTTTCGGCAACACACGGCGCTTGATAGAAAGTTGGGCGAAATGACCACTCAGCCAATGAAGCCAGTGATACCTAGAATGACGAAAGTGAAGCATATGCAAATGAAGATGCAAAATAAGATGTCTTCATTCATGAATCCAGGAGGACGTCCTCCGATCGTCTCGCTATGCTGCCAGTATCCACAAGAAAAGTCCCCCGCAAGAAAATGAACGCCATCCTCCACCCATGCCAGAACGCCAAGCGGTGAAACAAGCAGTTCAACGAGCTTCCGAGTAATCGTTCAGTGCAACGCACACCAAGCCCCGATGATGTCCATTGTACTGCCTGATAATCGACTCGCTATGCAGCTCCCACAACCGCGCATAATGATCCGAGCACGCCGTCACCAGATACGCAGAATCAGCGCTGAACGCACAATCCCAGACCCAGCGTTGGTGGCTTGACAGCGTGCTTTCGAGCTTGAATGGCTTCGGGGCTTTGGCGTCGGATGGAGCTTGGCCCGGGATCGGGATCATGGATTCCAGGTCTTTGACTTCCCAGATCTTGGCGGTGTGGTCGGCGGAGCAGGTTGCGAGGTGCTTTACATCTGGGGACAGCAGGACGCGGGTTATGTAGTTTTTGTGTGCTGAGAAGTGGGTTATTGGGATCAGGGTCGTCTTTTCGCGGTACTGGAGGAGGTGCCAGACGTAGACGTTGCCCTGCAAATGTTAGATGCTTCGAAGAAATTCTGCGGTAACTCACTGAATTGGTGCCTGCGCAGAGAGTTGAGCCATCACTTGCTACTGTGACACTGGCAACTGGTACATCTTCTTCGGGGATGAGCTGGTGCGAGCAGTTGTTCTCTGCCAGATCCCAAATGCGTACACTGCCTCCGCGATCACAGGCAATGATCTCACCTTGGTTGGGGTGGATCACTACGTCGTTGACTGGAGAGCCGTGGGAATAGCTTCGTTGAACAGAACCGCTTCTCGTCTCCCAGATCTTGACCGTGCCATCTTCAGAGCTTGTGACCATCCATTTTCCCTCGCAGTGGAATGCGACGCCTGTGACGTTGCCGGTGTGGCCTTCGAATGCGAGGAGGGGGTTTGGGTTTGTGGATTTGATGTCGTAAAGTTTGACTGTGTGATGACCAGCGGCGGCGAGGAAGCGTTTGTCTGGTGAGATACAGAGGCGGTTTACTTGTGAATCGGAGTGCTGTATCGTACGAGAGCAGATACCAGAGAGAGCTTCCCAGAAGCTGGGTTCAAATGTCAACAAGGCAGCCACAGCTAGAGAGAATGAGACCTACCGTATTGTATGGTCGTAACCCGCTGTTACCAGAACGCAGAGGTCATCGTCAGCGCCTCTCATTCGGTACGCCATGGTGGCAGAGGAGGGTGACAGGAGGTCAAGGCATAGGAGGGGTTCATGGTGGGGTCAAAGGGAGGAAGAGGGGAGAGTAGCGATGTAAGGGAAGGGCAGCGGTGAGCACTCACCTGTGCATAGAATGACACTCATATCTTTCGGACGAACAGAGGGCCTCTATAATATAAATTTAACATCTGCAACGATACATTTGCATGCTCAAAGCTCTCCGATTGCGATCCTGATTGCAGGCAAATAAATCTGACGTTGCCGCAGCCACTGAGCTTCCTGCAGCTCGTCCACAGCTTGCAGGGATTGAGAACGGACCATTGGAGACTTAGCCAATTAAGAAATGGTTCTGTTATTTTCGCTAACCATATTTAGCCTAGTGCATTTCTGAATTTCTGGCGGAGATAACTTTAATCCTCGCCGGCTTTCCTTCCTCATACAACAGACCACACTCACTGCCTCTTGTCTCCAACCACCAAGAACCATCGCATTCTCCATTGCGCACAAGATCACATCTCCGCTTCTCACACTCTTTCGTTTGATGCCGCGCTCAAGCCATTACATCACACTGCGTCGCACCCGCCTCACTTTTCGCCCTGCTGCCTGACCAGACGTCAAACCTCTTGCCTTTTATCAGGGGACATTCGTCAAGGTCACCACGCACCACACTCAACCAAGCTCTTGTCGGTGGCCTATATAGGTCAGGAGGTATAGCAAGATGGGTCATGATCAAGAAGATGACCCGGGCAGCTCCTGCTTCATAAAGCAAGAGCCTGCCGATGAAGGTATTTATGCTTCAACGCGCGAGCGCACATTCTCAGAAATCTTCAGTTGGCACAATAAGACAGATGCTCGTGGGCTTACACTGCAACCCGTGAGACAGTCTTCAGATCCACAACCTACCCATGTTGTGTGGTCTCTTACCGATGAGGAAACGAGAAGTCTTGAACCCCGTTTTGGCTTCCACGAAGAGCCAGTCGTGTCTCCCCAGAGAGATGGCTTCTCTTCCTACGTACCTCGGAACGATGAGAGCGACGCACAATCAGTTCTTCCGCCCACAGAGCTGCCACGTGCGACCGATGCTCAAACCGAGATATTTGCTTCCCAAACAACATCGGTAAGTCTTTTATTTTTCAGCACGACCACAGCTAAATCTTCACAGGACCATGTGCCATTCGATCCTTTTCGCTCAGAGTCACCACCGCCAAGTCAGGAGCTCACGCTCTTCGATCGCTTCAGTTCATTCTCACCACCAGCATTCGATCCTTTCCGCTCAGTCTCACCGCCACCAAGCCAACAACTTACGGATTTTGCATCACTTCCAGCCAAAGGAGAGCAACCGAACTTACCATTGCCATCTGTAAGTCCTTCCCCCTTTGACATGACCGACGGGAAAGGCTTACAGCAGTTGCGGCAGTCTGGTAATACTGCATTGGCTTCGTCTATGAGCAAAGAGCAACTCTCAGGCCAGCCGGCGCCCCAGCTAGATCAAAAAGAGCAACCTATCTCACGAACTCCATCGGTAAGTACGCCACGCCCCTGCGACACGAACAAAGCTAAGACATCACGACAGCCTCAACAATCCGATTGCTTTGCATCAAATTCTCAAACGCCCAGAAGATCAGAGACACCGCCAACGCCTGTCAATTTTGACAGTACTTGCTCCGATGACTTTGCTCTTCCTGACGACATCTTTGGCAGTTCTAATTTCGATTCCGATTCCGGACATGAAACCACGTTAGAAGTAGAGCATCATCAACAACGACCTTTCGCAACCAATGTTATCCTCCACGGAAGCCAGCAGCTCGCAAGTTCAAAGCAACCCCCAGGGTCAAACCATTCACAGGCGCAGTCGGTCATAGATCTCACCGCAGAGTCGAGTTCAAGTACTTCTACCTCCCTGAGAACTGGACCGTACCACCACTTTCCTGGAGGCCAGAATGTGTGGAGTCCTAACACGCCAATACAATCTATTGAATGCCAACGAGGAACCCACCAGCCACCGCCGAAGTTCTTGGTCGATCCACGTGGCTATCAGCCTTTTGCAAAAGCCAAACAACCAGAACTCAGTTTTCGAGAACAGCTTCGCAATTATATCGCTAGCAGAAGTGAATCACAGGCCAAAGGTGAATCTCGTGTGAAGCACGAGTATAACAAGCGAAACAAAAGTGCCAACGCAAATCCCCCGCAAACTCGCCTTGATCCATCGACTGCACTCAAGGTTTCCACTTTCATGAAACTTCGCAATTCATTGCCAATCGCAGCATTAATTGCAATGATGGCGCCACCAAACCAAACACAAGTTCTTGCTACCCTTGCAGAACTTTCCGATATCCAGACTCCGCCTGGCACTCCTCAGCCTGCGACTCATGAGCTGCCAGCAGCTATGCGAGCAATGCTCGATAATCTGATGCAAAAGCTCAACTCTGATAAGGCTTTCTTGAAGTCGGTCATCACTTACGCATCTGAGCAGGTGATGAAGAATGGTAACCGTTCCTCTCATGGTGATGTTCATTCACTTACAGATCATCTAGCTCACGACCAAGAGGAGTCTATCGACCGGAAGAACGGTATCGAATCTGGTCTCGATGAATTGGGTACTCTGACAGAAGCACGCGAGCAACTCTTGAAGGAGCGGGCACATTTCCACGAGATTCTCTCAACTCAGGAATATATGGTTAGCTACTACAAGAAGCAAAACAGCCGTTTGAACGCAATCATCAACGCCAACAATTCCGCCTCCAAATTTGGCCCAGAGCCGCAGCCAGAGCTGAATGTCGATGGGTCGATCAAGAAGAATCCTTTCTGGGTATGCGGAAACTTGATGCTGGATGGATCTGGTGCCAAGTGCAATGGAATCAACCAAGTATGGCATCGTCACCACTGCCAACGACGGGACCTTCCAGCCAGGTGGACTTTGAGACAGAGTTGCGTCAAGTGTGGTCGACCGAATAACAACAACCGCAGATACCTCGCTGACGACGAGGCAAGAATGTTCACGACATATGTCAGTCAACAACAAGCGCCTGTCGGATTGTCTCCACAACCCTCTGCAATGTTTCCACAGTTCATGGCACACTCTGTACCAATGGTCCCACAGCCTATGCCCGCGATGTCTCCAATGGCCCAGTATCCCGTGGCCCCAGCGACACCTGCGACTCCCCCGATGACCCAAACACCTATGATTCAGACTAATCTTGCAATGCCTCAGATTGTTCCTCCACCAATCTATAAATCGCCCTACGCTCCTGAACCATTGAACAAGCGCAAGGCTTCCGAACCTGCGGCCTTACCTTCTGCGAAGCGATCTCATCCTGGCTTCAACATTTCTCCCGCCGTTCAGGATGCTCTTCGCCGTGAGCTACCTCAGAAGGAATGGATGAAGCCAAAGAAGGCTGTTCGTGAAGGCCCTGATTCGAGCGCTGAGCCTATTGCCATCGACGAGGAGGCTACAACAGAAGACTCTGGCACATCGGAGGATGATATGGCGTCGTTGTTTGGCGATGATGAAAATGAGAATGGAAATATGAATGATGTCGATGAATTCGAAGCTGCGTTGAATGAGGCACTTGATGAAGCACTGGCTTCCTTGGAATGAAGGCGATGAATTCAAAGCTGCATTGAATGAGGCACTTATGACGCACTGGCTTGTAAATACGATGACTGGCACGGCTCTATGATACCACTGGCACAATGAAATTGCTCACTTGAAGAATCCTAAGTCCCATTTGCGAATGTGAAGATGGATCCTGATGACTTTGAATCATAGCAAATCCGCTGATTAGGCGCTCTTCTCATCAACGGCAGCGCAATGCAAATACTTCTCGCCTCGCCTACACATTGCAAAATAATGCCACAAAAACAACATCCAAACACCCCAATCCCACCAAAAAAATTCAAGACAGCGAGATTGAAACCAGCAAAAACTCATGAGATCCCAGAGGTGGCATGGGGATTTTTTATCTCACTAGAACAAAGACTCGAACGACTTTTGTTTGGTTGGCAATGATACGTGCGGGTTAGGCACCGCAACTTAGACATACTATAGACCACACTAAGCGCAGCTCGTCGACGACCGTACATTAAACGAAAAGAGCTTATTTGAATATTTAACACCTAGCGAGCTAGGTGAGGTGCGGGTATATTCGGGTGGGGCAGGTTCGCAACGGAATGGGGATGGGGGCTCCGGAGGCCGAGTTACGCTTGGCTGCTAGCTACTGTGATCTGATCGGGGGCTTTTTGCTGGGTGGGATGGTTACTGTGCATTAGTATGAGTAGGGTTATAAAAGGGCATGCTTAGTACGAGTCTTGGATGTCCAAGCTCACCTTTCCCATCTGTCTGTCAAGGTTCCTAGAGATACTACAGCTGCTTCTCCATCACCTGAAGCGCACCAGCCAAGAAAGGCGAACCGGACATCACTGCTATTGTACTGCAAATACATATTCTTGGAATGATCAGAACGAGGCTTCAAGCTTGGTTATGTGAAGTTCTCTATTCAGTGACTCTATCCAGTTCCATGTATACTGCGTCTCTCTATCTATCGAAAGTCTCGCGCTCTCTACCCAGTTCTATGTATCCTGCGTCTGTCTATCTATCGAAAGTCTCGCACTCTATCCAGTCTAGGTCTGAGTCTCTATGAAAAGTCTCGCTCTGTCTGTCTATCCAGTCTTGTCTTGGTGTATCTAGTCTATCCGCGCTCAACGCTTCTGTCCTGCAGGAATGTCGCACCCAAATCTAGCAATCCAATCGCTCTGTGCACCGATCCAAATGCCCACCCCTTTCCCATTCTCCCTCGTCCGTCGTGCTGTTGTACATTTTGGCGCCGAAGTCGCATTGCACCACTCGGCGCAAAATCCAGGGTGTACGCGTCGCCTATCATATCATCATCTCTCAAACCCCATAACCTGCAAGCCCACCTTTTCACACAGCTCCCTAATCCTCACTGGCAACCCCTCCTCGTCGCCTTCCACCTCGAGAATCCTCCATTTCCGCGCTAGCACCTCCTTGTTCTCAATCATGTACTCCAGCAAATCCAGGATCTCCTCATCCTCACTGATCCTCCCAGGGAACGTCAGGATCTCCAGATTCGGGGGCAGTCCGACGGAATGTAGGCGAGGCTTCCCCTTCGATATCCCGAGCAGTTGGTAATCCATAAGCTGTAATTCCGTCACGGCGTCAAATTCACGCAATCTCAGAGCGGCTTTAGAGCCCAGGGTCGGGAAATCAATAGTGATTTTCTCGAGCGAGTGGTGCGCCGAGCCGAGCGCGAAGATGAATTCGTTGACATCGTCGGGGCTCTCCTCGAGTTCAGGGCTTGGCACGGGTTTCTGCGTGATGGTGATCTCCTTCAGCGTTTCCGGGTGCAGCAGGATGTCGGTTAGCGCTTCGTCGTTGATATCGCAGTCCAGCAGGTGCAGGTACTGCAGCGCGGTTTCCTCGGGCTTCTCGAGCGAGTCGAAGCCGCGCTCGTCGAGGCGGGCGTGCCGGATGGTTAGAGTTTCAAGCGTGGGGTGCGAGAAGATGTGGATGTTCTCTTGCAGGTCCCAGTACGCGCCTCCTTCGCAGTGGTAATACAGGTCGCCTCCACAGCATCAGTACGATATTCAGATTTGTAAGGCAGGGAACTCACATGACTTCAAGCAAGCTAGGTCAAAAGGGTGGTTGAACAGGTTTCCAATTGCGCGACACAGAGTGTCCGGCACCGAAATCACCAGCTCCTCCAGATTGCTCATCGTCGATAGCGTGTGCGAGAAGCGATCTACCTGTCCCGGGCCGCGCTCCTCAGTCAGGAACATGAATTCGCTGAGCTCTGAGCTCGGATACTCGATCCGGACATTCTGGATCAGAGAGCCGCGGCGTGGTCGTGTGAGAAGGGATTCAGAGAAGGTCAGATGGTGCTTTGGCTGGTCGAAGAGAATTGTCTTGTGCAGCACCGGGTCGGCGAGGTCGTTCAAGCGCCGTGACACCAGGCAAGCGGAAAATAGGTCGTGTTGGCTGGGCAGCAGCGAGAGGATCTGGATCAGCAGCTCGTCTGGCAGGTTGAGCAGCTGTCGCCGCCGCAGTGTTACTGCCATGGCGGGGTCTTTGCGGGGTGATCGAGGAGATGCGGAGAGGTGGAGAGGTGGAGATGGCAAATGTGGATCTGGGCTGAGATGTTTGGATTTATTTTTATGCACAAGACACGTGTTTCGGGGCGGAGAAATAGTTGTTCCGGAGTATGCATGTGAATGTTCCACCACTTCATGGACAATCTAAATTTTGAAGACCAGTCTGATTTATCGATTGTCCCTCAACCTCAGGAACATCCCGGAAAACAGCTTTTTTTTCTTTCTTCCTTTTTCAAATGTTCCCTGATTTATGGTGCATGGGAAACCAGTACTGTAAGTCTTACTAATTTCGATGGCCACTCTCGACTAATATAAATCTCACAGCTGACGTCATCATTCTTCTCTTTCAAGGCTGAAAATGAAGGGATGAGAAGTGAGGCCTACCTCTCGTTCAATCTCTGTTCATGTATTGGTACAATGCCGTTGGAGTGTGATAGTGCCTCTTTTGATAATTGGATAAATTGGTCGATTTTCGACCAATGAAAAAAAAAGGAGATTTTGGCATTTTCTGGGCCAATCAGAAACTCCAATCCTCAACACTTCGCTTTTCTTGACTTCACTTGACTTCACTTCACTTCGGAAAACACCACGCCACACTCGCACACTCACAACTGCGTGGCAACGGATTTGTTTCGCGAACAATTTTTTCTGCTTAGTCTACCGCTTTTTTCTTCTCTGCTTTATGGGTAATTTGTATCGGCACAAAAGGTTTCTCTTCGTTTCCCTCCCCCATTTCTTATTTTCTCCCACCAACCCATCTTCAAATGACTCGTCAACCTCTGCTGGTCTCTACTCACGATACGAGGAGCGAGCCTAGCCCTCTCGAGCAATAATTGCGACATCCCACACCGAAGTGGCTTTGCTAGAATAGCTTCCAAGTCTCCAAGTCGGGAAACAGCCTAGAGGAAAGTGTACTTTTCCGACTTCAAAACTCCATCGTTCAAGTTATCCACCATCTTCTCATGCGCCACTCGTTCATCCTCCGAGAAGTGGAGATACAACCCAATAATCAGCTCAAACCTCTCATCGACCCTCCTGACAATCAACACTGACTCGGCTGAGTATCCGTTAAAAGAAATCAACAAATCTCCTTGCTTGAACTCACACACCCTCTCTGCCAACCCATAACCGCACCCTTCGTTACAAAGAATCTCGCGTCAGCGAGAAATCACTAACTTCAACGAGTACTTATTCCAGAATTTGCGGTCGGCTTCGGGCACATTCCCAGCTAGGATCTTATCATACAGAGCTGCAAAGTCTTCTTTCGAAAAATTGGTATTTGCGCCACCTGTCAAGCAGCAGAAGAAAGATTCCACGAATTCGGCGTGACGAGCTGAGGGAGGTTGTTCGGGTCGCTTGATCTCCCTGCACAGCTTCTCGGACGAGGAGAATGTTTCCCGGAGTGAAGTGTAAATCTCGTCATCGCCAATGGAGTTGTCTGGATTCTGGGGCATTGTTGCGTGGTCTTGACAGAGAGCGATCTCGTCGACGAGATGACCTTTGACCGTCAGCAGGGTGAGATCTTCATAGAAGACTAAATCGTCACTGCGAGGATCCAGGCGTGCTCTGGCAGGTGGGCGAGGCAAAAAGTCGAGGGATCGATTCATCCACTGTCCAGCCCAAATATGCGTCCAGTTCACGGTCCATGATGGAAGTCCCTCGTCACGACTCCAGTGGTCGCACATCCGGAGGAAATTCAAGTTCGGGGACTGCAAGATCGAGTCTCGAGCAACTTGTACAATCTCAATACGGGCTTTCGATAGTCAACGTCGATGGGCATGCTATCTAGTCCACAGATTCCCATTAGAGAATACACCATATCGCGAGGATCAGTCGCTTCTCGTCCTCTTGTCGTCTGCAAGAGCTCGAGGAGATCGTTTGAGAAATGGCCCGCAACAGATTTCTCACGAAAGAACTCCATAGCCCGAATCCCAAAGAGATCCCAGATTCTTCTCGTCCCACCGAACAAGAGATTTGCTCTTGGATCCTGTCCAAAACACCGCTGATCGATTCAAATGGAATCAATCCAGACCATCCTCTTCCTATCCTCATACCTCAGATGCTTCAACGCAGCCTCCACATTCGCTGTTACCGAGAATCGATCATCATTCAAAGTCAACGGTTGCGTGAAAGCAGCTCCCTTCTAAGTATATGACAACGTCTCAAAGGCCCCGCTTCATCGATGAAGTGTCGACTCATAGTACACTTGATCTCATCTTCGGGAAGACCATGGAGAATCGTAATCAGACGGATGGCGTGCAAACCTTCAATTTTCGGGAGCGAGCGCAGCGCTTCTACATAATTTACGGATTTGAAGCCGTCGAGAAATGGCAGCTCGCTGAACTCGTCGAGAGCGGCTAGTTTTGCTGCCATTTTGGTGAGAGGTTTGGGTATGAGTTTCAGTGTGGAGAGGAGGAGTGGACGGACCGGGTGGCGCGAGGAGGCACTTTGCTGTGCCGCTGTTTGACATCATGGATAAGATTGTCAGTTTCAATCGTTGGACAGCATGTGATGTCTTGATGGAGGGGGATGGGGTACGCGGCGCCAAGCAAAAGGCAAGAGTGGGGGCGGGGTCTTTGGGACTTGACAGCTGCAGTGAGAGTAGCTCAGGAGCCAAGGCATCGAAGTGTTGGAAAAACAATGGTTTGGTTGATCGGAGATTCTGTAATCCTTTCTGTTTCATGGTTGGTCTGGCATTTCTCTTACTTCCCTAGTTAAAACTCTTAGAAGGTAATCTTATATCTTCTGATTCGGGATCTAGCAACACCTCCAACCACATGACGATGACCTTCTTCAAATAGCGATGACCTGCCACCTGTCATTGTTCTATTAGGTCGATAGCGTCACTCAAGCGTTTGCTTCTCTTCAAACCCTGTCAGTTCGAGAGATCTTGCAATTACCCAGTACTCGGTACAGGATGCTGCCATTGCTGGTACCCGACCCAAGCTTGATAACCACCCAGTGCCAAACTCGCCATGCTGAAGAAGATGGCAAGGAACACTCCAACAATTGTCGCCATTATCACATAACGAGGTCCACTCCGTCGTTCAAACCACTTCTCCATTCCCCTCGGCGTGGGGTTCGCAAGCTCTTCGTACAAATCTCCGAGGCGCGACCCAAAGTAGTGATAGGGAATTGCTTCTGGGTGTATTGGATCGCGAATTGTTGACGAGTCGTACCTTAGCACGTCTGTATCAAAGTTTTGCGTTGTTGTTGAGGTCAGAGAGAGGAGCAATGCTTTCGACTTTGCGTCTGTGAGAGGGAAGAGGATGGTTTGAAGTGTTGCCAGAGCCTCGATAGCCAGCGCCCGGGGTAACACGCCTCTGTGAAGGACGTTAAGTTGTTTTCATTAGTCCAAACCACTTTACTTACAATTTTATAGAATTAGCAACGGACATGCTCCTTGGTTGATCCCTGGTGAGCCTGAGATGCTCCTTCAAAAAGGCTGTGTGATGGAAGATCTCTACCACAGCTCGTTTTCTGTCAAGCTTCAGGTGGTCCCTCAAGTCATCCGTGGGCTCGAACCTTATTCCTGCTCTCTTCTTCAATTTTGTTGCCCTCAGGCTTTCCTTTATCTGGTCGATGCTCGGATGATCTGTCTTTGGGAAGATGCTGGTGATGAATTCTGAAAAAGGAACATCGCCTTTCCAAGGTACTTGCTGACTTCCGTGTTCCAGAAGTACCGATGACTGTCGCGATGTGGAGCAATTGACCATCATCATCACTCGAACTGCTATGTTGACAGCCCGTTCCTGGTCGCTTCGCGCTGGTCGATCCGCGAACAATTTCTCGAGCAGTTCCTCTCTCGTCACTTCCGGGTTCAGTTTCAACACCTCGATAATTTTCATCAGATCTTCGTGCGATGCGAGACCAGGCTTTTGCCCTACTCTTACCTCTGCCTCGTAAGACGCAGTTATCTCTTTATACGTCTGAAAAAATCGGGTCAGAATTGTTGATCTTTGCCAGGGACAGTCTTCTGTTTGGCAAGGCTTTCCACCAGAGCATTCCTCACATATCGTCCAAGACCACAAGGCTCCAGTGAGCTGTTGAAGTTGGGCCGTCGTTACTCTGCTAAGTGGAAAATGTGAAGCCATTTTTCAGTTACGCTGAATACTTGGCACCGCCAGTTGAGATAATGGCGTCTGCTTTGTCCGATTGTAAGTCTCTTTTGCGAATGAGATATAAACTTGCTTCCAGTTTCTAACCTGCTGAGAGTTTTCCCTCGAATATTTGCTTTTCCGGGGCTGTGCCCTGCCTCGTAGCTGACACTGGACCAATCTTCTTTGCAGGAGAAAGCTCAGCCCCATCACGAGACCGACAACCCTCTAACTTCTCGTGATGCCGTCCTCATCGTAATCCTCTCATCCCAAGACCTCCAAACACTCTTTCAATAGTACTTGGTCATATTCGAAGGAAAACATGGCCATGACTGCAATTCATTCTGCTGCTGGCGTTGCCTCGCCGAATACACACTCGGTAGCAATATCAGATGCCAAGTCTTCCGCGCTGGTCGAGGCTGTGGTCGCTTTGAACATGGAGACATCCCCAGCAACACCCAAAAGACCACTTGCAGCCCCAATTCAAGTTGAGGGTCCTAAAGACGTGGATTCTGGATATGCATCGAAGAGCGCTACTCCCGAAGACTCTAACTTTGGGCCTTTTGTTGTTGCCAACACACATTTATTGTCATTGAAACGACGCAAAAAGACCAAGCTTACACATTTCGAGAAGGAGATCCCGAAACTGACTCAAAATCGATTCGAAGATCTGCGAGAGCTATATGCCGATAGCTTGAACAACCTGGCGTCGGGCCTCTCCAAGCGCAGAGGAATACTGATGACTCTGAAAGTGTTAGGCGAGAGCGAGGACACGGCAGAGCCTTGGGTTTTCATCCAATGCGACAAGGCGATTGCCAAGAAGATTCGACGTTTCTTTACCAAATCTTCGGTCATTTCAGATTTCAAGCCCCTAAACCCGAACATATACACACCGAAGCTTGATATATACGTTCACGAGTTGCCTCCTCTACTACTTGGAGGGAAACAACACCGATCACCTACACCGACAAACCCAGCGCGTAAGTCCTTCGAAACGCTCGAGCTATACTATGAGCGAGATTCAAATGCGCCATACTCCTTATGCGGCTCAAAAGTCGTCGTCTCAGTAAACGGGCACTGGCGATCGGCAACAATCGGTGGTCTCATATCAGTTGAAACGGCAGAGGGATACATCCAAGATTTCGGGATAACGGCGGGTCACTTCCTCAATGACGAATGCCGCATGGAAGCCTTCGATGGAACGGGACAGGAGGAACAGGAGGAAGAGGATGAATTGACCGACGACGATACGGACGATGAGTTCTCTGATTATGAACAAGATTTTGAACTTGATCTGAGTTTAATGGAAGAGCCTGCCTCCATAGCTTCGGTGCATAAGACCGCTGATCAATGGCGTGCATCCAGCGACCTCAAGGCTTCCATTGGATACGTCTTCTGGACCTCGCAGAAAAATCTTCAAGATGATCCAAACCTGGACTGGGCTCTGTTCACAATCAAAAACAACGCGCTCAAGTTGCCCAATATCGTGGTCGCCGATGAAATAACCCGAATTAGTACAGAGGATATCGAAGAACCCCGGGCCGTGGTTTTATCGACAGCTTCCTGTGGAAAGATACACGGAACGCTATCAAGTTCATGGTCTTATCTTACACTTACACCTGGAAATGGTCTGGTAAGAACGAAAGCTGTGAAGTTTTCGAGGAATCAAGGTTGGTTCTCTTTCCTCTTGATGGATGAATATACTGATTACGTACAGCATTGGCACCTGGTGACAGTGGTGCTTGGGTAGTTGACTCAGTATCTAATCAACTTTACGGCCACGTGGTTGCATCTGATGTATTTGGAATCTCTTATATTGTCCCAGCCTCCGATGTCCTCAAAGACATTCAACATCGACTCTCTTTACAGGCTGTCAAACTTCCTATCTTCGAAGCGCACGTACAAAGCACCAATGGTCTATCGCAGGAGCAGGTCAGCAAAACGCTTTCAAATTCTCTGAAGGCCGTGGATTTACACCAAAAACTCTCCGAGGAGAGTGGAAGTGGACACCAATTATCAAGCGAAGATGGTCTTCCGGCTGAAGCTGAACATCAATCAATAGCTCGACAAAAGAATCTACCCAGTCCTCCATCTCACAGCCCTTCCCTCGATTCCTCGAAAGTCAACATAACTGTTTCTGCATTTGACGAACCTCAGCAGCACAGGGCAGAAAACAAATCGGAAATGAGACACATGAAACCTGTTATGGAGAACCATCAATCTATCTCGTGGTCTCCTATCATGGTAACGGAAGCCGCTCAAATCGCCTCACCTAGTTATCTACCGACGCAGACGTTCATCGAGCAGGACGATCCCTTGCAGCGCCGGAGAATATCAAGAAAGCTAGTTGCGGTTCCTGAAGCCAGTGCATCAAGTCCCGATGCATTGAAGGGAATCAATACTGTGTATCTAAGAGCCCCTGTCTTATTGCATGAGCACGGAACATCCAGTGCGACAAAACCCGAAACGCTAAAGTCCAAAGACAACATTCTAGTTCGAGCATTCCGCAGGCTCAGGAGGCGGCAGAAGAGTCCCGAAGCCGCTCATGCCGCTATTGTCCCCTCATCCAAAGTCACAACCATCTCATCAACCGACATGAACTCCAAGGACTATCCAACAGTCCCGCTATCACACCTTCAGCCGCCACCGGTCCCGGTGGAACGCTTTTCGGACTCCGGCTACTCAACCATGGCTAATACACCAGCTGCTTCGAAGCAGCCCACTCCGCAACCCTCTCCCCCATGGCAGATGGGGGAGCCCTTTCAAAGGTCGTATCAGGAAGAACCTATCAAAATTAGTGAATGATGTTCCATTCCAATCATGGCCTTCATTATAAATCCATGAACATGAATAATTCCTGAATTATACAAGGTGAACTTGTCTGTCGACCGCAAGGAAGTAAATGCGAAAGGAATAGCGAAAATTTCCACTGCCATCGTATCATCTCTAAGTTATATGTTTGTATATGCTTTTCTAATAGCTCTGGTTACAATTTTAATCATATAACCTTCAATACTCTCCATCAACGCTGGCAGAGTTGAATCACAGTCGTGCAGTAGAACTATATCGATCATATAAAAATGTTGAGTAGAGACTTTCAAGCCACTAATACCAGTATATCCAAACAATTGCTAACAGACTATGCAACCGTTCCACTTTCAGGTGCCCTCCTCCTTCCCCCCAACTAAACTTCGAAAGGAATAGATGCATACAGACGTGGTCCAGACCTTGCCAATCTCGTTGCTATGAACTTGCTCATGCCATGCGAGCTGTTCGCTTAGAAAAGGGCTCGCTTCCCATCAACGCCGTCTTCCCATCCGAGCCCTCCTTTCTCAACCCTGAAACATCTTTCTGGGTTTGGACGTGGAATATTTAGTGTAGAATTCTCATAGGCTGGGTCTTTTGATGAGCGCCCATGTCGCTTTCTTGAGAGAGATGAACACTGGACGAAGTGATCCACCTCGCTGGTCCCTGGAGCAGCAAGCTTGATATTTGACTGGTAGATGGGACCACACGCAGGCACTTTCGTGTAGAGAGGTATCTAATGATGATTTAGAAGTAACAGCTCCTTTGAGAAGTAGTGTAATGTCTTGAGAAAGACACAACAAAACCTCTTTGTCTAGAGATGAGATGAGATTAGATTAGGTTTAGATTAGAAACCTTCAAGACTGCGCTAAAGAGGATCCCGCATATTCCAGACGCCTGGACAATAGAAATACTGGGTACATGATTTTCAATTCACACATGAACCTGTCAATCGAAGGTAGAAACAATGCCGAGTCTCAGTATGTAAGATCACAATGAAATTGACTGCTAAAAGTAAGTGATAGAAAAGAGGTACGAATCTACCAACATAGAAAAAGTCTGTCGCTAAATTCCTTTCCATTCCCAATCCAAGCTACTTGCCCTCTTCATCAGGACTAAATCTGCTCTCCACCACCTGCTCCTCGTTGGCAATAACATGCGGATCCGCCCCTGGCCGTCCTAGCAATAACTCTTTTTCAAACGGCCACAGAGTCCCCTCCTTCTTCGCACTCCCCTCAACCCCAAACCTCCAAATTGACGCCGTAACACCCTTCCCTAGAATCTCAATCGCCGTCGTCACTACCAGCAACACCAAGAACAAAGTCCCCCAACACGCCGTGGCATTCACCAGCATCACAACCCAATACGGCACACCCGCTGCACTCAGCTGAACAACAATCACACTTCCAAGCGTCGAGAAGATCAGGCCGTGGAACAAGTAGATGGTAAATATATGCGGGAAGATCCACATCAGAATTCTTGAGCTCAGGAGTTTCTGTGTGAAAGGCGAGATCTCGACGCCGAGTTGGACGACGGAGGCGAAGACCAGCCCGTTAAGGCGCGGCTCGAAGTATGCCGGATAGCCTTTATTCTCCGTCTGTGAGATCGGGCGGCCAGTCTTGAGATCAGGGTGAATGCCGCGCTCGAGAGCGAGAAGCGGGACGTCGGCGTCGATGAGCAGCGCGTCCCAGGTGAGCATTGCGAATGCGGTGAGGAAGCAGGTGATGAGTAGGAACCAGTGGAGAAGGGGTCGTGCGTAGATGTATTTCGTGTACTTGTAGATCACATCTAGGTCGGCGAGGATAAGGCCTGCCCAGAAGTAGGAGCCCCATTCGCGAGCGTACCAGTTCATGAGGATGCAGAGTGTGTAGTATGAGAAGCGCTTCCAGGGGTTCTTGAGCTCGTAGATTATCATAACGCCGAGCAGGGAGATCCAAGAGCCTTGTAGCGTCACGGTGATCGTCCACAGAACGCCGGTGCAGTAGTTGAATGTGATTTGTGGTGAAGCGTTGGGTATCAGGTATAGTAACTCGAGAAGCTCGTTCAAGAATTTCCCGAAGTTGGTGTAGCGAACTGTGTATGGCCATGTTGACCAGGTAATAGAAGGGAGGTACTCAAGCCATTTGGTTGCGCCACAGTCGATGAGGAAGTATTTGAGGATGACGACGCCGGCAACGGGGATGATGAGGCGGAACGGTCTTGTCACCGTTTTCTCGGCGACGATTCTGAGGTTTCCAGAACGAAGATAGCCGACTGTGAGGAAGCGAGTCGAAGTTGTGAAGAAGAGTCCAAGCCATGCTGCGTTCAGAAAGTATGGGGCCAAGATACGCGACCCCCATATTTCACTTCGATAATGCGCGTTGTATCCTGAATCCAGAGCTGGTAAGAATGTAAGAGCATAGTGGATGATCGTCACCATGAGCGCACAAATAGCCACCATGCCCGCCATGTAATCAACTCGAGGCTTTCCACCCTGTAGAACGACTGTTGATGACGGCTTTGGAATGGATGCAGCTTCGGTGACTGTCGTGATAGCAGCCGTTCCAACTTTTGAAGCTTGTGTATCTGTCATGGTAGTCGACGTCTTCTTGATATCGGCTCTCTTCAGAGGATCAACTTCAGCAGCAGCAAAATTTAGCTCTTGGTGCTCGTGGCGCTGAAGTGGTAAAGAATAGCTTAGTGGCCCTACGATAGTGGCTGCCGGTGAAGATGGCTAGGAGATTGACGGTGCTCTCGAGGTTACTGCTGTATGCGTTCCTGTTGAAACTGCAGCGTGCCCCGCACCAGAGAATCCAGTTGTTGACGAGGATGCAGAACCGGGAGGCGGCATTTCCTTGACTCCTGTGATTGATTCAGATGGCCTTCCAAAGGAAGATTCATCTTCCGTTCTTGAGGAATAGGAGGGTTCATTCGCTTTCTGCTCAAGTATAGCGCGACGCTCAATGATTCGTCTGATCCTCGCATTGATAAGCATGAGCGCGCCGATGGCAGAACCCAAGGAAACAATGACAATAGCAAATATCTTGAGTCTAAAATTCGACTTTGTTTCTCTCCATGGTGCTGTCGCAGCACTGTTGTACGCAGTACTTCCACGAAGTGAAGTGTCGGCTATTGAACAGGCTGATAGGATGTCGCACCTAGCATCAAATTGCTTGCGCTCCTCCTTCGTCATCGTTGATGAATTGAAGAATGATCGAACCAATCCAATATTCGCCCCAGTCCGCATATAAGGAGGTCCTTGGCTAGAAAATTTATTTCCAACGGACCAATGCTTGAAGAGCAAAGGTCCCGGGATAGAAGGAATGCCGGTATCATGTTTCCTGGTAATATTGCGCGAAACAACCCCCCCAATAGAATAATTGAGAGACTTGGGATCCCAATCAACCTTCAATTCGACATAAGCCCATGGAGACGATGTGTAATTCGATAATGAGGTGTTGCCTAGCGTTGAGTAGTTGACTCCCAAGCTTCGGTTTGGGAATTCGCCAGCAAATAACGTCGCCAACCATGCTGTCTCCGGCTTGTCCGTGTTTAACAGATCCATCTCCCATTGCTGCGTCTCGTTGTAGAGAAACATCATAGACATGGAGCTTCCTCCACTCGAAGGTGGAGGGCCTCGGACCAATGCTGAAAAAGACCCATATTGTATGTCTTGTCTCACACTTTTAATCTCACCGCCCACAACTAAATGGTCTTCGCTGGTGGGGTCAACGTAGAGCTCGAGAGAAGAATCCAAAAAGACATCTGAGCTGGCAGATTCGGACGCGTTTGTAAGTTGAACATTGTTGAAGGTTGCTCCTTCCCGATATATAGTATTCCATCCTTTTTCGTACTTGTGGGTGTAATTCGAGATTGTGAATGCTTCGTATGGGAAACTCGTGCTTTCATTGAAGTACACAATTAAAGAATCGGTAAACAGCTGCTTGCTTGTTCTGTCGTAGAATCCACAAGAACAATCTCTGTTCAGAATTGAAGGGGCTCCTGAATGCTCTGGGCCGTGGGCTTCATTTGTTTGAAAGCGCGAAAGAAGAACGAGTATGCAGAGTACTTTCCAATAATCCGATATGGCCATGAGATGTATAGAAGCGACTACCTTCACGACTTTGCTTCGAACTTCAGCAGCACTTTAAAGCTCTGAACAGGGTGCTCAGGACAGGACGGGAGGTGCTGTACGACTGAAAGACACGGTGACTGAAAATGGGATTGATCCATATCTTACTTACCAGCACTAGCCGGAGACACAATATTGTGCTTTCACAAGGCAATGCAGATCCCACAGCGGCGCCCTTGACAGCATCGCCTCAACCAATCTACTTGGCTTCGGTGATTGCTCCGCTGGCTTCAGTTTATTGCCGATCCGAAAGCTACAGCTCCCGCCCATAGATACAAAGAGTGTCGATAAGACAGCCCTACCCAGATACCGGTGGCGATACTCAAGTACAGGTGGACGGAGAAGTTGGGACGGAGGAAGTTCAGCTGGCGCTTGGATGTGCGTTAAAATTAACTCGCTTTAGTGTGTTCAGGGGTGCTAGGTTCGCTAATTTAGCGTGTCTTAGCTTATTACCACGTCTCCCGACATCCATCTCCATCTCGATACTTCTCTCAAAAATGCAACATAATTTGAGTATTCTCCGCCACTATACCACCCCGAGCCTTGGATCTGCGAGTGCATATCCGCACCAGAAAGGAACCCCTGGATTTGCTCATCGATGATGGATCAAAGCCCTGCGGCTGGGTTCCACAACGACCCGGGATTGGCGGGGTGGATTCTGTCCAGACTTCGGCATGGACGATGGCAATGCAATTTGGCCCAGGAGCGCTGATCAGAGTGGACGAGTGTTAAATTTCAAGATGCGTTGTCTTATCCTTTGTGATATTTTCTGTGGTTTGAGTTGTCCTTCCCATTGAATTCGAATTCCGTTCTAACAGGAACCCGTCCTTTCCTTGTATCGCTTTCTGTTTTCAAATCTTTTTGATTTAACACATTCGCTGCTATGCCACCCACAGGAAGCCAGCGTTCACCCTCACTTCTATCGTACTCCGATACTGAGCTTACGCCACCCCCGTCCTTCGCTCCTTCACTCCCCGAGAAATGCGAAAGCAAAACCGAAGTCAAGACCTTCACCATCGATGTCGAAGCACAGTCAGGATCTGAAAATGGAAAGGAGCAAGCGGCATCAACGATCCGAGTATCCTCTCCTCTAATCTGGATAATTGAACATGTCTCCCTCTGGAGTCTAGAGTGGGGTCCATTCCTTCTCCTGGTCACATATTTCGTGGTTTCTGTATTTCTGTACATCGTCCTCCCGGAGTCGGTCATTCAAGTATTCTGGTTCTTCTACATGGCCAGTAACTTTTACATTGCGGGGAATACGGTTATTGAGGCATGCTTGAGTCTCACGCCTATAGAACAGGCACGGAAAGCTGTCAAAAAGGTCGAACAAAACAACTGGGTCTTTTCGACGAATGAAAAAGACCTGCCCATGATTGATATCATGATTGTGGCCTATCTGCCAAACGAGAAAGATATCATCATGGACCGGACGCTCTACGCTGTGCAAAGGATTGTCTACCCAATGGACCGATTTCGCATTAACATTGTGTACAACACGCCAAAACCAATACCTGAGCTGCAGAAACAGCTGGACAGCCTCACTTCCACTTACCCAAATCTCTGCGTGATGCAAGTACCAAATTCAAAGTCAAAGGCAGACAATGTCAACTACTTCCTCGCTCTCGATTTTCAAACCGATGTAATAGCGATATTTGATTGCGACCACTATCCTCATCCATACGGACCTCGCTGGGCTGCTGAGCGATTTCGCCAAGACAAAGCAGTTGACGTTGTTCAAGGACGATGCGTCGTCTTCAATGCTGCAACATCATTTCTTACCAGTATGATCGCGGTTGAGTTTGACAAGATCTATGCAGTCTCTCATCCAGGACGTGCAGAAATGTGGCAATTCGGGTTGTTCTGCGGCTCCAATGGATACTGTAAGTTAACTGCTTATTCAAAATGGCTCAGCTAATTCTTTCCAGGGAAAGCAAATATACTTCGTCAAATTGGCATGGATGAGAGCATGTTAACAGAAGACATCGACTCAGCTTTACGAGCTCTCGGCAAAAATGTGAATGTTATCACGAAATCAACGCACTCTCTTACGAGCTTGCCCCTACCACATACCAGGCGTTCTGGAAGCAACGGCTTCGATGGGCTCAAGGATGGACCCAAGCCAGTATCAAGCACGCAAAGCTCGCTTGGAATAACCCCGAGGAGGGTAACCGCAAAGTCTGCGTCCGAGCCGGCATTTTCTCTCTATTGTTCGTGCGTGAATTAAGTTATTATCTCGTCACACAATACACTTGCCTGGTCATCAACTTTATCATCGTGGACTTTCCTAAATCGCCAGTTCAACTCGCTCGTCTTGTTTTCTTCCAGTTTCCGGTCTCGGAATGGTTCTTCATTATCAGGTATGTCTCGGACTAAATAAGCAGGAGCTACTGCTAAAAGATCTACCAGCTTGGCCACCCTTTTCATCACCTTGGCAATCACGTTTCATGTGCGGTCCGAATTTGTTACCGTCTCGATGATGATCAAATTTACGATTCTCTATCCATTCTATCTCGTGATTACAGCAGCAATGGGAGTGTATGGACATGCCAGGCAGCTTACTGGATACTCGTCCTGGAACCCGACGTCACGTGCTTGAAACAGATTGTCATTCTTTCATTTCTGCGTTCGTTGCCCAGAGGATATAGGGGTTTAGAGGGCGCACATGAAGTGTTTACCAAGTGTTACTGGGCTTCTCATCATTTTTCTACAGCAAGATTGTCAAGAGACTTTCTTTCCGCATCTTCTGATTTACATTACATCTGTGACGAAATAACTCAAGATTTGCAGGGGTTTCGGACCGACGTGTCAATCTACGGATCAGATGAGCCTTTCCCATACTCTTTCACGTGTCACGAATTATCGATCGCAATTCGGAGGTCCTACATACTCACCTGAACCACACTAAGTTTACGAAGATACCTGAGAAGATAAAGTCAAGATATTGATCGATCAGCACTGCTGCAGTCGGCGCTGTTGGCCCTTACGGTACCTGCATCGGTCCAGATTAGCGGGTGGTCCCTCTCGGTACTGGAGAGTTAGTGCGGGTTGTCCATTCGCTGCCGACAACATCGTTCCTGTCAATCCTTTTATGCATCCTGTCTCCGACTATTTCCACGCCAGATCCCTGAACATGCAAGTGCCGAGTCTAACTTTAGGCACCCTTGTGTGAGCTACATCTGCCCTCAAATGCACTAATGGTTCGATAGACCACGTTTAAAAAACGGAAGATGCCTTCTTAGCTGCGTCCCTGGCCATCTCTGGGATATTCTTAGGGCTCGATAAAGCATTCAGCCTTGAAACTTTCTGCTGACGCCACAGAACTCAAAATTGCAAATTCAAATCATCTACTAGTGAAGATCAGACTTCAAGGGCCCACTCAAGATAGGTGACTGCTTTTCAACGAATAGAACTCTACACTCTTGATGAAGTAGCAAGATGATCATCTCTTTTCAGAATTTCAGTGACGTCGACACTCCACAACTCAAATTGGGTATCTCGGTGACGATCTCCACGATCTTGGAGAAGTGTATTTTGGAACCTATCTCCGATCTCTATCCCCTTGGAAAATCGTCTGGGACGAGCACCTTCTTGTTGATGAGCACCGGAATCGACGGCCATGTGAGCTAATGCTGTATCACAAAGACAGCGGACTCAGGTAGAAAATGGCGGCGCGCGCAGAGATATTGAGGTCCAATCCCGCTAATTAATACAGTTGACGCTATCCAAACTCCCGCGCCAGGTATTCCCTCGCCCATCAAACACAAACCTTAACATTCGCGCTATTTGAATTGAAGCCACAGGGATTGAAAGAAGAGTACCTCAGAACCGGTATCAGCACCTCGCCCCACCACTCACATCTCCAGGCCCCCATTCTCTCGGACATATTGCCAGTCAACTTGCAATCTCTCCCATTGAGTATCAAGCAAAATGGAAACCATCCTCGGTATTGCCCTCCCTAAAAACCTCCTCCCAAGCTCCTCATCCTCGGATCTGGATGGACTCCTCTACCTCACAGGCCTCAAAGGTCTCTTTGTCTTGCAGTCTTTCATCTGGGTCTACCTGCACACTTTTGTTCCGACGCTCGTTTCCGCTCAATCCTCCGACCTCGATGTCCCAGGCACGACTTGGCAAACAATTCTGCGAAAGACTCTCTCCGTTCTGTTCTGGAACGAAAACCTCATCTACTCAACCTTCATCCTCCTCTCCGCACGTTGCATCTCTGTGCCCTTCATCAAGAACGCAACAGGAGCTCAAGTTGCAGGCTCGCAATTTCGACGATCCATCCGCCTCGTTTTTCCTGCTGCGATCTCTCTCGCGGTCGTCTACATCACCTGGTCCTGCATCTTACCTTCTTACCTCTCGAAATATGCACAAAAATCGGGCAATACATTACTAGAAACGCCTTATCAAATCCCAACCGCCCTCGTCTATTTCAACTCAATCTTCAACCTTTTCTGGATCACTAACGACTACTCCAGCCAAGCCGCCAGCCTCGCCTTCCCCACGCAAACGCTCTGGATTATCTCCGTGATTTTCCAGCAAAGCTACACCGTCTACATGACGATGGTCATAATACCCTACACACGTTCATCCTGGCGGGTGAAAGCTCTTCTTGTCTTCATCCTTTCGGCATTCTGGGTACAGTCCTGGGCGTGGTTCTCGATAACAGGATTGCTGATTGCAGATATGGTACACAACATGTCCTTCAAAACTAAAGCACAAGCTGGAATCCCAGTTTTCAAAACTTCCTACCGATTCCCTACCTAGATTGCCTGCGCTCTCGTCATGCTAGTAGGTTTCATATTGCAGTATCTCTGGACAGCCTGGCGCCCGGAATATCGGAATGTTCTGCTGGAGGGGCATGCAGGACTTTATTACTCAGGAGGATTGAATTACAAGTACGATATCCATCAGCCCCAGGCAAGGGATGACAACTATTTGATTCTGGTGGGGCTGCTGGGATTAGTGGAGACGTATGATATATTGCAGTGGGTTTTAAGTTCTCGAGTATTGGTGTATCTTGGACGGAGAGCATTGAGTAAGTTTTGCACCCCAAATTCAGTGTTCGAAATTCAGAATGGGAATGAGAATTGACCTTGTGAGCAGGCTAGTTCCTGGTTCAGAGTATCCTGGCATACACAGCGGGCATCAAGGTCTGGCTTCACCTGACGGAAACTAGGAACATGAGTGTGCCGCTTGCTAACTTCATATGCCTTGTTCTCCTTCTTCCTGCGACTATTCTGTCAGGGGAATTTTTCTACAGATTGGTAGACAGGCTGTCTCAACTGTTGGCGCAGGAGACGTATAAATGGATCAAGTCTTGAGTAGGAGTACGAACTGTGTTGTGAGGCAAGCTTTAAATGTCAGACGATTGTAATAGAGCAAGTTCAAATTGAATGCTTAAATCGTGCAAAATTACTTTTGTGAATGGGACAGAAAGATCTACAAAGAACATGATTTCAACGCTTGAAACCTTTCCAAGAGTTGAATGCAGTCTTTCACTCTATGCTAAATTATTAATCTCTAAATGAGCTTTATCTTATGTGTCCACGTCCGACCTTTGCACACCTACCAAAATCGGAATGTCCTGTCATGCAGACACACAGGCTGCATAGACGGGTCTCAAGCAGTGACTAGTTTTGAGTAGCTTGAGCACTTGAGACCAACGACTAAATGCCGCAGGGAAGGGCTAGCTCGGACGGGATTAGGGGGAGCCGCTCAAACGACGCGTTTAGGTCACATCTGGAATGCGGTTTTCAACATCGAAGGTTGAGCAAAAAATGAAAGGCGATATGTCTTGATTTTCAATTCTGGATTTGTGCTGTTGTAAGAGAAGAAGCATCCTTGACAGCACAAGCACATTTGTGCCCGTCGATAGCTCATGCTTGTCGATGCGATATTGTTTGCAGCTGCTTGCTCAATCCGCAGGGCGGAATATCCTCTCGCACTCCCATGTGAATTCCAATCTTCGGCTTTCAGTTCATGACTCGCTGCCAGAATAATCAGAGTCACTCCCAGAGCTACCAGACTCCCTGCCAATCCCGTCTCTTGCCTCGCCCTTCTCTCTCTTATCTTTCCAGTTATCTTTAGCATCTCCTTCCTTGGCTTCCTTCTGTTTCCGCTCCTTATACTCAATCATGAACTCGTCCAACTTAGAGATGTCTGCTGTTCTGACAGGAACTTCTTCATCCAGAGCTTCCGCACCATGCTCTTTGAATCTTCGTAGAAGCGAACTAACGCTCTCATGTTGCTGAGCAGCCTCCTCTGCCGTGACAATCGTTCCATCAAGCTTTGTACATTGAATCTCTGCTCCCTTTTTAAGGAGCCATGTCACAGCCTCAAATTGGCCATTGGCACAAGCAACCATGAGCGGAGAGCCAAATGGGCCTCCAACCAGGTTGATAACTGCCCCTTTCTCAACCAATTGTTCCATGATCGGGATGTGTCCTCGTAAAGCTGCGCTGTAAAGAGGTGTTCCTGGATTGCAAGGGAGGTTGACATATTCATGGATCCCCTGCTCCGGGGCTCGCTTCAGAAGCTCCCTGGCGACAGACTCGTGGCCCATGAACGATGCAATATTGAGATGACTGCCCCGTATCCTCGAACGCAAGGTGTCGATATCTGGAAGGTTCTCCAGCGCATACGGTTCGATATTGTCGTACAAAGCAATTGTAACCGTAGTCCGCTCGAAGGCATCCAATTTCATGGGGTTCAGCCCAGCTTCGATCAATAGTTTAGCATTTTTGACCTGGCCGCATTGGACAGCGTGATGGAGTGCTGTTCTGCCATCCATGTCGATGGCATGTAAGTCTAGGCCCATTGGAATCATTGGGATCAGCTGTCTTATTACCTCTAGTTGGTTGAACTCTGCGGCCAGCATCAAGGGAGTGATCCCCTCGTTGTCCCGGGCATTGAGACTGGCCCCAGCCTTGATCAACATTCCAAACATGTTGTTGTTGTCGCGCTTTGTGAATGCAGTATGTAGTGGTGTTTGCCCCTTTTCATCTCGAGCTTCAAGATCAGATCCGGCGCGGAGCAGATACTCAGCTGCTTCGTGGCAGGCAAACTTGGCGGCAATGTGAAGTGGAGAAGCTTGTCCAAGATAGCTAAAGAGAGTTCCGAACCCTTCTAAATCGTCGTATTCCTTGTTCTTTGGTGTCTTTGCTGCGAGAAGCGACTTCTTGTCTTTGGCGCTCCCGATGAGAAACTGAAGAATTCCCAGGCGCCCCTTGCGAGCCGCGAGATGAATAGGTTGTACGTCATTCTCGGGCGCAACTCGATTTCGTTTGAGAATCTCTTTGAACAATTCCATTTCTCCATCAAGGGCTGCAATATGAAGTAAAGAGAATCCGGGAACGTAGTCCTCTCTCGAACATGCAACTCCATCGACGGATGCCCCCGTTCGAAGGAGATATTCGGCGATTTCATTTTTGCCCTGGACGCAAGCTTTTAGGAGGGCAGTACATCCGCAACGACAAGTTCCATCGATGCTGAAGCCCCGCCCAATCAGTTGTTGACAGAGCTTCAAGTCACCTTTCTGTATAGCGTCGCTCAGGGCTGGAGAGATCTTGTCCTTTCGAATGACCGTGGATTGTTTATTTATATCGTTTACTAGAAAGGTGTGAGTTTGAGTGCCGTTAGAGAAGGTTTTCATATAATTGTACTTACGTTTTGACTGCTCAGCCTCTTCCAGTTTACTAAAAACGTCTTCCCAATCCTGTTGCAAAGCAATAACACTGGGTGTAAGCCCCGATTTATCCCTGGCCCATGGATCTGAAAAGGGAAATGTTAGCAGATGTTCGAACACAGATTCGGTAAGTAGGAAAGTATGCCAACTACAGATAGTGATGGATCTGAGGATAAAGAGGATAGAAATAGAATGGTCTTCGAAAGCATACCAGCGCCATGTTCAAGAAGGAGTGTGACCATTTCAAGCTCCCCTATATGAGCTGCAAGATGAAGCATCGTCCACTGGGTCGGCTTGTAAACACCGTCCAGTTTTGCACCCCGTTCGATAAGATATCTCGCTGTAGAAAGTCGTTTGCCAAGTACTGCCAAGAACAGTGGGCGAATGCCGAATTCAGCTTCGGCATCGATGTTGACATCTGTATGGTGTTCAACGACATATCTAAGCACATCAACGAAGCCTCGCAATGCGTAATGATGAAGTGGTGTAAGCCTCCGCAGGATGGGAGAGATCCACGCACTCGTTTCCGATGCCCCAGTTCTAGTAGCTGAAAGACCCGGGATGAACTGAGCAAAAAAAAGTTGGCATTCTGTTTGCTCGTTCCAGTCATTGACACCTCGATCTTCCAGTAATCTGCAGGTAGCCACATTCGAGACACGAGACACGATAGAGCTCATCCAATATAGTTTCGCAGTACGGCTCTCATCAATTCTTGCGCCGTTCTCCAAAAGATAATCGACAATCGAGGTATGCCCAGCACCCACTGAATACACAAGTGCTGTCCCCCCATCGCTGGCCCGATGGTTAATATCGAGGCCTCCATCAACAAGCTCTTTGACCACCGTCAAATGACCCCGATCGGAAGCCAAATGAATCAGACCCATCCCTTTGATATCACACTCGGCGAGATTCTTGCAGGCTTTGATCAGCTCTCTCAAGATTTCGACGTCCCCTCTCACCCCATTGATACAAAATAGTTCTAGCGGCGACCGCACATCTGGAGTACCATCTCGGCATTGTGTGTCGACGCCAAGTTTGTAGAGTTCTTTGATAAGCCTATCGTTCTTCATTGCGATAGCGAGACAGAAGAATCGGCTTCCATCAGGAAATTGCCGGTCCAACTCAGCTTTCGTAGTCATTCTGAGCATGCCAATCGCTACATCAGTGGCGTGACTTGTATTTTGGTATTTGCTCACGCTCTTGAAAAATATTTGGAGCGCGGTTTCTCCTTTCAAATCACAGATATCGACCCTGGTGGCATGTAAACGGTTTGGGGGTGCTTTGGGTTTATTAATAGAGGTGGGTAGTAGGTTATGATTGAATGATGAGTGTTTGCGTGGGTGACCAGAGGGCCAATTCCTTGGGGAGGCAATCGGAGGAAGACGTATCCGTCCCTGAGGTCGAGCAGGTCCTTTTTTTGCTACCGGAGGTGGAGGTGGCGGCAATACGCCAAGAATCTTCGGTAGTTCTAATTCAAGAATTTCGATGATGGTTTGGTAAATGTGCATTGAGTACATGGTCGAGTCACACAAGTAGTGAAGCGCTGTCCGTCCTAGGATGTCTCTTGCATTTGGGTCGACACCTCGATCAAGCAAGTGCCTCATTGCTTCACGGCAACCTCGGTCACCGCTAACTGAAAGCCGACTTGCGAGGACTATCAATGGTGTCTTCTTCTCACGGTCGCGGCGTTCCAGGTCAATGCCACCTCTAGATACAAGATCCTCAATCAAGTCCGCATTAACGTACGGAAAAGGCATTTTGGATACAAGAAGCTGAAGCTAGTTCATGAGAAGGTAATTAGCATATGCCTCTCATAGTTATTGCAAGAAAATTCTTCCGTGAGCTCGTAAGATACTGACTGCTCTCGAATTTTCAGCTTCGGATTGTTCACAGACTGCATTGACCTCGAAATAAACTCCAGAATAGAAAATGGGAGATAAGAAAAGAGGGACAATGTTTTAAATTTGGATCAAGACTTACAACTGTCTTTCCGGAATTTGTAGGTATATCAATTCGACGACCACTGATAAAATCGTCAATGGCCCACGTCCCGTCGGGACATTGTAAATGTGCACGAGTGTCAATTAAGTTGGGGCAAGCAAAAATGTCCTGAGCTGTGAGAGTAACGTCGTCAATGTGATCCAGTATCGCGCAAAAGACAATTGTTTGAATTTCATTAGTTTCGAAATGTCCTTCGATCGTCGCGTAATGAAGAGCCGTAAATCCTTTTGTAGTCTGCTCGTGGTGACAAATGCCGACATCCCGAAACAATGCAACCATCCTGAGATTACCAGAGAGTACGGCGTAGTGAAGGCAAGTGTGTCCGTCATTTGTTTTGTTCAGGATCTCAGAGCGGCTTGATTTGTGGAATATGGAATGAGCTGTGTCGAAAGAACCATCCTGTACAGCACATAGTAAAGCTGTCCTGCCGTCCTTGGTCTTGGTCGAGAGTGTGTGGGTGAGTTTTGATGAAAGTGCTAGATGATTGAGAACAGATAAGGAGTCGCCAGCAGCAGCAATGTGTAGAACCGTCCGGCCGTTTTCTGCAACAGCATTGACATCGCTGCCTGATTCTTCTAGAACTTTGAAAACACTCAGCTCCCCGGCGCCAGCAGCATCCAGCAAAGGTGTGATTCCTTCCTCATCCGTGACTTCCAGTGATGCTCCATGTTCAAGTAACAACTCGACAATTTCGAGGTGGCCATTACGGGAAGCACAGTGAAGTGCTGTTTGATCTCCTAATTCGGGGACACGGAAATTTATATCTACCTCAGGCTTCTTGAGGAGCTCTCTAACCACTCGAGTTTGACCAGCCGCAGCGGCTTCGGCAAGAGCAGACGAAGCCTCGGCGGATGTTTCACCGGGCACGCCACTTGCTTTGGACATCATAGTTACCGCATGCTCCCGAGTAGAATGCACCTCAAGTGCTAAGTTAATATACCTATATGCTACGGTTAGCATATTTCGTCAAGAGCAAAGCTGAAGGATCTATGAATAGAGAACATTGTTGCCAATGAGACAGTGGAGGAAGAGCAATCTACAGCTGTTGTAGCCATTGTTGAGAAACAATAGGGAAGATCAGAAACTGGGTGTCACGGTTGAGTTTGTAGACAGTTACTCGGATGAATCGAGGAGATTAGAACTGAAGAGAACGAAATTTCGACTCACTTTGACCTGACTTTCTCATCGAGATTCTTTTCGGATACCTCTACCAAGAACTCACTTGCAACTTTTCTTCCGCCTAACTCTTCAACTACTTCAAGGCAATCCTCGTCTAGAATCGCACCTCTGCTCAGAAGGGTCCTCCACCCAAAATCCATTCTCAATGCTAGGGACAATGGCGTCATGTAGAGGCCAGGATGTAACTTAACATTGTCCATTTTGGCTCCCGCATCTAACAAGCACTCGAGTGTCCACTGCCTGATCTCCTCAGTCACTATAAGTTCAGAGCGGCCGGATATAAATTCCCGGGTAGAAGACCATTGTGGCACATGGAATAAGTTGTTTGCCGTGAGGACACAGTAAAGCGGTGTTCCGATGCTGCTCAGTTTATCCAGGTCAGATATACGGCCTTTTTCACCAATGAGCCATTCGCAGATATCATGGAGCGATAAAGCAGCTGCAAAATGAAGAGTTTCGGTGTTATTTAGCTCAGCTCTGGTACTTGGGGACAGGGTTTGTACCCAACAGCGGCTCCAGCAAAGAAAGTTCCCTATCACCAGCAACCTAGCGTCAGCATACTCCTTTCAAGTAATTCACGGGAGTATGATATTTCACAAGCTATTGGAGATTGCCGATGCAATGTTTCATAGTCCTGTTCGACATTGCCACAGCAGCGTTAGAGCCTCCGAGAAGTTGGAACTTACCAGTCTTGGCAGGATCAAAAAGAATCTTGAGCAAGTCCAATAATTCTTCATCCTCTAGATGAGCAATAGAGTGTTCGGCCCAGAAACTTGAAGCGTAACCATAGAAACTGTATTCTTCGAGGAATAAATCAAAGTCCTCCTCATCGTCCAACTGATTGTCTTGAAAGTTGTCGAACAACAAGTATGTCAAGCAAAGCTTTGCCAGTGGAAGATCTTGATCCTCAACGCATATCTTGTATCTTGCATAAGGGCTATTGGGTTCGCTAGAGTCGATCGCGAGAAGGAATTCCTCGACTGTGAAATGAGCTAACTCAAGCCTCTTACCATCGGGTGTTCTCCGTACGAGACTGCTGCACCATTTGAGAATACCTTCCTCATCTGGCATAGCATCATGGTCCAGTTTAGTGTCGCCTTCACTAATGGAGAGCGCCTCTAAAAGCTGCTCCGTCGACAAAGGCACCTTGGAACAGACGATCCAAGTTAGCACCCTCTGAACGAGAAGCCTAAAACATCATATCGTCAGCAATTTTCTCATCTAAGAATTTTCCCGAGCTTTGGAACAATAAATAGAAGACGTGATGTTCTTACTGAGTGTCTGCATTGCTAGCGTTGACTCTATCCAGTATCCTTTCATAAGTTGCGAAGAGTGTTGGCGGAAGTGATTTCAGAGCTTTTCGTATACCCTTGTCGGTATTCAATTCGCAAAGATAGTCCAGTTGACATGTTACCCATCGAAACATGCCTTCAGCGCCACCCACTAGTTGATCCATGATTTCTTTCTTCAGATCTGGATCCCTTGTTCGTAGAAGCTTTTTCCGAGACCGACTCTCGATTTCTGACGCCACATATAACTTCAAGTCGCTACTTGTAGCGGCAATACTGATGTTCTCGTAAGAGGCAAGATGCAGCTCGATGTCCGTCTCCAATCTTGATGTGAATAGCGTCTTGATATTCGAATCGTTGCTATTGAGGCTTGCCAGGAGTTCCACGACATAAGATCTATCATTATCGCACTCGTCGAGCGCGTCAATGATGATCATCACCTCATCAAAATAGCCACTCAGACTCTGAATAAGCAAGCACAGATCCTCGGGAGTGGCTGGAGGGCCAGTTCTTGGGCCAGACTCTGGGTAGTAGACCGAGTAGAACTTCTCCAATGCCCCAAAGCTTCGAGAATTCTGAATCACGAGTTGTCTAACAAGCGCGCCCAAAATTATCATTGGTTCTTGCGTCCTTGAATCTTTGTAGTCACAATAGAAGTATGCAATTCCTGATAGAGAATTAGCATTCCTTGCACATTCGATCTTGAAAAGGTGTATCAACTACCATCAGTTGATTCGCATTGATTCATCGTAGCGTGAACTATCGAACTCCTGTTTCAAGTCAAATTTAATTCCTGCAGATGAAGATATACTTACATTAAGACCGTCTTTCCGGCTCCAGGAATACCATACAACCATAACTTGGCGTTCGGGGTTTCAAGCCAATGCTTGAATTGGGGCCCTTCAGTGAACCACACCCCTGTACCAGGTTGGCGAAGTTTGATTGCAATGTTTTGGTGTCCACTGGGATCAAAAGAACCGATCGCGTCGAGAATTTTCCTCCTTTCATCACCTAAGTAAGAAGTCAAGTGTTTTAGCTCGAAGCGTCCCATCTCATCTTCAGAGGTCGGGCTGACTTACTTAATAATGACATAGCCTGCTCGGCTCTTTGAGCACGAATGTTGTCCCGAATTTCTGCAATGTCTTCTCCCTGCGCTTTCTGCTGGCTCAAGGACTCAATCAAGGCATTCATCCCATCGGCTGCCAGGGCAAGGCTCAGTGTTGTTCTCTGCTTTGCCACCTCGGCGATCAATCCCTTAGTCTCCGCAGACGAGAATGGCCAAATGAGGGTACGACCCAGCGATGATGCCTTCTGCCGGAATGGCGACTTGCTTTCGTCTACCTGGCTCGGATCTGCTTTGTCGAGGCGAACCTTAATCTTCTCGAGAAGCATGTGGCAGGTATATATATGTTGTGACTGCATCGTAGAATCGAAATCCTCGTCCTGGTACCGAGAGGCGACAAGTCGTAGGCTATTCAGGATTCCAAAGAGGTCTGTGATCTCTTCTAGGAGCTTCTGGATTTCTTTCGAGGCTCCCCGAGCTTCTTTAATATATTTGTAACTCCTCCCAGCTATCATGTCCGTGATAGATATCAGTCCAGCAATGCTAGCGGATAGGGAGAGAGGATCCATAATGGCGAACGGAGCACAAACGATCGTGCTTAACAAAATTCGTCACTCCGACTAGAATTACCACAAGGGAGAGATTCTGAAACCCCAACTACGAGGCTGCGATGTGTATAGCATGAAGTCGACCCGAATGGTTCCGAAGCCTTGTATGCTGTACCGCCTCTTCCGACTCTAAGGGCACCTAGAACTAAGGTTCAGTCGTATCTTAACTCTTAAAACGACCCCGAAATGATCGAGGGTGGTGAGGGGAAGGTAAAGAAATCCCTCGCACGAGACGTTTTGTAGAGTTATGTACGTGCTGCAGGCTGCAGGATGGCGCTGCCATTTATAGTGTCGCAGCCCTACCATCTGCCTGGTCCTACGAATCAGCCTTCTTGCTCAATCAATAGCGTCGATTGGCGGACTTTGCAGTGATGGAGGGTGGTTTTTTGGGGGCTGTGAAATGCAGTGGGGCCTGATGCAGCATGCAGCAATGCCTGCATAGGGAAGGGTCAGCTGACTCTAGGAAGGACAAAACAGTGGCTGCAAAGCAATACATGGGTCACAAGAATAGCTTAAGCATCGTGTGCAAATACCGTAGGTGCGTGAAGAAGCCTAAATGGAGCGGAATCAAACAGTGAAAGAGGAATCGACAACGTAGCACTTGCTGTCCATGAGCGATTGCATCCTGGAAATAATGCGAGGTTTCACGAATTGAGCAATTTTTCGGAGCGAACCCTTGAAAGCAGGCTCATTGTTTAATATCCTTGTGAAGATGAACAGTTCTAAGGCCAATTGAGATGTTCTGGAGATTTTGAAACAATAACTTGGAAGAGCATTTTAAAAGCCAGCTTAATGGTCCCTGCTTTAAGTGTTAACGCTTGTGTGAAGTTGCATGAGTGAAGAGAAGGTGAACTTACACGAGCACCGCCAAAGTAGAGATGCAAGTCAAGAATCGTGTCTTTCTAAAACTAGCGTAGAACGTCATTCAAGATGCTAGTTTGACTCCTCTGCAAGGCTGTTCTCTTCTCCGATATCTCGTAACCAGCATATCTGATCTTCTCCAACTCGAAGCGCTCCAGAGCAACGATGAAGTATACGAACTGATGGTATTATTGCATTCGGAAATAGTTATAGAGGGCGTAATTGATCATGAAAATTGGGCACGCGGGATGACTAGGCCTTCGACACGAGTCTTTGCAGCCTGTCTTCTCGACTCCGGTGTACCTTGAGGAGGCAGAGGAGCTAGTTAGGCGGTGGTGATGTAGATCCCAGGCCTTTGCTCTTGGACAGTGTTAACCCAGGGAGTAATGAGGAAGCCATAAATATTCTCGCGGATCTTGAGTGGAAGAGCCATAACGTCTTCGAGAAGGCTGCAAAGTAATTAGTGGGTAAGTTTGCAAGATGGGAAACGGGGCTTCTCACTCTTCGGGACAGCTGTGTCTCTTTCTGAAGTTGAAGTGAGGTATGATCATTGGCTTTTTGCCTTCACCCCAGGTGAACCTAAGCGGCAAGAGGGGTGACACCATGTCGTTCCATCCTTAAGGCTTCTGCCTCTCCCAGAACACGTCGGTCATCGCAGTTCCGTTGGTTATCTTCTCGGCATTACGTGCTTGTAGGTGTTCATAAGTGGGAGTGGAAGAGGTCATGTAAGTAAAATCAAGAGGAAGGTGAGTTGAAGTCGTAAGCGAACCCTTGTCTTCAACCGCAGAGAAAATACTTGCTTGATGAATTGAAAGATCACATCTTCCTTAACCCCGTCAGACGAGCTAGAGCCTCCCCATAGTACCAAGGGTCAATCAAGCCGCTACGTTGCAGCAGCGTCCCATAGTCTCCTTTGGCGCTGTCTTCCGCTTCCATCTACGGCCTTCCTAGAATTGCAGGGAAAACTCTCTCTTTGGACTCATGGGTACAAGTATGAGCTGCATTTCAATAGGTCACCCCAACGAACTTCAGCAAAGGTGAGATCGAAACCACTACGGGCACTACCTCGACTTGCACTTCAACAAAGTACATAGTGACTCACTAGTATGGCCACCAAAGAAGCTAACCTTGTGGTTTTCGAGACAATCTGGAAGGCCCACTTGAGGAGCCAAATCGAGCCTGGAACGAGACTCTGGATGATTTCTAGCGCTACATCAGTCGCTCAAACTTCAATTGCCTTGAAGAACGCTGGACTCTCATTGCCCTCTGCGACAGAAGCCAGCGGAATGAGATGTGCATTGTCGTTGTCTCCTCCACCTTGAAGTCGACGAATATAAGACTGAGCGACATTCAGCCACATGGCCTTCTCAGCTTTACTTGCTCCAAGTCCACGCCAAACCCATATGGCACTGCCAATATCAACAAGAAACACATCATTCCCATCGAGATCTGCTCTCTGGATCGGTGCTCCATCCTTGACAAGATCAAAAGACAACTCTCCCGAAGAATCACTGAGACGGAAAAGCTTGCGAGGGCGAGAGCCGGCCGAAGCCTTGGAAGATGACACAGGCCTGGGAGCATGGAACGAAGTCTGATCAACATCTCTGCCTCCCAAAAGATCAACCACCAGCCTTGATCGCGAGTCCGTCTGGGCCAGAACCTCAACATCAATGTGTTTGGCGAGCGTCAAGTCATTCACAACTTGGGCAGCTTTCGCCTTCTCCATCGGACTACACTTCTTGCCCTGCCAAACCCAGATCTTAATCCCTTTATCTAGAACGAACACGTCTTCATCGTTGAGACTCTGCCATGTGGGATCGACCTCAATGACAACCATAGAATCGGCTCGTCCTGTGCCAGGATGCTTGAAGATTCGGAGCAGGGTGGAGATCTCCTTCGGTTCGGCATCTTCTTCGACATGGCGGAATCCAGATTTTACGCCTCCCGACAGGATCTTGATTCGAGGAAACAGGGCCATGAATTCGTCTGAGGGCGATTGCTGGATCTCGCGATGCTGCGTGGCCACCCCTTTCAGGAACTCGTCCAGTTCGACCGTCTTGTATGCTGCCGTGCCTGCCTCGTCCTGCGACGTCTTGCTCCCAAGCCAGAAGAATATGTCATGGATCAATTGCTCCTTGCCCTCCTTCTCCCCGACCTTGAAGGAGTGCAACACAATGTAGCTGTCTCCATTGTAGAACTGCCCAGCCTTCTCCTTCGGCCAAACCACGACCTCGAAGTCCTCAATCCGCCAGATGTACAGCCCAGCCACCTGTCCTACGGTCCCATTGTTCCAGGCGGGCTCAGTTTCTGCCGAGTTGAACTTGACCTTGTGGTCAATTTCGGTTCCGATCAGCTCGACGTTGCTGTCTTTGATGTCATATTCCTTTAGATGTGTCAGTCCTCCGTGCGGCGGCATTTTTCCGTTATGGTTTCCTGATTAGATCAGTGGATTGTGAGAGATAGATGAAGCAGTCATCGGTGAGGGGTCTGCCAAGCTCCATCGTTGCAAGCTTCTGCTGCACCGAGGCACAGCTGAATGCTGAAACACCAATTCGTTTGGAGGTTTGTGGTCAAGGTCTGAAGTTTCAGATACTATGCGTACATTTGAGTACGATGTGGGAAGTTTTCAGACCACAGAAATCATAAGCTTATTTTACGGCGGGCGCCAAAATGTTCTGGTAGAGGGCGGCTGAGCTGCGATTCATCATGCGTTCATCATTATTCTGTTCATGTTTTCATAAACCAGCGCCCATCCTTATGCGTTTATGCAAAACGTGTACTCTTTCTAATGGGATGCAGTTGCTTTGCCCACAGCCTCAGCACTTCATCGCTCGTACCATGCGCATTCGTACTCGCTTCCAGCGGACAAAGCGTTTAATGCCAGGGCATAAGACAGCGGGTCGTCGTCATCTCGCAACGGTCAGATAAGATCTGATTCTGGGATCATATCAACAGATGATCTGATTAAGGGGACGTTCAAAGGGAACGCCCTTTGTTTTGGACCTGGCCGCACGTGCACGGCGATCATGCATCGCTGGCACTGTGAGTGATTCCATCAATCAAAATCTTCGGCCTGGGCCGAGCAAGCGAGGACCCAGCTTTTCCCATCGCTTCGCTTCAGATCAAAAACATCTCGGGTTTCCAGTCGGACATCGCAAGACCCGTCATTTGAGAATAGGCATCTCGTCCCGAATTTCAAAACCAGATCTCCACCGTTATGAATCGACAAGCGCCGTAGTTCCATCTGATAACTTGGTCTCGTCTGATGTTTTCCATCCAACCCTGGCATGGTCTGGACGACCTCAAACCAAATGCTGCGGGCGAGATTGGCCCATATGCGTGCCAACTCTGTTCAGATGATTCAAAGTTTGCGAGGAGAGGCTGAGTGAGGGTTTCATGCGTGCACACATGGGATGGGATCTTGGGACGGGCTTTCCAGTGGGCAGCATATATACCTTCCAGATCTCTCTCTCTCGAACTCTTTCGTTCATCCCATCTTCATTCTTTTGAGCTCGCTCGCACATTCCTTACAGTTCTGAGAACTTCACATTCTTTCTACATTCATTATCAACGTTATTGCATCGGCCGGTCCCCATTTTATACCCTTCACTTCACGATCACCCTTTTCCAAGACTTAAGAGCCAATTCACTCAAAATCATCAAGATGTATACACAAACCGTTCTCATCGCCCTTCTTGCGGCCGTCGCTGAAGCTCGGTAAGTGTCTCTTGCCAGTAACCCTTATTAACACCAAAACATAAGCTTACTCTGTTTATAGTTTCGGCCAAGAACAAGGAAACGGAGCCATCGCTGCCATCGGAGCACTGACCAACCTCGGTCAACCCGGCCAGGCAGCCACACTTTCTGGAACCTCTATTCAGTTCCTCCTCGCTGCAGCCAACCCGTGTGGCAAGCTCAGCCAGGCCGATCTGATCGTGTCTGAGCTCGGAACCAGCGATGCTGCCATCGCCGCCGCACGTGGTCTTGTTGCCGCCGAGCAGAACTTCAACCCCTTCCTTGTCAGCATTCCATCCATCTGCTCCGACCCCACTCTCCCCACCACCGCTGCTCTCCGTGGTGTCGTCCCTCTCATCGACCCTGCTGTCGTCGGTGAAGCTCTTGAGAACGCCAACTCGAACAGCTCCAAGATCACTCCTTTCTCCGCTGATGGCTTGAGTGTTGCCCAAGTCATGGTCGCCCATGGATTCTCCAACTTCACTGCCGAGGATCTCGCTGGAAACAAGGTTGCTGCTTCCACCCTCGGGACTTCTGCCAGCTCGAGCACCTCATCGTCAAACGATACCGCTGCCGTTGTCGTAAGCTCTTCCGCTGAGGCGGTGGCCGCTACTTCCAGCGCGGCTGCCATTGTCTGCGGTGCTACTTCTTTCGTGACTGTCACTCGTGCTGTAAGTCTTGTCCTCCAATAAGCAAATCATCTCTAACATGTCCCAGGCTACTACCGCCGCCGCAGCAGTTGAAACAACTTCAGCAGCCGCCGATACCGCATCCACCTCAACTGCCTCAACTGGTGCTGGAACTGCAGGGACCTGCACCGGCTCAGGCAGCACCCTCTTGTGCACCTCACCCTCCGTTGGTTTCGGTGCCGTGACCAACGCAGTCACCGGTAACTTCGGCGGTTTCGTCGCATCCACCAACACCTCGCTCGACTTCGGTCTCTGCGTCCCCACCATGAAGTTCGAGCCTGGACTTGACGGCCGCAGTGACACGGAATTCACCTTCCAAGCCCAAGACCCTCTCGTCAACAAGGGACAAGAGGAGGCTCTCAACCCCGCCATCATTGCCAACCGCATCCACGACCAGCTCACCAATGTCTGCGGCGCCAGCCAGGCTGCCAAGGACGCCGCTGCTGCTGCTCAAGTTCTCATCGCCAACTTGGGCACCAAGAACAACAGCACTGCTGAGGCGTGGAACGCTGCTCTTGGCTTCGCTGGCACCAACCTCAACCCTGACAATGCTCCTCAGACCGGCCTTGTTGGCCACACATAAGTTATCTCATTCATTTGAAGTATAGCTTTGCAACTTTCTTGTTGCGACATGGAAGATGAGCGGTGATGGAAGCCTGCGTGGCTGGCACTTGTATTATCAATGTATATACCGTATTATGACTTATCTGAATATATTGCATGAAGTCTATCAAGTCTTCTGCTACGATTTCACGTTCAGCAACCATCCTTCGAGTTATTGTGATAACCACATGTCTCTTGACTTCCACTGATGTATTCCATTCGGTCATAGTTTCAAGGACGGGCCGGGCCAGAGCCTTTTAGTTTTCACACTACACGCCACAAATCCTCCCGTCCCAAATTCAACAGGTCCACTTTTCCTTCCATCTCCATTATCCTTCACTTTCCACCATGCTTAAGATGACCTTCGTGGCCCCCTTGACGCTGTCCATGATGATATCCATGTCCAACAAGAGTTCCATATCCAAGTCCATGATGAACCATCGCATCCGTTGCCATGGCGCCATGCAGTCCCAGATATCCCCTCTTAGATGGCCATTTCGAGGGACTGCGTACTAAGCCAGCTTCTTCGTCTACGATGTGATTTTTGTATCTCATTTTAGCGCAGAGAACTAAGAGGATAGATAGGAGGAGAAATGTAAAAAAGATGATAGGGCCTAACCCTGATAATTGCGGGGGGTCTTGTTCGTCCATTGTGAGCTGTGTGGGTTGGATGAAATTATTGAGAGGAGATTTTTGCTTAGAGCGAGATGGATTGTTTTAATTCGTAGAATTTTTTGATATTTCCCTTCGGCCCCTTCAGGCTCTTGCAAGATTGTGCTGCGAATAAATGATATGGTGGTTTTGGTTTGGACTGCGGTGGACAGCTGGGCATTGTTACCTCCGGAAAACCCTAAAGCTAAATATTTAGATCCCACACAGATTATGAACAATCTAAAATAGATAATATGCAATTACGGAACAAAAACGGTCAATTATATCAATTTATTCTAAGTTAAAGGATAGCTTCACGTGAGCTTTGAGCCGAATTAAAATTCAAATACGAAAAATATTTCTGCATTTTTCAACGAGGATTGTTCTGTATCTTGAGAAAGTCATAGTTTTATGCATCTAAACTGTTCATTTCCTTTGATGAAACCATCTTTGGTGCATATCGTCCTAAACCGAGTGTAGAATTTTGAATTGTTCCCATCAGAATACAGCACTAGACGAGGTACAGTACAATGACCCTTCAAGTACTATCTCTTTACCTGCCCTTAACAAGAAAGGAGCGAGATATCTTGCTGAGCATTTTTCGCAACAAAGGCAAAATTGTAGCCTCGATGCAACTGTCTCCTTGTAGCTATACATGTTCCACCATTCACATACCGAGCCGTCTCCCAACCGTATCGCCTCAACAACCCTCCACAGATAAATCCCAGTAATCCGATCCTCACCTTACTTATTCTTCTGCAACTTCTTCTTCTGACTCTTTAATATACTTCCAGCCCCATAAACTGCCTCCTGAACAACCCTACATTGCGATTTCCCCCTTCGGTTTATATATTCGGCAACAATGAGGATGCAGGTGAAGAAAATGAGCCAAAGGGCGATGATTAGGAGTAACTCCTGGTAGGGCTTCATCTTGCTTGATTGGACGTTTGTGATATTGTTGAGAGAGGTTTCGAGGGGAGCTATTGTTGGGTTGGAGTCTGAATTGTGCTCGGCGTGGGGATGTGTGCAGACAGCTCCGAGGTTATGGAGAGAGCAATTCGAGATGGGGTTGATTTGATATGTCTAAGGAAAGATACCAGTTCGGGATCCGAAAAACTTAGGTGGGTTAATTGTTAGTGCCATCAGAATGGGTAAAGTGCCTCGTTGTAGTGGGAGGAACGGCCCGAGGGGAGGAATGCAGAATAGCCCTAATGATATCGGTTCCACTAGGAGTTCCTTGTATTAGAGTTTGAACGTGCACTGACGTTGTTCTGCAAAAGCAAAGACATATATTTCTATGATTTTCAGGGTTGAGTTCTAAAACACGAATGCTTCGAAGATTATTGGAAACCCCAGGTAAAGATACCGGGCTAGTTCGACAAAGTGTACCCCCGTTCTTCGTAAAAGCGTAGGCAGTTCTGAGCCAACGTTATTTTTATTATTTTTATCTATATCGATCTCCTAGATAAAACTTCCTGTCTTTTAAGCTATGTGTATGGACTTTCGTCGTGTTGTCTCTAGGGACAGATTCTATTTGGCTTTGAACCCTCTGGAACCTTTTTTAGATCTACATCGTTTGTATATAAGTACACGTGATACATTAGAAGCTGGTCTATACCGGAGTCTGAAGTTCAGGTAGTTTATTCTAGTACATCGAAATATCGGAACAGCTAGGGTTACATGGGATTACTAAGCAACGACTTTGTTTACACCTCCAACATCTGCCAGTTTCATCAATACCGTACACGCAATCGGCAAGGTAGTTCGCGGCTTCATCTCGAATCTCCTGCATTCGCCTTTCGCACTCCTCGTTGAGCTGATGTCCTTCTCAAAGCTACCTATCGAGCTGACCCAGCGCATCATCAGCTTCACGATCCCCGACTCGTTTGAAAATGCGGCCGCGACTTGCAAGCTCTTCTACGTTGCGAGCCGTTTCTTAGTTGACGAGTATAAGAAGGCTCGGCGGTTCCAGCATTTCCGATACTCTCGCCACTACAACGAGCATGACTACTTTTGTGAAGCCGCCAGCTGTAAGAATCCCCAGCACTGGGACAAAGCCACCGCGGTCTCTGGGATCAAGATCACGAACGTGATCGGCCTGTTGCAAGCCATCGCACGCGAACCTGGCCTTGCTTGGTACATCCAGTCGCTTGACCTCAAGGAGCCCGACGGACACCTCTGGCAATCGGAGAATGGGCCGTCCTCCACACAGCCGACCCAAGAAGTCCACAATCTACATCGCCTTTATCGGGCTGCGATGCCATCAGACGCGGAGACGGGCAGCGAGGACGTTGCGCTGTGGATGAAGCACATGACGCCGTTCCTCGCCGAAGTCTTCATTCTCAATCTTGTGCCCAATGTGGTGGAGATCGCGCTTTCGAAGAGCTGGGGCAGGGCCGACATCTTCAACACCACCAATCTAGAGCTGCTTGACGCCATGGTCAGTCGAGCAAATGATCCTGCCGTCAGCGACGCCCCGTTGGCGCGTCTTGAGGTCGTCAAACCGTATGTTGGACACGGCTGGAATGCTCATGGTTGTCTCACGCCGTTAGCCTCTTTTCTCGCCCTCAACTCCGTGCGTGAGTTCTACATGGGCGGAGTGCAGGCCTTCTCAGACAACGACACCGAAATCCCCTTCACCCCAAGACACACCGTTTACGGTCAATTTCTCACGAAGATTGAGCTTAATGGATCAGCGGTAGGCCCGCGTGCCTTGTCAGCCTTGCTGTCCCGCACACCGCAGCTCGAGACTCTTCACCTCGGGTTGGAGTCGAAACCGGACAATTTTGGCGACCAGTATAACATTGGCCACCTTCTCGCTATCATCTGCTCACATATTGGAGGCTCTTTGAAGGGGCTGGCCATACACACCAATGCCCTCGAAGCCGATACCTACACCCTAACCAACATGCACGGGTTCACACGACTCCAAACTCTCGAGCTCGATATCAACTCTCTATGTGGCCCAGAATTCTCGGCGCCCGAGCTCCTGCCTAGTGGACGCTTTGACGAATACTACCCAGAATTCACGGCGGGCGCGAGACAAGTGCTGCCCCGGTTGGTTGATCTCCTCCCACCCTCTCTCAAGGCTTTCATGGTCGACTTTTCCACCGTCTTTCAATGCTGCCCTACTATGGACACTGAAATTGTGTTCTACCGTCTTCATGAACTGCTCGCTGGGTTTTGTGACGAGCGCAGCACTAAGCTCCCACGCTTGAGCGACGTTATTTTCGACCCTCCGTCTGATCTAGAGAGGTACGCAGACAAGAACAAGGATCCCGAATTTGCCAATTCTATCCATAAGATCCTTAAAGAGGTCGAGAACTGTGGTGTTAGATGGGAGCATGGGGCGTTTAATTGCTTTCATACATTCAATGATCGCTTCGACGTGAAGGATATGGGCGAGGAATACTAGATATAGCTACGGGGTAATAAGCCAGGCACAATAGGAGCATACAATATTATTTGCAAAGGCTGTATGAATACTGGAAGGGCCTAGATAACAACCTATCTCTTGAAGACTAGCACTACCAGCACTCCAGTGATATCCCACCTTGAGAAATGAAATTCTCCCTCCTCTTTTCCAAATCTCGAAAAGCCTAATCAAGATCTCTAAGCTCAGTGATAGTCTCAACAACGCCAGTGTATCTATGAGTAAAAACACCTACAACAACAGCTTCCTGCGGACCTGTCACTCCAATGTTGCTGCTCCAGTCGTATTGCGAGAATCTCTGGTGTGACTTGAAAATCTCGATTCATGGAAGAGCATGCTGCCCTATCTATCTTCAAGACACTCAAACTTTGACGAGTCCTGGTAGATGCCGAGTTATCGTGCCATCTAGGGCTCAAGTTGCAGGTTCTTTCTTCCTTCCTTCCTTTCTTTCTTTTTTTGTTTTGCTTTCAGGCCCCGATGTCCTGATATTTTGTACTTTAAGTTGCTGTAATTTCTAGCAAGCAGTTGAGGTATGGGACATTGGTGATAATAAAGTGTGAAAGAGTTTCTATTGAACATGGTGTACTGAAGCATCTGGATGCACACCTACACTACCTACATAAACATATTGGCCAAGTCTCTTCACACCTTTCTCAGAAAGCCAGAAAACTCTTTCCAAGACTTGAGCATCTTCTAATTCATAAACCTATCACCTTCTACATTCAAAATATCATTATGTCATTATAAAACAGACTTCATCTTCGAAGTCTACCAGATCTTCGTCTAGAAGAATCCATATATCAAATGCCGATCATTCTGCAACTTCACCGGCGGCGGGCTCTGCGGGCTGATCGGATCCTCATCTGCTAGAAGTCCCCTCGAGCTGCCACCCGAACTCTCAGGACTGACGGGATCCAACGACGACACCGGTCCCCCTTCCGTACTCCCCTCCGTCTCAGTCGGCTGACTGACTTCCGTCTCCGTAACATCGACCGATTTTCTCGACTCCTCACTCTCACTGGGTGGAACTTCGACTAGAGAAGAAGGAGCCTGACTGATTCCATGCGGGGCCTCCAATTCATGGCGTCCTTCAATACCCTCAGTCCTCCCCAATTCATACCGTAACTCACTAGCATGGCTCCCATCCACCTCCTGGCCATTGAAAGGCAAAAGCCTCCCAAACAGCTCCGGCGTCTCCAACTTCTCGGCATGCAATTCATTTATTACACCATCTGGCGTGGCAAATGGGTCAGGCACGATCGCCAACTCTTTTTCTCTCGCTTTCCGCGCGTCTTCTGCTTCCTCCTCCGCTTTTCGCTTCTGTGCTGCGAGCCGCTTCCGTCGCCGGAAGAACCAGATTAAAAAGGCTATCGTGGCGAGCGGGACGCAGATCGAGACGACTATTGCGGCGATGATTGCAGGTGGCAGGTAGCTGTAGGGTGCGGGAAGGATCAGAGATGGGCCTCCGTACGGCCATGCACGCTGCGAGACGGTGAAAGTCTGGTTTAAATTGTCGACTGAGAGGTAGGCTTCTTGGAGAAAGGTCCTGCCGAGTGTGTATTGTGTGCCGTTTGCAAGGCGAATAGGGAAGTAGCGCGAAGGGCTTGTGATATTGTAGCCCCAGGTGACCCAGAGATCGAAGGCCGCGTAAGGGAGAGTGATATTAACAACTGCAGTAGAGGAGTCTTGGATATTCGTCGTGAGACTGAATGTTATAGAGCTGTTTTGAGCTATGAGAGTGTCGTGTTGAGTTTCGTTTATCAGGTAGAGCCCGGATTCCTGGTCGAGGACAAGACCGAAAGCTTTCTCGAACATTTCTAACGCGTCCTGCGGTAGCCATATGTGTGAGGTTGTCGAGTCAATGAAGAAATTGCCTGGAGTTGGCAATAAGTTCTCATCTGTGGAGCTCTGAGATCCCGTAGCTGTAATCGTGGAGGGAGATGGCGTGGAGCTCGAGGCGGTTGTTGGAGTAGGGGAAACGGTGCCTTGAACGATCGAACTAGTAATTTGACCTGGTGGACTGGTGCCTTGAATTGCTGAACTGGTGGTTTGGGAAGAGGGAATGGTCCCTGCAATGATTGAACTTGCAGTACTTGCGCCAGATGTTGCACTTGAAAGTTCGAAGTCGAGAGGGACTCGAACCTTCAAATTTGAAGAATTGGATGCATGAACGTTCGAGGCTGTGATCGCTATAATACCCACCGTCAGATCCTTTGACTGGTCTCCATCGAAAAGAAAAACCACATCATTGGGCACGAATTTGAGCTTGTCGTATCCACCTAGCACCAAACTCCCAAAGCCGGAATCCCCTTTGTAAGATGCACCAGCTGTATAACCGTAACTCAAAGACGGGATCATATTCTGTTCGTGTAGGATATTGAGGAAGGTCGGCGAGCTATCCTGGGGCGTCGAGAAATTCGTCGGCCGGTAGTTCAGACCAAACATCCCGACTGCAAAAGATTCATCGCGGAACCATGCTATTGTGCTATTGCTAAGGCGCACTCCACTTGGTGGGTATCCTACAAACATTTGATCAAACCCAAAATATGCATCGACATCGAGACCCAAGTATTCTTCGACTTGCAGGCCATATGTTGAGGTGGTGTTCTTGGGCTGCCATGTGGTTGAGGTAAAATTGTTGAAAATCCCACCGCGAGCCTTTTCACAGTTGTCTGGCAGAGGTTCAAAACTGTAGTTGGCATTGCATCCCATCCATCCTACAAGCCAAGTCGCAGTCCCAGCAGTTGAAGGTAGAACATAGATGGACTGCGTAGGTGACCCCACATTGAGTGGGAACGTTGACCAGTTTCCATCGTTGCCGTTCCTGATAGTGTAAATCGGGTTACCAAGAGTTCTCACTTTGGAAGAGGTTGCGAAGCCTCAGTCTAAGGACATACCAGTACTGGCTAGGTGGGATCTCTATCGCACCAGACACCTTCACTGCCACCGTCCCGGCGGCGTAAAAGAACAGAAAACTAGTCGTTTGGATAAAGGAGAACAGACGCATCCTCTCAAGCGAGACCTTCGGGCCTCAAGATCATGTCGACTGTGAGCGCAATCCTCCCATTCGACAGCAGGCCGTTAACACTTGGCAACGATGAAGTTTATGAGGTTGCAGATACTGTACAAGAAGGACGACGATGGCAGCCATAAAGAAGGAAATGAGCTGGTAGGCAGATATGTTCTGGGCTGGCATATACAAAGCCTGGGGTCTCTTGGCGTCCGCGATGGCACCGGGGTGTTGTATGGAAGAAGAGCATCCCTGTTTCTCCAGATTACAAGCTCCGGATTACCCCTCGGTGGGGTCACAACTCACCACTCACCACTTAGCTCCCTTCTGCTTGAGCCTCTATTCCAGTGAGATATGATTCCTCCTGTAAAAGACTGTCTTTGCCTCTCGCTTCTACATATTTCCCCCTTTCCCAAATCCCCTCCAAGAACTGTACTTCCTCCTCGCCGTCCATTCCAGCCTTCGGCTCGTATAACTCAATCTCCATCCCGGCAAAACCAAACCTGTGCCTTGCCAAATCTGCAAAACACTCCTTTCAATTGGCCATCGCATTAACGGCATTTACTGACGCCCCTTAAGAACCATATTATGGCAAGGAGTTCCGATTGGTCGCAGCATGCAAGGGGCCAATCGGGCTGATCCCACCGGTTGATCACCCACTCACAGCCACCACCGTTTTCTGGAACTTCATGCATGTCGTCTGTCTGACTTGCTGGGCCGATTTGCGTGTTTCAGATGCTTCCACGGTACGTACCTGCCCCTTTGAGAGGAACAACTGTTGTGTTCTGGAATTTGTCGAGATGCGTGCTGTAAGATTTTACGGATATCTTGTGGATAATGGAGTGTTGGAGCGAAGGCGAGGATGTCCAAGATTTATTCTTTCTTTTCTTTCCGGATGTATAAATACTTTATTAGATTCCATTGACAATAGATATCGATAACTTGGCTCGTGACCCCACACCTAAGTGGCAGGTCGAGAGGTGATAAGAGTTGTCGACAATCTATCCCACGTCTCCCAACCCGCGGTAACGAGGACCAACTAGTCCTGCAACAAGGAGGCGTGATTTGTTTCTAGGTAAGTTTGCTGTACTAACGTGCTGTCCACTGCGAGGCTTGGGTAGATAACGTCTGATCAGGAAAACACTTCCACCTCGACTTAGAGCATCACGTGGTTGACTAAATGGTTGACGTTGTCTTCAAAGACATCCGGTAATAAAGATCTGTCCTAGAACATATATTTTACTTTTCCCGTATTCTTTTCTTGTTCTTCTCTTCGATCACAAACTCCTCTCACCACTTCACGTTCAAAATTCAAATCACATCACATGATACCTCCTGAGTTCCTTCCAGCAAAAGTACATCGAAAACACCGCCACATAACCTCAACAATCCCTCAAACATAAACAGATGAATTGCAACATCCAACTAAAGTACCGCACTTAAGGCCCTTCAGCTGCGCCCCGTTCCACGGCACTTGCACTCTCCACGTCAACTTATAACCACAACCGCACCCACGCGCCTAAACCCGCCCAACCCCTCGGAACCCACCATTCCCAAAGCTTCCCAACATCGAAATCATAAACGTGAGTACCGGCGTTACTTTACTGCGCCACCTCACGAAATTAATTAAACATTCCGTGCACTCTGCAAGATAAAGTACATCTCGCGTCTCGCCCGGGTAAACAAGAGTACTTAATGAACCCGAATCCTTCTTAATATCTAGACGTCTGAGCACAATATGACTTAGTATACGTAATCTCGATTCTAAAATAGAGCGTAATAAATTCAATTGCATTCTTCTCTTATATGCATTTCTTTGAACTAATAGAAGTTAGTCTCGTGACCTTGAGAAAGAGTTCGAGTTATGTTCAAAGCAGATGCGAGACGGAGAACCAAGCTTTATATTGATATGTTTTCGCTTAAGCTAAGTCTGTTTATATAGAGCATTTCTCAGCCCTGGATGCTAAGATAGAGATTTAAAATAGATACTCCTAGGAAAGGGGGGGGGGGGGGGGTTAGCGAGCACGTGATTGAGGATCACAACGCACTTCAATTTTAGCGTTTATGAAGCAGAAGGCAACTTGTGGCTTTGTTTTCTTTGAGATCAGAGCTAGAAGAAACGCGAATGAGGATGAATTCGATATTCATTTAAAAATGCAGCAGGAGCGAGACTGCGAAGGAAGAATAGACAGATGAAGGCAAATCGCCTCTGGTTAGCATTATGAGAGCTGAGATGAGGTCATCATATAACCGAATATCCCCCCTTTTTGACCTCGACTCGAAGGTAGAGGTAATTCGGAGGGATTTTGAACATTACTAGCATGAAATGGACATAACAATAACCCGTGTATTAACTTCGCTTGGCAACTGCCTCTGGTATCATGATAGGAAATACAGTTATGACTGCATCACTCATCAAACGTAGCTCAAAAACTAGGCACCCGCCTCGTAACTCTGAACCACAAGTCGCTCTGCAGAAACAACCCGGCGTTAAAGTTTTTCCACGGCGTCAGCGGGTCCACGAGCTGGAACTCGAAGTTACGAAGTAGCTATGCACGGTCAGCATCAACATATCTATCAACTATTGATTGCACATCCAGCATGACAGGCAATCCACTCACCTCAACAAACACCTTCCCCAACTCCAACAACGCAATATTCTTTCCAAGACACTGATACCTCCCATACCCAAAACACATCTCCACCAACCCGTCCATCCTGCTCCTCTCCTCCCCAGTCGCCTCAAGCCACCTCTCCGGCCTAAAAACCCTCGCATCCCTCCCCCAAATCTTTTCGCTCCGCATCAGCGCAAACGGACTCCATCCGATTGTCGTACCGGCTGGCACGAAGACGCCGTTTAGCGTGTCGCCGCCTGTTGGCACGGTTTTTGACATGAAGCCCGTGACGGGCGGGAAGATGCGCAGCCCTTCTTTGATCACGGCTTGGAGGTAGGGGAGGCGGCGGGACTCGGCGTCTGTGATGGGGGAGGAGATGGAGGTGGAGTTGAGCTCGGCGAGGAGTTTGGATTGTACGGCGGGGTTGGTGGTGAGGTAGAGGAGGGTGGCGCGCATGGCTGTTGCGGAGGTGTCGGCGCCTGCGATGCTGGAAGGGATGGATTAGGTTAGAAGTATGGGAGGGAAGGGAGAGACGTACATTTGCAGCAGCGTCTCGGTCTGTGCTTCTCTTTGCGTGAGACCGTGAGCGAGGAACGAGCCCAGCATATCACGCTTCACTTTCTTGTCTGGCCCGAATCTCTCGCCGACAACCTTCTTCCCGATTCTGAAAGCAGATGTGTTAGAAGCAGCTTTCAATCATATTGACCACAGAACATACCCCATTAACTTCCCCATCCCAAAACTATCAGTATCCTTAGGCATAAACCGCCTCAACCCCTTCCAAAAGAAGATTTTCGCGAGCGCAGGCCAGGTGCCCAGCAAGATAATCAAGGGCAGCATAGTATCCATAGTCTCAATATACGAGCTCACATCCTCATCCGCCTCAAGACTCCCAAACGCGCTCCCGAACGCAATATCAGAGATGATATCCAGAACGAGATAATGCAACACACGTGCCATGTCAACGGGTTTGAACTCCTTTGAGGTGGAGAGGTATTTGGTGTCGAGGAGGTGGATCAGCTTGCCGATGTTGTCGTCGATGGACTGCTCTAGGTAGTCGTTTTCTTTGCCGGAATACTTTTCATTCATTCATTCGTAAGTGAGCCACAACTTACTTAATGCGCTTTGAAGAAGAGTAATAAGATAGGATGGATATACGTACGCCCACAGCGCACTTTGCTCGCAGCTCTAAATGCCGCTCCTCATTCCGCTCCGAGATCATAGAGTCATACTCCGGCTCAAATCGCAGCCCATCATACCATTCTGACTTGCGATACGGCGAGCGAACAGCAGCCATGCGGCGCAGGATATTGGGGTCGCTGGTCACGAGCTCATTTGGACCGAGTCGTGCGAGCGATCCTATCTCAGTTAGTGAACAATTCCTTGAATCATTGTGAGCTGGAGAGAGGGCTACCGTATTTCTCGCACACCTCGGCAGTATCCAAATGAAATCTTCCACCCAACGCCTTGCGAAGCAGCCACGCTTTTGAAAACCCAACGAGTGGTGGGCCGGGGATATGGCGCAGACGATGCCAAGTGCGGAGTCGCGAGATGAAAATATACCCACCGAGGGCGACAAGCACAATCCAGATCTTGGGAGAGAAAGCCATCTTGCTTTGGGGTGGTCCTGAGTGAGCTTTCGGGGTGTGGAGGGGAGTCGTGGCTTTAAGAGGGCGGGGTCGTGTGGTGGGGTAGGTGCTGTAGCTCAGGGATTCAGATGGTGCCCGACGGGATGCAGCGGCGGTGCGGCGGGCATGCAGGTGCTTCCCGTGCAGGGATGTTGAGTGGTGGAGGGGACTTCGATGGTGAGCAGATAGCAATTGATGTTTGCGCAATAGATAAGGAAATAGTATTTAGAGGAACCACTTGGTCCTTAGAGAACTGCTAGTAGCGATGGAAGTTAGAGCAAGAGTCATTTCATGTAAGATTACTCCTAGACTATGAGTATAAACGGGTACTCAAACCAAAATCGCTTTTGGTAGCTCGGGGCTTCATTGTCCCAGGTTATCTGGAACATTGAGCTGACGCGCAACAAGACTCGTTGCTGGATGATTCACTTGAACGTTCTCGTGTTAGGTGGCTAGAGACTTGAAAGCATGAAACCAAGACTTTGCAGCTGAAGGTTTAATTGCGCACCTCAAACCTAACCCCGCTCATCTAACACCAAGAATGCTATAACATATATTCCTTTCCTCATAAATCATAATTCATACCTCCGTTCCCCTCCTCAACCAAACTTAAACCCCCTATTCGGATCCCACGTCCCCGCACCCTGTCTCTGCCCCGCCTGACCCTGCTCTTTCCCCGGCTCCTGCCCCCCAAACTTAATCCCCAACTCCGGATTCCACGTCTGCGGCATGATCGGCGGCGTCGTCATGCTCGCTATACTGGCTCTCTGCGGGATCGGGGCGGGGATATTCTCGTTTTGCGGGTAGACTGGTGTTTGCTCGCCTAGGAAGAGGTTCTGCGATGGAGGCGGAGGGCCGTGCGATGAGGAGCGCGTGTTATATGTACGTGGTTGCTGGGGTTGTGGCGAGAGGGTTAAGTTTGATAGTGGAGGGAGCGAGAGGTCGTTCTCCATACGCAAAGCTTCCTCTCGCCGCTCGTATAGGAAGGCTTTACACCCATCCCTAAATCGTCCGACGATCTTCGCGAGGTCGTTGTAGAATTTCCTGCCGACCTCGAGATTGCTGACGATTTCTTTGTACTTGAAGTATGCGTTCTCTAGTTTCTGGAGGGCTTGCTCGCGCTCCCGGGAGCTGGTGTCGCCTTTCCTTGCTGCGACGAATGAGGCATTCGCAGCTTCCAGCTGTGCTGTGAGACGATCCTGCTCATCGGACTCGGCCTTCACAGCCGCGATATCCGGATCGTATTTCTGGAGGCGCTGCTCGAAGAAATCTTCGAAGTGGGCGGGGACGAGGATCTGGCTTGGATATTCACGTTCTAAACGTGCGGCTTCGGCGAGGATGCTGTTGTTGATGTCGTCTTTCTTAGCTTTCTCGCGCAGGGCTTCGATTTTTCGCCGGCGTCGGGACTCCAGACGGCTGACTTCATTTAGACTATTGCGTAGCCGCGAGACTTCGCTTTCGAGCTTAGGAGGGATGGCTACGCGGCGGCTGCTGGGCACGAAGTTGCCGATGTCGCGGTCGGTGCTGGAGAGGATGCGGAGCATATCTTCGCATTCCCGGAACTTGCTGACCACAAGCTGATCGCTGTTTCCTGCACTTTTTAGATAGCCGTCGATTTCATTGACCTGGGCGTATAGTTTTGCCGCCGCAGTTTTGGAGTCGGGACGGGTCCATCTGTCGGTTCCGTACTTCTTGAGGAGTCGATCATTCTCGGCTGCTTCAGCGTTGAGGAGCTCTCTCCCTTCGTTGAAGATTGCATCGTCTGAGGCTTTCAGTTTATTGGTGTCAGAGAAGGATCTTTGAAGTCGGGTTATGGCATCTGCTTGACGGATCTCCTCGGCATGAGATGTCAGAGTTGGTGGTAATCCGAGAGGTTTCTCCAGTGCTTGGAGGGAACCGGGAAGATTGAGGGACCGAAGTGTGTCATGAATCTTAGTTGTCAAGATCTCTAACTCGTCAATGATATTGGTATTAACAAGACGATCTCTTCTTTCCTCATAGATGCTTGCAGCAACATGTACTGCGAAGGGTACAAGCTTAGCGAACAGGGGTGGCCCAAATTCGCCTTTATCCCCAATAAAATCAGCAGGTGCTGATACCTCTTTCGGGATTTTGGCAATAGCCATGGTTGCTCGTTCAAGCGTCTTGAGCTCGGATTTTGGCGGGACAGGACCTAAAATGTAAGCCTTGAAAACCACTAGGATGAAGGTCCTTACTCAGATAAATCAAGTCATTGTCTTTCTCCGCTCTTTTGAGATCTTCAGTGACCTTATTCTTCAAGCCCATCAAGTCACCCAATACGGTTTTATTGAGGTACTTAGCCTCCTTCAGCGCTTCATTGACACACGAAATGCTATCCCTTAGCCTCGCCACCTCTTCCCCATATTTCCTCTTCTCCAAACAATCACACGCCTGTCGATATTGTGCCGCAGCAGCGAAATGATGATGCTTAGCCGTAGTATGGTGTATCCACTCCGAACTTATCGCCTCGCTCTTGACGCCCCAGTCTCCAGCCCCGCCATAGAAATCAGACACCTTGGCAGCCAGCTTCGCGATCGAGGCATCTTTGTAGCCATCCATGACGGCCTTCTGCCAGAAACATTCTTGTGCTTGTGCCAGCAGGAGTTGGGAGAGAGATTCGAGCGTCGAGTCGTCCATGTCTTCTGGAGGGGTCGTTCGCAGTTCTGGGATGACTTCGTTCTTGATGTGTGATATCACACCTGCGGAAAGGCAGAAATAGTTGCATGCTGCTCGTAATCCTTCAGTAGTGCCGCGGTTCGAGGCCATTGCAAGCTGGGAGTAGAGGGCAGCCAGATTGTACAGCACATTGGCCAGTTCGAACTTGAGGTTATTCTGGGAGATTGGTCGCTCGGTATTGTATCCAAGTGCTGGATACCATGTAAAGTCTACTCCAATCTGCAAACCAAATATCAGCGTAAGATCTTGCAAACAAGCGGCTACGCACATCTATAGGGAATTTCCCCCCAATCCAAGAAAGTTGCCCCGCATACGCCGAGAGCTTCTTGATGCCGCTGACGTGCGGTTCTCGGACGTGCACTGCATCCTGTCGTAGTGCATCGATGACCTCCAAGTCCTGCTTGAACATGTCCGGGTGCTGGTCATATTTGCTAGAGATGTATTGCTTGATTGCGGTGGACAAGGCAAGACTGTTCGTTTTGCGGAACGGCAGGAAAAGGATGTTGCTGTGGGCGGATTAGCAGCTGAGGTGGCCCGGTAGAAATAGCAAGACGGGGGCAGTGAGTACTTGGCCATGATGAATCCATACAAAGTGAGTCTGTTGACGCGTTCGGGGTTGATTCTGTGCACGCGTTTTGTTAACCTGATGTTGACGATGACTTCATCGGGCCTTGAATCACAGGCAAAAATCAGGCAAAAGTTGAGAGTTCTCTCATTGGCCCACCCCACATTGAAAGGAGACCTTCTCCATTGGAGCTACATTCTTTTGAAAAACTCGGTTGGCTGGTCAATATTCGCAGACCCTGCTCCCTCTTTACTAGCATCTTTCTTTTTCTTATTAGCAGCCTCAAGTCCCACCCAAAGGGATATCTCCACTTCACGTGACGATCTACTCCCCCTTTATTCATTCAAAACTTTTTACCAGTCTTCCTTAAAGAACTATACATTATTATAATCTATTTTTACCGCTTTATACAAACCTCCTTATAATCAAGGCTAGGAGATAGAACAAGTGTCTACCACAATCGCTTGTATATTATACACGTGACTTGACTTTTTACCTAGTAAACATACTCTCCTTTTTGATATTAGTAGAAACACACTCGATGATCCGACTCGAAGAGAATCTAATCGATCAGGACCACCGATTGAACAGTCAGCAGACTGGTTCTAAATATTGCATGGATGGGGCCATCCATGCAATGTCCTTTTATGCACTCTAACAAATGCACTTTTCCGTCCCCTCAATTTCATCGCTTTTTTCCCCAGATACCCGAGCTGCTAACATCGATCTCCAAGGAGGAAAATAAAATCTCCTAATTAGTCAATGGAGCGTACGATCCGAGACTGGAAAGCTCGTCTGAAAACGGCCATTCATCCAGTACTGCAGCAGGGTGATTTATCACCCTGTTCCGTCCCGGGCACGGTATCCTCCTTGCAGTAGCCATCCCCACCCTTTTAACGTTTCTTCCCTAAAAGGCGTCAACGTTCCTAAAAGGCGTCAAGGGCGGAACTGTTGTCTATCCGCACCAAACCCAGCGCGGCTCTCCTCGTCCGAAACACTGTTCCAAGTAGTCTGCACCTGCACCATCTGAGGAAGGTTCTTCTCTCGTCCCTCAGCCCGCCCACCTTCGCCATTCTCCGAATCTCCAGCGAACGTGGTGTCCGTTCTGGTTGGGACGCTGCTGCTAAAAGTGATTGTAGCGAAGCTCGGCAGGGACATGATGGCCTTTGAAGCTCGGGCCATAATGCTGTCTGGCATGATCTTTTGGAGAAACTTGTCGAAGATTTTGCGCAAAGGCGGGAGACAGGCGACGATGATGGTGATGCCGACTTCAATGATGGAGTAGATGCTGAGGTTTACGGCGCCATATAGGTAGTCTTGCTTGAGGTTGAGGACTTTGTGGAGTTCCCATAGCTTGATGACCGATAGACCGGTACCTCTAAGTATTCTGATTAGACCTCACTTCTCAAGCCATGTGCACAAACGGAACGGGGAGCTTTCTTACAGTAATGCCAGCACGAACACAAGCCTAATCCCCAGCTTTGTCCGTCGTGGCAAGTTGATTTCTCCGAGGTAGACCATGGGAGAGGCGGCATACACTAGGTCTGTGACGATGTTTGCCGATGCCTGTACGTACGCACCCGCTTGCCTCACAGCAAGTGGCCAGCACGTGCCCTTGACCGCCGGATTCCACATCATTGCCATGGGCCTGCACTCGCCGAGATGGCTGCAGGTGGGGATGATGAAGTTGCAGACGACGACGATCACAACTGACATCCATATCACGGCTCGGAAACCCCGCCGGAATGCAAGAGGCATCAGGTATGCGCAGATGCTTAGCTTCACGAGGAAGATAGCGTACACGTTGAGAGACTGTGCCGCGAAGATGAGGTGCATGGCCGTCACCCTCCGCCCGGGAGTCAGGAATGGGTCCTCATCTATTCTCCCTTCGCCGTTGTAGGCCCCGAGAATGGCTACGACATTGGCTGCAGTGTTCATTATCTGAATATTTGTAAGTATTTATAGGTTTATAGAGGGCATTGCAAAGGGAGAAATAGATTTGAGATGACTTACCACGCCAGCAATCATCAAGTACTCGCTCAGCCCAAATTTTGGGTTGAGCCGGAACCTCACTATCAGTCTCCATACCAGGAAGATTGCAGCGAGGATAGTGATGATGAGAGTGGTGATGATGATGGGGTACTTCCGGTCCGGCAGCGTTTCTCCGGCCATGGTTCGTTCCAGCGCCAAGACCAAACCACACTATAATCGGATATTAAGGAACGGCGGAGCCAAAGTTGGAAGGCTCATTAGGGAAGCTAGATGGGTGTAGGAAGGACGGTTGTCTGGCAGTTTTCCGTGAAGGATCAACGAACACGAGTGCCCAGCGATGTTCGGTGTTCAACATCAAGATAAATGCTTCTCTACACGGCACTCAGAAGCTTTGTGTATGTAATAGGATGGATCAATGAGGGAGATTCGAGGGTGGAGTGCGAGGTCTAGTAGTCTCCTGGCCCCTCCCGAGCGGCACGGCAGATGGCCAATTGACGGGCTAACCATTCAGTCGGTATCGGGCCTTTCCCTCATGGTTTGAGTGATCTGAGGACCGAAATTGAGAACGTATCAAAATTGAGCCGTCGTGTCGGTCAGATCGGTCTTGAGAAGAAGCACATATAACCTCGTATGTCCAGCGGGTGTCTCCATCCACCTCGCAAAGCCAGGATGCTCAGCTCGCCTGCGTGGGGAGTGCTGCAGGGCAAGACTATCTTCCCCTCTCGGGCGAATCAGTGGCGCGGCACCTGCTGGGCCTGACTCCGTCTTGGCTTTCCCATGGCTTGCATCTCGTCGCTCAGATCTCTTCGGGGAACGGGGGAGCGTTCCCGCGCGCAAGCGGCCCCTGAAAAAGTTGGGGTTTCCCATGAACTTTTGTTTTTGCTTTGCTTTTTACCGGTGGCTGCTCAAGGGTGGCCGGAGAAAGCAGAAGCAGGAATCAGGATGCAGCCAGGGATACGCGTTTTCGCGTTTCGCGACGCCGCCCAGCGCCTGAGGGGCACATTTTATGCACGGTACACGGGGGGAACAGGATCCGCTGGCTGGTGGATTATTGAGCGGGAGGGAATGCCCGCAGGGCTGATCCCCTCTCCGCCCCCTCCAAGTCCACACTGAGTCCGATATCTGCAGCTCACCCAGCCCCTCTCAGAACACAAATGAACTCGCTAAAGGGTCAGCAAAACCCACGCTCCTAGAAACACGATCACTCCATCAACTTCCTTCAACAAGTTCAATAACCAGAAAAGATGAAGAGAGCGAGAGGGAAGAGGGCTCATCAGGTATCTACTCTACCTGGTACGGTCCATCCTTGATATTATGCAAACAAGTCTGCGTTGAAGAGGTTGCAGTAGAAGCAAAAGCTGGTGTCGATAACAACAACGGCAGAGCCGCAATCAGAGAGAGCATAGTTCGGGGAGAAATCTTCAGGAGTGAAGGGACAAAGCAGTGATAAATGAGGGGTTGGGGACCCCTCTCTTGAAATCTGAAAGTAAAAGTACGCTCCGTAAGTAGCGGTCAGACCGTAAGATGCTCTGCCCAGGATGAGCCGCTTCTTACTAAAGGTTACATCTGAGGGGCTCAGCCTGGACTGGTCCTCGTAGAGTCGTAGCCGAAATTCCTCCCCTTTCCAGGCTCCAGCCCCGACAGACCCCACTATCGCACCTCCTGACCCAACAACATCCAGTGCCTCGTCGGCTACCAAACCCTACAAAAAGCTTCCAGAAAAGCCTGGATCTGTTCTCCCTTACCCACAATCCAGAAGCCCCTGTAGAGTTCGCATCCGGGTGTGCTCTTTGGTGATAGCGCCTCCCAGCGGAAGCAACCCCACGTTATCTTCAGCGCGTTCTGCCATCATCATTGGAGGAGCCGTTCACCTGGTCCTTGCTTGAGTCGTGTTGACCATGTAACTGCGATGCACATGCACAAGGGACATGTTATCCCCACATCTCCGAACCACTATTGCGGGTAATCCGGCTCTGGAAAAGGCGATGATACCGGTTGCTTGCATGCTTGCAACCCAGTCTGCCGTCCGCAATATGTATAACTATCGGGGAGGAGACGCTCCTCTTTCTCTACTTTACCTTTGTCCCATCTCCCTCTCAGGCTTCTCGACCAGCCGACGTTCAACATGAGATATTCACTTCGTTCTGAGTCTGCCTTGCAACTGCTCAATCTCATTTCTTTGGTTGCTGCTGCTTTCCCCAATCGCCCACGAGATACTACCTTCGCGGCAGCCCAAAATCAGACTTACGATTATGTTATTGTCGGTGGAGGTATAACAGGCTTGGTTGCTGCCAACCGCTTATCTGAGGACCCAACCAGTACGTGTCTCGAAGTGAACTGGAATCCACGCAACTTACTTTCTTCATTACAGAGTCAGTGATTGTTATTGAACATGGTTATGTTGACAATAGCCCTGCCACCTACATTCCGTATCTGGCAACAATTCTCAACGTGGCCGATCTATATGATCTTTACAGTGCTCCTGAGCCATATCTCCTGAACATGTCCTACCTAGTTACCGTTGGTAATGTTGTGGGAGGTGGATCTATTGTTAATGGTATGGTGTACGATCGAGGCTCAGCCCCAGACTATGATGCTTGGGAAGAGCTTGGAAATGATGGCTGGGGTTGGGAAGATCTGAAACCGTATTTCTACAAGAGCAACCATTACACAGCTCCATCAGAATCGACGACGAAAGAGTTCAACATCAGCTACGACGCCGCTGCATACGGAAATGGACCCGTGCAAGTCTCCATCCCCAGCTACCAGTACCTTGACTACAAGACAATCTTCAACTCCATGTTCGCCGAGAACGTCACTTTTCCAGTGGATCCTATGGTGAACCCCATGGGTGCTTACTGGGGTCCCAATGATATTGACAATGCCACCGCTACGCGTTCAAATGCTCACGTCACGTATTACGTTCCGGTTGCCTCAAGACCGAATCTTACGTTACTTCCAGCAACCAAAGTTAATCAGATCCTTTTCTCTCAGGATCTCACTGCGACTGGTGTGCAGATAGTTTCTCGCGCCGATGGCTCTGTGTCACAGGTCTTTGCTAGAAAGGAAGTTATTCTGGCGGCTGGCGGAGTCTTTACACCCCATTTGCTCATGTAAGTCCATCTTCTCATTCCCCTATGTCTTGATGTCGTCGGTTATCTCGCTAGAGACTTAGTTCCCAAATATGTCTCAGGTACATGTGGCTCGCGAGACACTCTCTCCACTTTGAATTTACTCGCTTCAAGCAATACTAACCAATGGTTTCGGAATCTAGGAATAGTGGAATTGGCCCCAAGGATGTTCTCACTGCTGCAAATGTCACGGTCAAAAGAGATACACCAGCAGTGGGGTCTAATTTTCAGGATCACTACCCGCTGTATATGACTTACAACCTATCCAACACCGCATTCCCAAATCCACTTACCATCGGCTCCAACGCCTCATTCAATGCTTCAGCCTACGCACAATACGAGGCCGACCGTCAGGGTCCCTACTCGCTCGGCCGCGGCAACGCATTCGCCTTCCTCTCCTTCCAACGCTTCTCCTCCAAATACCAATCCATCACCGCCTCACTCGCCGCCCAAAACCCCCTCGACTACCTCCCACCCCGCTACGCCAGCACCCCCGCCCTCCTCGCCGGCTTCAAGAAGCAACGCGACATCCTCATCAACCGCTTCCTCGGCGACGACGCCGCCGTAGGCGAGATCCCCATCCAGCCCTGGGGCCACACGACCGTCGCGCTCGAGAAGCCGCTCTCCCGCGGCCACATCACCCTCAACACGACCGATCCCACAGCCTTCCCCATCGTGCAATGGAACGCGCTGCAGAACCCGATCGACGGGCAGATCCTGTCCGAGCTCGTGCGCTGGAACCGCGTGCACTGGTCGCGGCCCGAACTCGCTGGCTACGATCCCGTCGAGCTGTTGCCCGGCGCGCAGTACACGACGGATGAGGATATCATCTACCATTCGACGCTGTCGGGGGCACTGGAGCCGTCGTATGCGCATCCGTCTGGCAGCTGTGCCATGATGCCGGAGGAGCTGGGGGGTTGTGTGAGTGATCAGTTGTTGGTGTATGGCACGCAGAAGCTCTCGGTCATTGATGCGTCGATCATCCCGCTGATTCCAGCGACGCATTTGCAGGCGACGATGTATGCGGTTGCGGAGAAGGCGTCGGATATTATTAAGGGGAGGGGGTAGGTAAACGGGGGATAGGGGATGGGGGCTGTCTTCTTTTCTTTGTTATAAGGAAGGAGATGGCGAGAGTAAATATGAGAGTTCTCAACCTTAATTTTTTGCAGTAGTGGATTTCTGCAATATAATTCGCCGTTGTGCAGTTTTTATGATTCATTGATCAGGATCCTAGGTTGCGGATCATCTTGAGATGTTGTTTTCTGGTGTTTCAATATAATCTGCAATTTTCGAAACGCCCTAGGATCTGCATAGCAATGGGAGAAGCCCGTAAGCTCCAGCTGTCAGCTACACCCAGGAATTCCCATGAATCCTCCCCTCTCCCTCCAATTTACTTTTTAACTTTTGCATGTCCGGTCTCCTCCTAGTAGGAGAGGGGGTTTAGACTATTGCTTTTCTCGCCGCAACGCTGTCAGATACAAAAGTCAGGTTGGATTGAGGTTCTAAGTAGTGAAGTAAATCCAAGTCTCGGTGTAGTTGGATAAAGGGAAAAGAAGTTAAAGAGCACTAGAAATGTCCGAGGCTCCGATCCCGCTGGGCATGACTCTCAGCAAGACGATCTGATACTCGGCAAGTGCTTTCTTACCGAGATAGAGTAGCTTAGCTAGTAGGAGCACCTATCATAGAGGAGAACCTCAGCTAGGGCATCGTGGCATGTGCACGAAGCGATGTGTAACATCAAAATAGTCATACTGCATGACAAAACTCCGCCGTGGAAAGACACGTCGACAACAACGCCCTTTCCTTAACTTATAAGTAGGCAGATGAAGTCGAGTTGGATAAGTTAACTGATTGCTGTTTCTCCAAAGTCATATTAACCAGCGTTCGTCCTCAACTACAGTACTTCTATCGAATCTATGTCTTCCTAGCTCTTTGTACCTGCTGGAGGTGAGAGTTCGATTGTTTTTGCCACAATCATCATGCCTTTAATTTTCACAAGCCATCCACTAATCTGCTGGAGGCGATCAAGAAGTTGTTCTAGGGATCCTTGACTCGAGCTCTCCTTTAACTCCCTGCCAGTCTTGCTCAAGAATTGGCTTGCACGCTCGTAATCTCGTTGTTTTGAATAGGTGAATGCAAGTTTCTTGCATGACGACATCGTGTAACTATGTATGCGTCCGTACCTTTCGACGTCAAGAGTGTGTAGCCTTTCAAGCCACGAAGTAGCTTCCGCCTGGCGACCAGTTGTACTCAAGATTTCCGCAAGCATGTCCATCACATCTGCAACGAGGGTCGGTGGCATCGTATCATCGTGATTATGTAGAAGCTCTTGAAGTATATCCTCGGCCTCTTGCATTCGTCCTTGGAGTTGGCAGAACCGAGCCTTGTAATAACGATGTCCAGACTCGGTAACGATCTTGGGTGCAGTAACATTGCCGAGCAGCTTGTGGGCGTTTTCAAGAACCGTATTGCTTTCGTGATCTTTGATGTTGGTGTTCAACTAGCCTCTGGGTCGGGGTCGATATGTGGTGGTTTTAGTTTAGTCCGCGGTGAAAGACGCGAATTTGTAACTAAGCTGTCACGAGAAGTTTGACCTTTGACCAGCGCCAGCATCACGAACCCGCAACGCGACCTACCAGCCATACATCACTCGATCCAATCTGAATACTGAATTCAAAAGTTTCCTTGTCTGCCAGTCAAGATGGAGGGTTGGAACTGGACCGCGTTCTGGATCACGGCCGTGTGTCTTGCGATCTTGACCTTGGTCGGTCACTATGCACAGGAACAACGGCAACGCATTCTCGTCGGCTTCGGCCATTTTGTCTGGACATACTTTCTCGTTCCGGTTGCAAAGCTGCTGTGGCTACCAATTGTAACGCTCTTGAAGCTACTTCGGTGGCTATTGAAGGCAATTTGGAGCCTCCTGATACATATGTTTTGGTATCATTGGGAATTCTTCATCGGCGCCGGCATCACCACCTCAGCACTGGTCACAACTTGCGTTTACGGAACCTGGTCGTGGGATGTCGGATTGTTCCCGACGCTCATATGCTTTGGTGTTGACTTCGCGAGCTTCATTATAATGTTGCTGCAGCTCCGCTGCCATTGGAAGCAATGTCAGCTTGGCGGCTGGCAGCGCCTGAAAGACAATGGGGAGATTCTTGATATGAAGGGACCACAGGAGAATTGGTGCTATCGTGCGATACAGTTGGCCTTCGCCGCTATCTTCTTCGACGCTGTGACCATTGCCGTACTTGAAGGTGTGAACAAGGGTATCATAATCGGACTATCACTGGATATTTCCTCCCTCCTGTGGTGCCGGTTTCTCTTGTTCTGGAGCGAATATATGCGCCCGAGATTCGAGAACTGGGGCTGGGTCAAGATCAGACCTTGGCTTTAACGAAGATCCCTTCCTATTCTTTAGATGGTCGCCCCAGCCTGGAGTGGGTCATGCTTTTTGCCGTTCTTAGATGGTCATCCCAGCCTGGAGTGGGTTATGCTGAGGGGACCGTCCCCCTTGAACAAAGGTGGCTTTTGCCAGCCCAAGATGAGTTTGGCCTTCACGTGGCCTTGGGTGTCAGTATTCGGGGTTTAGGTCTACTAATAGCATGGATAACATAACAACAAAAACAAATCGACCTTCAAGAACCTCGAAGAAGCTAACAAACTCGAAATACAATCTAGAACAGCAGTCGGGCACTCGCAGCAACAGCAGAAAGAGAGGAACGGAGAAGACAAAGGTATAACTCCTTGAATCCTAACTCTCTGGTAATCATAGCAATCATTGACGCGTCTAGTACGTCCATCAGCTGCAATTTCCACACATATTCCACCACGTGACTACGATGGCTGTCAGTTCGTCCAGCTTGAAAAGGCTTGGAGCTATCCGGCCCGCACTTTCTCCATCCTCCGCGCCAAAACCTGCTACCGGCTACAAACCATCGCAGCGCGAATCTCGGAGATTCAAGCTCACAGCTCGTCCGAGCTAGACACCATATTCAGATGCCGCCAGCACATCGAACTACAATGCGGGGGCTTCACCCATGTTCGGTCTACGAAAGGACGCGCTTTTGTTACGATTTGCCATCACACTTCTTGGACTTTCAGCATCAATTTCTCCAGGATCAGTACCGATGCTGCCACTCATATAATCCAAGAAGTTACAAGGGCTTCACTTCAGATCTCTGTACCATAGTTATAATCTCTGCAACTGCGAAGTCCACTTGATAGCAAAACAGTTGATCTTCGGTCCACCACAGAATTTGCAGCAATAATAGCACTCTGTATCGCCACTTATGTGATGCAGACAAAACCGCAAAAAGTGCAACGAAGAAAAAAAGCAGTTATTCCGTCATCAGAGCAGCCAACGATACATCTGCTGCGAGATGGGAGTACTTCGCAGAGAGCCATTTCGCAAATACACTCTGTTCGGTGGTCCAAAATGCAAAATCACGACGACCCAGCCATCCAAGTTTAGGTGTACTCTTCTGCAAAACATTGCTCCAGCTGAGGGTCGGGAATGTCCAAGGTACAGCATCCTGTATTGATAGTGCGATGCAAGGGCTGTGCCCAAGACAACCGTAACCTGCCAAATTTGCGCAATGGCTGCCATAATCGCTGTGATGCCTTGCACAAACCCAGGAATACGGAGCTTGAGGTTCACCACCAATTATGGTCGACAGAGCAATCCTAGCTGAGGAAGAAGATGCTCGAACTCGAGGGCATCCAACTACTACCCATGTGAGAATTCCAAAGAAACGAAGCCTCGGCCTCATTGCTCTTCGTGCAGAGGACTAAAGCTTTAAGGGGGTTTCCAGGACTGGGGGGTTGTTGCCATCAGCTTGCTCCAGGGATTCATCGGTGTGGCCAGGAATGCTTTGATGAGATGAACTCATGAGTGGTGAAGAGGGTTCACGTATGGGAGGTGTGACAACTGAAATGAATGGATCGGACCATTGTGCATCAGTAATGGGTGTGGTGGAGATGGAGGGATTGATATGAATGCAGTGGGAGCGACGATGATCTACAGTAAAGCGTGGTGGGGCCTCGTGTCTGGTCCTAGCATGGCGCTTACAGGGGCACCCTTCCTCGTTTGGGGACAGCAGATTACTTTAGAGCCGTACCGTGCACACGAGCGACCAAACCCGCCCATAGATTCTTTTTCCTAGAACACGAAAAACTTATATGAGTCACTGTTATAGTAAATGGTGCGATACTAGTAATAGAAAGGATTCTGAAGCCTGAAAATTGAGGCATAGGCGTGGTGGTCGCTCCTGAGTACCAGAAGCTGGGATATCGAGCTATCTCTTGACGTAATCGTCGAAAGTCTGCTGAAGTTCTGCTGATAAACCATGCAAATTTACTACTCTATTATTTCAAATATCGGTTATCCCATACCGTAACGTTTCCGATGCGTGAGAAACTACTTAGACTTCATGCGCTCATTCAGCTTTAGAGTCAGGACCGGTCCCAAGTTTGAGAAGTCGGACTCTACCTGAGGCGTAGATTCGAGGCCATTGAATACGTCAGCAGTCCAAAGCTAGTTCTGCTACCGCATCTATGAACTACTTGTTCGAATGTATTTCCCGACATGAAATATGGTAAATCTACACGAACACCATGGTAAATTCGACTGAGTCACTTTTCCCGTCTAGAATTATAGTATGGACCTTGAATCTGGGCATTGCAGTGATAGTGATGAGGAGTTCGTGCGCGAGCATGCGCTTTACTTCCGGGGTCGCGATCTCAAAGAGATTGATCCGAGAGAGATCAGGTCCCGCCGGAGGGTGGTACGACAGTTCTATTGTCCATATGTAATGGACGATTGGCCAAACTTTATTGCGATACAAGTTCCATCTTTTCCTACAATCTTATTCCCGCTCTGGGTACGTAATGGTGGTATGATTAGGAGATATTTGCTAATATGAATTCAGGTATTCATCGATAGAACATATTTTGAGCAACCGTGGGGATCTATGAAGACTAGAGAGGTCTACGGCTTGATAATTACGTTCTATCTGTTTCTCTCCATCTTCGGCTTTATCATATACGACATGATGATAGGCATAGATATTTGGGGGGACCAGAAGTCTAGTACAGAGAAAACTCGAGAAGGCACGCATCTGCTGCAGAATAAAAAGGAGTTAAGACAATACGGAACCCTCGTTGAAAGCAAGGTCATTCGTAGGAAAAGAAGCAAAAGATTCCTTGGGTGCACGGTGCAACAGGTCAGTGCCGTTGGGTGGTTGCTGTGGTTAGTGCTTGCTGCTGCCTGTGGGGTCGTAGGTTGGAGAAATAGTACTTGTGCGTGAGCAAGGCATATTAAACAGTCAATTATACTCTCATTTTGAATGCTGCATTAGTTGGGATGCACCACAGGTCGGATAATAAGCCCGCCTGGTTTATACGCCCGCCTCCGATCGCCATGTATATATGTTCAAAATATGAAGAAACGGATATATCAACATCCGTGCTATATAAAACTTAGGACTATGCTGAGAATAATACATCTTAATAATTTTGAGAGATACAAGGCTCGATTGGGTAAAACATACCTGAATCCTGTGCTCGACAGATTGTTCCCATTTCACCGGGGTACTCGCAGTAGGCAGGTAGAAGAACTTGTCAAACGGGGTAATTCTCAGCGCCTGGTCCTGAGACATCATTATTCTGATCATGATTCAGAAAGGGGGAAGGAGATATCTACTTTCAGACCTGCGACTGCAAGTGTATTACCGCAGCTGACTCCCAAGTTTGCATCCACTTACACTGAACACAGCAAAGAGCGAGCTAAACCTCTACGCCTTGTTTATTAAATTAAAACTGCCTTTATGAACATAGACCTCTTCCCTTTCGAACAGTTCAACTCTACTTGTCGTAGAATAAAGGATGTAGAAAAGGACGAGACAAAAGAGTGTGAGTAAGACAACTCGCGAAAAGAAGATTCGTGGGTTGAGTATTGTCCTGTTTGCAATTGGGGAACCCATAACGAGTAAGGTGCTTCAATGCATGGAAAAGTTGGAGGGAAGAAGAAGAAAACAGAAGGGTGCGTATTGGGAAAGGAAGCTGATGTTGCATTGCATTGTGGAAGGTGCGTTTATCAGTTGGAAATCACGTGGATCTGCACCCCAGCTAGACCAAGGTAAGAGCTAGAGCCATTGCTCTGCGTACAGTACCACACCATCCCGAGTAATTATTAGTATTCAGAATGTCCCAGAAGAGTTCGAACAATCAAACACTTACTTGATTCTATCTAAATATTCAAGTTGTCCCAGATCTTTTAGAACATTCATAGCCACCAGCTCTACGCATGAAGAGATTGAAGAGCTATGTACGTGGAGCAACGGCGCGAGTTCCTACCACAGCCTATATATACAGCTCCATCGCCCCTAGAAGACTTCGGTTGCTTCCTGTCGAGAATCGGGATCGACGATATAGGCATAATTGAACGGGGTTTTCAAACCTAAAATTTAAATTGCATTGTTCGATATCTATCTGCTCTATTGAAAACGAAAAGGAAATATGGGTATAACTCGTTGCATCTTCTATTCATTACTCGTTGTCCAATTCTTGTCAAGATCGTTATGAACTTGTCCAACCTGTGCCCAGCACCGCCTCCTTCAACCCTCAGGAGTCGGCGGCAACAAGCGGTCACTCCTCTGCGGCGTCCCCGTACTCCTCTCACTCGCCTCGCTCGTCGACGTACTCGTAGGCGTCAGGCTATAACTCGAAGCCGAACTACTCCCCGTCTGCTCCCTCTTAAGCACCGGCTTCATCTCCACCCACCTCCGCACCACATCCGCCCTCTGCTCCTCCGTCGAATTCTTCATCTCCTCAAACCCCTGCGCGAAATGCGCTGCCAGGATAAAACTCAGTGTATCCGACCCCAGCTTCTGCTTCAGCGACTTGAACAGCGCGCGCATCCCGTACGACTTCCCGTGGATCACCAGCCCCCGCAGCGGGAACACGAAGTTAAACGCGCCCTTGCCTAGGCCCTTGCCGAAGCCCTTCCAGCCGTCGCGGCGTGCGCCTTTGTATGGCTCGTAGATGATGCCTGCTTTGGACTTGGCGACGTTGACGGGCCAGTGCAGGATTGCGGAGCCGATCGAGCCCATGGTGCTCAGGATCGGGTTCGCACCGCTCATGTTGGACACCATGAAGTGCTCGGCGGTCGGGTACTCGCAGGGTCGGTAGAGCTTCAGCTGGTTGACGTCTAGGATGCCTGCATCCCCTAGCACGGCGGCTGCGAATGCACTCAGACGAATATCCTCGGTGTGCGAGCCCTTGGTGCTGATTTGCCATACGGCTATTCGCTCGGGGGCTACCATGCATTTTAGTCTAGGAATGTTCAATTGTGCGTGAAAGCTAGCAGCGCCAGCCTCGCAGCCTTTTTCCTCGCGGATCTTTTCTCCAAGCTCCTTTGCTCGCTCTAGTGTTTCGGGCTTGAGAGCTATGGATATCGCCTCCGCTAGCCGATCAGCCGTGAGGTCCTTATATGGGATTGGGGAGGGTCCAGCACCGGCTCGGGCGACCATGGCTCCCCAAAACGGTTGGTCTCCGAAGAAAGGAACGATAACCGTGGGCCGTCCGAGAGCAATGCCTGCGGCTGTTGTACCTGCTCCACCGTGATGAACGACCGCGGAAACGTGTTGGAAAAGCCAGTCATGTGGGCAGTTCCCTAACATGAAGACTCCCTCTGGTTTGTCTAATTCATCTCCTCCTAGCCCACCCCAGCCTTTCGAGACTAGAGCTCGTTGTCCCGTCTTTTTAATGGCTTCAAAGATCAGCTTCGTCATGGCATTTGGGTCATCGACGACAATAGAACCAAAGCCAATGTAAACTGGTGGAGGGCCAGCAGCGAGAAATTCCGCGAGGTCTGATGCGGGTTGATAATTGGATGCCAGAGAAAGGAAGTAGAAACCGGAGATAGTAATATAGCGGCCCCAGTCTTTGGGCTTTGGAATCAGTGCTGGGGACCAACAGTATGTGTATGGTATTTGCAGCCGGTGAAGCACAGTGGTAGCGGCTGCTTGTGAGAGAGTGACCAATTTGAGGGTGTCTTCCCTAAAATGGTTGATGATGTCGCCTAGTCCTTGCCAGGTCATCATGTCGACCAGCGTGTAGGTGAGTTCATTGGTCATGCTCCCACTCGCGTTAGACGATTTAATATTCGCAATCGGGTGCGGAAAGTCCTGCGTTGGTGACCAAGGCATACTTGAGATATCATCAACATCTGAAATCAATAAAGGGCCGCAGAGGGAGGACTTACGTGAACATCAGATGCAATGGAATCCCTAGCTTCTCTGCACAATGAATATGCGCGAAACTCGGCGGGTTCGCAATGATAGCATTCGCAATAAAAGGCTTCACCCTCGGCGCACCCTCCTCCCCCTCTCCAGCCTCATCAGCATCAGCACAAGATTTCCAGCAGCCCTGCAAAATCTCAGCCATGCCCTTGCGTCTCTTCCCCACATCTCCAGCCTTTAGGGAATCCATCCCCGGTATCAACCCCGGGTTCTTAACCATAAACGCCATCAACTCTGCAGGGTCGCCACCAATGTTGAAGAACTCCAATCCATTCTCCTCAACGAATTTCTTGAATGTTCCGTGTGTAGCTAGCCGCACTCGGTGGTTGTATTTAGTCTTAAGCTCGATCCCGAGAGCCACGAAGGGCTGCACATCTCCCCGCGATCCCACGACATGTATGACGATATTCAACGGCGGTGGAACGTCTGCGGATGTGGCAGAGGCGTATGTTGTGATGGGCGAGGCTGGTGTCTCAGCCTCTTGCTCTTGCTGTTCCTGTTGCTGTTGCGCATCTATTCGAATCTGCTCAATCTGTTTCGCGAGCACCGCATCGGTTTCGTTTATTCGTATGTCGAGCCGTCCGTCATCTGGTCTCCTGATTAGCTCAGATACTATAGGTTTGAGGCATTGGGCAGCTCACCTCGCACTTGAGTCTGGGTATTGAAGCCGTCTTGGCAGACGTCTAGAACACGCGTTGATTCGTTGTATGCTGGTGGCGCATTTCCGTTCGTAGGTTGAGGGGCTGCCTCTGAGTAAGTTGGAGGGGCGTTTGAAGCCATGGGAGCAATGCCACAGCAATGGATCTGCTTGTTGAGGATAACGTCACGTCTCTGTACCCCACAGTTTGAAGAATGGTCGCAGACCTTAGCTGAAGCAAGCACCGCTCAAAGAAGCACAGCAACAAAGAGGAGGAGAGGTAGGAGGTAGACTCGGGTCAGCAAAAGGAGGGAAGGGGTCTAGTCATGGCTGATGTTGAGCGCAGATATACTTGGCAGCCGCTTGATGTGGGGGGAGGCGTCGTAAACTTAGCGCCCTAGATCTGCATCAGGCATGCTGAATAAGGCAAGCCAACTGCAATGCTGACAGGGGCATCGCCCCTCAAGAGCTAGAATTTAGCGGTGCTTCCCCTTGGTTAAGCGAGCGACTACTTTTCAGATGGCGGCGAAGAGGGCATTCTCTTTCTTTCTGACTGAGAGGGCGCAAATTCTGCAAAAGGTCTGTTGTTCTTGTTTTTTGGTCATCCACAATCTCACAAAAGAGTTTGACGCAGCTTTCCCGTGCCCTAGGACCGTTGATTGGGCGGTGTGGTTCAAACGAAGCCTCACTGCGAGCAGCATGCACGCCAGCAAAAGGCGCCAAAGGGCGACCCCTGCAAAAACTCACTGCATCTACCATAAAGCCTCACGCAACGGCCCAAAAACTTGGATCTTCACAGGATCTCGTGAATCTTGCTGAATCTTCGAGTTGAAGTACGTTCTAGCAATACCGAAATTTGTCAGCTTCCGCGCAGCGCCAGTTCTATCTGCGGGACGGACGTCTAGTATTTAGAGCTTCGTTGTTTGCAAAGATTGGCGTCTGCGGGAACGTTTCTCTTTGCGTTATTCTTGTACTGGCATTACAAAGTCGCTCAGTTTGTGAAGCCTGACAGAATGTCATTTGAGACAGAGTCCGTGGCAGCTGGATGCCTTCCACCCCTTGATTATGCCGTGGTGGATGCGCAATGCTGCCAGAGCTGCATGCGTCCATTCCCGTTCGTCGCTCTCCCTTCTGATTACGCCCTCAAATAAGCGCTCTAGTAGCGATTAGGTTGCAGAACTAATCGAACATCTAACCAGTGATATTAATACAGGGATAGGGCGGAAGACATCAGAATCCGGGACTGTGTGTAGTAGTGGAGTTTGATCCAATTCATGTGCCTTTCTGCGTTTTATCTTCATCTTGTACTAGAAATGAAGATAATCTTTAGACTGCCTCAATTCTGACGCGCCTGATTTGCACGGCTAAGCTAGAATTTACTTCCTCCATCTTAAATCTTGGGATATCGTCTTCAGAAACCCTTGCTGACATTGTTCTATTTCAAGACAGAAAATTCATAAACAAGGACGGATCGGTACTCACTATAGGGAGATATGTTTTGTAGCTGGCACTGGGTTGGTGAGTTATGCGAACATGCATCGAAGTAGCTTGCGCTGATCTGTTACCTTCTATGTGAAATTCCATACAGCGAGGTCGATGCTGAGCAGGCAATGACCGACTCGTCAACCAAGAAGATACGATGAGACCTCAGCAGGATCCCTATTCGACGCAGGACCCTTCAACACATTGTATTGAATGAAGCTGGTACAACCTGGATCCCGACATTTGTTATTCCTACAGGGTTTCCCAAGGCGAGGACTTTCATATTCCATCATACTTTTCCCCCCTAGAAGACAAGCCCACCACTTGCAGACAGCTGGACGTTGGAATCCTGGATGGAATATCAGAACAAGCATGCCCCTTCTTTGCAAAGAATAGACAGGTCTCTTCTTTGTACGAAATAAACATTGAACAATGCACAAGCCTCTCTTCCTTGAGCACTTCTCAAATTTTCGGTGAGACTTCATCTATCCAAGTTAAGGTCCTCTGCTAATTCAATGGCGTACAAATGGGGGCTAGGCGGATAATCCTACAAGTCCTCGCTGGCTGGCAGCGACTATATCGTCCGTCATGCACTCGGACGCTATATAGACTCTAAATGGGTGCAACGTCGGCGCATCCTCTGCCGTCTACGGATCCGTTGGACCCAGTCACAATTCTTACACCTCAAGTTGGGAACCTCAAGGAAGGATCTCACCCGAGGGGTCCTACGGATTACGTGCTTGAGCCTTCAAGCAAGTCTGCTGGCAAGTCAAAGAGCGAAGGAAAGGGACACCAACAGAGACGTCCGTCTAGCAGGAATGAATTCGACGGACCGCACCAATATATCGTGGAAACCCACTGGATGGCTCACGTGTACTTGTACAAACGTCGGAACCCTCGAGGAAGCAGTTAATTCATGCACTCGCTTCTTCAGAGCAGCTGAGTCCCCTCACCCCGCCGCGAGGCGTAATAAAGTTAAGAAACGGTGCTTATCTGTCACAGGGGCTGCTCAATTGCTCTCATATTTTCGGATTCTGATGTCTTACGTTCTATCCCTCGACCGAATTCACCGAAACTTTCCAGACCTTCCAAGTCACCACACTTTGCGTCTGCAAGTGCTGCCTCCAACCTCGAGAGGCTATCAGATGTGGCAGCAGATTTCCCGCCGCTTGATTCGTCCATCAGCTTGACATCAAATCATGATACCGCAATTGGTAATTCCGATACCTCGATGAGTTCAACTCTTCATGAAGAGATGTATCTTGCAAATGGCGAGTTTGATTCTAGCGACTTCCTTTTGGAAGAAGATCTGTAAGACTCTCTTCATACAAGAAGTTTGTAGAGCTAATGATGTCGTAGATTTGATATTTTCGCACCGTCTCTGTTCTTCGAACCGCCAATTATTGCTTTACCAACACCCCAAAAGTAAGTTTCCTCGGAAGTCTAAGTAACGGTGGCTAAGATAAGAACAGCGCGGCATTCTCTGGCGCAACTCCAAATGAACCCGAGGAGCCGTTCGACTTTTCAACCAATGCTACACCACGGTAAGTTTTGAACGCGATACCTCCACAATGCGGCCTAACCATCATCTAATTACTCTCCTCAGACAAACGATAGGACCATCTACTCACACACCTCCTTCTCAACGGCCAACGACCCAAATGTACGTGTATCTGCCTGTACAATCGCTTTCCCTCCTCCTTTAACAACTCATAGGCACAGACACACCTGCGGCATCAACTCCTGCACCAAATCCTACAAGCGCCGATCCGACCTCCAGCGCCACCAGCTCAGTCATTCCCCGTCAAAAGACTACGCATGCAGATTCGGCCTGTGTCCCCGAGCAGGGCGAAACGGATTCAAGAGAAAGGACCATCTGAAGCAGCATTTGAGACAAGTCCACGGAGTTTCGCAGTGATGATTAATATTCTCGTTTAGCGATCAAGGTTGTGAGACTTTTTGCTCGGGGGGGTAATGAGCTCGGGTTACGAACACTTCTCAATTTCCTATTGCGATTTTTTGGGTTTATTCTTTTGAGCGACTGAAGGATTCTGCAGAATAAGGAGAAAATGTAATGCTATCATCAATTTTTGCACTGCAATGAAACGTAACGCGAAATACGTAAGCTTACCCCGGCAACTACTTCATGTTGTACAATTGTGTAGTCGCAAAAGGGGGTTCAGGGGCTCGCTTACTGATGCGAGCATCGATATTAGCGTGCTCCTACCCCTGCAAGGCCTAGCTCGCTTTCACATTACGCGTTGACGCGCTGAGGATGTTTTTTGCATCGAGCATTTGCCACCGCAGTGCACCCAGTGATGAAGTCAATCATCATTTCGAGGAATGAAACAAGCACTACAAGGCGGAAGCCGTCGGTACTATGGCCAATTGCTTCAAATAAGAAAGATAGCTCACAATGCGACTCGCAGAGCCCCCAGAGGTGGCTTCTCTGTCGTGCTCCCAGGTGTTCTCGATGGTAGTTACCAACGCTACAAGACCGATACCAATACCTTCTTAAGATGGCTATCGAGAGCAGCCATACTCTGCGGGCATAAGAAATCCAAAAGAACCTCATCCGCGCCTCCCTCGGCCTCTTCAACGAAAACTCCACCTTCGAACGCTCCCGAGAAAACTTTGACATTGGCTGAAAAGCTTCGAGCACAAGCGGGAAAGAAGGCAAATAAGGAGGAAGAGGAGAAGAAGAACCCTGGGGCTGCTTCTGCAGGATCGGAGCCAGTCGTGAGACCCATTGTGAGGCATATAATCAGGACCGATACACTCCTTCGGCAAGCGGAGTTGGTTGCAAAGAACGAGAAGATCAAGGTTCCGGATATGGTTATACAAGTTGTGAGGCGTGCTATTGAGGCTCGTAAGAGATCTGCTTCGTTGTTCACGCAGACAGGCATCGACAACGGACACCTAGATGACAGAAACCCATATAACAGACACGCACACTTTATAGCCACTTTGGAGAAGGCGATGCATATTCTGAAGCCTGGCTTCGACACTTCAGACTCGAAAGAATCAAGAGACGCTGCTACAGATAAACAGCCTGCGCCGTCTAAGCCTAAACCAAAGCCTACGGTAAATGATCTCAGCGGGCTCAGTAATCAATTCAGCAACCTCGATGTGAAGGATACAAAGGATATTGTCGAAACGAAACCATAATTTAATCATGACCACCATCCAAGGTACTGGGGAAGACTGTCACAAAAGCTGCCCCGCCGAAGAAAATTGATGACCACGACCTTGGACAAGACAGCACCAACGTCAGCTTACGCCCCTACAACTCCTCACACATCCAAGTCTGGCTCCCAGACACCTTGAAAGAGGTGGGCATCGACTACCTATCCCCCATCTGCAGCGGCAACGTCTTTCTCCAGAAAGCGAAGGACCAGATCCGCGTGTGACTAGGCGTGGATTATGGCCCCACAGAAGGCTATATCGCGGGCGAAGCTAGAAATGATGCGGCGTTGACGATGGTGGTGCCTGATATCTTGAATAAGGTTGCTGGAGCGATGGACATGGGAGATGAGCTGTATCGCGGCAAGGAGGTTGAGTTTAGGCTGAAGGGCGGTCTGCAATTGGATATTGTGGCAGATGTTATGGAGAGCTTTGTTTCTCAGAGGGCTGTGGAGGTGAATGAGAAGGTTCAGAATTTAAAGAGGAAGATGGAGGCGGCGGCGAGAGAGGAGGGAGGGATGAAAGTCTTGGAGGAGCCTCCGAAGCTGATGTTCGGTGGAAATCGAGTGGCCAAGATGTCAAAGATAAAGAGACTTAGACTGGGAAAATAGAGAGGCGATCGCAAGATCAAGTTAAATTTCTTGACATAGTAAATATCACAGTCATTCCGGATCAAGTGCTGGAAGCGGGTTTAATTGCGTAGATACTGAAAGAGCCTAAAACCAATGTTACTGCACGTAAGGAGATCTTTAGAACGAGGGATGACGTACTGACCCACTCGTTGAAATCAATGTTCGCAACTCTCTTTGCCAGATCTGCTTTCTCCGAACTCGTCTTCTTAGCGGAGTTGGAGGTAGAGCAGCAAGACGCAGACGGAGCCGGAGCACAGCATGACGAAGCTGGTTCACTCTCTGCTGTACCGCAGCAAGATTCCTCCCCGCTCTGGTTCCTCTCCTTGTAGATGTTGAGATCACTTTTCTTGTCGACGATCAAAATATCTGCTTTCGGTGAGCAGTGTTTTGAGTAACACAGAGAAGAGGCAGGCTCCAAACCTTTGAACCCCAAATCCTTGAGCCACCCCTCGTACTCACTCACCAAGCTCGCACCGCTGATACATCCAACGTAAAGCCCCATATCCCTCTTCAACTCCTCCGTAAACTCCTTCTTCGCTAAGATATCACTAACAGCCAATCTTCCACCTGGCTTCAACAAACGATACACCTCTTTAAAACACACCGGCTTCTCATCTTGACCCAGAAGATTAATGACGCAGTTACTGATGATACAATCTGCGCTCTCGGACTCCAAAAGAATTTTGGTGATTGGTGAAAGCACGAACTTGACATTCGTGATGGATGCCTTTGAAGCGTTTCTCTCGGCACGAGAGAGCATATCACGGCTCATGTCTACCCCAATCGAGAGGCCAGTTGGTCCAACTTTCCGAGCCGCTTGAAAGACATCGAATCCTGCTCCTGAGCCCAGGTCGATGACCGTCTCGCCCTTAATGGAGTCATCACGTGATCATTTTCATCTCAAGAACCCGACCAATTCTATGGTTGAGCTAGGGAAAGGCGACATACTGCTTTCAAACCTGCGACTGCAAGTGGATTGCCGCAGCTGACTCCTAGGTTCGCTTCTTCTGGTATTCCGGCTAGATCTTCTGTGGTGTAACCGAAGGACGTGGCGACTTTCTTGATGTGTTCTGCGTTCTTGGTTGCATCTTCTCGTGCGAGTGCTGAGTAGTGGTCATGCACTACTTGTGTGGTGGTAATAGACATTTCGAGGCGCACTTTTGCTAATGCCTCTACTGGATATGTGTATGTAACTTGTTGTAAGAGTGGCGATTAACTGATGCTTTGACTCGCTTCAAAGAATACGGCTGGATTGATTTAACTCTCTAGAGCCAGAGATTTATATAAAGAAACTATTCAAACACGAATGAAGGCTACCACCGAGTCGGCGGAACAATGGGAGGCTGTCGCCTTGCGATCAATATGTTCACCTTCCGGATGATGCTTCTGGCAAATGATTGGCTGCTGAGCCTGTGCTTATACGCGAGTAACACAAAATCAGGTCAGAAAGGATGATCATTCCACCGATCTCCTGATCGCAGAAGCCTTGAGTCCCCAGGAACGATGAAATAAGGTTACTTTGATATGAGTTCTGCAGAGGTTGTGGTGATGATGTTGACAGGGGAAAAGGGTGGGGTTGGGTTCCATAACAGGCTGGAACTAAGCACTGCAGGAGCTAGGCGCGGGGAGGAACTGAAGGAAAACACCCCAAAAACTCATATAACCCGAACCTTTAAGATATCTTGCCAAACTTTTGTCTCCAACTCTCGTAGAACTTCAAACAGACGACTCTCAACTTTGACTCAAGATGTGATGTCTCGAGCAAACCAAAACAACCCTATACACTTCACGTGATATCTACGCTAACCTGAACCCCACTAGCTCGCCCCCGCTCCGGCGCTGACCCCTCTTTCACACCAAAAGGTGCAATCTGGACAATTTTCCTTCACACCGCTTCACTCCCAAAACCTCAACACTTCCTACCTCCCATCTCTCTTCTCCATATCTTCTCTGAATTCCCCCAGAGAGATTGTGCTTCACCTTTCCTCTCCCTCTCCTGCTTTGCTTTCTTTTCCAGATCCTCCGACACCGGAACGATCTAGATTTTCAATCACGCAATTGATTGTTGATCCGAGTCTACAACAATTTTTCGCACAGCACCACGAATCTGCAAAGCCGCAATCATGGTTCAATCGTGAGTCCCAGTCATCGCAGGAGCTTAGCAGAGCTTCAGAGAGCTGACCATTGTGTTCATTACAGATCTATCCTCGGTTTCCCGCGCATGGGAGTCAACCGTGACTTGAAGAAGGCGACTGAGGCATACTGGGGCGGCAAGCTCTCCCAAGCTGAGCTCCTGAGCGAAGCTAAGAGACTTCGTCTTGAGCACTGGAACATCCAGAAGAAGGCTGGCGTCGATGTCATCCCCAGCAACGACTTCGCCCTCTACGATCAAGTTCTCCACCAGATCCAGGACTTTGGTGTAAGTTTTCTCTAAAATGCCAAGACCACTTAGCAAATGCTAACTTTTCTTCTGAACAGGCCGCACCCCCCAGATATACCACACATGGCCTCGATCCTATCGATGAATACTTTGCTATGGGCCGTGGCCACCAGAAGAACGGCGTCGATGTTCCCAGTTTGGAGATGGTAAAATGGTTCGACTCGAACTACCACTACGTCAAGCCAACTCTGCAAGACAACCAGGTGTTCAAGCTCAACTCCAACCCAAAGGCTGTTGTTGAGTTCCTCGAGGCTAAGGAGGCTGGCATTGCCACTCGACCCGTCCTTGTTGGCCCCATCTCCTTCCTTCACCTTGGTAAGGCCGACCGTGACCAGACCGTCAACCCAATCGATCTCCTCGAGAAGCTCCTTCCTGTTTACGAGGAGTACCTCATCAAGCTCAAGGCTGCCGGTGCTGAGACTGTCCAAATCGATGAGCCCGTCCTTGTGTATGATCTTCCTGCCAAGACCAAGGCTACTTTCAAGCCAACCTACGAGAAGTTTGCTGCTCTAGGTGACAAGATCCCCAAGATTGTCTTCGCTACATACTTCGGTGATATTGTCCACAACATTGATGCTCTGCCAAAGGATGTCTATGCTGTCCACGTTGACTTGGTCCGAAACCCAGAGCAACTTGAGACTGTCATTGGTGCACTGGGCGAGAAGACTGTCCTCTCTGCTGGTGTTGTTGATGGCCGTAACATCTGGAAGACCAACCTGAAGCGTGCCATCGAGACCGTTGAGACCGCCATTCAGAAGCTCGGAAAGGAGCGTGTTATCGTTGCCACCTCCAGCTCTCTCCTCCACACACCCCACACACTCGCAAGCGAGAAGAAGCTTGATCCCGAAATTGCCGATTGGTTCTCCTTTGCTTCCGAGAAGGCCGTTGAGGTTGCTGTGATTGCCAAGGCTGTCACTGAAGGTCCAGCTGCCGTTCGTGAGGCACTCGAGGCCAACGCCAAGTCGATTCAATCTCGTGCCAGCTCGAAGCGAACCAACGACCCCAAGGTCAAGGATCGCCAATCCAAGATCACCCCTGACCTGTACAAGCGAAAGTCCGAGTTCCCAATCCGTATTGCACAACAACAAAAGGAGTTGGGTCTTCCCCTCTTCCCAACAACCACCATCGGCTCTTTCCCTCAGACCAAGGAGATCCGTATCCAACGTAATAAGTTCACCAAGGGTGAAATTACTGCTGAGGAGTACGAGAAGTTCATCGAGAAGGAGATCCGAGATGTCGTCAAGATCCAAGAGGAGCTTGACCTTGATGTCTTCGTCCACGGCGAGCCTGAGCGAAACGACATGGTTCAATATTTCGGTGAGCGTCTGGATGGCTATGCGTTCACCACACACGCCTGGGTTCAAAGCTACGGTTCCCGATGCGTTCGTCCCCCGATCGTTGTTGGTGACATCTCCCGACCTGCGCCAATGACTGTCAAAGAGTCAAAATACGCTGTTTCCATCTCCAAGAAGCCAATGAAGGGTATGTTGACTGGTCCAATCACCTGCCTCAGATGGTCATTCCCTCGTGATGATGTCCACCAATCCGTTCAGGCTGAGCAACTTGCTCTTGCTCTCCGCGATGAAGTCGTTGACCTTGAGTCCGCTGGTGTCTATGTCATTCAAGTCGACGAGCCTGCTCTCCGTGAGGGTCTTCCTCTGCGTGCCGGCAAGGAGCGTGAGGCCTATCTCGACTGGGCTGTCAAGTCCTTCCGTCTCTCTGTCTCTGGCGTCAAGGACTCTACCCAAATCCACTCCCATTTCTGCTACTCCGAGTTTCAAGACTTCTTCCATGCCATCGCCGCTCTCGACGCCGATGTCCTCTCCATCGAGAACAGCAAGTCAGATGCCAAGCTCCTCAAGGTCTTCGTTGACGAGGCTTACCCCCGCCACATCGGCCCCGGTGTCTACGACATCCACTCTCCTCGTGTCCCGAGCGAGCAAGAGATCAAGGACCGAATCGAAGAGATGTTGGCCTACCTCAAGCCTGAGCAACTCTGGATCGATCCCGACTGCGGTCTTAAGACTCGCCAATGGGCCGAGACCAAGGCTGCTTTGACCAACATGGTCAACGCCGCCAAGTTCTACCGCGAAAAGTATGCCTCCAAGTAGGAGCATACACCTCTCTTCATGAACATATTTCCTTTATCCGGTGTCAACAAGGCGTCCATATGAACTTTAACGAAATTTGATGCTTAGCTTTGACGAATTGATGCGTTGTTTTTAAGCCTAAGAGGGGAGACGATCTCAACATCGGCGTTTTCTGGGATGGCATAAAGACAAAAGCTTGCGTGAGATTTTTTACTTTTTGGTGTTCAACAAGCATTTGATGATCCATCAACCGGACATCTCAAAGAATGGCAGGGAGGGAATGGCGCATTTGCTTCGAGTGGCTGGGTGGTATCTATCCTTCCTAATAAAGGAAGGAGAGTGAGAAGAAAAAAGCCGAAAATATACCCTCTTCAACCGGGAACTCTTCTTCTGTTTTTGTGACCTATTACTGCTCTGCTCTGTTCTTGCATTCTTGACACTTGAATTATTAGGCTCCAATTCAAAAAAGTTCATCGGCCGAAATTGAAGCCAAATGACAAGAATCAAACCTCAGGTACATACGTATTATGTGGTTCGTCCTGCGTTTGGACTTTCAATTCAACGTCGCACGCTGGTAACATCCAATGCACGTGACGAGGAGAGTCCGAGTGTGACTGCCTGACGCTATGAGCTTCCAACTTGACCTAAAGTCAGCCCTGTCTTCTAATTGTAAAGGAACGCCGACTCGGCGGCTATTCAGCTCAATGTTAAAACAGATTGTCGACCTAGTGGCGCATTGAAGTCACTTGCTTGGTTGTTCAATTCAAACATCAGGCATGAGATGTTGAATGCGTATTATTCTAACTGATGCATTTACTATAGTGAGACACAATATGAAAGGAAAAGACGCTCCGTTCCCAAACCCCAAGTATACAATTCTGACCTCAAACGCCGTTCGCTCATGTCCGTGCAAACATCCTCATCATGCCTTATCCAACGTGAAGCCCGTAGCCGTATACATGACCACGATGATAAACTCCTCAATAATAGCCATGCCCAAATTGATCCACGGATCGCCGCCCACAAGCTTGAACTTCTGATCCTTCCCAAACACCGCAATCAAACTCCACAGCAGCCTAACCCCCAAGAACGGGATCGCCGCAACGAGCACCCAGTAAAGCCTCCTCTCCCCATCAGGCGCCTCACCCACATCCCTCAACGTAATCGCCAACAGACTCGCGAGCAAGACATACGCCACAAGGAAGATTACCACCCCAGCCTTCGTGAAAGTCGGGCCCTTGCTCGCCGTTCCCGCGCTGCTGGACACCGCATCCGTGCCACCAACAATACACAGAATAAGACCGATCACGATCGGCAGCTGCGCAATCTGGATGACCCTCGAGCGGCGCGATGTCGCGTTAACTCTCCGTGCTACAATCTTCCCCACCAAACCACCAGCACCCCGTTTCCCGCGCCCAGCCCACTGTGTGTTCGCTCCGGCCTCAGGATCTCCTTGCGGCGCTATAGTCTGCGTAACGAGATCCGTGATGCGCTTCAGTAGCCCGAGACTAGCGAGCAAGAGAGGCGAGAGACCGACGGATGAGAGGATAGACGCCCATTCTAGATCGGTGATGTTGAACGGGTGTATAGCGGATCGGATCTTGAAGATCGCGCCGATGATGCGGATTAGGCAGAAGATGGCCAGGTAGATCCAGCCGGATTGGCGCTTGAAGCCGTGTCGGAAGACGATGGCGACGGTGAGGAAGAAGACGGGGATGTAGACGCAAATTTCGGCTATGGCGATTCCTTCTGGGGCTTTCATTTTTGTAGGTTGAGTTGGTGGAAGGTAGAGGTTGAGGGGTTGGGGGATGGAGGTAGGAGCTTGGAGGGTTGGAGGAGCTTCTGTAGTGACGATTGAGAAACTCTTATATGAGGAAGTGAATTACTTTTGCGAGAGGAGAAGAAGTTTGAGAGATGGAATGTCTTTGAACAGAAAAGACGATTTGAGAGTTGCTTGAGAACTTGCAAGTGAGAAATACCATCTGGGCAGAAATCCTGTTCCTTTTATCGATAGTTTGACCTCTGTGTAACGCACGATATCGGATACAAAAACAACAGCTCCGCTCCCGTTTATGGCAGGTTTGGTGGACGGCAGGCTGCCAGCTCTCGAGATTCTTGTGATTCCATTGGTCCTCGCCGTTTCCCAACGCGTGGACCTTGGGGCTGTATTCCTCTTTTGCGGCTTCAGAGTATTGTGGCTTGCAGATGTTGCGGTGCGTCGTCTGGCCAAGCATAACGAGATACTAATCCGGTTAGCGTAACGTGCCAGATGCAGCTTCAGATGCAGCCCTTTTCTCGCGAATCCGATGCTGCTTTATCCCGAAACCCTGAAATTCGGCAGCTGCCTTCGGGGGTAGTAGATAGAGGAATGCAGCATAAATGAATCATGACGAGTCTAGCAGACTTTTCGCTTGCGAAACCAAAGGATATATTTTGAGTTGGGATACATTATTGAAAAAGTCCCATCCATCAATCTTAGATCAACAGCAGCAGAATGTTGTGAAACGTCTGAAGAGTTGCATTACGAGCTATCCTATTAAAACCTGTTCTCGGGTCGCTTTCCTGTACCGATCTCAGAGCCCGGCACGTGGTCCTCGGATCGACGACCCGAGTGAAACCCTTCCTCCTCGGCGAAAGCCACGGTGTGATATTGATCCGCCAATTCTGTCAAAGCGGGATCAATCTCTATGTGGCGTAGAAGCGTTTTCTGGAACTCAATGTAGGACGCTAGTGCTTGGAGCGCAGCCTCATGCACGTCCTCTTCATTTTCTTGATTCTCGCCGTAGCCCTCCATGTTTTCTGAGTTGACCTTGCTCATGTATGTGTGTGCTGGTGCTTTTGGTGGCGTTTTGTGATCAGGTGTATCCATTGGTGGAACATTCTGTAAGGCCGAATCTCGACGAGGCATTTTGGTCGAGTTCTTGGAGTGTGATTTTGGGCGTGTGAGGTGGGAAGAGGAGGGCCGTTGCTCCGCCGCAGCTGTGCTTCTGCCTGTGCTGCTGCGCTTTTGGACGCGTTTTGGTGAGTTCATCGTGGTAGCAAGAATAAGGGAAGCCCAGCCCTGTCCATTTCATGTGTTGATTTGAGGTGATCAAAAGAGATTGTTTGCAAAATCGAAGAAAGGGAAGAGGAGGAAAGAAGTCAGAGGGAAGGAGAAAGTTGACATAGATGAAATCTCCTGCTGAGAAGCACTTCTCAGCAGTCTTCGTCATACGAGTGCAGATCTGTTACTTGGCGCGAAGAGCTTTCCGTTTTCACAACGGCATTGGGCGTAACAGCAATCAGACGGCTTGCCACCCCTTCCAACTGTTAGTCATAGATGAGAATTTGCCAAAGTGCTACCGGCGTCCAAAATTATTCACAACATTAATCAGAAACACCATGTTCCTACGATATTAAAATGCATCGCAAGACTCTTCTCGCGACCCAGAAGACGCGTTTCATGGTCGGAGGTTTCCGGTTGCAAAGTTCTTGCCAGAATAGTATCTCGTTCTGCAGGGCCTCCACAGCTGCACCTGCGGCCGCACCTTCTTTAATTGATGAAGTTGCGTCCTAAATCCTTCATAAAGCGCCACAAGATGCATCAAAGGGGCACATTGCGCTGCGAACTCTAACTCCGGTTTAGCGTCGCTCGCTTCTTGCCCCCTATTCGTTCCTCGGTAGCCTAAATTCACAGCACAACCATCCCTGATTGGCTCTTCCGGATTCCCTTGCCAGTTTAGAGTTCATACCCGAATCTTCACTCATCTGCGTATTTGCTGGTCTGGCACACTTCACCTCCTCCGTCAACGACATCTGTCTCACAATCACTGTTTTGGCTATCATTGCATTTGATATCCGAGCATTGCTGCTGTCTGGCCCCGCTTGTTTCGAGAATATCAGCCACACTATCAGCACTGGAGATCAACGACGACGCTGCTTGAAAGGGTAGTGGCGGTTTCGCAGCTGAAAGAGTCGTGGTCAGCCATCACTGAACACCGTGATCGACAGGGGCCGCTTCAACTGTTGTCCTTGGCTGGTGGTCATGGTCTTTCACGGGAGGCCTAGTAAGGCATGTGCCGAGTGTAGGCAGAGGAGGACCAGAGTATGTCCCTGGTGGCCGACTGATACGTCTTTGACATATTAGTGGGATTGAAACGCCCCACTAACAATCGTAGTGTGATCTATCAAAACCCTCATGCTCCCAATGCATTCGAGCCAAACGAACATGCCCTGGTTACAGAGAGGGTTTAATCATCCATGACGAATCTCAAACGCTTTCAACTAAATATTCAGGTGGCTCGGAGCAGAACAAAAGTCCGCGTTCATCAAGAAATTCATCTGTCTTCTCCGATGATGAGTCAACATCCTCCATTGCTCGCTCTTATGATGACTCGCGACTGGAACGGGATATTGAGCCACAAGCTGGATTCTACCCACTCACATCGCCCCCAGGCATATCAGCTGAAGACCAAGCCACAACTTTCTTCTTTGGGAACTATGTATCAAGTCGAAATATGCTTAATACTTGTGGTAATTACCAGTACCTGCCCACCATCTACTCCAACCAACCCGTCGGGACCGCACTGCGCCAAGTCATCGCCGCAATCGGCCTAGCCGGATTGGCGAATTTCTGGAAAGCTCCAAACATCATGGCGCAGGCAAACAGAGCGTACAGTATCGCATTGCAGACTGTCAATGTATCACTTGGAAAGATTGAGGAGGCCAAGTCGGACCAAACTGTGGTGACTATCATGTTGCTGGCCCAATACGAAGTACTTCCAAAGCTTCTCCCCTACCCTACCTTCTCTTCAAAGGCTGATTAAAGAACAGAATAATACAACAAATGGCACTAGGTCGATGAAAGCGTGGACAGAGCATATACTCGGCGCAACGGCGCTGATGAAACTACGTGGAAAGAATTCACTTTCCAATCCGTTGGGACGCAATATTTTCGTCCATCTCAGGCAGGGGCTTGTACGAAGGACCTGCGACCCTGCTCGTTAACTACTAACAATTATCAGATATCGAGTTGCGTACAAAGGCATTGCGCCGTCCCCAAGAGTATAGTTGAGCTAGCGAAGTACTCGCTCCAATTCGAAACGCCAGTCGAAGCAGCATCCACCAGGCTCGGCCTCATTATTTCCGAGTACACAGTTATCCGCACCTCAATGGAACACATCAAAGGTCTCGACGACTCGCGGAAGATCGTCGCTGCGCTCTGGGAACTCGATATCAAATACCTGGACTGGGCGCAAAACCTGCCTCCCGAATTCGTCATCACTCAAGTTCCCGTCCCCGCTGCCGCGCGTGGTAAAGAAGTTTGGGGCCAGCACTACAACAAGTATACCAGTATCTTCATCACCTCGATATGGAACAATTATAACTGTGCACGCGCTCTCTGCAACGAGCTACTGCGCCATCAAGTCTCCAGCCTGCTGCACTGGAGCGGGCCGCTTGATCCCCACGAGATAGAAACCGAGCAAGGTCCCGTGACTTTCGAAACCATCCTACCGATAACCATCTCCACAATCAGCGCCCTCGCAAACGACATCTTTGCTTCTGTCCCATTCTTTCTGTCGGATTCACAGCAAGAAGCGCCGCGTGTGCTGGCGGGCAATCTGGTTCTTTGGCCTCTGTATCTGGCGGCTCAGACGAGTACGGCGACGGTGGAGATTCAGAGGTGGGCGGCGGGGAGACTTAGGTATATTGCTGAGACGATGGGTATTCGGCAGGCTGCTCCGCCGTACGCGGGGTTTGCGAGGGAGGCACAACTTGTGGACTCGGTGGCTGGGGAGGCTATGGTGGAAGCGATGTAAAATTGGGGCGTTGAATATGTAGCGTCATCGGTTGGAAGGCAGATCGTGACTCAGATAATAGTGGCTAAGATGAATGTTTACTGCGTTAAGCGAGGAGGAAGGGGGGGGGGAGATCGACGCTCGGGGATCCCGGAAGCGAAGCCGAATTGGGACTGTACAAGCGATATGCAAAATAAGAGTTATAACACGGTTTTTAGCCGAGCAAAACCAAAACGCGTTTTGGCGTGAGAACTACCTAATTTTTTCCACTTATAACTTAAATTCCTCTACCACCACTTAATTAATTACCCTGAAACTCGAGATATATACTAGGGCATATGCCTTCGACTCGTCGCTCGTCACGCTTAAAGGGGGACGCCCCTAAGGTTAAGTAAATTACGCGTCAGGCGCGGAAGCTAAATAGGAATACGCTTACTAAGTTTACTAAATCCTAATCACCCGTTATAGCTAAGGGTAGTAGAATTAGGAAGAAAGTCAAGACTCCTAAGCGGATTAGAGCCCTTACTAAGCTTATAGAGGCGTTAATAAAGATTCTAGCTACTCCTTTACCTTCTAAATCCACGAATACTCCTCCTACTAAAGTAATATTACCGTCGATACGTGGTACTCTAAGTTAAGCGTGTAAGAAGTCGAATATAACACTATTTACTACTCTATTTAACCCGATAATTAAAGGAGAGAGTACTTATTATATAACTCTTATAATCACGCTAGTTATTAATAGCTCACGTAAGATAGACGCGATTATCTACTAGAACTATAATATTAACCTTAGCCCCTATAATTCTCTCTTAGTTCTATAAGAGTATATCTAGAAAAAGTTTATATAGAAGTAGATACTTATCTATAAGTTAAAGCCTTAGGAGAGACTAGTTTTATCTTACTAGCTTATAATAGTAGGTAATCCAAAGATGTTAGGGTATATAATTTACGTAGAAGACGATAAGGCTTAGGCATCTATTAAGACGTTACTTTATAACTTAAGAAGGATAGTAGAACTAATGTAGTGGGGAAACCTGAAACGTTCGCGGATCACGTGTCTTCCCTCCCTTCTAGTTTCCCCCTATGTATTTAAAGCCCATCCCTCCCTTAAGGAGAAGAATAACTAATATATACTTCACTTATACTTAACTTCCCCTTATATAAGCCCTATATAAGGCCCCTTCTTCTCTTCTTTACGTAGTCCTAGGTTTTTATTTATTTACCCCACTATAATAGTAAGTGATATAGGAAGGATATTAGCGTTTTAATATCCTTTTCTATAGGATTAACCTAGATAGTCTCTTAATAAAGGTAAAGGCGAAGGCTCGAAGAGAAATAGGAGAAAAGGGAAAACGTAAGGTATAAATTTAAAGGGAAGTAGGCAATACTCGAAACCCTAAGAACTCCGGAAATTATAAGTAGAAGGTTAGATAGAGAAAGCGAATGAGGACTAAAGGATATGAAGCTTACAAAGCTAATACTAGAAGGGTAAGATAATTAATATATTTTCCCTTAAGTAGTATTTAGTAACTTAACGCCGGTAGTCGAGCCGATATTATAGGTAGATCTAAGCCTATAGTAATAGTAGTAGAATTCCCCGATTAGGAAATAGAAGGCTAGGGACCACACTACTAGCTAACTAGCTAAGCTATTTATAACTTAGGTTTATCCTTTTTAGTTTTATTAACCCTCGTATATTAGGTAATTATAGAAATAGCCCTAGCACTTAATTAGTTAGAATAGAATATCTTCCTAAGCCCAGCTTAGGAAGAGAGCTCTTTAAAAAGGAAGCGAAATAACGACCTTAAGGGGCTATTAATAGAATCTCTTCTAGACCCTTTTTAAAGTATTTAATTAGATAGTAACACTAATACTCCTAAAAGCAGAATTCAAAAGCGAAGTAACTCTTCTAATATTATAGACGAAACTAAACGTAGACCTATAAATTCCTTAGTTAAGAAAAAACCTTTCTATCCCTTAAATAATATATTAAAACTAAGCTCCTTAGACACTACTCCTCTTAATAAAACGCTAGTAATAACCCTAATAGCTAAACCCACGTTTATAATAATTACTCCTCCCTTTCTTTTCTCTCTACCTATACTAGGCTTAGAAGGCACCCCTCTCTTTAAGGGCTATAATATTACCGACTTCATAGAACGCTTCAAGTTCTTCTATAAAAACTACTTAGTCCCCGACTATAAGGCAACCCTCCTAAAGTACTATAATAGCGCCCATAGGGAGATTATAACGTCTCTAGCTAAGTATAAGAATAAGAGTAAGACTTAGAAGGACTTAATAGACGTTTTAAAGGGGGAGTTTCGCTCTAATAATTACTTCTAGGTAACTTACTCCCTTAGCTTCCTCATAGAGTTTACTTAAATAGATCATTCCAATAATGCCCTTAAGGACTACTATCATTAATTTACCTCAGTCTTAAAGTATTTAGTTAATAAGGGAATACTATCTAAGGTCGACTAAGGTCGCCTTTTTCTCTTAGAGCTACTAAGAAAGGCGAGAGAACATATTTTATCTAAGTATAAGGTTAATAATAGGAAGCCAGAAATATATAAGTATTTTACCCTCTTCTATACTAGTATAGAGGAATTCGCTAGAATTAATAAGACTAATTAAGCTCTTAAATAGTAGCGTGATCCTCCTATATCCCTTAAAAAGGAACTTCACAAGCTAGTATAAGAACGTGGCCAGGAGTATAAGGTCCCGGACGAGTTAAAGAGACTTCCTCCTATAGCTCATAAAATAGGTCTTAATACTAATACTAAGCTTAATAACTTAGTAGAAGGTTTTAAAAAGCTCTTAATAAAAGTTAATTAACTTTAGGATCCTTATAATAGGGATGGTTTAATAGCTTAACCTTACTAGCCCTCTTATAAAAAGGGTCTAGAACTCTATAACTATTAAAATCCCGCCTAATAGGTTCTTAATATTAACCTAATATCTACTTTATAGGGATAGTACTATCTATATTACTTTAATCCTAGCTATTAGTAGCGGGACTATCCTTCCTATCTTTAGGATTTTAAGGCTAGTATCTACTATATTAACTATAATAGGAAGCTTTACTTAGGGCCTTAGAACCCGAACGCTAAGCCTATAAACCTTTATAGAGGTCCTAGAGTAAGACCTTAAAGAGAGCAGATTTATATACTCACTATTAAGACTAAGTTTAATATTAACCTAGTAAATCGCCTATTTAGAGGAAAGACTATTTACCCTCTAGCCTCCTAGGCGCCTATAGCTAGCTCCTTATAAGGCTCTATACCTCCTCAATCCTCTAAACTTATATAGAGCTCTTAGTATTTTAACCCTAGTCCTTATATAATAGTCGCTTAGCAACCAACTCCTAATAGGCGGCCCTCTATACTTAGTACTATTTCTATCTATAGCGCCTCTATTTAGTACTAGGAAGACGAACCTACTAAGGAGGAGCTTATAACCCCCTTTACTATTTAGGCTACTATTATTAATAGAAAAAGTAAAGGTCCGTCGATAGTTATAGGCTCAGCTAAAGTCGATCCTTAGCGCGTAGATAAAGAAAAACGATATAGCACCTTTTATTATAGTAGGCATATTTCTAGAACTTAAGAGTTAGGAACTATTAGTAGTAGTAAAGACGAACCTAGGAACGCTAGCGTAATTACTAATAACGAGGCTAAGGATAGCTAAAGAAACCCTCTAGAACCCGCTAATAAGGAGATAGTTAAGGCTCCTCTTATAAATAAGCTACTAAAGCGTAGTAGCTAATTATACCCCTACTAGGCGGATAAGTATAAGACTCCACAGAAGATAGAAGAAGCTTATAACCGCCTTATAAAGAACGAGATTAAACTCTAACTATAAAACTTACTCGCTTTTTATAGTAACCTTAGTTAAATACTCTCTTAGTAACGTCCTCTTATTAATTAACACTATAGGGGAGATAACTTTAATATTATAGAAGTTATAGATATCTAAATTATAAAAGCTTAAGAAAAGAGGGAATAAGCTAAATAGATACTAGAGGACCTCACTACTATTATATACGCTTATAGCCTAATACCCCCTACACCGCCTTCTAAAACCTCTTTAACACGTCCCCTAAATATCTATTAAGTCCATAATATAGGAAGGAGTAATATAGCTAGCTTAGCTATATATACCCCTAAAGTATATATTAATATTAATAGTTATAATTCTATTATAGCTATATTAGATAGTAGAGCTAAAATAAACGTAATATCTTAGACTATTACTAAAGAGTCTAAACTAGTTATTAAGAATTAAGACCATTTATCCTTCTAAGATATTATAAGATCTAAGAAACTATTCTTTAGGATTTATAAGAAAGTTAGGATTAAGGTTAGAAGTTATATTAGTTTCGTTAATTTCCTAGTTATTAATAGTGATAATAAGTCTATCCTTCTTAGATTTCCTTTTTTTATTAAGACTAAACTTTCCTTTTAGTATAATAATAATAGTAAGGTCCGTGCTATTATAAAAGATTTAACTCATAGGAAATAGGTAATAGTCATAGTTACTAGGGACTTAATTAATCTCATATTAGATATAGAAAAATAGAGGCTAATATAAGGGATAAGCGGCGTACTAGTAGGAAGAAGAAATAGAAAGTCTTAGACAAAGATAGCCTATTAACTAATAAGATAATAGAAGGTAATTTAAAAGGGGGTCTTCCTAAGCTAGGCTTAGAAAAGCGTTTAGAGAGCAGGAATCCCAAAGTTAATATAGAAATTTATATAATTTAGATTAAAGATCCTTTTTAGGAAGATTCCTTTATTTTTCTTTTTAATAAAGTTCTAAAGGCTAGAAGTAAACCCTTACCTTCTACCTTTTTTATTCTAACCCTAAAAAACCTATCTCCTTAGAGGCCTCTAAAGATTAATATATTATATAAGCATAAGGCGGATAAGATAGTACCTATAAACCTTAGTATTTTAAGCGGTAAAGCTCCTAAAGAAGACGACAATTAGCTTAAGAAGGCTCAACTTAAGAAGCTAGCGCCACGGCACGTTAGTAAGTTTAGAGACTTCAACCTTATTAAGCGTTTCTCAGACCTTCCACCAAGCTTTTAACTAACTCCTAAGTAGGCTAAGAAGCTCATAATCAGCGATAAAATAACCCCTAATAAGAAAGAGCTATTACTTAAGGTCCTTATAAACTATAAGGCCACGTTTACGTTTAACTAGACATATTATAGAATAATCCATTCAGAAGTCGTGCCTCCTTAAGAAATCAGAACTATTAAGTATTAGGCCTAGTAGACGCTAAATTTTCTAGTGCCTAAGGCCTTAATAAGGCAAGTGACTAAAATGCTCAAAGAACGGCTAAAGAGGGGGACGATAGAGTACTCTTATAAACTCTATTATAATCCTTAGTTTCTCGTTACTAAGAAAGAAAAGGGTAAGTATTAGTTAGTCGTCACTACTATAAAGATAAATAGAGTAACGATTCGAGATAGTAATCTACCCTCTTAGGTTAATGAATTTTTAGAGAAGTTTATAGGCTATATAATAGCTTCTCTAGTAGACTTCTTCTCTAGCTATAACTAGGTTATTCTAGCACTAAAGTCCTAAGATATAACAGCCTTTCAAATACCTATTAGTCTCCTTTAGATAACGAGACTACTGTAGTGGGGATTCCAGAAACGCTATCACGTGACCTCGCTTGTGCTCTCGCACGTGGTTTACCCCTATATATAGTCTTCTCCTCCCCTCTCCTCC